>CM065640.1:66094798-66694497 GCA_033220585.1 Dipteronia sinensis
ATCCAAGAGCGGGGGGGGATCGCTCAGAGCCTACGTGGAGAGATTCCAGAAAGAAGTGATCCAGATGGGAGTCTTCGCGGAAAAAGAAACTTTGGCCAATTTCAGAAGGAATCTTTGGGCAGGCAGACTGTTCAGATCTTTCACCAAGCATCCCCTAGAGACCTACTAGGAGGCCTACAATAGAGCTCTAGAGCAGGTTGAGATAGATGAACTGGTCTAAGTTAAGATGGAGCACGATGATATGAGAACTGCCAAGCGGTAAAATATGGAGGCGCCCAAGCCTGCACCAGTTCAGAAAAATCAAAACAGACCTCCCAACTAATCTACATATCTGTCGCCACCCTATCAACCTCCACGGAACCGGTACCCGGCTAGGCAGACTCCGCCCAGAGCTACACCCCCACCCAAGGAGGTAGCGCTGGAAGATAGAGAGGAAAGGGGGTACTCCCAGTACACCCCTTGAACGCATCTCGTAAGACTATTTACCTCGCCATCCGCAATAATGGACTACTCAGGAAGCCGGGTCCAATAAAGACACCAGTCGATCAATGAAACCGCTACAAGTATTATGACTTCCACAAAGAAGTAGGTCATAATACCTCAGAATGCTATAGTCTGTGGAACCAGATTGAAGCCTTAGTTAGGGGAGGTTGCTTGGAGGAATTCCTCCAACAGGTACGCGACAACATACACACTGGAAAGGAGGTGCAGGTCGATATTAAAGCATATGAAGAAGGAAGGAAAGCAAAAAGGAAGGATCTAATGGAGCAGATCCATATTGTCAATACCATTAATGGAGGTCCCACCTAGCAGGAACCTCCAACAATGTTCAAAAGAATCATGCCAGGAAAATTCCTAGAGCAGAAGCAGGCCAGAATGTTTTCATGGTTACCAGAGGATCACCTTGGTCTCCTCCTACTGCACTGATCATCTTTACAGAAGAAGACATATTCAACACCGTCCAGCCTTATGATGATCCCATGGTCATCACTGTTCAAATAGCCAACAACTTGGTCCACCGTGTTTTGATTGACACAGGTAGCAGCGTTGATATTCTCTTCAAGAGTGCTTTAGAGCAATTCAATCTAAAGAGACCTTGTTACAGTAGCTGTACCACCCCATTATACGGGTTCACAGAGGACTCATTGATTCCCACCAGGTCTATGATCCTACCAGTAATAGTGGGAACAACGCCACTCCAGTAGAACCTAATGACAGACTCGTTGTGGTAGACACCCTGTCCGCCTACAACGCTATACTGGGAAGGCCCTACTTGTCTGCCCTCAAAGGGATCCTGTCAATATACCATAACGTTCTAAAATTCCTAGTGGGAGACAAAGTGGGCGAAATACGGGGGGATCAGCAGGCTGCTCGCAAGTGTTATGCAGTGTCAACCAACCCAGCAACGTTGGCCAAGCAATGTGTGCAAATTGTAAGTTCCTCATATTTTGATTGGCTTATTTCGTTGACAAACCACATTGGGTATTATTCTGTGTAAGGGTAATTTAGGCCTCTTGAGTGTGATCAAGCTTCAAGGACATCATCTCTCTCAAAGAGCACTTCAAAGGTATCTCACCAGTTTAACTTTCTTTGAAGAGATCTAGTTGCACACACTCACTTGCATGCATTATTGTTCTTATCTTCATATCATTGAATGATGTATTGTATGCCTCTTTTCACTCTCCACACTTGCACATTTTGCACATCACTTAGTGTGTTGAGTTTGCCCAGAAAAGACAATTTCTTCTCTTAGCGCGGCCTAGACCGCTTGGCAAGACTTGATTGCACCGCGGCACACATAGCGGTATATCTCAGCAGTGTCATGCTTCGTGTACTGCTTCCTGTACACTTGCTCGCAAAGCGACCCAAGTCGCGGTGTTGTCCAGTAAGCCTCTGTTGCCTATACCGTGGCCCGTACACCTGCATGCACAGCGACCTGCACCGCGTTGTTGTCCAGACGGTGCACTGCTGTGTGTACCGCGGTCTGGACACTTGCCTGCGACGCGGTCCATCTAGCGGTATTGACGGGATTTCGTGCCCTAAGTTCAAAACGACGCTGTTTCAACTAGGGCTCCTATATATATGCTCTATCCTCTTCCTTGCTCATTTTTATGAGTTCAAGAAGCCATTTTTAATAGGCCAAGCTTCCCTTAGAGAGAGAAACTCCCAAGAACTCATCTTTACTCAACCAAACACAAATCCATGTGCATCTAACCTCTTCAAGCATTATCTCATCATGGATTCTTCTTGCTTTCATTAACTAGGTAACTTGAACATGCCCTAAATCTCTTTGTATTTATTTATGTTCTTGTTTGCCTAGGGTTAGCTCTTTTATGTGATTTTATTGCATATCTTTATGTTTATTGGCATTTATAACATGATTGAGTTGTTGTGTGTTGGTTGAGAGACTTGTTCATTAATAGCTAGCATTTAGGACGATTTTACCCTTCTAGCTAAATCTTCATGCATTTGCATTTAGATATTGATATCTAGGATTTACACTTATTGTCATCCTTAAATCCTTAGATAAGCATTTATTGTTGCCTAGCATTAATTGCATACTTGAATATCTTTTACATATTCACTTAGGTTGTTTAACCTCTTCATTGATTGTTAAGCTTTGTGACTAAGTGAGTTAGTGCACAAGCTTGTGGTCAAGAATCACTATTAAAGGCCCGTTGGGTAGAGTGAAAGGGTTAGTGACCAAGTAGGTGTGACTTAAGGTCAACCTAGGTTGTAAACTTTCGTTCAAATAGTGGATTTGAGGACCGTTTGTGGCTAGGAGGATAGCCCGTGAGTTTTGCCCAGTTGGAGGGTTTCTCACGTAAATCAATCCTTGTGTTTTTATTGTTTTCCGCATATTTATATTGGATTGATTGATTGATAATATGGAGTAGGTTATTAAAATTGATTAAGTCAAAAAGTTGGTAATAAATCAACTAAAACCTATTCACCCCCCCTCTAGGTTGTATTAGACACACTTTGTGTATTTTCAATTGGTATCAGAGCGGGTTCCTAGATACACTTAGGTGATCTTTGCTCGTTGTGTGTCTTGCATTTTGTTTGTGTTTGTTGCATCATAAACATTTATCTCATTCATACCCAAACACTATGAGTGGGAACGGAAGTGGTAATGAGGGAGCCTCTAGCACAAGACCCCCTTTGCTCACCGGAATAAACTATGCCTCTTGGAAAGGCAAGATGGAGTCTTACATTTGCCAAATAAATGACCGAGCATGGATGGCAATTGAAGATGGCTACACTCTTCCGGAAAAGACTCTTGAAGACGAAAGTGTAGTTCCCAAGCCAAAGTCGGAATGGTCAACTCAAGAGTTTGAAGCATCCAAGTGGAACAACAAGGCTATGCATGCTATTCTTTGTGCAATGGATGACAATCAGTACAAATTGATCCAAACAACAAGAATTGCAAAAGAGGCATGGGAGATTCTAGAGACGACCCATGAGGGAACTGAGGTGGTCAAGGACTCTAAGCTTCAAGTCCTCCAAACACAATTCGAGCAAATTAGGATGGAGGAGGATGAGTGCTTCAACGACTTTCAAGTGAAGTTGATGGACATAGTCAATCAGAGCCATCAACTTGGTGATCCCTATTCGGATAGGAGGATCAAGCAAAAAATTATGAGGTCGCTTCCAGCAAGATTTGAGTCAAAAGTGACGGCTCTTGAGGAGAATAGTGACTACAGGAATATGAAGCCAAGTGAAGTTATTGGAAGGCTTCTAGCATATGAGTCTAGATGGACTCCCACACCTATACCTCAAAAGAAGCAAAAGAGTATTGCTCTGAAGACTTCTAAGGTTGAGAAGGAGGAAGAAGACTCAGATGAAGAAATGGCCCTCATGGTGAAAAGATTCAAGAAGTTCATCAATTTTGAGAAGAGGGGATTTGGATCCAAAGGAAAAGAAATAAAGAAGAAGACTCCTTTCAAGAAGTTTGAGTCAAGTGAAGACAAGCCCACAAGAAAAGGGATCCAATGCTTTGAATGTGGAGGTTTCGGACACATCTCCACGGATTGTGGAAATTTGAAAAATAAGAAGAAAGGAAAGGCAATGGCCGCCACGTGGAGCGATGGTGATGACTTGGAAGAAAAAGGAGAATCCTCAGATGATGAGGATCATGTGGCAAACTTTATTGCCTTCGCATCTTCTCTCAAGAGTAAGGAAGCATTAGATGATGAAGAGGTAGAGAAACAAAGTGAAGATGACTCTAGCGATAGTGACTCTTCATCCCATTCAACAAATATGGATGTAGAAGGAATGGATCTTGAAGGCTTCATTGAGCATTTTCAAAGCTCAAGATTGAAGATGAAGAAAGAGATTCAAAGGCTAAAAGGAGAGAATCTCAAGCTATCCGCCGAAGCTACCCACTTAAATAAAGAAGTGAAGATAGCCAAAAGGAATGAGGAATTGATGGAAAAGGAGCTTGAAGAAGCTAGAGAGATCATTGCTAAGATGACTTCAAGCTCGAATAAACTTGACCACATGTTGGGAGTTGGCAAGAGGCCAAGTGATAAGAAAGGTCTTGGCTATGAAGATGACAAGGAGACCTCATCCTCAAGCAAGATTGTGTTTGTCAAGAGTTTGGATAACAAAGAGCCTCCACCCCCACAATATCCTAGAAAGAAGATCGAACTAGGAGAGTGCTCTAAAGATCCTCAAGTCAAGGTTGCACAAGGGAAACAAGCTCAAGCTCAATCAACAAGAGTGCATCAAGCAAGTTTCACTCAACCGAAATACCATCAAGCCAGAAAGCAATTCATGCAAGGTCAACCAAGGAAGCAATTCATTCCAACTCAACAACAAAGAAAAGAGAACCAATCCAACACCAAAGACAAGCTCAAATGCATGGGAAAGCCCCTTTGTACTCACAAGGGTATGGTATGTCTTCTTGTTTTATTCCCACCTGTCACTTTTGTGGTGTTGATGGTCACATTAGACCAAATTGCTTCAAATACATTGAAATGTGTAGAATCAAGAGCATGATTGAAAGAAATAGAGCTAGAGCTAAAATGCATGTTCCTAGGAAATCTAGAGCAAATTTGCATGATCCTAGGAAATCTAGAGCCAATGTGACTAATACCACTAGGAATGAGAACATTACACCTAGGTGGATTAGAAGGGATAACTATTCTTGCTATGTGGCTCAAATTGCCTTGAAGGCAAATGCCTCTAACACTTGGTATTTGGATAGTGGGTGTTCTAGGCATATGATGGGGAACAAGAGCTTCTTTAAATCCCTTGTCTTTGAGGATGGAGGATTTGTCACCTTTGGTGATGGATCTAGAAAGAAAGTCATAGGGAAAGGAACCATTTCCATTCCCGATTTACCCTCCTTGTCCAATGCTTTACTTGTTGATGGCTTGCAAGCAAATCTTATAAGCATTTCTCATCTTAATGATGATGGACTCTCTGTATTGTTTAACAAAAATGATTGCTCTATTTTAATGCCAAATGGACAAACCTTGCTAAAAGGAAAGAGATCTAGTGACAACTGCTATTGTCTTGAAGCTAGTGCTATCTCTTGCAATATGCCCAAATGTGAGGAAATTGAGTTATGGCATCAAAGACTTGGCCACATGAACTTTCGAGATTTGAGGATCTTAGATAAGTTCAAGGTTATGCGTGGCCTCCCTAAGCTTGGGAAGAAAGTCGATGGCGTTTGTGGACCTTGTCAACAAGGGAAGCAAACCAAAAGTATGCACAAGAAAGGCAAGTATCTCGCCACCAAAGAGCCATTAGAGCTTCTACATATGGACCTTATGGGTCCCATGCAAACCGAGAGTCTCGGCGGCAAGAGATACATTTTTGTTTGTGTTGATGATTTCTCTAGATTCACATGGACATATTTTCTTAGAGAAAAATCTGAAACTTTTGAAAAATTTAAAATGTTTTGCACTAAAATTCAAAATGAAAAGAACTCACACATTAAAAGCATTAAAAGAATTAGGAGTGACCATGGGAGGGAATTTGAAAATGCTTGTTTTGAAAGCTATTGCAATAGCTTAGGCATTTCCCATGAGTTTTTGGCTCCTAGAACTCCTCAACAAAATGGGGTTGTTGAGAGGAAGAACATGGTCCTTCAAGAGATGGGCCGTGTGATGTTGCTTAGCAACAATGTCCCTAGGAACCTTTGGGCCGAGGCCATCAATACGGCTTGCTACATAGGAAATAGAGTCTTCCTAAGGCCCGGTACTAGGCAAACCTCCTATGAATTATGGAAGGGTAGGAAGCCAAATATTAGCTACTTCCACTCATTTGGGAGCAAATGCTATATTCTAAATGACCGAGATCAACTTGGCAAGTTTGATGCCAAGAGTGATGAGGGGATTTTTATTGGCTATGCCCTTAATAGTAAGGCCTATAGAGTTTTCAATTTAAAAACTCGAAGTGTCATGGAATCATCTAATGTCGTCATAGATGATTGTAGGCCTAAGGCTCGAGACCATGATGAGGAGGTCATTGTGCTTGATGATCCTTTCTTGGAGAAGAATGTTGAGACTTCAATTGATGTGAAGTCAAGTCTTGATGAAGAGGTCATCCAACCTCTTGATAGAGATCCATCTTTGGACTCTAAAGAACCCGCTCCATGGGTTAGACATCTCCACAATAAGAATGACATTCTTGGAGATATGAATGAGGGTGTTAGGACTAGGCGTCAAATAGCTAATCAAATTAGCTACACTTGTTACACCTCTCAAATTGAACCCAAAAAGGTTGATGAAGCCTTGAATGATGAGTTTTGGGTTCTTGCCATGCAAGAAGAGCTAAACCAATTTGAAAGAAATGAGGTTTGGACTCTTGTTCCTAGACCCAAGGATACTAATGTCATAGGCACCAAATGGGTTTATAGGAATAAGTCGGATGAGAATGGCAACATTGTGCGCAACAAGGCTAGACTTGTAGCACAAGGATACTCTCAAATTGAGGGTATTGACTTTGAGGAGACTTTTGCTCCGGTTGCCCGTCTTGAGTCCATAAGGCTTCTTTTGTCCATATCATGTGTGCACAAGTTCAAATTGCATCAAATGGATGTTAAGAGTGCCTTCCTAAATGGTCTCTTGCATGAGGAAGTGTTTGTTGAGCAACCCAAGGGGTTTGTGGATCCACACCACCCCAATCATGTCTATAGCCTCAAGAAGGCTTTATATGGGTTGAAACAAGCACCTAGGGCTTGGTATGAGCGCCTCACTCAATTTGTTGTTGACAATGACTACACTAGGGGTAGTGTTGACAAAACCTTATTCATCAAGAGGAACAAAGATGAGCTTTTCATAGCTCAAATTTATGTTGATGATATTGTTTTTGGCTCCACCAACAAATCCAAAGTCCAAAAATTTGTTGATGTCATGTCTCATGAGTTTGAGATGAGTCTTGTTGGGGAGCTCAATTACTTCCTAGGTTTGCAAATCAAGCAATTGCATGATGGGATTTTCATATCCCAAGCTAAGTATGCTAAGAACCTAGTGAAGAAGTTTGGCCTTGAGAATGCCAAACATTGTGACACACCCATGGGTACCACCTTGAAACTAAGCAAGGATGCTAGTGGCAAGAGTGTGGAACAAAGTCTTTATCGTGGTATGATTGGTAGCTTGCTTTACTTGACCGCAAGTAGACCCGATATAGCCTTTAGTGTGGGTGTGTGTGCTAGGTACCAAGCGGATCCCAAGGAATCCCATCTCTCATCCGTGAAGAGAATCATTCGGTATGTGAATGGGACATCCAACTATGGGATATGGTACTCTTTTGACACTAATGCTAGCTTAGTTGGCTTTAGTGATGCAGATTGGGCAGGAAATTGTGATGATAGGAAGAGTACATCGGGCGGTTGCTTCTTCCTAGGCAACAACTTGGTCTCATGGTTTTGCAAGAAGCAAAATTCCATCTCTCTATCCACAGCTGAAGCGGAATACATAGCCGCCGGGAGTGCTTGCACACAACTCCTTTGGATGAAACAAATTCTTGTGGATTACGGCTTTGATCAAGGTATTCTTACCCTTTATTGTGATAACATGAGTGCAATTAACATCTCAAAGAATCCTGTTCAGCACTCTAGGACAAAACATATAGACATTAGGCATCATTTCATTAGGGAACTAGTTGAAAACAAATGCATTGCACTTGAGCATGTGGGCACTAATGATCAACTAGCGGATTTATTTACGAAGCCCTTAGACTCAACTAGGTTCAAGTCACTTAGTAGGTCTATTGGGATTTGTCATATGCCTTGATGTGTTTTGGTGATTGACCCTAATGGGGAACTCAAGCAAAGAGAGCAACCTTGCATGTTGGAATAAGCAAAAACTTGATCAACTTTATGCTTCTTTATTAATTGCTTGAGTATTCTTGGTTGTGCTTATATATATTCTTATATGGCTTTTTATTTAATAAGTGTGCCTTGCTTGATTTGTAATCCATGTCACCTCTATGTTCAAAAATGCATTTTTGGACTAGGAGATTTTGATTGGGAAAGTACACTTGAATGACCCATAATTTAACTCCATGACATGAGAACCTTTAATGACATGCTTAAAATAATATGCATGAAATGTTTTTTGTTTGCTCTAGTGCAAAATATGTGTTAACGCAAATGAGAAGACTAAACCAAATAAAGATCTAGTATCCATGCAATAAACAAGGATATCTCATCCAAATTTAGTCTTCTCTCTCTCTTTATTAGTTGAACAAGACTACTATCATACGGGTATCCCACCCGGAAAAATCAAAAAGGGTGCAAAAGTCACTCATGTCTTGTTTTGCTCATAAGGTTTGATATAGTTGCTCTTTAAATTGAAATTCATTTTGAAAAACTATATCTTGTTTGCTTATAACAAAAGGGTATAAATTGGTTTGAATTCTTTTGGAAACCCTTTTGATGTTTGCTTTGCCAAATACCATTTGCTTGAACCATGAAGTTACATGTCTTACATCCAAAGCAATTAAGTCACACATCTTCTTCTAAACAATAAAACCCTAAATGATTCTCTCTCAATTAATTGAGTTGCATAACGTTGTTGTATATGATTATGCACTTATCTTGCAAATAGCTCTCTTTGCTAAAGTGACCCGGTTGGGGAATACTCCTTTGCCTATCTCATGACAAAAAGGGGGAGTAATGGTTTTATTTAAGGGGATTGCATATTTGGAGAGATTGTCCCATTGAGGGGGAGTAACCTATAGGGGGAGAGCATTTGCATGTTGCATGTTGAAGTTTTCTTTTATTATGCAAATTGCTCTTATTTATCTATCTCTCTTGATCACCTCACATACACTTGTCTTGGAAAGTGTAGTCTCTGTGTTTTGTAGGGATGGCTATTCTACAAAAGCTTGAAGTTTTGAAGACCTAGTATCTAGGTATCTTTTTGTAATGTAGAATATCTATTTGTTGACCTTTAGTTTTTATTTTTTTGTGAGGATGATTTGTGAGTGGTGGTTTTGTCACGAAATAGCCAAAGGGGGAGATTGTAAGTTCCTCATATTTTGATTGGCTTATTTCGTTGACAAACCACATTGGGGATTATTCTGTGTAAGGGTAATTTAGGCCTCTTGAGTGTGATCAAGCTTCAAGGACATCATCTCTCTCAAAGAGCACTTCAAAGGTATCTCACCAGTTTAACTTTCTTTGAAGAGATCTAGTTGCACACACTCACTTGCATGCATTATTGTTCTTATCTTCATATCATTGAATGATGTATTGTATGCCTCTTTTCACTCTCCACACTTGCACATTTTGCACATCACTTAGTGTGTTGAGTTTGCCCAGAAAAAGACAATTTCTTCTCTTAGCGCGGCCTAGACCGTTTGGCAAGACTTGATTGCACCGCGGCACACAGAGCGGTATATCTCAGCAGTGTCATGCTTCGTGTACCGCTTCCTGTACACTTGCTCGCAAAGCGACCCAAGTCGCGGTGTTGTCCAGTAAGCCTCTGTTGCCTATACCGCGGCCCGTACACTTGCATGCACAGTGACCTGCACAGCGTTGTTGTCCAGACGGTGCACTGCTGTGTGTACCGCGGTCTGGACACTTGCCTGCGACGCGGTCCATCTAGCGGTATTGACGGGATTTCGTGCCCTAAGTTCAAAACGACGCTGTTTCAACTAGGGCTCCTATATATATGCTCTATCCTCTTCCTTGCTCATTTTTATGAGTTCAAGAAGCCATTTTTAATAGGCCAAGCTTCCCTTAGAGAGAGAAACTCCCAAGAACTCATCTTTACTCAACCAAACACAAATCCATGTGCATCTAACCTCTTCAAGCATTATCTCATCATGGATTCTTCTTGCTTTCATTAACTAGGTAACTTGAACATGCCCTAAATCTCTTTGTATTTATTTATGTTCTTGTTTGCCTAGGGTTAGCTCTTTTATGTGATTTTATTGCATATCTTTATGTTTATTGGCATTTATAACATGATTGAGTTGTTGTGTGTTGGTTGAGAGACTTGTTCATTAATAGCTAGCATTTAGGACGATTTTACCCTTCTAGCTAAATCTTCATGCATTTGCATTTAGATATTGATATCTAGGATTTACACTTATTGTCATCCTTAAATCCTTAGATAAGCATTTATTGTTGCCTAGCATTAATTGCATACTTGAATATCTTTTACATATTCACTTAGGTTGTTTAACCTCTTCATTGATTGTTAAGCTTTGTGACTAAGTGAGTTAGTGCACAAGCTTGTGGTCAAGAATCACTATTAAAGGCCCGTTGGGTAGAGTGAAAGGGTTAGTGACCAAGTAGGTGTGACTTAAGGTCAACCTAGGTTGTAAACTTTCGTTCAAATAGTGGATTTGAGGACCGTTTGTGGCTAGGAGGATAGCCCGTGAGTTTTGCCCAGTTGGAGGGTTTCTCACGTAAATCAATCCTTGTGTTTTTATTGTTTTCCGCATATTTATATTGGATTGATTGATTGTTAATATGGAGTAGGTTATTAAAATTGATTAAGTCGAAAAGTTGGTAATAAATCAACTAAAACCTATTCACCCCCCCTCTAGGTTGTATTAGACACACTTTGTGTATTTTCACAAATAACCACTAATCAAGATCACTAGTCTTCAGAGGCAGATGTTGAAGATGAAATTAACTCGGTTAAGGGGAGATCCACATCAGACCTCCCCGATATAGAGATCAAGGAGGAGGAAGAGAAGGGATGGGCCAGTGGCCATCCCGCAGAGGAGTTAGAAGTGATACCTATTAGGGAGGCCGATCTTTCCAAGGTAGTCAGGATAGGTTCAACATTGAAGGTGAAGGTGAAGGAAGATCTGATAAAGCTCCAACGAGAATATAATGACATCTTTGCATGAAGCCATTAGGGGATGCCAGGGATACCTGTTGCTTTAGCAACTCAAAGGTTAGCAGTAGATCCCACCTTCAAGCCTGTCAAGCAAAAGAGAAGGCATTTCAACCAGGCAAGAAATGTTGCAGTAGAAAAAGAGGTAAGCAAACTGCTAAAGGCAGAATTCATCAGAAAGTCTTGGTACCCAGAATGGATCGCCAACGTAGTTATGGTGACCAAGGTGAAAAGGAAGTGGCGCATGTGTGTGGATCATACGGATCTCAATCGCCTCTGCCTGAAAGACAGCTTCCCGTTACAGAAAATCGACCAACTGGTAGATTCAACCGAGGGTAACAATCTCTTGAGTTTTATGGATGCCTTCTCTGGATACAACCAGATAATGATACACCCAGCTGACTAGGATAAAACCAGTTTCATAACCGGTCAAAGCCTGTACTGCTACAGGATCATGCCCTTCGGGCTCAAAAACGCTAGGGCTACCTACCAGCGCCTGGTCAATCGATTGTTCAAGAGACTGATAGGAAAGACGATGGAAGTATACATTGATGATATGATCACAAAGTCTCAGGTAGCTGATCATCACCAGGACCATCTCCGTCAGACCTTCTAGATAATCAGAGAGAATCAGATGCGATTGAATCCTGATAAGTGCGCCTTCGGAGTTGCAGCCGGGAAATTTCTCGGATTCATGGTCCATGAGAGGGGGATCGAAGCTAATTTTGAGAAGATCAAAGCCATCCTGGATCTTAAGTCCCTCATCTCACTTAGACAAGTGCAAGGTTTTACCGGACGAATTACAGCCCTGAACCGTTTCATATCATGATCCACTGACAAGTGTATCCCGTTTTTCAAGGCAATCAAACAAGGGAAGAACATGAAGTGGGACTAGGACAGTGAGCTGGCTTTCCAATTGCTGAAGAAGTACCTCGCTAGTCTGCCCCTGCTAGCTAGCCCAGTACCAGGAGAAGAACTGCAATTATACTTGGCAATATCTAAAACAGCGGTCAGTGGAGCATTGGTAAAGGAATGCCCTAATGGGGTCCAGTGCCTTGTCTACTGCGTGAGCCGCTCCCTAACCAAATCAGAAAAGAACTACATCCTCCTGGAGAAGATCGCATTTGCTTTGGTGGTTGCTTCTAGGAAGCTCTGCTCTTATTTCCTTGCCCACACAATCGTGGTAGTCACTAATCAACCTCTGTGTCAATTTCTCCAAAGGCAAGACGTATCTGGGAGACTTGTGATGTGGGCCCTTGAGCTTACCCAGTTCGACATCAAGTACAAAGCCAGGACAACCATCAAAGCCCAAGCTTTGGTAGATTTCATGGTAGAATTCAGTGCAATTCCCGATCAAGATGCTATCCCGACCTTGAGTCAAGCCCTTCAGAAAGAGCAAGAGCCTGTAGATTGGCCCATCAATCAAGTCTGGATCTTATATACCGATGGGGCATCCAATCAAGCAAGAAGTGGAGGTGGGATCATTTTAACCGACCCTGAAAAGGTCGAGTGCTGTCACTGTTTCAGATTCAAGTTCAATACCACCAACAACGAAGCTGAATATGAAGCCTTGTTAGCAAGAATGAAAACAGCAGCTGAGCTATGGGTTAGTTACCTCCTTGCCAAATGCGACTCGCAATTGGTAGTTAATCAAATAACCGGTCTATACCTGGCCAAGGAGGATAACATGGTGACCTACCTCGAGAAAGTCCAGGAACTGTTGCCCCGTTTCAAAGGTATCAGGATCGAGCAGGTACCTAGGCATCAAAATCATCGAGTTGACATCCTAGCCAAGATAGTTGCCTATGGAGGACAAGCTTTGCCGAAAAGAGTACCACTCCAGATAATCACTACATCGAGCATAGCTGAAGGCAAGGAAGTAAACCCCGTGGCATGACCCTCATGCTGGATGGATCCCATCGTGGATTATCTTCAATCAAGAAAGCTCCCTGAAACCCCTGATCAAGCTCGCAAGATCAAGAGAACCTTGGTTCCATACTGCTTAATAGAGGGGTACCTTTACCGTAGAGGTAGGTCACTCCCCTTGCTTACATGCCTACATCGCCATGATGCTAACTAGCACTGAGAGAAGTGCATTCAGGAGACTGTGGAAATCATGCCGGGGGAGAAGCACTGGCTTACCAGGTGCTACGTATGGGATATTTTTGGCCAACCTTGCAGCATGATGCGAGGCAGTTCGTACTGTCCTGTGAACCATGTCAGAAAATGGCCAACCTACATCACCTACCTCTAGAACGATTATCTACCATTAGCTCACCGTATCCATTTGCCTTCTAGGGGATAGACCTAATTGGGCCCCTACCAACCGCGCCAGGTTAGCAGAAGCATGCGATCATGGCTATTGATTACTTCACTAGATAAGTGGAATCAGAACCCCTCTCCAGAAATACTGAAGCAAATACAACAGAATTCATCGAGAAGAATGTGGTCTACCGGTTCGGCACCCCGATGGTCATCATCACCGACCTGGGTAAGCAGTTTGACAATGCTAGGTTCCGGGAATTCTGTGAGAGTCTGGGGATTGAACTTCGCTTTGCTTCGCATCTGTAGCACCCCCTCAGACTAATGGCCTGGTAGAGGCCACAAATAAAAAAGGGAGATGGGCTGATGAACTCTTGGACGTGCTATGGGCTTAGCGTACCACCAAGAGAACTGCTACTAGAGAAACCCCCTACTAGCTATCTTTCGGAGTAGAAGCTGTCCTTCCTATTGAACATAAGCTCACTTTTTTCTCGATTGAACATTTTGACCCAGATGAAAATGAAGACAAGCTGAGAGCCAACCTGGACCTCCTTGAGGAAAAACAAGACAAGGTTGTAGAAAGGATAGCAGTTTACTAAGGCCGGATTGCTCGTTACTTCAACAGGAGAGTAAAAGCCCGGAGCTTCAAAGAAGGGGACTTGGTTCTCAGGAAGGTTACTCAGAATACCTGGAAGAGGTCAGACGGAGTACTATCACCCAATTGGGAAGGTCCCTACCTAATCAGAATGGTGATCCAGGGTGGGGCATACAAGCTAGACGACATGAATGGACATCCAGTAGACCACACTTGGAATGTTGATCACCTCAAGAGGTTCTGCCCATAAGTCATGCAACAGAAATCGACCGGGATTACCCCGAAATGAAAGTTAGGAGATGTTAGTAACCATGAGTGCTTGTACTCCTTTTTATTTGGTCATCAATAAAGAAGGTTTCTTTCTCCATCTATTTTTGCCTACATTTGTCTACATCTATCTGCTTTATTTTCGCCAATCGAATCCGCCATGATTGTCGTCATAAGACCAGGAGAGCCACATAGCACTCCTGATACCCTGGACCGGATAGATCCCTCCAGGAGGATCGCCATAAATCGAGGAGAGCTACACAACACTTCTAATTCCCTGGATCGGATTAATCCATCCAGGAAGATCTCTCCAAGACCAGGAAAAGCCACATGGCATTCCTGTTGCCCTGGCCGGGCACTACCCCCCGCAAGGAAGAATCCGATACGTAAGAGCATAGTTGCCCAACGGATCAGACCTTGGCTGGGCACCACCACCCGCTAAGAAGGATCTAGATAGTAAGAGCATAGTTGCCAGCCAGATCAAGGCATTAGCCGAGTACCACCCCCCAGCTAAGAAAGACCAGGTGCTAAAGTGGCCTTAGTCGCCTACCTAGATCTTGCTGCCAGTATATATTCGCCATTGATTTCGCAAAGTACCAATATTCCTACAAACAGAAATGCGAGGTATTTGAATATGATCTCCCTATTTTCACCAATGATCGCCTCAAGACCAGAAAGGACCGTATGGCTTTCCTGCTGCCTTGGCTGGGAGCCACCCCCTACTAGGAAGAGTCTGGTTAGTAAGGACGTAGTCGCCTGCCAAATAAAGGCCTTAGCCTGGTACTAGCCCCCGCTATGAAAGACCTGGTGCTAACATGGCCATAGTCGCCTACCAGGATCTCGTTGCCAACACATTCTCTATCATGTTCGCCACGGTACCAAGATATCTAGAGCAGGAATGCGAGGTACCGAGATTCAATAAATTTGTTCGCCAAGGCACCAAAGCTCCTTCAAATGGAAAAACGAGGTGCCCAGTTTTGCCAGAATACTCACTTGGGGACCTAGGTTCCTTGAAACAGGAAGACTAGATACCAGGTTATTTGCCGAGGCACCAAGATTCTTACAAATAGAAACACGAGGTGCCCAGACTCGCCAGAATATCCACCTAGGAACCTAACTTCCTTGAAACAGGAAAGCTAGGTACCCGATTATTCGACAAAGTACTAAAATCCTTGCAAAGTAGAAATGTAGGGTACCCTGTTTCGCCAAATTACTCGCCATATTACCGAGGTTCCTAGAATGGGAATGCAAGGTACCTAGATTGCGAGATTGTAAACCAGTACGCTGATTATCATCAAGGAACCAAGATTCTCAGAACTAGAGTGTGAGATACCATGGTACCGATCAACTGATGTTCCTCTACTTTATTCTCAATCATGTTTTATGTGTTACCAAGTATTGATTATGTCAAGTTTATGCTGGGGACTTTTGCCCGAATTTATGCTACAATCGGAAGCGTGTGACTGAATTAAATCGACAGATACAGATGGAAATGAGTTTTCTTTTCATTGATCAAATCAGGGAACCCAGCCCTTATTTTAAGCTACATACAAGATACAAGAGAGAAAATGACAAGTCTGAAAAAGCCAGCTTCCTCTTTAACTTCTCACCTACTTTCTGGATTTGCCTACCTTCCAACATTGATCTTAATCAAAATCTATGTTGACAATGCTGCCATAAACCTCGGAGATAGGAACATAGGCCGTGTTGGGATCAGCAAAACTAAGAGGGGAATAAGGATTCCCCCCACGTCCAAGATGCAATGGAGCATGAAGCTGCGGCTCAACCGGGTAATGTTTACACCATTGGCAAGGCTGCAGCATCAGAGCCCACCATTCATCCTGATCCTGGGAATCTCTACCTTTCCTGTTCCTCTGGTAGTTAAATCCACCGAGCACAGCTCCTTCCACAATACCAAGCAACCTGCCAGTCACAAAGCCGACATCTCATCCTCTTCCCACAGTGTTAGTTGATACGACGATCATCGGTTAACCTATGGGAGATTGCCTACTAAAAAGGCAAAAGAGATTGTCTGAAGATCCATCTAACAGATAAGGGATATTTATAGAGAGAAAGATCGAATATCGAGAGCTAGAGGATAAAGTCATTTATGTACATAAAATTTGATACATGGGAAAGGGTAGCCTCGCAAAGTGTGCCTTCCCCCGAGGCTTAATGATTGGGATAATCGAACCTATCCTGGATTGACATCTGGAAGGGCAGTTGAATACAAAATTTGAATTAATAATGTCTACGTGGAAATCCATAAAAAATGAGTGCCCTGATCTATATTCGGTTGAGGTCTTGGTACCCCTCCCGGACCACTAATGATATCAACTCACGGATCACCGAATCCCCACCTGGGTACTAAGAATCATCCCAGAGCAAGCATTTATAGAATCGAGATTACATTAAAGATCCTACTTTAATTTTAAGCAAGTTTCAACCTAGGGTGTAATAAACTACACACGCATGAATTCAAGGAAAATAAAAAAAATTCTCATTTCTAAAACTGGGGAGCCCATCCCCCGATCACGGGCTACAAAGAAATGAAATTATCTAGATACTACTGGGTAAGGGGTCAAGCTAGATCATGCATCCTCCCGCTCCTGATCGGCCATCTTCTCTCCATCTCTGCTAGTTAGAGTTTCCCCCTCTACTGCACCAGATGGAACCCCGCCTGCTTCCTAGGCACCTATAGCAGCCAGAAGCTCCATTTGAGACAGATCGCCCCGAAGCTCCCCTGCTGCTGCTTGATCAAAATCTCCTCCAACCTCCTTTATCAGAGCAGCCTGACCTTCATTTACCTTGACAGGGTCAGAAGATGAGATAGGCAGGGCAGATTCTCTATCATCAGTAGCAGGCCGATCCCATATCTCCTCGACAGATTCTGATGGAGGAGCAGAAGAGGCAAGAACCCCTCCTCCAGCCTGAGCCGCACCAACCTTAGGATCCTTCAAACTGGGAGCTGCTCCAACATTGCTTGGTGGAAGAAGGGAGATAGAGCCCTGGTCTGCACCTCCTACCACTCAGCTGTCTCCAGCAACCTGGGAAGGTCCAACCACATAGGAGGGCACTGCCCCAGCTAGTTCGGTAGCCTTTGCCATAATCTCCTCCTGGTTCCATCCAACGATGGCACCTAGATCAAATGGAGGAGGCAGAGCTAGAGCCAACTGGTAGCCAACAAAGAAGTAACCGTCCCCGAATACGGTGTCTACTTGAGCATCCAGATCGGCCACGCTACCATGAAAGGATTGGACATCTTTCTCCAGCTCTGTTACTCATCCAGTAGCAACATCCCTCTCCTTCTTGTAGTGAAGGGACCTGAGCCTCTCAGTGTCCAAAGCATGCTACATCCTCTCCCTATCAACCTTCGCATCATTCCATTTCCTTCTTAGCAGCATCCAGAGATTGGGTCAAAGCTTCCATCCCACTAGCAACCTTAGCAAGTTCCTTCTTAGATTTCTCCAGCTCGGGAGTAGTGCCTCTAACTTGCTCCAATAGACAGTCGACCTACTGGTTCATGGCCACATTGAACTTAAAAGCCTGACAGGAACAAAGCACTAGTCAAGATATATCCCACGCTAAAATCGGGATAGAAGGCTAAAATGAGACAACTTACCTCAGCCAGAAGAGCAGATTCCCTTCTGATCAGCAGCTCGTTGGGCATGGCCATCATGACACCCAAGCTCCCACCTAGGCAACAAGCAACGAAGTGGGCCAAAACTTCATCCTGGCTGCTGTCCTTCGACCTTGATCGCTCCTTATCTCGAGGTACCACCCGCCTCGCCATTGCAGGGTCAGAACTTTTCTCAACCAGTTTAGGTTGACCAGTTGCCATAACGGGAGAAACAGAAAGAGTTTGGACACTAGCATCAATAGCAGCTGTAACATTGACGGGTTTGAGGGCCGACGCATCTTGCACCCAGCTGGAAGCACCTCGATACCTCCCCACTCTGGCTGTAAAAGCCTCTAGCGACCTAGCCAAGGTAGGAAGAGGGAGAGCCGGCGATCCAGATACCCCGACCGAGGTCCCATCAGAGCCAGCAGATATGCCTACCCCTGCATCGAAATCAGAACTAGCAGGAAGCATGATGGGGGAGGCTGGGGGTTAATCAATGGAACCACCAATTGGGTTGATTTCCACCTCAGGAACCGATGGACACACTGCTGAAACTAAGGATAGCTAGAGTCAATATCCACAAAATCAACCAAGCAGGACAACAAAAGCAAAGTCAGGAACGTTTCTACCTGGATGTGCATTAGAGATTCGGAGGTAGTATTCCACCCTTCCTGCTTCAAAGGCATCCACAGCGGGATACCTCATATTGGTATAATTTTGGGCCATGATGGCCTTCAAGATTTTAACTAACTCAGCAGGGAGTTTGCTCTTCTCCAACGCGGGCTTCCCACTGAAACAAGTAGGAACCTTGAACTCAGCTCCTCCAATGTGGAATGAATTCCCCCATTCACCTCTGATGATGACCCACTCCTCCTTCCAGGAGGTGTCTTTCTTTGTGGCCCCAGGCACAAAAAATTACAGGTTATTCTTGGCACGAGCATAAAATTGCCCCTTTAGACCTGGGGCAATGGCAGCGATTTGGAACACTAATTCGAGCTCGTCTGGTCCCGGTTCCCGGTCGATTTTATCTCTACCACACTAATCTCTCCACAGTACCAGGAACCCCACTAGGTGCCTCCAGAACCCTGCCGTCAGCTGTAAAGGGGCAAGCTGCAGAGCATACAGTGCCCTACGCAAGGTAGGGTAGAGAGGTAGCCTGACCCCACTGTCAAAAGCCGCCGTATGAATTGGGAGCTCACCGGGATTATGGGTGTATACATCATACCCCTTAGGAGGTATGTCAATCATGATGTCTTTAGGGATCTTGAAATCCCTCCGCATACGCATGATGGCTTCCGAAGTAATGATTGAATCAGTAATGCATCTGTACTCGTAGGGGAGAGGGAGCATCCTTCCCATGGAGTCCCTGACCTCGCCAGCCTTCACAACCCCAGCAGCTCCTACTTCCCCACTCGATTCTCGGTCGATATCAACCGGAGCCACGGGATTGTTTGAAAAGCCCATCCCAATTGCCACATTCTGATTTGAACACCGGCGTTGAAAGGAACATCATCCCCGCTATCACTGTCGACGCGTCCCCTTTTTCTAGGGGCGAGAATCCCACTAGCCGCCGTGTCTCCGTCGAAAAACTGTTCAATGTTATCGCCATCAGGTGAAGACATGACAACAAGCTCAGAGTTAGGTTTCAGAAGAAAAGAAATTAAAGAGGTGAGGACGAGGAAAAAGCTGAGATTTTTTTGTCTTGCTACACTTGTAGATTGGGAAAGCTAATGAAAGAGGAAGTAAGTCCACGGTGAAGGAACAAGTTCTACTTATATAGAATTAGATGCTTGTAACGGGCAGAGAGAGTAATTAATGTCGCAGGATAATCAACGACGTGGAAGGAACGGTTTTGAGAAACGTGCGCCTCTAAAAATTTTGTTTTTCCTCTTTTGATTTTGGCCTACCCTGGTCAGCCACGTGGAAGACTCAGTGAAATCAGCATGTAAAAGGAAGATTCGCTTCTACGAGATGGTTACGAAGTATTCTTCGAGTATTATCTATCCTAACTCCAACCCCAACTTGGTACCAGTGTTCAAGTCAGGGGGACTTCTGTTAACAGGGTTTTTTGGCTAGGGACCAAAGGAGAATTTTCCAACTAGTATCAACCCGATAGGGGCCAATCCTAGCTTCCAGGTGACCATCGAGATCGATGCCCCTACCTAGGTGGAGCCGACACTTGGTAAGGCCTGGACCTTGATTACCTATCTATCTAGATAGGACATCAGCTCCGCGAGCTAACGAAGGCACGTACCTCGCTCTACTGAAGCTTTCGAAATCAACTAAAGATCAGTCAAGGTACCCGGTACCCGATGCCCACCTTGGTACGACCTCGACTTCCACCTGGTACCTAGTACCTTAATGTATATATTCGGAGTCCTTCCAAGGCAGGTACCTTGCCTGCCAAGCAATATGAAGATGATCGCAAAGACACAAGCACCACTCCATCAAGAGATAGAACAAGCTCCATGCCGGCAGGATTCGACTGGTATACCAGTACCTCGCCCTACCAACAAAATTTAGAATCAGAGTTTCCCTCCAAGCTCCACGAAGAAGGAAAGTTGACTCCATCGCCAAAATAAAGTGCTATTAATGAAATCTAATTAAAATTCGGATTCGATAGTGATTTCATGGGAACAAATCCCACGCCTTCAGCCCCACACAATGCTTTTCAATGCCTAAAAAAGGATACTCAATAATCCTCATTAACATTACCAAATTTCGTGGGGGTTCTTTGGAAAACTATATATACGGCGTTGAAGGGTAAATAGAGAGGGCTTTTTTTTCGAAATATTAGGATCGCTAAAGACAGAGAGAAAGTTGTTTCCGGTGGAAATCCCTTGTGAAATTCTCCGAAGCCCGTGAGAGTCCACTGACGATCATTGGGATAAAATATCCACTTGTAGGGATACACGTTCTCTCCACCATCACCATGTGTAAGATAGTGAGGAACGAGAGAAGCGCGCATATCGTGTAACTTCATTATAATATTCTTGAATAAAACAGTATTTTTTCATATCTCCTCGATCTTTCCTATATTGCTTCTTATTTATATTACAAGGAAGGATCGTGGTACCGAAGGTACCTGTCCCGCTACTGGCTACCAGTAGTGGGTAAGGGTGTTAACCGAGATTTCGCTCCTAAGTGATTTTTCTGTTAACAATACTTAATTAAACCGGGTACCTGGCGCTCTTTTTTTATGGGTTCTTGTACTTAGGTGAACAATCTGGCGAATTTAGGTACCTTGCATTCCTACTTTAGGAATCTCGATATCTAGGTGAACATACTGGCGAAATATTACTGAAATTAAGTACCTCGCATTCCTGTTCTAGGAATCTTGGTACTTTGGTGAATAATCTGGTGAATAGTGGCACCTCGCATTCCTCATTAAGGAATCTTAGTACCATGACGAACATATTGGCAGTAAGATCCTGGTAGGCAACTAAGGCCACTTTAGCACCAGGTTTCTCTTGGCAGGGGGTGGTGCCCGGTCAAGGCCTTGATCTGGCAGGCAACTATGCTCTTACAAACCAGACCCTTCTTAGCAGGGGGTGGTGTTCGGTCAAGGTTTGATCCGCCAGGAAACTATACTCTTACGTACTGGATCCTCCCTAGCGTGGGGTGGTACCCGGCTAGGGCATCAGGAATGCCATATGGCTTGTCCTGGTTCAGAGGAGATCCTCAGGGAGGGATTAACTCAGACCAGGGCATCAGGGGAGCCATATAGCTCCCCTGGTCTTAAGGCCAACATGGCGAGTTTACGTAGATAGATGTAGATGGAGAAAAGATCTTCTTTATTGATGAATCAAGAGGTGATACAAATATTCATGAGCACTAATATTCACTAGTACCTATTCAAAGTGATTCCGATCGATCTCCATTGTAAGTTCTATGAATAGAACCTCCTCAAATGATCTGCATTCCAGGTGTGGTCTATGGGGCGTCCTTCCATGTCCTCAAACTTGTAAGCCCTGTTTCGGACTACCATTTTAACTATGTAAGGACCTTCCCAATTGGGCGACAGTACCCCATCAGACCTCTTTCGGGTATTCTGGGTTACCTTTCTGAGAACCAAGTCCCCTTCCTTGAACCTTCGGTTCCTGACTTTCCTATTGAAGTAGCGGGCAATCTGGCTTTGGTAGACTGCTACCTTCTCTGCGATCCTATCCTGTTTTTCCTCTAAGAGGTCTAAGTTGGCTCTTAGCTTCTACTTGTTCCCCTCTGGGTCGAAGTTCAAAACCCAAAAGGAGGTGAGTTTATGCTCGATGAGAGGACAACTTCAACCCCGAAAGCTAGTGAATAGGGTGTTTCTCAAGTGGCAGTCTTTTTGGTGGTGCGGTAGGCCAAAAGCACATCCAGGAGTTCATCAGGCCCACCTACCCTTCTTTTGTTGGAGCTTCCTCTTCAGGAGTCTCTTGATAGTCTTATTTGTGGCCTCTACTAGGCCGTTAGTTTGAGGATGTACTACTGATGCAAAATGAAGCTCAATTCCTAAATTCCAGCAGAAGTCCCAGAATCTAGCATTATCAAATTGTTTTCCCAAATCCTTGATAATGACCATCGGGGTTCCAAATCGGCAGACTATGTTCTTCTTAATGAACTCAGTCATGTTTGCTTCAGTGATCTTAGTTAGAGGCTCTGTTTCCACCCATCTGGTGAAATAGTCAATGGCCACAATCGCGTGCTTCTGTTGACCAGGCGCGGTTGGGAGAGGTCCAATTAAGTATACTCTCCAGTAGGCAAATGGATATGGTGAACTAATTGAGGACAGTCGTTTTGGAGGTAAATGGTGCAAATTGGCCATTTTCTGGCATGGTTCGCATGATTGCACGAACTTCTTTACATCATGGTGCAAGGTTGGCCAGTAATATCCCCATGCGCAGCACTTGGTAAGCTAGCACTTATCCTCCGGTGTGATTCCTACAGTCTCCTGAATGTACCTCTCTGAGTGCTCAGTTTGCATCATCGAGATGTAGACATCTGAGTAAGGGGAGAGTTCTTCCTCTTCGATAAAGGTGTCCTTCCATTTAGCAGTACTAAAATGAGGTTCCCTTGATCTTACGAGCTTGATCAGGATCTTCATGGAGCTTTTCTTCTTGGAGGTAATCTACGATGGGATCCATCTAGCATGGAAGTTGTTCCACGGCGTTGACTTCTCTTCCTTCTACTATGCTAGGTCTAGAGATTATCTAGAGAGGTACCCCTTTTGGCAGTGCCTATCCTCCGTTTGCAGCTATCTTGGCTAGGGTATCGGCCCGATGATTCTGCTGCCTGGGTACCTGCTCTATCTTGAACCCCTTGAAGCGGGATACAAGTTCTTGGAACTTTTTGTGGTAGGTTGCCATGTTTTCTCTTTTGGCCTGGTATATACCTATTATCTGATTAACTACCAGTTGCGAGTCACACTTAGCAAGGAGGTAATCAGCTCCCAGCTCTACAACTGTTCTTATTCCTGCTAACAAAGCTTCATACTCAGCTTCGTTGTTGGTGGTGTTAAACTCGAATCTGAAACAGTGACAGCATTCAACTTTTTCTGGATCGGTTAGAATGATTCCACCCCCTCTCCCTACTTGATTGGATGCCCTATCTGTGTATAAGACCCAAGTTTCTCGATTGGTGGTCCAATCTTCAGGTTCTTGCTCCTTCTGAAGGGTCAGATCCGAGATCGGGGTGGTATCGTGATCAGGCGTTTTACTGAATTCTACCACAAAATCTACCAAAGCTTTGGCCTTGATGGTAGTTCTGACTTTATACTTGATGCTGAACTGGGTGAGCTCGAGGGCCCATAGTACAAGTCTTTCAGATACGTCCGGCCTTTGGAGAAATTGGCGCAGGGGCTGATGAGTGACCACTGCGATTGTATGAGCTAGGAAGTAGGGACGAAGCTTCCTGGTGGTGATTATTATTGCAAAAGCAAGCTTCTCTAGGAGAGTGTAATTCTTTTCTGACTTGGTCAGGGCACGGCTCACATAGTAAACAGGCTGCTGAATTTCACCTCCACATTCTTTTATCAAGGCCCCGCTAACAGCTGTCTCGGACACAGCTAGGTACAGCTGTAATTATTCTTCTGGTACCATGTTAGCTAGCAGTGGTGGGCTAGCAAGATATCTCTTTATTGATTGGAAAGCTAACTCCATGTTCTGGTCCCATTTCATATTCTTCCCTTGTTTTATGGCTTTGAAGAAGGGAATGCACTTATCAGTCGATCGTGATATGAAGTGGTTCAAGGCTGCTATCCGTCCGGTCAGGCCTTGTACCTGTTTGAGCGAGGTAGAAGATTTGAGGTCCAGGATGGCTTTGATCTTCTCCGGGTTTGCTTCAATCCATCTCTTATGGACCATAAACCCAAGGAATTTCCCGACTGCAACCCCAAAGGAACACTTAGCAGGGTTTAACCGCATCTGATTCTCTCTGACTATTTGGAAAGTCTGATAGAGGTGATCCTGGTGCTGCTCGGTTACCTGGGACTTCGTGATCATGTCATCAATGTATACCTCCATTGACTTTCCTATCAGCTCCTTGAACAAATGGTTAACCGGATGCTGGTAGGTAACCTCTGCGTTCTTGAGTCTGAAGGGCATGACCTTGTAACAGTACAGGTCGTGCCCGGGTATGAAACTAGTTTTATCCTAATCAGCAGGGTGCATCATAATTTGATTGTACCCCAAGAAGGCATCCATGACGCTTAGGAGCTTGTTACCCATGGTCGAATCTACCATCTGGTCAATTTTTGGTAGCTGGAAGCTATCCTTTAGGCAGACGTGGTTGAGATCAGTGTAATCAACGTACATGCGCCATTTCCGGTTTGCTTTGGTCACCATGACTACGTTGGCAATCCATTTTAGGTACTGGGACTCCCTGTTGAACTTTGCTTTTAGTAGATTGTTTACCTCCTCTTGTATTGTGTCATTCCATTCTGGGTTGAAATGCCTTCTTTTCTGTTTAACAGGCTTGAAGGTAGGATCTACAGCCAACCTATAAGCTGCCAAGGTAATTGGTATCCCCGGTATCTCTTCTTAACTCTAGGCGAAGATGTCACTGTATTCATGTAAGAGCTTTACCTAACCCTCATTCACTCTTGTTTCCAGCTTTGAACCTATCCTGACAACCTTGGAAATGGCATCTTTCCTGATAGATATTTCTTCTAACTTATCTTCAGGATAGCCACTAGTCCATCCTCTTTCTTCTTCTTTCCTGACTTCCATATTTGGGAATTTTGCAATAGGTTCTTTCTCTACTGCATTCGTTTCATCTTCAAGGTCCTTTTCTGAGAGCTTATGATCATGCGAAACGGTTACCTGTGCACACTGCTTGGTAAATGCCGCTGGGTTGGTGGACACTACGCAACACTTGTGGGCTGCCTATTGATCTCCCCGTACCTCGCCTACCTTGTCACCTACCAGGAATTTCAGGACATTATGGTAGATTGACAGGACGCCCTTAAGAGCGGATAAGTAAGGTCTCCCAAGGATGGAGTTGTAGGCAGATGGAGTATCTATCACAACGAAATCTGTCATGAGATTCTATTGGAGGGGGGCTGTTCCTGCTATCACCGGTAGGATCATGGACCCGCTGGGAATCAGTGAGTCCTCAGTGAACCCATATAGCGAGGTAGTGCAACTGTTGTAGCAAGGATTTATTAAGTTGAATTGCTCCAAAGCACATTTGAAGAGAATGTCGACACTACTACCGGTGTCAATTAGGACGCAATGGACCAAATTGTTAGCTATTTCCACAGTGACGACCATGAGGTCATCATGGGGTTGCACATTGTTGTACGCATCCTACTTAGTAAAGATAATCTGTGTTGAAGAAGGAGATCTGGGTGATTCTCTGGTGACCTTGAAGACATCTTGGACTGCATCTATCCTGGGCATTTTCCTGGTGTGGTTCTTTCTGGAATTGTTGGAGGTTCCCGATAGAGTGGGACCTCTACTAATGGTGTTGACTATGTGGATTTGCTCCATCAGATTCTTTCTTTTTGCTTTCCTTCTCTCCTCCGTTGCTCAAATGTCTTTTTGTACCACCTTCCAGTGTGAATGCTATCGTGCACCTGTTGGAGGAATTCTACCATGAATTCTCCTCTTACCAGTGCCTCAATCTGGTTACACAAACTGTAGCATTCCGAGGTATTATGACCTACATCCTTATGGAAATCGTAATACTTATAACAATTTTACAGATCGGCTGGTGCCTTTATTGGGCAAGGCTTTCTGAGTAGTCCCTTGTCGCAGTTGGTGAGGTAGATAGTCTCGCGAGATATGTTTAGAGGGGTATAATAGGTGTACCTCTCTTCTTCTCTAGCTATCCGTGTCACTTCCTTGGGTGGAGGTGTAGCTCTAAGGAAGACTGCCTAGCGGGGTACCGGCTACGCTGAGGTTGGTAAGGTGGTATCCGGTTTGTAGACTTGTTGGAACGGCTTATTCTGGTTCTTCTGAATTTTAGCGGGCTTGGGCGCCTCTTTCTTTTGGCGCTTGGCAGATCTCATGTCGTCATGCTCCATCTTGAGACGGAGCTGTTCATCTATCTCCACTTGTTCAAGAGCCCTATCGTAGGCCTCCTTGTACGTTTCTGGTGGATGCTTGGAGAAGGATCAGAACAACCTGCCTGCCCACAAATTCCTTTAGAAATTAGCCTAGGTCTCCTTCTCCGCGAAGACCCCCATCTGAATTACCTCCTTGTGGAACCTCTCCACATAAGCTCTGAGTGACTCACCTCGCTCTTGGAACTCGTACTTAAGGTGAATGGGATTCTTAGGGTGAGGTTTGATACCTTAGAAATGAGCGCAGAAGTCGATAGTCAACTTGGTGAATAAGTCAACACTCCTTGCTGGCAGCTTCCTAAACCATGTCTTGGCATAGTCTGTTAGCGTGGTAGGGAACATTCTGCACATGGCTGCCCTGGTAGTATTCTAGTCCTCCATCTATTGAACAAAGCTCTCCAGGTGGCTCAAGGGATCTTCAGTCCCAGAATATTTATCGGTTGGCATCTTGAATTTGGGAGGTAGGTCTGCCTCCTTTATTCTCCTGGAGAAGGGAGCATTCATCTCTCCCAAGGGGTCTTTCCGATTTTCATGGTGCTTGCCCTTCTTTAACTCCTGGATCTCTTTAGCCATTCTGGCAACCTGGACCCGGAGACGCTTATTGACATCATTCCTGGATTCTACTTCAGAATCTCTGCCATCAGACCTTTCTTACTCTCCTGAAGTTTCATCCTGGCTCTCTCTCTGGGAGGGTTTTCTCGGGTGCTTCTAATAGTACCTCCTGCACTTGACCGAGATTGCCTCCTGGCCACTTCTAGTTGAGGTCGTCTAGAAGCAGCTTCCGGTTGAACCGGGTATTGGCGCTCCCTAGGGGGGAGGTCGATGGCGGATCTCACCTATCGAGGTTGATATCCTTCAGGTTGTCCCGGAGTCGGGGGGCATAGGCCCGAGTTTGTCATGGACCGGTATTGGAGGTAGTGGACCCAATCTGTCGAAGGGGGGTATCCTGGTACCTTGGCTACTTGTGGTACCGCAGGCTGACTGGCTCCACCTTCCACAACCATTCTAAGGCAGATGCTTTCTATAAAAGCCGCGACTTGTTGGTCCAGACTAGCTGGGTTAACTGGCGGGATGGCAGGTATCTAGGGGATAGCCCGTGCGGTAGCTGATGGCTTTAGAGCGGGGTTACGACTCTTCCCCCCTTTCTTTCACTTCTGACCCTTCCGGGTTGAAGCATTTGACTGGTGCCTTGACAGATCAGGATGATCTTGAGAATATCGGAGTTTATATTGGTAATGGTATAAGAAAACAAGGCGAACAGGCTTTCTTTAGAGGGTGTGGTGTTTCCCACAGACGGCGCCAAAAAGTGTTAACGGAAAAATCCACTCGGGGAACGAAATTTTGATTAACAACCACGTCCACTACCGATAGGCGATAGTGGGATAGGCACCTTCGGTACCAAGGTTTCTTTTTATGCTGGAAATTAATATGAACAAATATGAAGGAACCAAAGGGATATGAACAACACTGTTTTATTGAAATAAATATTGGGTAAAGGTTACAACAATTTCTTTTCACTCTCTCTCTCTCTAAACACAAAATGGAGATGGAGAATTCTGTTTATGTCGATAAGTGGCTATTATCTGTCCAGTGATTGTTCTAAACTCTCACTGACTTTAGATAACTCACGAGAAGTTTCTCTCTTTTTTTCCTCCAAAAAAATCCTCTCTCTCTATGTCCTTCAAGGCCGTATATATAGGTCTAGCATATCCCTCAGAATCTGATTGCATTTATGAGGATTATTTGGAGTCCTTTTTTAGGTGTTGAAAGGAGTTGAGTGAGGCTAAAGGCACTGGATTTGATCTCGTTAATTACTGTTGTGTTTAAACTCTGATTCGGTTGACCATTTGTTCTCATTTATGGCGCTTTAAATGGTGAAGGAATGAACGTACGTAGCTTTCGCTACTTGGAGAGGTACACTAGTTCTACGCGCTGGTGACGTGGTACACTGGTGTACTGTTCTGACTTACTGGCGTGGCGCTTGTTCTATCATGCTGGTGGCTTCGTAATGGTGTCCGTCCTGTTGGACAAGCGAGGGGGGGGTGTCTTGGTTTGTCCCTCGCTAATGTCAAGGTGTTCTGGAACACCAGGTATGCGTCATGGTATCGGGGTTCCAGACATGAGGAACCGGGTACCTGGAAGGCACTAGGTTTACGATATCGTGGTACTCCCTTCGTCAGGTATCAGAATGAATGCCTGCCGTGGTACATGTTCTTCCTGGTTTAATGTCTCTTAGTTAGGTACCAGAATGGATGCCCGCCATGGTACATGTTTTTCCTAGTTGAATGTCTATAGTGCTTCAACTAGGTAGGTTGGTAGTCGAGGTTCTGGTCTTTATCAGGTATTGATTTTCTCTAGGTCGTGGTATTGCTCCCGCTAGGTACCTGGGAGCTGGGATGGGTTCCTACGAGGTAGATGCTTTTGGTGGAAAATTCTCCTTTGGACCCTTGCCAAAAAAAGCCTGTTAACATTTATGTTCAATTCACATTTACAAATTACAAGCTTAAACCCCAACAGCAATTTCGTGGTGAACATTGGCGATAGAATGCAGACAAGTGTAGATTGGAGGAAAAAAAGAAGATTCTTTTCTATTGACAAATCAAATGGTGATACAATTATTTGTAGGGCATAAGCATCCAATAGTATCTATCCGGGGAGGTACCGATAAATCTACACTCGAAACTCCACTTCTTCTACAGGTAGAATTCTTTAGGTGATCTTCATTCCAAGTGTGGTCTATAAGACGTTCTTCCATATCTTCCAACATGTAGGCCCCACCTCGGATTACTATTCTAACCAGGTAGGGACCATTCTAATTCGGTGCTAGTACCCCGTCCAACCTCTTTCAGGTGTTCTGGGTTACTTTCATGAGGACCAAATCTCCTTCTTGAAAGCTTCGGTTTTTGACTTTCCTGTCAAAGTTTCGGGCAATCCAGCTTTGGTAGACTGCTACCCTCTCGGCTACTCTGTCCTACTTCTCTTCCAAGAGGTCCATGTTAGCCCTCAACTTATCCTCGTTGCCTTCTGGCTCGAAATGCTGAACCCTAAAGGAGGTCAGATTATGATCAATGGGCAGGACCGCCCCTACCACGAAGGCCAACGAATACGGGGTTTCTCCGGTAGTAGTCCTTTTAGTGGTTCGGTAGCCCACAGTACATCGGGGAGCTCCTCTGCCCATCTACCCTCTTCTGTTAGGGCTTCTTCTTTAGGTGTCTTTTGATGGTCTTGTTTGTGGCCTCTACTAGGCCATTGGTCTGAGGATGTGCCACTGATGCAAAGCGGAGCTCGATTCTCAGGTTCTCATAGAAATCCTAGAATCGAGCATTATCGAACCGGTGATAATGACCATCGGATTATCGAACCGACAGACCAAGTTCGTTTTGATGAACTCAGTTGTGTTTGCCTCCATGATCTTAGAGAGAGGCTCTGCTTCCACCCACCTGGTAAAATAATCGATGGCTACTATAGCTTGTTTCACTTGACCAGGCGCGGTTGGGAGCGGTCCGATAAATCTACTCCTCGAAAGACAAATGGATATGGCAAGCTGATAGAGGACAGCTGCTATGGTGGAAGGTGATTAAGATTGGCTGTCGTCTGGCATGGTTCACAAGACTGCACGAACTGCCTCGCATCGTGGTGTAAGGTTGGCTAGTAATATCCCATGCAAAGTACCTGGTAAGCTAGTGCTTCTCCCCCGGTATAATTCCCACAGTCCCTTGAATGCACCTCTCTGAGTGCCCATCTCGCATCATCAGGATGTAGACATCTGAGTTAGGGGAGGGATCTTCCCATGCAGTAGAGGTGCCCTTCTATCAAGCAGTATCGAGCTGAGATCCTTTTAAGTTTGTGAGCTTGATTAAGGTTTTTAAGGAGCTTCTCTTCTTGGAGGTAGTCTACTATTGGATCCATCTAGCATGGGAGGCGCTTGATTGGGAAATTATCTGGAGCAGTTCCCCTTTTGGTAATGCATGTCCTCCTCTAGCAGCTATCTTAGCAAGAACATCAGCCCGATGATTCTGTTGCCTAGGTACCTGCTCGATCTTGAATCCCTTGAACTAGGCCATTAGTTTTAGGATCTTTCCAAGGTAAGCTTCCATGTTGTCTCCCTTCGCTTGATATAAACCTATTACCTGGTTGACTACCAGCTGTGAATACACTTGACGTGGAGGCAATTATCTCTAAGCTCTACATCCACCCTCATTCTTGCTAGCAAAGCCTCATACTCAGCTACGTTATTGGTGGTGCTGAACTCGAATCTGAAACAGCGACAACATTCGACCTTTTCGAGATCGGTCAGAATGATTCCTGCTTGACCTGATGCCCCATCTGTATATAAGATCAAGATTTCTCGATCAGTGGGCCTGTCTGCAGGTTCTTCCTCTTTCTTAGGGTCAGGTCCAAACTTGGACAGGTATTGGGATCGGGTTTTGTGCTGAACTCGGCCATGAAATCAGCAAGAGCCTGGGCCTTGATTGCGGTTCTGGCTTTATACATGATATCATAATGTGTGAGCTCGAGGGCCCATAGTACCAGTCTCCCTGATATGTTCGGTCTTTAGAGAAATTGACGCAAAGGCTGATCGGTAACCACCACGATTGAATGGGCTTGGAAGTAGGGGCAGAGCTTCCTGGCGATGGTTACCAGAGCAAAGGCGAGCTTCTCCTAGAGAGTGTAATTTTTCTCTTGGTAGACGGGTCGCTGAACCCCATCTCCGCATTCCTTGACCAGGGCCCCATTAATAGGAGTCTCGGATATGGCCATGTACAATTGCAGCTCCTCTCTTGGTACCGGTTTAACTAGTAGCGGTTGGCTGGCTAGGTACTCCTTCGGAGATTGGAAGGCTAGCTCGCTCTCTTGATTCCATTTCATATTCTTCCCCTGCTTGATGGCTTTGAAGAAGGGGATGCATTTGTCGGTGGACCGTGATATGAAATGGTTAAGAGCTGCTATCCGTTCGGTCAGGCCTTGAACCTGCTTAAGCGAGTTAGGAGATTCAAGTTCCAAGATGGCTCGAATCTTTTTCGGATTGGATTTTATTCCTCTCTCATGAACCATAAATTTGAAGAACTTCCCGACTGTCACCCTAAAGGGGCACTTGGTAGGGTTCAACCACATCTGGTTCTCCCTGACTAACTGGAAAGTCTGGCGAAGGTGGTACTTGTACTGCTCAGCTACTTAGGACTTGGTGATCATGTCATCAATGTACACCTCCATCATCTTCCCTATCTGCTCCTTGAGGAGCCAATTGACTAAACACTAATAGGTAGCACCTGCATTCTTAAGACCGAAGGGCATTACCTTGTAACAGTACAGGCCCTGTCCAGTGATGAAACAGGTCTTGTCTTGTTCGGCGGGGTACATCGTGATCAAATTGTACCCCGAGAATGCATCCATGAAGCTTAGGAGCTTGTTTACCGCGGTTGAATCTACCAGCTGGTCGATCTTTGGTAGTGGGAAGCTGTCCTTCAGGCAGGCGCGGTTGAGGTTTATGTAATCAACTCATATGTGCCGTTTCCCGTTAGCTTTGGTCACCATGACCACATTGGCAATCCATTCGGGGTACCAGGACTCCCTAATGAACTTAGCCTACAGAAGCTTGTCAACCTCCTCATGTACCGTGACATTCCTCTCTAAGTTGAAATGCCTCCGCTTCTATTTGACTAGTTTAAAGGTGGGGTCGACTGCCAATCAGTGAGCTGCCAAGGTGACAGGAATTCCTGGCATCTCCTCTTGGCATCTCCTCTTGGCTCCAGGTGAAGATGTCGCTATACTCTCGAAGGAGTTTCACCAGACCCTCATTCACTCATATTTCTAGTGCTGCTCCAACCTTGATCACCTTTGAGGAATCATCCTCCCTTATTGAAATTTCTTCTAAATCAGCTACAAGGAGGCCACTGGCCTACCATCTGTCTTCATCTTTCACATCTTCTATAGCTGAAACCTCTACCTCGGGTTCCTCCTCTATTGCCTCCATCTTTTCTTCAGCATCTAGGTCCTCATGGTTCTCTCTTGGTAATTTTTGAGCTTGCATGACATTTTTCTGCACACGTTGGTTGACAAGTGTCTTCGAGTTGGTAGACACCACATAGCATTTGCGCGCTGCCTGCTGGTCTTCCTGTACCTCTCCTACCCTATCCCCTACCGAGAATTTTAAGACGTTGTGGTAGATTGAGAGGACTCCCTTGATAGAAGAGAGGAAAGGCCTCTCAAGGATGGCATTATAGGCAGACGAGGTGTCGACCACGACGAAGTCTGTCATGAGGTTCTGATGGAGGAGCAATGTCCTTATTATTACAGGTAGGATCATTGATCCCGTTGGTATCAGTGAGTATCCAGTGAATCTATATAGCGGGGTGGTGCAGCTATTGTAGCAGGGGTTTTTTAGATTGAACTGTTCCAGAGCACCCTTGAAGAGGATGTCGACGCTGCTATCGGTATCGATGAGGACACGGTGGACAAGGTAATTAGCTATCTGCCCGGTGATAACCATGGGGTCATCATGAGGCTGTACCGTGTTGTACACGTCATCCTCAGTGAAAACAATCTGAGATGAATGAGGGAATCATGGTGATCTCTTGGCGATCAGAAGGACATCCTACCCTATATTCAGCCGGGGCACCTTCTTAGCGTGATTCTTCATGGAATTGTTCGAGGTTCCTGCTAGGATGGAACCTCCGCTGATAGTGTAGACTATGTGGATCTGCTCCATCAGATCCTTCCATTTGGCTTTCCTCTTCTCCTCTATCGCTCTAATGTCTGACTGCACCTCCTTCCCAATCTGGATGCTATCTTGCACATGTTGTAGAAACTCTACCAGGCAACCTTCCTTTAACAGCGCCTCGATCTGTTTGCGTAGGCTATAACATTCTTACGTGTTGTGCCCCATATCGTCGTGGAAATTATAGTATTTGAAGTAATTTCGCTGATCGGCTAGTGCTTTAATCGGACAGAGTTTCCTGAGTAGCCCCTTGTGGCAGATGGCGATGTAGATAGTTTCACGAGATGCATTCAGAGGGGTGTAATTAGTGTATCCTTCATCCTTCCTGGCTATCTGCGCTTCTTCCGTCGTCGAAGGCATTGCACAAGGAGGGGTTCGTTTGGCTGGGCATAACTCCCACTGAGGCTGATGAGGTGGTGGCCGGTATTCAAATCGGCTGGGAGGTCTATTCTGGCCGTCCTGGATCGGTGTAAGCTTGGGAGCCTCCTTCTTTGGGCACTTGGCAGATATTAAGTCATCGTGCTCTATCTTAACATGTTATAGAGCCCTGTCATAGGCCTCATGGTATGTCTCAAATGGGTGCTTTGCAAAAGATTGGAACAATCTGCCAGCCCATAAGTTCCTCCTAAAATTGGCCAAGTTCTCATTCTCAGGGAAGACCCCCATCTGGATCACCTCCTTGTGGAATCTTTTCATGTTGGCTTTGAGCGATTCACCCCACTCATGGACCGCGTTTTGTAGGTGGATAGGATCCTTGGGGCTAGGTTTGATACCCTGGAATTGAGTACAAAAATTAGTGGTTAACTTGGTAAAGGAGTCAACACTACCTGCCGGTAACTTTCGGAACCATGTCTTGGTGTAGTCAGTCAGCGTAGTTGGGAACATTCTGCACATGGTTTCCCTGGTAGCATTCTGGACTTCCATTTGTTGTACGAAGCTCTTAAGGTGACTCAGGGGATCCTCTGTCCCTAAGCACTTATCGGTCGGCATTTTGAACTTAAGGGGTAGCTTTGACTCCGTCCAGTAAGCGTTTTTCGTTGGCTGTTTTTCGAAAAGAAAAATGAAAATGAAAAATAAAAATAGTGTTTTTGGTTTCAGTTTCAAAATCCAAAAACGTGTCTAGTAGCATATACTGAAAGCTGTATTCTGAAAATGAAAACGGAAAAAACGCGTCTGGTAGGTTAAACGAAAAATATCAAAAATTGTATAATTTTTCTATTATTTTTTATATTGTAATTTTTTAATTTGAATAAAAGATAGGTCAATAATTCATTCCAAATAATTATCCAATAACTCATAATAACCAGATAAAATCTCTTTGATGAATTATTGTGATTTTAAATTTAAAATAATTTCAAAATCCAAGATTTTTATGTTTATATATATATATATATGTTAATAAACTCTTTGTGATCTGAAACAAAAACAAAAATAAAACCTTTTAAAAGGAAAAAAAGGAAGAAAATTGAAAAAAAAATATAGGAGTTGATCTGCTCCTGGAGGAGCAGATCGGCGACACTAAGAAGAAAAGAAGATGAAGAGAAGAAGAAGAGAAGAAGAAGGAGAAAATGAAGAGAAGAAGATGAAGAAGATGAGATGACGAAGGGAAGAAGATATGAAGAAGATGAGATGAAGAAAGAGATGATAAAGACAGTCTGGAAAAGAGGAAAAGAAGAAAAAAAGCAGTAAAAAATTGACGTGGTGTTTGTTCTATACCTTGCTGGCGTGGTGCTTGTTCTGTATTATGTTAGCGTGGCACTTGTTCTAGCATGCTGGTATCTTTATGGCGACATTCTTCTAGCTTGGCGGGTAGGATGCCTATCTCGGTTGTATTCTGGGCTGATGTCAAGGTACTTGGGTATCAGGTAGATGTCGCGGTACCTAGGTGCCAAGTATGCGGTACCAGGTATATGTGAGGTGCTGGGTACATGGTATCGCGGTATCGGCTTCACTTGGTATTAGGAGTAATGGCACAACATGGTATCTATTCTTCTTGAGTTGTAGTTCTGGTGCTTCATCTAGTACCATGTAGACAAGGCAGTCACGGCTCTGGCTCCCACCAGGTATCGATCCTTCTTAGATCGCGGTACCGATGCTTCCGGGTACCTGGGAGCTGGGAATGGTCCCCCTCAAGGTCCTACCAGGTATCAGCAAGATGGAATATTCTTCTTTGGACCCCTATCAAAAAAGGCTGTGAATATAAACTATTAAAAATTTAAAAAAATTTCATCGGATACGGATATAAATGGAGCAGGGATGGATATCTCTATCTTAATTATCCGATTTTCTGAATCTGCCCCGCTCACTTAGAAATGGGGATGGATGCCGGGATGGAGATATATATCACAAACGAATACGGGGATGGATATTGGGGTATCCATACCCAATCCGATCCATTGCCATCCTTACTTGAGCCATCTGGAGAGTTTTGTGCGGCAAATGGAAGTCTAGAACACTACCAGGGCCGCTATGTGTAGAACGTTCCCAACCACACTGACTGACTATGCCAAGACATGGTTCAGAAAGTTACCAACATGTAAGTTTTGGATTCCTTTACCAAGTTAACCATTGATTTCTGTTCAATTCCAGGGTATCAAGCCTTGCCCTATGGATCCCATCCACCTGTAATACATGATCCAGAGCGGGGAGAATCGCTCAGGTCCTAAGTGGAAAGGTTCCACAAGGAGGTGATCTAGATGGGGGTCTCATTTGAGAAGAAGACCTTGGACAATTTCATGAGAAACTTATGGGCTGGCAGATTGTTATGATCTTTTGCAAAACATCCACCGGAGACGTACCAAAAGGTCTACGACAAAGCCGTCGAAAAGGTGGAGATAGACGAACAACTCAGGGTCAAGATAAAGCACGATGACCTAAGATTCGCCAAGCACCCCAAGAGGGAAATGCCCAAGCCTGCGTCGATCCAGAAGGGCCAGAACTAACCTCCCAACCAATCTACGTATCGGCTGTAACATTACCTGACTCAGCAGGAGCGATACCTAGCTAGACAGACCCCTCATAGAGCAACGCCTCCACCAAGGGAAGTAGCGCGGATAGCTAGATGAGGAAGGATACACTCATTACACCTCTCTCAATGCTTCCCATGAAACCATCTACCTCGCCATTTGCAATAAGGGGTTGTTCAGGAAGCCTAGTCCGATTATGGAACCAGCTGATTTGCCAAATCGCTACAAATACTGCGATTTCCACGAGGATGTGGGGCATAACACATCAGAGTGCTACAGCCTATGGAACAAGATCGAGGCACTGGTAAAGGTAGGTTGCCTGGTAAAGTTCCTACAACAGGTGCACGATAGCATCCGGACTGGGAAGGAGGTACAGGCGGACATTTAAGCAGCAGAGGAAAAGAGGAATGCAAGGAGGAAGGATCTAATGCAGTAGATCCAGGTTATCCACGCCATCAGCAAGGGTCCCACCTTAGCAGGAACTTTCAATAATTCCAGGAAGAACCACACTAGAAAGGTGCCCCGGATAGAGGCATGTCAGGACGTTCTCAAAATAGTCCAAGAGACACCAGGATGCTACCGCTCAACTCAGATCATTTTCACAGAGGATGATGTGTACAACACAGTACAGCCTCATGACGACCACATGATTGTCACCGTGCAGATAGCCAATTGTTTTGTCCACATGGTTAATAATTATTGAATTTATCTCAAACCAAATATCACTCAAACAGAAATAATATCCACAATCATCCAAACTAATTTGTCCTAAAGTAAAATAACTACCAAATTTAAAATATGCAATGAAAATTCTAAATTTCACTCTTACTTAACTAAAGGAAACTAAGTAAAGGTTAATAATAAAGGCAAACAAAATATAGCTCAATTCATTTTAATCAGATTCTGACTCCTCCTCCTCTATCATAAGTCCCTTCTGTTTTGGATCCTATTGTGCTCTGAGCCTCTCCTCATTCTCTCTCCTCGATATCTCCATAATAGCTTGTAGGTCAGGGTCAATTGTCGGGGCCTCTTGAAGTGAACTCTTGTTGAGTTGCATGCTTCTTTCTCCTAGAGTACGGGATCAAGTTCAAGTCTTTCCTCATTTCTGTGACATTTTTCCACAGGTCTTCTATACTGTCCTTGACATTCTTGATTTCTGTGGTGAAAGTGGATTTAAGTGAATCCACTGAGGTCTGAAGACTAGACATTCCTTTGATCAACTGTTGCCATGGTGCCTAGTCACTCCCAACTGTTGGTTCTAGCACTGGACCCTCCTGTTAGTCCCTTAGATATTCTTCATCCATATCCATATATTCATGTTGTTGAGTGCTTGAACCTACTCCAGTCTTGGTCTTCTTTCTCCCTGTTTTCCTGTTGCTACTTGTCAAATCCCGTTCTATCTGCAAAGTGTACCATGTCTTGATATCCAAATCAGCTTTTGTCCATTCGAATCTATCGTTGCTAAGATCCACACCTTGCTGCCTACAAAATTCAGTGATTAAGCACGGGAAGATCAATGATTGCTTTTCTAACTTCTTGTTTCATACTGCCAAGATTTCTACCTTGATGATCCAAGCCACATTGATTGGCTGGTTATGTTGGTTGCAATATAGTATGGTGGATGTCTCAAATGATACGTTCATCATGTACATTCATGGCCAAAGTGAGTGTGAAATGAACACATGCCAGAATCCCAGTTCCATCTTCAAGTTGTTGTGCTTGATTGGGAAGGTTGGGTTTACCCAGAAGTCCATTAGATTGATAACCAAATCATTAGCTAGGTCCCGATTCTTCTTGACAAAGCATTCGTCTCAGTAACCTCATCTTTCATTCCACTCAAAACTTGTGGGTCCTTTGGAAGCTCTGTTCTCAGTTATCTCTAAACATTTTCTATATTTTTTTTACCTCTACTCCTCTTACTATCACAGTCACTCCTCTCATGAAGTCGTAAGGAAGCATCTGGCGTAAAATTCTTACACTATCCTTCTGCAAAACCGTGGAGGTGAGCTAACAAAAGCCCTCTATCCCTTTTCATCCACTATGGTAGAGATTGGAGTGTCTTCAAGCTTTGATAGAGCTATGCTACGTTCCTCCACAATAACCCCTGACTAAAATGCTATAACCGTCTCTCGAAATCTCTGTTCAAGGTGCATGGAGGTAGAAGAGGTAGATTTTTCTTCTTGCTTTCTCGTGTTCCCTGTTTCTTTGCAGTGGTCTTCGTTCTTCCTGACATCATGAAAAAACGTCTTATATATATATATATATATATATATATATATATACTCGCAATAGCACGGGTATAGCACGGGTAAGGTACCCGTGCTGCTACCCGAGCAAATGCCTCAAATCTACCTGTATCATCTATGTAGCACTGGTATAACACCCGTGCATCTACCCGTGTAGTTTCCTTCAAGTTCAACCCTTTTCCCGGTACACGGGTGACTGCACGGGTAGTACACGAGTGTCTTACCCATGCACTGACCCTGTTTGTCACCCTTCTGCACTTTTTCTTGCCCTTTTGAATTTCTGTGCCCTGATCAGATTTCCTACACATGAAAACTATGTTTATGAACTATACTTGCCTTATTTATCATATAACAAATCTAAATACTCATATTTACACTATCAAATTCCATTATCTAAATTATTAAACGATTTCACAACAAACTTTCTCTAGACTAAAAACCACCTACACCTTTAAATGCTCATGAGGATATTTCACAATTAAGGTGACTTAAAATGCATGAGAAAAAAACTTGTGACATCCAACAATAATTGTTTAAAAAAAAAAACAATTTATCAATGTAAAGTATGTTTGGTGGAATTTGGGTAAACCAAGGGTGGTTTGACGGAGTAAAAGGATCCATTTCTCTTGACCACCCATATGGGTGCCAAAGTGCTTCCTAGATATCCTTTCTCCTTAGCCCTATATGGGTGCCAAAGTTCTTCCTAGAGATCATTTCTCCTTAGCCCTCATTTCATCCACTAGGTCCTTCCTAACTCATATCTTCCTAACTTCACTTGGGTTCCTCTTAGACCTATTTTGATTGTTTTTAACCCTTTGAAACTTGTAACAATGGGCTTTAATGTGCCCAGTTTTGAACAACAATAACAAGTTGGAAGAGTATAAGGAAAACTCCCTCTTTGAACGAAGCTTTGGGGTCCCTTTGAGTGTTACACCCTGAGTGACTTGACTTCCTTCTCCACTTTGTCTAACTCTACTATGTAGTCACACTCCTTTACTTTTGCAATCTTCAAGGCCTCCTCCTTCTTCTTGAGCTCTTCTTTCACCTCTCCTAAAGCATTTGACTTATTTTCAACCTCCATCAAAAGCTTCCTCGTTTTTCTTTCATATTCTTCTTCAAATTCCTTAGAGAGCTTAGCTAACTCAACTAAGTCTTGCGAAATAGCTTTCTTTTCGCCCTCCACCTTTACAATTTTCTTCTCAATCTTATTGTTGAAATCGGAGAGTTCTTGCACTTTCTTCTTCAAAGCTTCATTCTTCTCCTTAAGAAGTTTGATTTCTTGATGAATCTCTTTGTTTTCATCTTCTAACTATTCTCTCTTTCTTGCTCAAAATCTCTAGATATCTTTTTAAGTATTTTCTCATCAAAGATTCCATCTTCCATTTTTACTGCTTCTTTTTCCTCAAAGCCGTCTTGATGCCCTTCTTCCGTCTCTGTGGCTAACTAGTATGCCTTTACAATGTCACCAACTCTGCTTTTCTTCTTTCGTCCCTTCAGCACTTCCAAAGAAAAACATCCTTCAAAAAGTCTTTCATCAAGTCGATCGACATGAAATTCAACCTTGCTCCCACCGCAACTGAAAGATAAGTGCCTTGAAACCACATTTACTTCCATACCAGTTGTGGCCATAAATGACCTTCCTAGAAGCAAATTCCACTCCCTCTCATGGGAGTCATCATCCTTCAGTTCCAACACAATGAAATCCACTGGAACTTTCAGTCCATGGATGTCTAACTGTATATCTTCAACTACTCCACAAGGAGTCTTTGGAGAGTTGTCGGCCATCTTGAGTTCAATTCAAGTGGCCTTCATGGGCTGTAGCTTCAACTGCCTATATACCTTCAAAGGCATCATGTTGACACTTGCTCCCATATCTAGCACTGCTCCCATTTTTTATGACTCTCCAATGGCGACTGGAATGATGAAATCACCAGGATCCTCTAGTTTCACTCGACTAGTTTCTTCAAACCCATCTGTCTTCTCTATTGCAAAATCTTCAACAACCATTTTTGTGTCTTCTATTACCTCACCCAAGGCCAACTTTGCACTCTTCTCTAGAAGTACCTCCATAACCCTAATATGCTCATTATTACTCTGGGATTTTCCTTTGTCCTGGTTATGCAGAGCCTCTGCAATTTGAGTAACTTGAGTCTCCAGTCTCCTAATCGAGGCATCCATGTTATTCGCCCGTTGGTCATTTGACTGTATGTAGTTCTTCAACATTCCTCTTGTTCATTGTTGAGAAGCTATGAAATCATGTGTCCTTTGCTTAGTTGACTGCATGAAACTTCTAAGTTCCTCATCTGATAACCCATCATCGAATTCACCAATGTCATAGCACTCTTCATATGTTCGTTGTGATGCTTGCAGGGCTTGTAAAGTCCTCTGCTGTGACGACATTACATCCTTCTTTATCTGAAAACTGTTTCTCATAAAATCCCTCATTTCTTCTTCTAGAGTTAGAGCTTCACCCTCAAAACATTCTAGTGGAAACCCTTGGCAATGATCCCATTCTTGATAAAATCGGTCTTCAAATGATCCAAAACTTGGTTATGGATAGTAATCCATGTATCCTGCCACAAGATGCATAACACTACACTACGCAGTCAAATGAAACTAATGCAACTAAAATAGGATCAATTTTGTAACAATAAACTAGAAGCAAAACACAAATAAAGTAAAAGAGACAAAAATGCCAAATTCTACACTAAGGCTGAACTTAAATCCAATCACAACTATGTACGACGATCCCCGGCAGTGGCGCCATTTTTAACAAGCATTTTTCCGTGGTATGCAAAATTCAAATAAATTTATAAAATCCTAAGATGCACTCAAACAAGTATAAAACTAATATATGGCAAATATGGGGATCGTTCCACAGAGATCGTGAAATAGTTGTGACCAAATTCTACTCTAGCACTAAATACAATAAAGGAAAATTGAATTGATGTTGATAGAAATTAGTTTGAAAATTTAGTTACTACTAAACTAAGAATGCTAAATAAACTAAGATAGAAAAGGTGTGTGTAATGTATGATGATTGATATGAGAATTGATGCAATCTAGACACAAATCATAGGAGTTCCACTTTGAAGCCCGACTCGATTCAAACATGGCTTGTCTCCCTAGCTAGAGTTTCCGCGATGGCTCGGATTGGAATGCTCACAATCCATCCCTTTCACTTTTGCTTTGGATAGATATAGGGAAGCCGGGATGGCTTGGATTGGAATGCTCACAATCCACCCCTTTTTCCTAGCCAAGATATGTTGGATTGGAATGCTCACCACATACCTTTTCCAATTCAATTGAGCTTAATTAAACACCTAGAGTGTAGATGATTAAGAATAAAGTTTGGTAACCAATACAAACCAAGAGTTGGAATGCCTACGTGGCTCACAAAGAAACCACAATTCAGTCTCTATAAAGGGTTAGGAATTGGAATGCCTACCCAACCCAAAGTGAGTATTAAATGTAATTAAGAGCAAATTTGTTAACGGGAATTTTACTCGGGATGAGAAATCTCGGTTAACGCCCTCGAGACCACTACCATGTAGGTGGTGGCCGAAATTATTTATATATATGACAATGATTTATCTAGTGATAAATAAACAAGAACATTTTTATTTGACATGCATGGTACACGAGTACAAAGATTTTTCTCTCGTTTCTCTCAACTTTCTTTGGTAAATGTTCGATTGCTAGTCGTATGCTTGTCGAATAGTAGTCTCCTTTTTTCGTTTCTTTTCTTTTCTATTTATACATGGTTTGTAGGTCAACAGACAGATTCTCCCTTGATTGTCTCAGTCTCTTCCTTATCGGGCAGGATTTCTTGCGTTAAATCATTTGACTTTTGGATTGACGCCCGAATTGAGAGTATCGTGGTGGAGATCAATTTGTTTCCTTTTTGGATTTTATTACTTGTTCTGCATGTAGATAACGTTTCCAGGTATGATCCTTATAGAGGTCGTGGGATGTGACGATTGTTGGAACCTAGGGTTACAGATTGCGCAGCGGAAGGTTTTAAAAATTTTTATGCAATCATTAAACTAACCCATTTGTACAGTAATAATCAAATGCAATAATAAAGTGAAGATTCATACCTACGTAGGAGGCTCCTTCACTTTGATACGAACTGCTCCTGATTTGAACCACGTGATCTTCCTCGCTATCTCCCGGAACTGGTAACAGCGTGTGGGCGCGTCACGATATTCAGGACCTGTATAGAGGGAGAAAAGAAGAACACACACCAAAAACCAACTCTAGAAATGTAGCACTTGTGGTCTCACCACACACTAACTTTTTCTCTTTTGTTTTGTTTGCTGTTCACGATCACTTTCTTTTTTTTTCTTTCAAAGTCATCTTTCTTTAGCTGTGTATGTTTTTCTCATCCAAAAACAAGTAATCAGATTACTTTGTATATTAGTCATTCGGTTATATTGTTTTGATTGCAAAATATATATCTCATATATATCTATTAAAACAAACCGAAAATTTGATTTTTAAAACTTTAAAAAATATCTCATATCTTTTTAAATTAAATATTTATTTTTGAATTCAAATATTTCAAATTCAATTTCAAAATATTTAATTTAATAAAATAAAATAATCATATTATCCTATTTTATTCAAAATCAAATATCAACTAACACCCTCCATTTAGTGATTAACAACATAATGAAATAATCTTATTATTTAATTTATTTAATCACCATTATTCATTAATTAAATAATCCCATTATTCAATTAATTCCTGAATAATTACGTGTCACTTTCGTAACACAATTAATTGGACAATCCAATTAATTAACCGTGACCCTTGTTACCTAAATCGATCGGGCTAGCAAGGGGACCTAATGGACCCACAGTATTTTGAGCTCCAATAATCCTTAGAAATTATTAATTAAACTCTTTAATTAATATTTCATGATTATTAACTTTGGTGTTATTCCACTAAAAACCCGAAGCTGCACTCTCTCAACTGTAGAAGTTGTAAGAACCTCAGTTTTATGATTGGCTTATTTCATGACAAATCACATTGGGGATGTTTGTAATGGGTAGCATAGGTTCTCCATGTGCGGTGTTCTCGAAGACATGCTTCTGGTCATCCTAAAGATCTTCAAGAGAGGTAGTTCACTTGTTCTTAACTCTTGAAGAGATTTAGTTGCACACACTCACTTCTCATGCATTTGTATTGACATGCATTGATTGTTGCACACTCACACACTTACGTGCATTTGTATTGTTATGCATTTGTTTCATGATTGCTCATGTGTGCATTCTTTCACACTCCACACTTGCACATATTGCACATTAATTAGTGTGTTGAGTCTGCCTGGAAAAGAGAGTTTGTTCTCTTACCGCGGCCTAGACCGCTTGGCAGGCGCTGCTTGCACCGCGGCATATAGAGCGGTATACATCAGTTGGCACATGCTGCCTTGACCGCGTCCTGCACACATGTACTCCCAGCGGTCCCTGAAGCGGTAGACTTCAGTAGGCCCATGCTGCCTGGACCGCGACCTGTGCACTTGCACGCACAGCAGTCCCAACCGCGGTGTTGTCCAGACGGTGCACTACTGTATGTACCGCGGTCTGGACACTTACCCGAGCCGCGGTCCAGCAAGCGGTATTGATGGGATTTTGTTTCTCAAACCCAAAACGACGCAGTTTTGTCTAGGGTTTCTATATATATGTTCTCTTCTTCCCCAACTCGTTTTAGAGCTTCATGAACCCATTTTTATGAGAGAGAACAACCCTTAGACAGAAAAAGCTTCAAGCTTTGTTCCTTGACTCTCCAAACCCAAAACCCATCACCTTCATGCATTCCTAAGCATCTTTAAGGCATGGGTCTTCATCATTAGTTGACTTGGTAAGTTGAACAAAAACCCCATATTTATCATTTGTTCATACTTTCCAAGATTGTATTTTTATTGCATTTATTAGTTGATTAAATGTTAGGACTCTATTTAAGGCATATATTTATGAGTTCCTTTATATGATTGGGTTTGTATTGTGATAGCTTGCTTTTAGGACATATTTGCCCTCTAGCTAATTAGGACTCATTGATTGCATTTGTTAATTGCATTTATTGTCCTTGCCATGATTAATGACAACATATGTTGATATGGCTTTGTTTGATGACTAGAGTTTAGACTTGCACATCTATATCTAGTTAGGTCTTTATGAGCATTCATATAGACATTGATATCTAGGATTTGTACTTAATGTCATCTTAAATCCCTAGATAAGAATTTAGTGTTGCCTAGCATTATTTGTATTTTGAGTATTCATATATTCACTTAGGTTGTTAATCTCTTCTTGAGAGTTAAGTCTTGTGACTACAAGGTGTAGTGCACAAGCAAGTGAAGTCTTGCAACCAAGGTGTGGTTAGCAAGCAAAGTGATCAAGGATTCACTATAAAGGCCCGTTGGGTAGTAGTGGTGGGTTAGTGACCAAGAATGGTGTGACTAGAGGTCAACCTAGGTTGTAAACATCATTACAATAGTGGATTTGAGGATCGAGTGTGGCTAGAAGGATAGCCCGTGGTTTTTCCCTTGTTGAAGGATTTCCACGTAAAAATCAAGTGTTATTTATATTCCGCACTTTTACTTGATTTTGTATGTTTGTTTATGTTGGGTTATGTTATTAATATTGACTAATCGAAAAACTAGTAATAATCGATTAACAACCCATTCACCCCCCCCCCCCCTCTAGGTTGTTAGACACACGCTTAGAGTGTATTTTCAATTGGTATCAGAGCGGGTTCCTAGACATACTTAGGTGATCCTTGCTCTTATTTGTGTGCATTTTGTTGGCTGCATTCATTTGCATTCATATTACCCAAACACTATGAGTGACTTTGGGATGAGTAATGAGGGAGCATCGAGCATACGACCTCCTTTGCTCAAGGGTGACAATTATGCCTCATGGAAAGGCAAGATGGAGTCCTATATTTGCCAAATAAGTGATCGAGCATGGATGGCAATTGAAGATGGCTACACTCCTCCAACAATGACCACTGAAGATGGAAGTGAAGTCTCCAAGCCTAAGTCTCAATCGAGCACACAAGAATTTGAAGCATCAAAGTGGAACAACAAAGCAATGCATGCTTTGTTTTATGCAGTGGATGAGAGCCAATACAAACTCATCCAAATCACCAAAAATGCACATGAAGCTTGGAAGATTCTAGAGACGGCGCATGAGGGAACCGAAGTGGTTAAGGATTCCAAGCTCCAAGTTCTTCAAGCACAATTTGAGACGATCAAGATGGAAGAGCATGAGTGCTTTAATGACTTCCAAGTGAAGTTGATGGACATTGTGAATCAAAGCCATCAACTAGGTGACCCGTATTCGGATAGGAGGATCAAGCAAAAGATCATGAGGTCACTTCCCGCTAGATTCGAATCCAAAGTAACAGCTCTTGAAGAAAACAAGGACTTCAAGATTATGAAGCCAAGTGAAGTGATTGGAAGGCTACTTGCCTATGAGTCTAGACGGGGTTCTACCTCCACACCCCCCAAGAAGCAAAAGGGGTTAGTCTTGAAGACCTCTAAGATTGGGAAGGGGGATGATGACTCAGATGAAGACATGGCTCTAATGGTGAAGAGATTTAAGAAATTCTTGAAGCTACAAAAGAGCGGCCATGGCTCTAAGGGAAATGAATTCAAGAAGAAAACCCACTTCAAGAAGATTGAGCCAAGTCAAGAGAAGCCTTCAAGAAAGGGGATTCAATGCTTTGAATGTGAAGGATTCGGGCATATCTCCAAGGATTGTACTAACTTGAAGGACAAGAGAAGAGGAAAAGGGATGGCTATCTTATCAAGTGATAGTGAGAGTGTAGAAGATTCCTCGGATGATGAAGAATTTGCCATTAACTACACGGCCTTTGGAGCATCCTATGTGGAAGTAGAAGAAGGCAAGAGTGCCTTGTCTTGTGACCAAGGCGAAAGTCTTGATGGGGAAGTTGACTTATTTGATGAGAGGCAAAGTGAAAAAAGCGTCTCATTCTCTAGTACAGGAAGTGACTCTAGTGATGAGAAGTCTTCTCCTCACTCTAGTGGAATTTGTGAAGGCATGAACCTTGAAGGCTTCATCAAACACTTTGAAGACTCTAGGTTGAAAAAGAAAAGGGAGATTCAAAAATTAAAGGAGGAGAATCTCAAGCTTTCAACCAAGGTAACTCACTTGAATGAAGAAGTGAGGAGAGTCAACGAAAGTGAAGACAAGTTGAAGAGGGAACTTGATGAAGCAAGGATGTCTCTTGCTAAATTGACTTCGGGATCGGAGAAACTTAACAAGATGTTAAGCATTGGCAAGGTGCCAAATGACAAGCGTGGGCTTGGTTTCATTGATGATGAGAGCACTCCATTCCTGGGCAAGACTACATTTGTGAAGGAGATCTCTCCTAAATGTCCGCCTCCATCACCCAAGAAATGTATTATTGTGGGTGAGTCTTCCAAGAGTGCTTCCTTGAAGATGCTTCCGAGGAAACAAGTTTCACCTCAACCTTTGAGGATGCCTCAACCCTTGAGGATGCCTCAACCCTTGAGGATGCCTCAACCTCAAGCTCAAGGCAAAAGCAAAGGTTCACCTCCTCAACATCCTAGGAGGAAGATTGATCTTGGAAAGTCATCCAAATGTGGCCAAGTGAAGATGCCAACAAAGAATGGAGCTCAAGCTCAACAACCAAGAGCCTCGCTTTCAAGCTTTCCTCAACCAAGAAAGTAAGCCAAGCAACCTCAACCCTTGAGGCAAGTACATCAAGTTGTTCATGCTCAACCACAAAGGCACCAACATCCGGCTAATGTTCCAAGAAAAAGCCAACATGTGCAACATCAAATGCAAACTCATCAACATGGCCATGCCTCGATGAGAGCTAAATGCAATGGTATGATTTCTTCTTTTCTACCTACTTGTCATTACTGTGGTATGATTGGTCACATTAGACCAAATTGTTTTAACTACATTAAGTTATGTAGAATTGAGAGCATGAAAGAAAAGAGAATGAAGCTTAGGGCTAAATTGAATGATCCTAGGAAATCTAGTGAATTGAATACTTTTACCACTAAAAATGATGTAGTGGAACCTAGGTTGGATAAGGAAAATGTGCATCCATTCCATTGTGCTAAAATATCACCAATAAATACTATTGAGTCAAATGGACTTAGTATGTCTATAGGAACTTGCCCCTCGTCCTGATACGGTGGTGATTGACCTCTTATGGGGAACTCAAGCAAAGAGAGCAACCTTGCATTTTTGAAATGTGCAAAAATTTGATATACTTTATGCTTTTTTATTAATTGCTTGAGATACTAGGTTGTACATATATGCTTATATGATATTTTTATTCAATAAGTGTGTAACCTTGCTTTGTTTGCAATCCATGTCACATTTATGTTCAAACATGCATTTTTGGACTAGGAGATTTGATTGGGATAGTACACTTGAATGACCCATAATTTATCTCCATGACATGTGAACTTGATTATGACATGCTCAAAATGATATGCATGAAATATGTTTTGATTGCTTTAATGCAAATGTGTGTGAATGCGAATGAGAAGACTAATCAATAAGGATCTTGTATCCATGTAATCAATAAGGATTTTATATCCAAATTAGTCTTATCTCTCTTCTTAATTGTTAATCAAGACTACTATCATACGGATAATTATCCGGAAAAATCTAAAAGGATCTCTTGATCCAATGTCTTGATTTGCTTTTAAGGATTGATATAGTTTTGTGTGCGTCAAAAATTTATTTTCAAAAATACTATATCATGTTTGCTTATGACAAAAGGGTGCAAATTGGTTTGAATTCTTATGGAAACCCTTTTGATGTCTGCTTTGCCAAATACCATTGTTTTTGAACTTTGATGTTATATGTCTTGCATGCAAAGCAACATCGTCACACATTCTCGTTATATTAAAACTCCTTGAATCTCTCTTACTTAATTGAGTTGCATAAAGTTTATGTACATGATTATGCAATCATCTTTTGTGCAAATATCTCTCTTTGCTAAAGCAACCCGATAGGGGGAGCTCCTTTGCCTATCTCATGACAAAAAGAGGGAGAAGTCTTGAGAAATATAGGGGGAGCATGAGGGAGCATGTTTATGCTTTGGGGGAAAAGCCTTATGAGAGAGAGTAACCTTAGGGGGAGCATTGCACATGCATTTCTTTATATTGCTTTATTGAGTGCAATTGCCTTTTGTATTTGTTCACCTCACATGCACTTGTTCTTGGAAAGTGCTTTCTTGCTATTGTGTGTAGGTATGATGATCTGCAGAGAGATTGATAACCTTGAAGACTTAGATCTTAGGTTTCTCTTACTGTAACGTAGAATATATTTTGTTGACCAATAGCTTTATTTTTGTTTTGTGAGGATTATTTTGTGAGTGGTGATTTTGTCATGAAATAGCCAAAGGGGGAGATTGTAAGAACCTCAGTTTTATGATTGGCTTATTTCATGACAGATCACATTGGGGATGTTTGTAATGGGTAGCATAGATTCTCCATGTGCGGTGTTCTCGAAGACATGCTTCCGGTCATCCTAAAGATCTTCAAGAGAGGTAGTTCACTTGTTCATAACTCTTGAAGAGATTTAGTTGCACACACTCACTTCTCATGCATTTGTATTGACATGCATTGATTGTTGCACACTCACACACTTACGTGCATTTGTATTGTTATGCATTTGTTTCATGATTGCTCATGTGTGCATTCTTTCACACTCCACACTTGCACATATTGCACATTAATTAGTGTGTTGAGTCTGCCTGGAAAAGAGAGTTTGTTCTCTTACCGCGGCCTAGACCGCTTGGCAGGCGCTGCTTGCACCACGGCATATAGAGCGGTATACATCAGTTGGCACATGCTGCCTTGACCGCGTCCTGCACACATGTACGCCCAGCGGTCCCTGAAGCGGTAGACTTCAGTAGGCCCATGCTGCCTGGACCGCGACCTGTGCACTTGCACGCATAGCAGTCCCAACCGCGGTGTTGTCCAGACGGTGCACTGCTGTATGTACCGCGGTCTGGACACTTACCCGAGCCGCGGTCCAGCAAGCGGTATTGACGGGATTTTGTTTCTCAAACCCAAAATGATGCAGTTTTGTCTAGGGTTTCTATATATATGTTCTCTTCTTCCCCAACTCGTTTTAGAGCTTCATGAACCCATTTTTATAAGAGAGAACAACCCTTAGACAGAAAAAGCTTCAAGCTTTGTTCCTTGACTCTCCAAACCAGAAACCCATCACCTTCATGCATTCCTAGGCATCTTTAAGGCATGGGTCTTCATCATTAGTTGACTTGGTAAGTTGAACAAAAACCCCATATTTATCATTTGTTCATACTTTCCAAGATTGTATTTTTATTGCATTTATTAGTTGATTAAATGCTAGGACTCTATTTAATGCATATATTTATGAGTTCCTTTGTATGATTGGGTTTGTATTGTGATAGCTTGCATTTAGGACATATTTGCCCTCTAACTAATTAGGACTCATTGATTGCATTTGTTAATTGCATTTATTGTCCTTGCCATGATTAATGACAACATATGTTGATATGGCTTTGTTTGATGACTAGAGTTTAGACTTGCACATCTATATCTAGTTAGGTCTTTATGAGCATTCATATAGACATTGATATCTAGGATTTGTACTTAATGTCATCTTAAATCCCTAGATAAGCATTTAGTGTTGCCTAGCATTATTTGTATTTTGAGTATTCATATATTCACTTAGGTTGTTAATCTCTTCTTGAGAGTTAAGTCTTGTGACTACAAGGTGTAGTGCACAAGCATGTGAAGTCTTGCAACCAAGGTGTGGTTGGCAAGCAAAGTGATCAAGGATTCACTATAAAGGCCCGTTGGGTAGTAGTGGTGGGTTAGTGACCAAGAATGGTGTGACTAGAGGTCAACCTAGGTTGTAAACATCATTACAATAGTGGATTTGAGGATTGTGTGTGGCTAGAAGGATAGCCCGTGGTTTTGCCCTTGTTGAAGGGTTTCCACGTAAAAATCAAGTGTTATTTATATTCCACACTTTTACTTGATTTTGTATGTTTGTTTATGTTGGGTTATGTTATTAATATTGACTAATCGAAAAACTGGTAATAATCGATTAACAACCCATTCACCCCCCCTCTAGGTTGTTAGACACACGCTTAGAGTGTATTTTCAGACGTTTTTACACAAACCAATAACTCTCGGTGTCCATCGATATAGCTATTACATATGGTATAATCCTCCACAAGTAGTTCATAATTAGAGCTGGGTCATAATGTCCGTTATACCCCTCTAATCATATCTTTCCATTAAGTACCATTGAATCTCTAGTGAACAATAAATCCTACATTCCTTACAGAATTAGGAGAGCGCTCATATTGTTCAAGCCCCGAATCAACCCTTAAGGGAACTACCATCTACTTCTCACAAGAAGGAGTGGATTCCACTATTATGTACAAACCTTCCCAGCCACAAGCCAAACCGCGATCCCAACATACGGAGTATATTGATCGGGAATGCAACTCTGACCTCACCCATGGTATATCAAAGACCACGATCTAACCTGAAGGAGTCGATAAGACACTCAGGATTAAGATCACCCACATATAGCCATCATTAGTTGATATATATAAATCTCATAGTTAAACGGATCTTAGTGAGAGATTCATAAAGATCATGGCCCAGTCCTATATGATCACATCATACAAGGTGCCTTCATTCTCATATCTACATATGAATGATCCAGGATAGGATCACCGTACACTACGAAATGGACCGCAGCTGTAGATTAACCACAAATAAAGTACCCAACTTTATTTGCTATCTACGGACTCTTTAAATTGCTCGTTTCAAACTGAATCCATTTATATATGACACTCATATACTCAGTTCAAAATTACATCCGACAATTTTGGATGTTAAGTGCACATGTTATATAAAGTACGACACAAAATGAATGAATATACTACTTCTTTTATTTATGTTCAAATTATATTTACAAATTACAAGCTTTAGGGCAAAAACCCCAACAATCTCCCACTTGCACTAAAGCATGTGAGTCATGTCTCGTAACCCTAGACCTTCTAAGTGACCTTCAATCACTTTAGCTGGTAAGGTCTTCGTAAATGGATCAGCATGATTGTCTTGTGAGGACATCTTGGTGACGATCACATCTCCTCTCTGCACTATCTCTCTAATGAGATGATACTTTCTATCTATATGCTTCCCTCTCTTGTGGCTTCTTGGTTCTTTGGAATTAGCCACAGCACCACTGTTATCACAATAAAGTGTGATGGGCTTATCCAGATCTGGAACAACTTCCAGATCACTCAAGAACTTACGAAGCCAAACAGCCTCTTTAGCAGCTTCACAAGCGGCTACATATTCGGCTTCCATGGTGGAGTCAGCAATGCAAGATTGCTTTATACTTCTCCACACAATGGCTCCACCACCTAGGGTGAATACTGATCCAGACGTGGATTTTCTAGAATCCCTGTCTGACTGAAAATCAGAATCTGTGTATCCTAACGGGATCAAATCCTGTCCGAAATACACTAGCATATAGTTTCTCGTTCTCCAAAGATACTTGAGAATAGTCTTGACAGCAACCTAATGATCTAATCCTGGGTTGGACTGGTACCTGCTGACTACTCCCACTGTATAGCAGATGTCCGGTCTCGTGCATAACATAGCATACATGAGACTACCTACTGCTGATGCATATGGCACACGTCTCATATCCTCAACTTCTTGAGGTGTCTTAGGACACTGTTCCTTAGACAAGTGAACCCCATGTCTAGAAGGTAAATTACCTTTCTTGGAGTTCGGCATCGAAAATCGCATAAGAATCTTGTCGATATATGATGCCTGAGACAATGCTATGAGTTTGTTCTTACGATCCCTTATAAGTTGGATCCCTAGAACATAACTCGCCTCTCCCAAATCTTTCATTTGGAATTGGCTAGCCAGCCAGCCCTTTACATCAGACAACACTCCTACATTATTCCCAATGAGTAGGATGTCATCTACGTATAGGACCAAGAAAACTACTTTCTTGTCAATGATGCGCTTGTAGACACAAGGCTCATCAACGTTTTGCTTGAAGCCATAGGTTTTGATCACATCATCAAACCTTATGTTCCAAGATCTAGATGCTTGCTTAAGTCCATAAATGGACCTTTGCAACTTGCAAACCTTTTGCTCTTGATCTAGAAGCATAAATCCCTCTGGTTGCATCATGTATATGCTTTCATCAAGATTGCCATTCAAGAATGCAGTCTTGACGTCCATTTGCCAAATTTCATAATCTAAATAGGCAGCAATGGATAAGAGAATCCGAATAGACTTAAACATGGCTACAGGTGAGAAGGTCTCTTCATAATCGACCCCCTCTTTCTGGGTATAACCCTTGGCCACTAGCCTTGCCTTGAAGGTCTTTACCTTCCCGTCTACTCCTCTCTTCCTCTTGTAGATCCACTTACATCCTATGGGTTTTAACCCATTCGGTAAGTCTACAAGTTCCCAGACTGAGTTAGAGTACATAGACTCCATCTCAAGATTCATGGCTTTAAGCCATTCCTCTTTATCAGGATCTTCCATTGCATTCTTAAATGTCAATGGATCATCCACACTATCAGCAGAGACAAGATCTTGTCCCTCACTTACACCCAAATAGCGTTCAGGATGTCTCACAACCCTCTCACTTCGTCTAAGTGGTAGTGTATCCTGACTAGGAATTATCTGACTTTCAGATGTTAATGGATTAACAACTCTAGTTGACTGAGTACTGGTCTCACCAGGCTCCAACTCATTTAATACAATTTTAGAACGAGGTTTATGATCACTTATATAGTTATCCTCAAGAAACATTGCATTTGTCGATACAAATACTTTGTTATCTTCAGGACTATAGAAGTATCCACCTCTGGTCTTCTTGGAGTATCCTACAAACAAGCAGACCACAAACTTGGGATCTAGCTTTCCAGTTGTGTTCTTCAGCACGTGTGATGGACACCCCCATATGCGAAAATGTCGTAAACTAGCTTTACGACCATTCCACAACTCTAGGGGAGTTTTAGGAACAGATTTGGATGGCACTACATTCAAAATGTATGCCGTTGTTTATAACGCATATCCCTAGAAGGAATTTGGTAATGATGAGAAACTAATCATGGATCTCACCATTTCCATCAGGGTTCTATTTCTCCTCTCTGCTAAACCATTTTGCTGAGGTGTACCAGGAGCTGTGAGTTGGGAAACTATCCCATGCTCGACCATGAAGTCTTCAAACTCTTGGTCAAGGTACTCACCTCCACGATCTGATCGTAGTGACTTGATAGTCCTACCTAATTGATTCTCAACTTCAGCTCGGAATTCTTTGAACTTTTCAAATGTTTCCGACTTTCGTTGCATTAGGTAGACATATCAGTATCTTGAGTAGTCATCTATAAAGGTGACATAATACTCATAGCCGCCCCTAGCTCTAACATTCATCGGTCCGCAGACGTCTGTATGTATGAATTCTAGTGGCTTTATAGCTCTAAGCCCTTTTCCAGTAAAAGGTCTCTTAGTCATCTTACCTTCTAAACAGGATTCGCAGACAGGTAAGGTGCCAACCTTTAACTCACTTAAAGGTCCACTTTTTACTAGTCTGTCTATCCGGTCAAGGTTGATATGACCAAGCCTTAGATGCCAAAGATACATGTCATTATCTGGAGAAATCTTATGTCGTTTAGTTTTAGGTTTTTCAACCTTAAACATTTCGGTGTTAAGCAGTGTAGTATGTATTAACGGTCTTAACACATACAAATTATTTTCATTAATTCCTGAACAAATATTCAGACCATTCTTTCCAATAATAACAAACTTATTATTAAAAGAAACAGAATACAATTGTTCTAACAACTTAGAAACGGAAATCAAATTCCGTGTAAATCCAGGAATATAAAAAATATTGTTCAATAATAAAAAACTATTATTATTACAAAATTGCAATCTTATTGCTCCCACTGCTTTGGCAGACAAGACATCCCCCGACCCCACACGCATGGAGAAGGCTCCCTCCTCTAGCTGTGTCCAAGAATCAGTCCACTGCAAAGAAGAACAAACATGATTAGTGGCCCCCGAATCAACAATCCAAGGTGAAGAATCATCTTCCACTAAACAAGATTCAAGAACAAGTAAATCATATTTACCTTTCTTCTTCTTCTTGGCTACCTCCTCCAGGTACTGAGGACAGTTCCTCTTCCAGTGCCCGACCTTGTTACAATGGAAACATTTTCCTTTGTCTTGGTCGGTGGAGGTGCCCTTCTTGGGTTTGGGCTTACCCTTCGCCTTTCCAGCAGACCTCTTCCTCTTCTTATTATTGGAGGAAGATGGTTCGGCAACATTTACCTCACCGGTGTAACTTTTGCTGTCCTTGGTCATGGACTCAAAAGTAGCGAGCTCATTGAGCAACTCTGTGAGACTAAACCTTAACTTGTTCATCCCGTAGTTGTTCTTAAACTGATCAAAACTCTTCGGAAGAGTCGTCAGTATGATGCTCACTTGACTGGGTTCATCAATGGCCCCGCCATTGACTTCTGCCGTGTTGAAGTTGGACATCATGCTCAGGACATGTTCCCAAACTGATGTACCTTCCTTCATGCGAGCGAGCATAGCGGAACGAACAGCTTCGTGTCGTTTTTGCTCGGAGGGCTGCCCGAACATAGCTTGCAATGACTCCATAATTTCGAATGCTGTAGTCATTGCTTCGTGCTTTGTGACAAGTACGTCTGTCATAGAAGCTAACAGATATGTTCAGGCCTTCTCATCAGATGAGACCCATCGCTGGTATGCCTCACGAACAGTTCGTGTGGAATTGGCAGTAGGCACCGGAGGACATTCCTCCGTAAGCACAAACTTGACGTCTTTTGTGACCAGTATTGCATTAATGTTAAGTTTCCATTTTGTGTAGTTATCACCAGTTAATTTATCGTTTGCAAGTATTTGTAATAGTGCAGATGACATGGCTGAAAAAACATAAATTAAAGATTCATTCAGTCATACATTCTAAACATGTGCTAATGTTCGGCATAAAATTAAACATGATGCATGAAAATGTTTAATGAACAAGAACAACCCTAAAAACAATGTTTCTATGCCATGACAATCCAACATACCACAAGCAAGTGCCGCCTTAGGGTCGGTCAAATTCTTGCATGTTGGATCGAGACCTTCTCAGTCAAAAGATATACCAGAATAACTCTTATGCCAATATCATTCAACCATCGTTTATTAGGTCAGGTTTTTAATTAACCAATTTAATTAAAACCTTGTGAGTGTAACCCATCATTTCAGATCTCAAGAGCTTAACTCGAGAATTGCCGCCTTAGGGTCGGTCAATCCCGAAATCCCCTCCGAAATCCTATCTGTTAGGAAGTCAACCTTGGTATTGATTCTTATGGAAACCCTCCTTAGGGAGGACGAAAACAAAGCCGTCATGAGGCCCCACTCAAATCTCATGGTGTTGAACTAATGATGGAGACCGCGGGATATAATGTCATATATCCCTCTCCCACTCACTATTTTATATTAAGGGTTTTCTATTAATATTAATGCACCTAGATTAAACTAGATTAAACGGCTAATTTTAATCTAAGCGTCAAGTGCATTAATCACAAATTATTAGAATCCTATTCCAATAACTAATAAACTAAATTGATTTTTAACACTTAAAAAATTTAGTTCATTAGTGATAATTCAAATCTATGTAAACAGTTTACTGAGACTAGAATTATTATTAAATGTGTATTTACCAAGTTTTAATAATTAAAACTAAACACATTATTAGGTCCAATTATTATTAGGAGCTTAATCAAATTAATCCTAATATATATAAAGGACCCTACTAATCTAAGTACTTAAACTCTTTAATAAAAAGATTAGTAATTAATGAGATTTACCAAGTTTTTACTCCTAAAAACTAATCCCATTAAAAATAGCCAATTATGTGAATAACCCATTTTAATCAAATTAAAAAAAAAATTAAACGCATAATATAGATGGCTATAATGCATGTATGATATATCAACATATATATATATGTGTAGGCACAACTAATTTAAATGACATGTATATGCATGGCAATGTTTAATCATCAAATAATTAAAACATACATGAGTTGACCGAGTGTTATGGATTATTTAACCTAAAAATTGGAATCTAATTACAAAAATATACCCAAGGCATCCCTTGGTCTTCTTGTAATTTCCAAGACTTCCAATCTCTTCAGGTCATGTGCACTGGTAGCATGCGTGGGTAGGCCAGCGTGGGGTTTGGCATGTGTGCAAGAGGCATCGCTGCTAGCTGGAAGGTTGCGCGCGTAGGCATCGCATGTGTAGGTCTGCATGCGCGCTGATGTGCACTGGTGGTAGGCAGCGTGCGGTTTGCGCGCTGGCTTGCGCGCTGGTAAGCAGCTCGCTGGTGGTGAGTAGCGCGCTTGTACACTGCATGTGCTAGTCTGCCTGCGCACAGTGACTTCGTGAAGCGCTGGTCATGCGCGCACCGCGCAGTCTTCGTGAAGCGCTGGTCTTGCATCACTTTGGTAGGCATTACTCTAGTGTGCATGCGCGCAGGCATGTTGAACTACCAGATGCGATTAAACAATTTTTTTTTAATAATACAACAGTAAAATAAAAAAAAATAAAAAAATATTATACAACCCAGAAACACTCTAAATCCATGACACCATAAAAAATTACGATCAACCATGTTTTTTAAATTAAACAATTTAATTAAAAAAACATCATACACTCATCAAAAAAATATGTGCCTACACATTCTTACATATCAGCAGTAATCGAATTCGATTATACTGTACAAAAATAGGCTTTGATACCAATTGTTGGAACCTAGGGTTACAGATTGCGCAGCGGAAGGTTTTAAAAATTTTTATGCAATCATTAAACTAACCCATTTGTACAGTAATAATCAAATGCAATAATAAAGTGAAGATTCATACCTACGTAGGAGGCTCCTTCACTTTGATACGAACTGCTCCTGATTTGAACCACGTAATCTTCCTCGCTATCTCCCGGAACTAATAACAGTGTGTGGGCGCGTCACGATATTCAGGACCTGTATGGAGGAAGAAAAGAAGAACACACACCAAAAACCAACTCTAGAAATGTAGCACTTGTGGTCTCACCACACACTAACTTTTTCTCTTTTGTTTTGTTTGCTGTTCACGATCACTTTCTTTTTTTTTTCTTTCAAAGTCATCTTTCTTTAGCTGTGTATGTTTTTCTCATCCAAAAACAAGTAATCAGATTACTTTGTATATTAGTCATTCGGTTATATTGTTTTGATTGCAAAATATATATCTCATATATATCTACTAAAACAAACCAAAAATTTGATTTTTAAAACTTTAAAAAATATCTCATATCTTTTTAAATTAAATATTTATTTTTGAATTCAAACATTTCAAATTCAATTTCAAAATATTTAATTTAATAAAATAAAATAATCATATTATCTTATTTTATTCAAAATCAAATATCAGCTAACACCCTCCATTTAGTGATTAACAACATAATTAAATAATCTTATTATTTAATTTATTTAATCACCATTATTCATTAATTAAATAATCCCATTATTCAATTAATTCCTGAATAATTATATGTCACTTTCGTAACACAATTAATTGGACAATCCAATTAATTAACCGTGACCCTTGTTACCTAAATCGATCGGGCTAGCAAGGGGACCTAATGGACCCACAGTATTTTGAGCTCCAATAATCCTTAGAAATTATTAATTAAACTCTTTAATTAATATTTCATAATTATTAACTTCGGTGTTATTCCACTAAAAACCCGAAGCTACACTCTCTCAACTGTAGACGTTTTTACACAAACCAATAACTCTCGGTGTCCATCGATATAGCTATTACATATGGTATAATCCTCCACAAGTAGTTCATAATTAGAGCTGGGTCATAATGTCCGTTATACCCCTCTAATCATATCTTTCCATTAAGTACCATTGATTCTCTAACGAACAATAAATCCTACATTCCTTACGGAATTAGGAGAGCGCTCATATTGTTCAAGCCCCGAATCAACACTTAAGGGAACTACCATCTACTTCTCACAAGAAGGAGTGGATTCCACTATTGTGTACAAACCTTCCCAGCCACAAGCCAAACCGCGATCCCAACATACGGAGTATATTGATCGGGAATGCAACTCCGACCTCACCCATGGTATATCAAAGACCACGATCTAACCTAAAGGAGTCGATAAGACACTCAGGATTAAGATCACCCATATATAGCCATCATTAGTTGATATATATAAATCTCATCGTTAAATGGATCTTAGTGAGAGATTCATAAAGATCATGGCCCAGTCCTATATGATCACATCATACAAGGTGCCTCCATTCTCATATCTACATATGAATGATCCAGGATAGGATCACCGTACACTACGAAATGGACCGCAGCTGTAGATTAACAATAAATAAAGTACCCAGCTTTATTTGCTATCTACGGACTCTTTAAATTGCTCGTTTCAAACTGAATCCATTTATATATGACACTCATATACTCAGTTCAAAATTACATCCGGCAATTTTGGATGTTAAGTGCACATGTTATATAAAGTATGACACAAAATGAATGAATATACTACTTCTTTTATTTATGTTCAAATTATATTTACAAATTACAAGCTTTAGGGCAAAAACCCCAACAACGATATGGTGTGATGCATCAACCAGGGAGGTTCGATCCTTATAGGAGTCGTGGGACATGATGAATATGGTATGATGCATCAACCAAGGAGGTTGTTTAGTATTTCGACCTTGATGTCTGAGAAGTTTCATCCAGCTTGGAGCCACATCTGGCTTCTCTTGACTTTTCCGAAGCTAGACGTGGCCTTTACTGACCTTTTTGAAGCTGGGTGTGGCTTCGACTCACCTCACGCCCTTCTAGGGACATTCTTCTATGTCAATCGAGGTACAGACGGGTTTCTTGAGCATTTGCAAGATGACCTTGACTTCGGGGAGCTTCTAGTTTTGATGATGCGGGCTAAGCCCGATCATTCTGGGTTCTATCTTGGATGTTTCCGGAGCTCGCCCTTGTTCTTGGGGTGGTATCGCAGTTCAGCTCTAGATAGAGAGGTCTCCTGGTGGAAGTTCTCGGGTCCGGGCTTTATCCCAGATGTTTCTGGAGCCCACCCTTGTGCCTGGGGCGGCATCGTAGCTTGGCTCTGGATATAGAGGTCTTTAGGTGAAACTTTCGGGTATGGAACCAGGTCTAGTAAGTGGAAAATTTTCCTTTGGTCCTTAGCCAATTTTGGCTATTAACAGAAGTCCCCTCTGACTTGAATAGTAGAAGTCGAGCTCGAGGTTGAGGTCAGATTCTCACTTTATTTGGGAAATCTTCCTCTTTTACCGTTACTGAAATTTTTGGAAATTTCTTCATTTGAGTGATGTGTTGTGAACCGACTATTTTATCTTCGAATTAATCTGATCACGTTACGGCAGTCCCCGAGATTTTTTACCGTTACCAGGATCTTGGGGAGATCTTCCTCTTAACTGCGTAAATGATGTGGCATGAGATGATTAGCTCGCTTTAGAGTTTAACCCGGTTACGTTACCGAGTCAATTTTTACCGTTACCAAACGAGTATCCTGGTAACTTGAGCTGTTGCCTTCCTGCCTATATATATGCCTGTTTTCCTCCTCGTCTTGCTCACATCTTCTCGAGCGAAAAGAACCTTTTGTTGAGAAATATTTCCACAGTTTTTTCCCCAAGCTTGCTTCTTTCTTCATTCTTCGTCTTCTATTCTTTCTTCATTCTTCGTCTTCTATAATGTCGAAACACAGTCGTGATTCAAATGATTCCATATTCGACAGCGAGAAGGTCGTCAGTCTTAGTCTAGGGAAGCGAGCTAGGAGGAGTTCTGATGGTGATGATTCCCTGCCCACATCACAATGTCGGCGATCCAGTAGGAACGTATCTATCGGGACTGGGTTCTCCAATCATCCCGACCACCCTTTAGATGTTGTTGATGATGATTTCGACAAAGAAACGACCGGCGGCGCTGCGGGGGAGCGTCGGGTCTCGGCTCCTGGTCCCTTTGGGGAGAGGCTCCCTCCCTACGATTTCCGGGTCATCCCTGATTCCACCGTTGACCCGGTATCGATCGACCGCTTGAGGTCAAAGTTTGGCATCCCTGACAGTGTATCCATCTTGGTGCCTCCCAAGAACTTCGAGTTTTTCAACCCCTCTAAAGGTGTGCTTCCGATCCATGTGTCCACTCTTGAGAACGGGGTCAAGCTTCCCCTCCATCCTACCCTTCGGCGGGCTTTAAACGCCATCCAGCTCGCTCCCCTTCAGTTAACGCCGGGCTTCTGGAGGCATTTGGTTGGCTTCCTTGTGTTATGGAGGGAGCAATGCCAGATGAGTAAAGTGACAAGGGAGCCAGGTGCGGAGGAGCTGGCGTATCTTTTTCAGATTGGGAGCTTGTCTGGGGCTCCTCGGGGTCAGTTCTACGCCAAGGCCAAGAACAAGCTCAATTTCATCGTTCCTGGTGCTTCGAAGAAGGATCCCGCATGGAAAGAAGAATGGATCCTGGCGAGGGCATGAATTCGAGGTTCCTACGGCTTTCAGTGACAAGCCCTCCTGGGACCGAGACTCTCTACCTGCCGAGTCCGAAGCCGTCTTAAAGGCTATTCTAGCCCAGAATTACCTGAATCCGATGTTCCCTACCGCTGAAGCTTTTGACCCTCGTAGGGTGAACAAATATCTACGGATTCAGACGATATTCCTCGTAAGTATCCTTGTGTCGCTTATTCTTATTACTTAGCTTGATTCTAACATTTTTTTTATCTGTTTATTCACAGTCTTTGTCGTGGAGCCAGCCACCCGACACGTCTCGCGCTCTCCTCAAGGTGGAGCTTCTCTTCCCTTTTCTGGGGTCGAGCCTGCCTTGGCTTCTTCTGTCTCTCCGGCTGGGTCTAAGATGGCCACTTTGACCTCGCAGGCTTTTCGGGCTTTGGGTAAAGCTCCCCAGGTAGTTGGCCTGACTGTTTCTACCCCCTCAGCCATGGCTGCTAAAGTCGCTACGCCTTCGACTCAAACATCTGATTCAGCTGCGCTTCCAACAACCAAAGCCTCGGAGGTTTCTGGGAAAGATGTCGTTCCTGGGAAAGGTGTCGCGAAGGCTCCTTCCGACTGTTCCCGGCCTCGGTCGAGCTTGATAGGGCAGGATGAGGTCTTGGAGCAGTTCATAGCATCCTGTCCGGGTGGCGGGATCTCTAAGATGGCTTCTATGCCTGTGGAAGTCCTTATAACCAAAGGGTCTGCTATCTTGGCTGAGGTAATTGTATGTCCTTCACGCCCCCTTTTTTTTTAACTCATTCAGTTTCTAACTTGGGTTTTATATTTGTAGGCCTTTAAGGTCAATGTCGCGATAGGCCAGCAGGTAGCCCTTCTCCGTGATCGAGCTGTAAAAGCTGAAGCTGAAGCTAAAGCCGAGAAGGCCGGGGAACTGCTCAAGCAGGCTCGGTCTCTAGTGGAAGAGGTGACTTCCAGCCAGGGCAAAATTGAGCTCTAGATGGCCGAGCTTCGCTGCGATCATGAGAGGATGAAGCAATCTTTTGATCAGGAGCGTCTTCAATCTCTCCGGTGGGCTAGGCAGCGAGACTTCTGGAGATCTGAGGCAAGGAAGCTGGACCTTGAGAACCGGTCTCTGATTACTCAGGTGGCCAAGTTGCAAGCTGATGAGGAGACCTCCTTCAGCGATGGGTATTTTTATGCTTCCTTTCAGGCCGCGGAAGCTCTTCCTCCTCCTTTCGATTTGTCGTCTATTGCGGGCTGGGACAGACATGAAATAATGCTCAAAGCTGCTGAGTTATCTCGTCCTGAAGGTGACAAGGTGGTCCCTTCTAGCCCGGCAGGAATTGGGATGCAGCCCACTCAGTCAGATCCCTCATTCCATCCTCCTTCCTTTATCCCCTCAGGTCCTAGGGAATCGTCTAGTAAAGTGATGTCCTCTCGATCCTAGGAGGACCAATCGGGAGCTGGTAAAGAGGTTAGGAGCCCATCTGATGATCCAGCTTTAACAGAGATGGAGGTCGATAGGAGCCAGATGGGGCCCTTGGCAGCTCTTCTCGACGCGGCTATTCCTCCTGAAGTTATGGATGTGATCAATGAATTTTTGGAGGAAGAGCCAGCTGATCATCCGATAGAGCCTCTAAACGGAGGAGCGGTCGGTGAGGATAACCCAGATGGACAGCTACCTATTGAGAGGGTTGATGCTGGGGATCAGCAGGGAGGAGGAGGGCCAGCGGAGGGGACCATGATAGCCCCACAGCTTGAAGTGGACGACTTGTTTTTGATTGCCCAAAAAAGGGGGTGGGCACCTTGCTTTGCCATTGTCAGTTTTTCTTATTTTTCCTTCTTCTTTTTGTATCCCGAATTCGGGGGTTGGGCTCCCCATTTGGATGTAGCCTTATCGGGGGATAGGCTCCCTTTGTCCTTAATGATAAATTGACTCGCCTCTTTGCGAACTTTATTCTGCTTCTGGTCTTGAATGGTATCCAGAGTAGCATCGGTAGCATCAATTAAGATTCGTGTAGGCAATTATGATGATTTTGATCCTGCACACGAAAGCAAACATTATATACATGGGGTGATAACCCAACCAAGACATCAGGAATGCTACTTAGCTATTTCCTAGTCTTTGAGATCCGGCGGGCAACTATGCCTTTACACTCAGATCCTTCTTGGGGGTAGTAGCCCGACCAAGGCATTAGGAGTGCTATCGAGCTATTTTCTGGGCTCGAGATCTGGAAGGCAATTATGCTCTTACACTTAGACCCTTCTTGGGGGTGGTAGCCTGACCAAGGCATCTGGAGGGCTATCGAGCTATTTCCTGGTCTCGAGATCTGGAAGGCAACTATGCTCTTACACTCAGATCCTTCTTGGGGATGGTAGCCCGACCAAGGCATCAGGAGGGCTATCGAGCTATTTCCTGGTCTCGAGATCTGGAAGGCAACTATGCTCTTACACTCAGATCCTTCTTGGGGGTGGTAGCCCGACCAAGGCATCTGGAGGGCTATCGAACTATTTCCTGGTCTCAAAATTTGGAAGGCAACTATGCTCTTATACTCAGATCCTTCTTGGGGGTGGTAGCCCGACCAAGGCATCAGGAGGGCTATCGAGCTATTTCCTGGTCTCGAGATCTGGAAGGCAACTATGCTCTTACACTCAGATCCTTCTTGGGGGTGGTAGCCTGACCAAGGAATCAGGAGGGCTATCGAGCTATTTCCTGGTCTCAAGATCTGGAAGGCAACTATGCTCTTACACTCAGATCCTTCTTGGGGGTGGTAGCCCGACCAAGGCATCAGGAGGGCTATCGAGCTATTTCCTGGTCTCGAGATCTGGAAGGCAACTATGCTCTTACACTCAGATCCTTCTTGGGGGTGGTAGCCCGACCAAGGCAGCTGGAGGGCTATCGAGCTATTTCCTGGTCTCGAAATCCGGAAGGCAACTATGCTCTTATACTCAGATCCTTCTTGGGGGTGGTAGCCCGACCAAGGCATCAGGAGGGCTATCGAGCTATTTCCTGGTCTCAAGATCTGGAAGGCAACTATGCTCTTACACTCAGATCCTTCTTGGGGGTGGTAGCCCGACCAAGGAATCAGGAGGGCTATCGAGCTATTTCCTGGTCTCGAGATCTGGAAGGCAACTATGCTCTTACACTCAGATCCTTCTTGGGGGTGGTAGCCCGACCAAGGCATCAGAAGGGCTATCGAGCTATTTCCTGGTCTTGAGAGGTTTATGTCGAATTCCCATTCAAGTGTATAGTCACTAACGTTGTACATAGTTGGAGATAGAGATTGAAGAGAAAAGGAAAGTGGCTTTATTAATGATTGAGATGTAGTACATCTTTATTAGGACCTGTAATAAAAACTAAGTGGGGGTAGTCTGCTTGAGAACTCCTTTCGAAGGTAGAATTTCTTCAAATGGTCTGCATTCCAAGTGTGATTGATGGGTCGTCCGTCCATGTCTTCGAGTTTGTAAGCTCCATTGTGAACAATTAGCTTTATCAAATATGGCCCTTCCCAATTTGGACTTAAGACTCCATCCGACCTTTTCCGAGTATTCAGTGTTACTTTCCTAAGTACCAGATCCCCTTCATTGAATTTTCGGGCTTTAACCTTTTGGTTGAAGTATCTACCGTTCCTGCTCTGGTAGATCGCCACTTTCTCTACTACCCGGTCTTGCTTTTCTTCTAAGAGGTCTAGACTATCCCGGAGCTTGACTTCGTTACTTTCTCGCTCAAAGTGCTGTACCCTGAACGAGGTCAGTTTATGCTCGATGGGGAGGACTGCTTCAACCCCGAAGGCCAGGGAGTAAGGCGTTTCTCCAATAGCTGTCTTTTTGGTAGTGCGGTATGCCCAAAGGACTTCTGGTAGCTCTTCGGCCCATTTACCTTTCCTTTGCTGAAACTTCTTCTTTAGAAGTTTCTTGATTGTCTTGTTGGTGGATTCCACCAGCCCATTAGTTTGGGGATGAGCCACTGAAGCGAACCTAAGGTGGATCCCCAACCCCTGGCAGAAGTCTTTGAATCGGGCGTTGTCGAATTGCTTCCCTAGGTCGGCTACAATGATGAGAGGGGTCCCGAACCTGCATACCATGTTAGTCTTGATGAACTTGGTTGTATTCTTTTCTGATATTTGAGCTAGAGGCCTTGCCTCGACCAATCTGGTGAAGTAGTCAATAGCCACGATAGCATGTTTCATCTGTCCTGGAGCGGTAGGAAGTGGCCCAATTAGGTCGATTCCCCACATGGCAAAGGGGTAAGGTGAGCTGAGGGACGACAGTCGCTCGGGTGGCTGGTGGCTCAAGTTTGAGGTTCTTTGACAAGGTTCGCAGGATTGCACAAAACTCTTTGCATCTTGATGGATGGTCGGCCAATAGTACCCCATACGAAGCACCTGATAGGCTAGAGCTTCCCCACCTATGTGGTTCCTACAATCCCCAGAATAGACCTCTCTCAATGCCCACTTAGCATCATTGGGATGCAAGCACCTAAGTAAGGGGAGGGATCTGCCCCTCCTGTAGAGGTATCCGTCCACCATATAGTATCGAACTGAGAGTCTCTTAACTCTTCGGGCTTGGTTAGGCTCTTCAGGAAGCTCTCCTTCAAGGAGATAGGTGATAATTGGGTCCATCTAGCAAGGTAGGCGATCCAGGGAACAAATTTCTCCATTTGGGGCTATGCTTGGCTGGGTGATTACTTGGAGGAGAATTCCCCTTGGTAGGGATTGGCCTCCGTTCGCCGCTATCTTAGCCAGAACATCTGCGCGATGGTTTTGTTGTCGAGGCACCTGATCGATCTTAAGTCCCTTAAATTTGCTTTTCAGCAACCGAGCTAGATTTAAGTAGACCACCATATTATCTCATTTTGCCTGGTAGACCCCAGTCACTTGGTTTACAACAAGCAACGAATCGCTTTTGACCTGCAGGTAGTCGGCCTTTAGCTCGATGGCTACCTTCATCCCGGCTAGGAGGGCTTCATATTTTGCTTCGTTATTGGTAGCTTTAAACTCGAATCTGAAACAGTGACAGAATTCAGTTCCCTCCGGATCTATCAAAACTATGCCAGCTCCTCCCTCAGCTAGTCCGGATGCTCCGTCTGAAAAGAGGATCCATGGCTTGCAGCCCTTCGGCCAATTTTCGACCTCGGATATCTTCTCAGGGTCCTCATTTGATACTGAGGGATCAACTGGATCTGGGATCACTGAGAATTCTGCCACGAAGTCGGCTAAAGCCTGTGCCTTAATCATAGTCCGAGGCTTATACTTTAAGTCGAACTGAGTGAGCTCTAGTGCCCATAAAACTAACCTTCCTGGCACATCTAGTCTTTGCAAGAATTGACAAAGGGGTTGGTCTATTACCACTGCTATTGTGTGAGCTTGAAAATAGGGACGGAGTTTCCTCGCTGAGATCACCAGAGCATAAGCGAGCTTCTCCAGGAGAGCATAGTTCCTTTCTGATTTGGTCAGGGCATGACTCACATAGTATATGGGTCTTTGAAAACCGTCGCTACAATCCTTGGCCAAAGTCCCGCTTACTGCAGTTTCTGATACAGCCAGGTAAATCTGCAGCTCATCTCCGAGAACCAGCTTGACTAACAAAGGGGGGCTTGTTAGGTATTCCTTCAAAGCTTGAAACGCATGCTCGCTCTCCTGGCTCCATTTCATGTTCTTCCCTTGTTTGATGGCCTTGAAGAAAGGAAGGCATTTATCAGTGGAGCGAGAGATAAACCTGTTGAGTGCTGCCACCCGTCCAGTCAGGATCTGTACTTGCTTGAGCGAGGTCGGGGATTCCAAGTCCAGGATAGCTTTGATTTTTTCTGGGTTGGCTTCGATACCTCTCTCATGAACCATGAAGCCCAGGAACTTTCCTGCCGTTACCCCAAAAGCACATTTGGAGGGGTTTAAACGCATCTGGTTTTCCCTCAGTATGAGGAAGGTTTTGCGAAGGTCTTCCTGATGTCCCTTTGTGGTTGGGGATTTTGTGATCTTGTCGTCGATATATACTTCTATCGTCCTCCTTATCTCGGGCTTGAACAATTTGTTAACCAGCCGCTGGTATGTGGCCCCTGCATTCTTCAAACCAAACGGCATCACCTTATAGCAGTATAAGCCCTGCCCGGTAATGAAACTGGTCTTATCTTGGTCAGCCGGGTGCATTTTAATTTCGTTGTATCCTGAGAACGCGTCTATAAAACTCAAAAGTTTATTTCCGGATGTGGAGTCAACCAGCTGGTCGATCTTTGGCAAAGGAAAATTGTCTTTCGGACAAGCCTGGTTGAGGTCGTTGTAGTCGACACACATACGCCAATTTCCATTCGCCTTCGTGACCATGACTACATTGGCAATCCATTCGGGGTAACGTACCTCTATGACGAACCCCGCTTTGATCAATTTATCAACCTCTTCCTGTACCGCCGCGTTCCTATCAGTGTTAAAATGACGCCTCTTCTGCTTGACGGGCTTGACTGTTGGATCTACTGCTAGCCGGTGGGTGGCCAACGATGCCGGGATTCTAGGCATTTCATTATGGTTCCAGGCGAAGATGTCGCTGAATTCCCTGAGAAGATCAATCAGTCCTCTTTTTACTTCTAGATCAAGGGCGGCTCCGACCTTGACGGTCTTGGAGGGATCGTCAGTCCTGACGGATATCTCTTCTAGTTTATCCACGGGCTACCCGCTGGCCCATTCCTTACCCCTTTCATCCTCGTAGGGCATGATAGGTTCATCCTCCGGATGCCCAATATGTTCTGCGGGCTCCTTCTCCTCCTGGATTATCTGGGATGTGTCCATGTCTTCTTGGATTACTGTCACCAGTACACACTGCTTTGCTAGGGCTGTAGGATTGGCAGATACTGCGTAGCATTTCCTGGCTGCCTGCTGGTCTCCGCGTACCTCTCCTACCTTGGTTCCAACCCGGAATTTCAAAACGTTGTGGTATATGGACAAGACTCCCTTGAGAGAGGATAGGAAAGGTCTCCCTAAGATGGCTTTGTAGGCCCGATTGGGTGTCCACCACAACAAAGTCAGTCATTACGTTCTGTTGGAGCAGGGTGACCCCGATGATTACTGGGAGGATCATTGACCCCACTGGTATGATCGAGTCCTCAGTGAAACCGTAAAATGGAGTGGTACAGCTGTTGTAGCAATGTTGCTTCAGGTTCAGTTTTTCCAGGGTATCTTTGAAGAGGATATCGACACTGCTTCCTGTATCCACGAGCACACGAAGGACCTGACAGTTGGCGATCTGTATCGTGATGACCATAGGATCATCATGAGGTTGCACAGTGTTGAAGACATCTGCTTCGGTGAACATGATCTGAGCTGACTGGGCTGGCTCTGTCGGGCTCTAGATGACTTTGAAGATCCCCCGGCTCTCTCCAAGGCGGGGAACCTTTCTTGCGTGGTTTTTCCGGGAGTTATTGGAAATGCCGGCCAAGGTAGGACCCCCGCTGATAGTGTGTATCACCTGGATCTGTTGCATTAAGTCAGCCTACTCCTCTTTCCTCTTTTCTGCGTCCTCGCGGATTTCAGCTTGTACTTCCCTTCCAGTTCTGATATTATCTCCGACCTGTTGTAAAAATTCAATCAGGCATCCTCCCTTTATCAGGGACTCAATCTGGTTGCGCAAGTTATAGCACTCCGAAGTGTTGTGGCCCACGTTTTCGTGAAAGTCACAGTACTTGTACCAGTTTCTCCTGTCGGCTAGGGCCTTCATGGGAGCGGGCTTTTGGAGCAACCCTTTATCCCGTATGGCAAGGTAGACCGTTTCCCTGGATGCATTCAATGGGGTATAGTGGTCAAACCCTTTTTCCCCTTGTATTACTGGAGCCACGGTCCTGGGAGGCGGCGAAGCCCAGGGAGGAGTTCGTTTTGCTGGATATCTTTCTTGCCTATGCGGAGGAGCAGGGGGGCGATAGGTCGACCTATTGGGAGGCTTATTCTGAGCTCTCTGCACCGGCTCAAATTTGGGGTCTTCTTTCTTCAAACGTTTTGCCGTTCTCATGTCGTCATGCTCTATCTTGACCTTGAGTTGTTCATCGATCTCGACCTGCTCAAGAGCCCGATCATAGGCCTCCTGGTAAGTCTCGAGAGGTCTTTTGGCAAAAGAACGGAAAAGCTTTCCTGCCCAGAGGTTTCGCCTGAAGTTGGCGAGGGTTTCTTTTTCGGTGAAAACTCCCATTTGTATGACCTCCTTGTGAAACCGCTCCACGTATGATCGAAAAGTTTCACTCCGTTCCTGGATCACATATTGGAGGTGTATGGGATCTTTCAGGCGAGGTTTAACTCCCTGGAATTATGAGCAAAAATCGGTTGACAGTTTTGTGAAAGAATCCATGCTACCAACGGGCAGTTTCCTGAACCAGGTTTTCGCATAGTCGGTCAAGGTTGTTGGAAACATCCTGCACATGGCTGCTCTGGTAGTGTTCTGGACCTCCATCTGTTGAACGAAGCTCTCTAAATGGCTTAGAGGATCTTCCGTTCTAGAGAACTTATCTGCTGGCATTTTGAATTTTGGAGGGAGCTCTGCTTCCCGGATCCTCCTAGTGAAGGGAGCGTTCATCTCGCTCAGGGGATTCTTTTTGTCTTCCTTACTCTTTCCCTTCCTTATCTGCTGGACCTCCTTTTGTAGCTTTGCCAGCTGATCCCTCAGTCGCTTATTTCCAGGTCTCTTCGAGTTATCCTCAGATTCCTCACTGTCGAACCTTTCTGATGAACTGGCAATTTCTATCCGGTCTTCCTCCTGGACATGATCCATTCGGGGAGTTTGTCGCCTTTCCTCCTCTAGGGCCCGGGTAGTTCTCCTAGATGTAGTTGGATGAGATAGCCCTCGCGGATTCTGGGTAAAAACATCCGCGGCAGACTTGACTTGCCGGGGTTGATATTGTGAAAGTCTTTTAGGCGCTGGGGGCATGGGTCCCAGCCTATCCCGGATCGAACGTTGGGGCCCCGATCTATCTCGAGCCGGCTCGGGAGGAGGAGGACCTAGGCGATCGAAAGCAGGTGGTCTAGCTCCGAGCCTACTCGGCTCTCCCTGATCATTCAGGTTGGTATGCTGGACTGTGATGCCTTCAGCGAAGAGGCGGACGCGGATGGATTCTACGAAGGCCGCCGCTTGTTGGTCGAGCGCTGCCTGGCTCACTATGGGGTGGCCAGCAGTCCGTGTATTGGTTGTCTGGATCAGAGCTTGACTATTATATCCAGACTTTCTCCCCCTTCCTGGAGCCTTTCGGGTTGGCCTCGCCGGGGATTGCTCCTGGACTCTGTGCTGGCCTTGGGAGGAGCGGAGCCTCATAGTTCCTATAAAACAATGAAAATATAAATACAAACAATTGGTTAGTTGAGTGTAGGATTTCGTTTCCCACAGACGGCGCCAGAAAGTGTTAACGGGAATTTTACTCGGGATGAGAAATCTCTGTTAACGCCCTCGAGACCACTACCACGTAGGTGGTGGCCGAAATTATTTATATATATGACAATGATTTATCTAGTGATAAATAAACAAGAACATTTTTATTTGACATGCATGGTACACGAGTACAAAGATTTTTCTCTCGTTTCTCTCAACTTTCTTTGGTAAATGGTCAATTGCTAGTCGTATGCCTGTCGAATAGTAGTCTCCTTTTTTCGTTTCTTTTCTTTTCTATTTATACATGGTTTGTAGGTCAACAGACTGATTCTCCCTTGATTGTCTCAGTGATTGTCTTAGTCTCTTCCTTATCGGGCGGGATTTCTTGCGTTAAATCATTTGACTTTTGAATTGACGCCAGAATTGAGAGTATCGTGGTGGAGATCAATTTGTTTCCTTTTTGGATTTTATTACTTGTTCTGCATGTAGATAACGTTTCCAGGTATGATCCTTATAGAGGTCGTGGGATGTGATGATATGGTGTGATGCATCAACCAGGGAGGTTCGATCCTTATAGGAGTCGTGGGATATGGTGTGATGCATCAACTAGAGAGGTTCGATCCTTATAGGAGTCGTGGGACATGACGAATATGGTATGATGCATCAACCAGAGAGGTTGTTTAGTATTTCGAGCTTGATGTCTGAGAAGTTTCATCCAGCTTGGAGCCAGATCTGGCTTCTCTTGACTTTTCCGAAGCTAGACGTGGCCTTGACTGACCTTTTTGAAGCTGGGTGTGGCTTCGACTCACCTCGCGGCCTTCTAGGGACATTCTTCTATGTCAATCGAGGTACAGACGGGTTTCTTGAGCATTTGCAAGATGACCTTGACTTCGGGGAGCTTCTAGTTTTGATGATGCGGGCTAAGCCCGATCATTCCGGGTTCTATCTTGGATGTTTCCGGAGCTCGCCCTTGTTCTTGGGGTGGTATCGCAGTTCGGCTCTGGATAGAGAGGTCTCCTGGTGGAAGTTCTCGGGTCCGGGCTTTATCCCAGATGTTTCTAGAGCACGCCCTTGTGCCTGGGGCGGCATCGTAGCTTGGCTCTGGATATAGAGGTCTTTAGGTGAAACTTTCGGGTATGGAACCAGGTCTAGTAAGTGGAAAATTTCCCTTTGGTCCTTAGCCAATTTTGGCTATTAACAAAATTCAACCACTAAGTTAAATGAGAGTTGGAATGCCTACTCATTTTCACAAAGATTTCATTTAAAGATTAATTACTCTAATAAGTTCAATTAATCCACAAAAATCAAGAGTTGAAATGCTTACTTAAGTCATGGGACAATCAAACACAATTAAGTAAATTGAATGGAAATATAATCAAGTCAAAATGGTGGAAATCCCACAATCTATGAATTAATTACATCAATCCTAAATTTGGGTTTAGCTACTCATGACAAACGAAAAACAAAGAAAAGGAGAAGAGGATTAGAAGAAACCCATATGAGACCTTCTTTATTCAAGCTTGATCACACCTCTAATGTCCTTGTGAGTAGCAATTTGATGAAGTAAACAGATGGGTTTGGATGGGTTTTTGGGAGAGAATGGTTTTTTCAGATTTAGAGAGAGAAAATATGAAGTGAATGGGTGTATGGTCGTGGGTCTCTTTTGAAAAATCAGATATGAAATTATTTATACTTCCTTCAAAAATTAGGCCAAAATGCTGATGTGGCGAGCTGAGAATCTCGTATAGCACAGGTAAGGTACCATGTATTTACCCGTGCAATCTTCATTTACTTCCTGACTTGTGCAATGTTCACGGGTTAGTGCATGGGTAGGTGACTCGTGCATTACCCATGAAGTTGATCTTCGCCCGAGGCTTTGCTCCTTGGTCTGGTGGATTGCATGGGTGGTTGCACGGGTGTTACCCATGCAGTTACCCGTGAACTGAGATCTTTCCAAATTCCATCTTCTGGTACACGGGTGATTGCACGGGTGGTACACGGGTGATTGCACGGGTGGTGCACGAGTGTTCTACCCGTGCACTATTGCCTTCCTTATCTCTTTTGTGAATCAATTTGTCCTTTTTCCCCCTCTTCATGCCTTTTTACCTAATGCCTGCAATAATGACCAAAAGAGCCATAAATACACATAAAAACGCTCAAGAACAAAACAAAGAGAAAGGATATGAGGGCCAAAATATATGACATTTTCGGCTCGATCATCCGTTGGGTCCCTTTGCTAGCCAGATTGATTAAGGTAACAAGGGTCACGGTTAATTAATTGGATTGTCTAATTAATTGTGTTACAAAAGTGATACGTGTCTATTGGGGAATTAATTGAATAATGAGATTATTTAATTAGTGAATGTTAATGATTATGTTAATTAAATAATTAGATTATTTAATTGTGTAATTAATCATTAGATGGAGGGTGTTGATTGATATTTAATTTTGAATGAAGATAAGATAATTTGATTATTTTATTTCCATTAAATTAAATATTTAAATTTAATTTAAAAGAGTTTGAATTCAAATCAAATCAAAGATATTAGTATTAATTAATATCTTTAAATATATCAGATATCTTTAAAAGATTTGATTAATTAGTTTTATTAAGTATATATATATATATATATATATATATATGATATATGTTTTTGGAAACTAAAAGAACACAACATACGTTCAGAATTGAGAGTCAATTTTTTGCCCGTATAGGACAAAAGAAGAGAAAAAAAAACCTAGAAAGTGTTCTAGGTATTTTTCGGGCAAAGGAAAAAAAAATTCTTCTTTTTTTCATCCTCCTTATTCCTGAGTACTGTGACGCACCCACACACCATTACCAATCTCGGGAGATAGCCAGGAAGATCCTGTGGTTCAAATCAGGAAGCAGATCGAAAAAAAGAAGGAGCAAACAAACATTGGTACGAAATAGTTTCACCTCTTTCTTATTGTTTTCGATTATTACTGTAGAATTATTTTAATTGATGATTGCATTGAAATTTTTAAAACCTCATTCCGCTACGCAATCCAAAATCTGGAACCTACAAAATGGTATCAGAGCCAATTTTGTAAAGTATAATCGAATTCAATTGCTCCTGATTGCTTATATGAATGTGTAGGCACTTTCTAATTATTGTATGATGTTTATTTTTTTTTATAAACATGGTTGATCGTTAATTGTATGGTACTGTAAGTTCCTCATATTTTGATTGGCTTATTTCGTTGACAAACCACATTGGGGATTATTCTTTGTAAGGGTAATTTAGGCCTCGTGAGTGTGATCAAGCTTCAAGGATATCATCTCTCTCAAAGAGCACTTCAAAGGTATCTCACTAGTTTAACTTTCTTTGAAGAGATCTAGTTGCACACACTCACTTGCATGCATTATTGTTCTTATCTTCATGTTATTGAATGATGTATTGTATGCCTCTTTTCACACTCCACACTTGCACATTTTGCACATCTCTTAGTGTGTTGAGTTTGCCCAGAAAAGAGAATTTCTTCTCTTAGCGCGGCCTAGACTGCTTGGCAAGACATGCTTGCACCGCGGCATACAGAGCGGTATACCTCAGCAGAGTCATGCTTCATGTACCGCTTCCTGTACTCTTGCACGCAAAGCGACCCAAGTCGCGGTGTTGTCCAGTAAGCCTCTGTTGCCCATGCCGCGGCCTGTGCACCTGCATGCACAGCGCCCTGCACCGCGTTGTTGTCCAGACGGTGCACTGTTGTGTGTACCACGGTCTGGACACTTGCCTGCAACGCGGTCCATCTAGCGGTATTGACGGGATTTTGTGCCCTAAGTTCAAAACGACGCTGTTTCAACTAGGGCTCCCTTATATATGCTCTATCTTCTTCCTTGCTCATTTTTATGAGTTCAAGAAGCCATTTTTGATAGGCCAAGCTTCCCTTAGAGAGAGAAACTCCCAAGAACTCATCTTTACTCAACCAAACACAAATCCATGTGTTTTTAACCTCTTCAAGCATTATCTCATCATGGATTCTTCTTGCTTTCATTGACTAGGTAACTTGAACATGCCCTAAATCTCTTTGTATTTATTTATGTTCTTGTTTGCCTAGGGTTAGCTCTTTTATGTGATTTTATTGCATATCTTTATGTTTATTGGCATTTATAACATGATTGAGTTGTTGTGTGTTGGTTGAGAGCCTTGTTCATTAATAGCTAGCATTTAGGACGATTTTACCCTTCTAGCTAAATCTTCATGCATTTGCATTTAGATATTGATATCTAGGATTTGCATTTATTGACATCTTTAAATCCTTAGATAAGCATTTATTGTTGCCTAGCATTAATTGCATGTTTGAATATCTTTTACATATTCACATAGGTTGTTTAACCTCTTCATTGATTGTTAAGCTTTGTGACTAAGTGAGTTAGTGCACAAGCTTGTGGTCAAGAATCACTATTAAAGGCCCGTTGGGTAGAGTGAAAGGGTTAGTGACCAAGTAGGTGTGACTTGAGGTCAACCTAGGTTGTAAACTTTCGTTCAAATAGTGGATTTGAGGACCGTATGTGGCTAGAAGGATAGCCCGTGAGTTTTGCCCAGTTGGAGGGTTTCTCACGTAAATCAATCCTTGTGTTTTTATTGTTTTCCGCATATTTATGTTGGATTGATTGATTGCTATTATGGAGTAGGATTATTAAAATTGATTAAGTCGAAAAGTTGATAATAAATCAACTAAAACCTATTCACCCCCCCCCCCCCCCCCCCCCCCCCCCCCCCCTCTAGGTTGTATTAGACACACTTTGTGTATTTTCAGGTACAATGGGTTTAGGGTTTTTATTAAAGGATATAATGTTTTTTTCAATGTAATATTAATGCCGTGATGTATTTTTATTTTATTTTTCTGCTGTATTTTCTTTGTTGTATTTATTCTGCTATGTATTTAATTGTAAAATATGTATGAAGAAATCCGACGAAGAAGACGAATGGCGAAAGAGCGAAATCAAAAAAACGCTCGACGGGCACTGTTCATACGGTTTTGTTTGCGTGGTACTTTTCACGCGGTACTGGTGCGGGCAGCCTACGTGAACAAATGATGGCTATGCGAGAAAGCGTTATGGGCTGAAAATTCGCTACGTTAGGGTTTCTAAATTTGCAAAAATATTTTGGACTGAATTTTATTTTTTCTTTCCTTGGGCCTCAAGTACAGTGTTAAAATAACACTTAGGCTTTAGGTTTGATTCATGAGATGGGTCACAATGATAAAATAATATTTTTTTTTCTTAATCAAGTTGGACTTGGTTGAAAGCCCAAAATAAGAAGAACCTAAAGACTTGAAGAATATAGGAATTACTTGAGGACCAAGGAATGCCTTGGATAACTTTTGTAATTTGATTTTTTTTTTTATAAAGTTAAATAACCCATTGTACTTGGTCAACTTATGTATGCTTTTATTATGAGATAATTAAAGCATTGTTATACATATCATTTAGATTAGGTGTGCCTACATATATATATATATATATATATATATATATGTTGATATGTCATACATGCATTATAGTCTTCTATATTATGTGTTTTTTTTTTATTTTATTAAAATGGATAATTCACATAAATGTCTATAAGTTAATGGGATTAGTTTTTAGGAGTAAAAACTTGGTAATTCTCATTAATTACTAATCTATTAAAGTGTTTAATTACTTAGATTAGTAGGGTATATCATAAATATTATGTTTAATTCGATTAAGCCCCTAATTATAATTGGACCTAAAAATGTGTTTAGTTTTAATAGTTAAAACTTGGTAAATACACATTTAATAATTCTAGTCTTAGTAAATAGTTTACATTGATTAGAATTTGTTAACATACTTTTTTGTCAGGGGTCCAAAGAAGAATTTTCCATCTGCCCAGAGCCTGGTAGAACCTAGATCGGGACCGGTACCCAGATACCGGGGATACCCGACACCATGAACCAGAAAGAGGTTAGTACCACATCTCACATTCTACCAGTTACCACTCAAGGCCAGCACCACGGTACCTTCTACCTGGTACCTAGGTATCGCGACATCTACCCAGTACCTAGGTACCACGACATCTACCCGGTACCCAAGTACCGCGATACCAGTCCAGGATCACACTGGAATATGTACCCTGTCCGCCGAGCAAGAAGAACGGTACCATGAAGATACCAACATACTAGAACAAGCACCATGCTAGCAAGAGCAGACCGGTACCTGAGTGTACCATGCCACTAAGATACAGAGTCAGCTTTCAACTCCAGCAAGACAGAAAAGACAGTTGAACTCTCCGGCCATTCACAACGCCATTAATGAGGAGACAGTCAACTGTATTTAATGGCCATCCACAATGCCATTAATGATCAGTCAACTCTTTAATGGCCATTCACAATACCATTAAGAGGTCTTCAATGCAATACTCTTATTCTTCTTTGGAGGTGTAACTATGGGGGTCTACCTAGACTAATATGCTAGAAGTCTTCCAATAACTTCACTTGGCTTCATGTTCTTGTAGTCACTATTTTCTTCAAGTGCCGTCACCTCGGACTCGAACCTTTCGGGAAGTGACCTTATGATCTTTTGCTTGATCCTCCTATCCGAGTAAGGGTCACCTAGTTGATAGCTTTGATTGACGATGTCCATCACCTTCACTTGAAAATCGTTGACGCACTCATGGTCCTCCATTCTAATTTGCTCGAATTGTGTTTGGAGAACTTGAAGCATAGAGTCCTTGACTATCTCGGTTCCTTCATAAGCTGTCTCTAGAATCTCCCATGCCTCTTTTGCAATCCTAGTTGTTGAATCTACTTCTATTTATTATCATCCATTGCACAAAGAATGGCATGCATGGCCTTGTTGTTCCACTTGGAAGCTTCAAACTCTTGAGATGACCATTCCGACTTTGGCTTGGGAACTACACTATCATATTCAAGAGTTGTTTCCGGAGGAGTGTAGCCATCTTCTATTGCCATCCATGCTCGGTCATCGATTTGGCAAATGTATGATTCCATCTTGCCATTCCATAAGGCATAGTTCACCCCGGTAAGCAACGTGGGTCTTGTGCTAGAGGCTCCTTCATGCCCACCTCTGTTCCCACTCACAGTGTTTGGGTATGAATGAGATGAATGCTAATATATACAGCAAACAAAATGGAAAAATGCAAGACACACACACAACAAGAGCAAGGATCACCTAAGTATGTCTAGGAACCCGTTTTGATACAAATTGAAAATACTACTAGCGTGTGTCCATTAACCTAGAGGGGGGTGAATAGGTTTTAGTTGATATATTACCAACTGTTTGACTTAGTCAATTTTAATAAGGCTACCCCATATAATCAATAATCAATCAAAAAATAAAATGCGGAAACAATAAAAACACAAGGATTGATTTACGTGAGAAACCCTCCAACTGGGCAAAACTCACGGGCTATCCTTCTAGCCACACATGGTCTTCAAATCCACTATTTGAATGAAAGTTTACAATCTAGGTTGACCTCTCATCACATAATTCTTGGTCAGTAACCCTTTCACTCTACCCAACGGGCCTTTAATATTGATTCTAGACCAAAAACTTGTGCACTAATCCACTTAGTCACAAAGCTTAAAAATCAATGAAGAGATATAGTAACCTAAGTGAATATATGAATATTCTAATATGCAATTAATGCTAGGCTACACTAAATGCTTATCTAGGAATTTAAAGATGACAATAAGTGCAAATCCTAGATATCAATATCTAAATGCAAAGCAAGTAGATTTAGCTAGAAGGGTAAAATGGTCCTAAATACTAGCTATCAATGAACATATATTCTCAACCAACATACAACAACTCAAGCATGTTATAAATACCATTAAACATAAAGACATGCATTAAATCAACATTTAAAGCTAAACCTAGGCAAATAAGAACACAAAAAAATGCTATGAAGATTTAGGGCTTATTCAAAATACCTAGTCAATAGATGCAAGAAGAATCCATGATGAGATGATGCTTGTGAGATGCTAGATGCTCATGGATTGATGTTTGGCTGAGTAAGGGTGGGTTCTTGGGAGTTTCTCTCTCTTAAGGAAGCTTGGTCTCTCCAAACATGGCTTTTTGAACTCACAAAAACTAGCAAGGAAGAAGAGAGAATATATATGGGAGCCCTAGTCAAAACTACGTCGTTTTGAACTTAGGGAACAAAATCCCATCAATACCGCTCTGCGTACTGCAGCTCGGGCAGGTGTCCAGACCGCGGTGTACACCTCAGTGCACATACTGGACATCACCACGGTGCCGACCGTTGTGTATGTAGGTGCATAGGCCGCGGTATAGGCAACAAAGGCCTACTGGACTACACCGTGACTCGGACCGCTGTGCGTGCAAGTGCACAGGATGCGGTACAAGAAGCATGACCCTATTGAGGTATACTGCTCTGAATGCCGTGGTGCAAGCATAGCTTGCCAAGCGGTCTAGGCCGCGCTAAGAGAAGAAATTCTCTTTTCTAGGAAAACTCAACACACTAAGTGATGTGTAAAATGTGCAAGTGTGGAGTGTGATAAATGGCATATAATGCATCATTCAACTACATGTAAACAAGAATATAATGCATGCAAGTGAGTGTGTGCAACTAGATCTCTTCAAAGAGAGTTAAACAAGTGATATACCTTTGAAGTGCTCTTAAGCTTGGGAATGCCATCAAGACTTGATCACGAACAATGAGACCTAATCTACCCTTACAAGCAAACCCCCCAATGTGGTTTGACAACGAAATGATCCAATCAAAACATAAGGAACTTACAAACCATACATTTAATTCACATGTTAATGTTTGGCATAAAATTAAATATGATGGATGAATATATTTAATGAACAAGAAATTCCCTGAAAAAACTGTTTCTACGCCACGATAATCCAACATACCACAGGCAAGTGCCGCCTTAGGGTTGGTCAAATACTTGCATGTTGGATCGAGACATTCTCAATCAAATGATATATCAGAATAATTCTTATTCCTCTATCATTCAACCATAGTTTAATTCAGTCAGGTTTATAATTAACAAATTTAATTAAAACCTTATGAGTGTAACCCACCATTAAGCTCAACTTGAGAATTGCCGCCTTAGGGTTGGTGAACAAGCATTTTACCGTGGTATACAATATCAAAACAAATTTATAAAATCCCACAATGCACTAAACACAATTAAAACGAGTATATGGCAAATAGGGGTATCGTTCCACAGGGATCGATCGATAGCTATGACTTGACTACTACTTTAATATGAATGCGAGAAAAGTGAATTGATATGATCTTATAGAAGAATGTAAAATGAAATTTAAACTAATCTAAAACTAACTAAATTGGATGAATTTAAATGATAGAAATGGATGATATGTGAATTAAGAAATTGTTGGATCCAATTAGCAACTATGGGCAAAGAATGAACTCTCATTAATGATCATAAACTATTGTAACCACCCTATGATGTATAAGATTGATTATCTACCACTCATGTGTGTCCAACCGATCATGTATAGTATTGGCCACCCACAAGTGGTTGTACAATGAATGAACATCTACCTCATAAGGGACTAATCTCTTTTGTTAAATTCACCAACCTATGATGTATAGTGTTGATGCTTAACCCATCACAAGCAACCAATCCTATCATGTATAGTTTTAGTTACCCATTAGGGATTAGATATATATGAGATTAATGAGTCCAGATTTTTACTTGAGTCATGTACTCTTGTAAAAATCCTTCTATTCAACTGAGCTAAAGAGAACTAAGCATCATGTATACCAATTCTCTACTCTTATAATTTCTTAAACAACTTGTAAAGAGAGTCATGTACAATCAAATACAAATTGCTCTTGAAATCAATTAAGACCAATGAATAGAACAAATAAGATATAATTACTAAAAGAAATTGAGTTCATTACAAATACCTGTATTTACATATGAATCACATCAATCCTTTAATGGGATTTAGCTACTCATGACAATTGAAATAAGAAGATAAAAAGGAGAGAGATAGAAGGAACTCATGTAGAACCTTTTTCTTCAAGTTTGATTCCACCTCCAATGTCCTCTTGAGTAGCAATTTGGTGAAGTGAATGGATGGGTTTTGTTGGGTTTTTGGGAGAGAATGGGTTTTTGGATTTTAAGAGAGAAAAAAATGTGAATGAATGGGCGTATGGTTGTTTTGAAAAATCAGATATGAATCTTTATATAATTCCTTCAAAAATAGGTCAAAATGCTGATGTGGTGAGCAAATAATAACGTATTGCACGGGTAAGGTAACCGTGCAATTACTAGTGCAGTCTTCACTTTCTTCCTGAATTGTGCAATGTGCATGGGTTGTGCACGGGTAAGTGACCCATGCAGTACCTGTGCAGTTGTGTCTGGTCTAAGGCTCTGCTCCCTAGCTTGGTGGGTTGCATAGGTAATACCCGTGTAGTTACCCGTGCATTGAGGTCTTCTCTAATTCCATCTTCCGGTACAAAGGTTGATGCACGGGTAGTGCACGGGTGTCCTACCCGTGCTATAAGGACCTCGATTTTATGATTGGCTTATTTCATGACAAACCGCACCACATTGGGGATGATTGTGTAATGGGTAGCTTAGGTCTGTGTTGGCAAGCTTCCAAGCATATCCATGACTTCAAGAGCAAAAGGTATACTCACTTGACTTTGTCTCTTGAAGAGTTTAGGTGCACACACACGCACACTTCATGCACGCTTTTTTAATCTTGCATTTGTTTTCTTTATTGTTTAAATGTGTGCATCCGTTATAAAACTCACACGAGCACGTTTTTGTTTGTCCTTACGTGTGGTTGTTTTGTTCTACGTTTTTCGTATGTGTTCAAAAACGTCCTCACTCGCACGATGGTGTGCTTGTGTTGTGTCTGCGCTTGCACTTTGGTGTGCTTGAGTCTTAGCATGATTCTTGAACATAGAGAGGCTCATTTGTGCTCTCTTGGATTGTTATTTGGTTACATGGTTTTATACCATGATTGTGGGATTTTTGTTTTTGACCAATTCTGACATTTGGTCACTCTTTTGACCATAATTCTTTCTACATTTATCCAAATCATGTTTTGTTTATTGGAGTAGAAAGTAGACTTCCATACCTTTCCAACTGTATATTATAAGAAAGGTTTCGATGTCGTTTGGTCATGCTTTGGGTCGCTTGTTTCTGAAGCTGGAGTGATGTCCAGTGTGTTAGGCGACATGCAAGGCTACTTGTGCATGTCACCTAAGAAGTTGCTTAAGACTTGATATTTTTCTCCAGAACAAAAGGCAACATGCTAGACGGCTTGTGCATGTCGCCTTGGATGTCGCCTCAGGCTGCTATGTTTCTCTCCTGAACATTAGGCTACATGTTAGGTGACTTATGCATGTCGCCTTGGATGTCGCCTCTAGCTGATCTGTTTCTTTCCAGAACATAAGGCGACATGCTAGGCAACTTGGGCATGTCGCCTCTCATGTCGCCTGGCACCAAAAAACTAGGCATTTTGGTCTTTTCTCATCAGCTCGTTTTTTCCCCACTATAAATACATCCTTATCTCTTCTTCTTCATCAAGACCTCTGAAATTGCAGAAACCCTAGAGAGAGATAGAGAGAGTCTAGAGAGAGAAAGCTCCATTTGAGTTTGTTTAACTCTCCAAACCCAAAACCCATCTCCATCTTGCATCATTCAACATCATATGAGCATGAGTCTTCATGGTTTCATGACTAGGTAAGTAAGAACTTCATTGAATATCATTTATTGTTCTTCTTACTCTAGATTAGGTATTTATTGCATGATTAAATACTTAGACTCTACTTTATTGCATATTTATGAATCTTGATAACATGATTGGGTTTGAATTTTGATAGCTAAATTGATAAGGTCATTTTTGCCTAAAAGCTAGGTCATAAATATTCATATGTGATCTATTGGTATCTAGGTTGAGAAATTGTGTTTTAATCAACTAGTTAATGTTCATGAATATTTGATTGAATTTGTTTGTGATAGCTAGAATTTAGGACCTTTTTACCCCTCTAGCTAAGTCTTTATGCTTTGCATTTAGACATTGTTGATTATGCCTCATTAATTGCATTTCTTAATTGCATTTAGACAACTTGTGTTGGTTGGACTTTATTTGACAATTAGGTTGTTAGATTTTATCTATACGTCTAATTGAGTCATTATGTATGGGCATGTAGGCATTGTTTGATAACTAGGTTGTTTAATTGCATTATAACATCTAGTTATGCATTTTGTGTTTGGTCTTGCACATTATTGCATTTGAGCATAGTGTCATATACACTTAGACTTTTAATACTCTTCATGAGTCAAAGTCTTGTGGCTTCTAGGTGAAGTTGCACAAGCAATTAAAGTCTTGCAACCAAGGGTGGGTTGGCAAGCATTGGTCAAGTGCCACTGTAAAAGGCATGCGGGGTAGAATAAGAGGTGGTCACGCCAAGAGTAGTGTATCAGGGAATATCACTAGGGATTGAACCAAGAGTGGTGAGTGGTAGTGTCCATAACCTGAGGTTATCGAGAGTGAGAGTCTGAGTATCACTTGAGGGTGTAATCTTTTATTCATATAATGGATTTCTGTGATCGTCTGTGGCTAGAAGGATAGCCCGTGGTTTTTCCCTTGTCGAAGGGTTTCCACATCAAAATCAATTGTTCTTTATATTTCCGCACTTTACTTGATTTTGTATGTATGTATATATTGGGTTATTTGTTATTAATATTGACTAATCGAAAAATTTGGTAATAATCGATTAACAACCCATTCACACCCCCCCCCCCCCCTCTAGGTTGTTAGACACAAGCTTGAATAGTATTTTCACGTGCACTATGGCCTTCTTCACCTCATTTTTGTACCATTTATCTTTTTTGCCCCTCTTCATGCCTTTTCACCAAATACCTACACTATCAACCAAAAGAGCCATAAATACTCATAAAAAATACTCAAGAACAAGACAAAGGGTAAGGATATGAGTGCCAAAATGTTTGACATTTTTGGCTAGATAAATCGGTCAATCACAAAATACACTCAGAAACCCTATCCGTTAGAAAGTCAACCTTGGTATTGATTCTCATGGATACCCTCTTTAGGGGGGACGAAAACAAAGCCGTCTCGAGGCCCCACTTGAATCTCATGGTGTTGAACTAATGATGGAGATTGCAGGATATAATTTCATATATCTCTCTCCCACTCACTATTTCAGAATTAGGGTCTTCAATTAATGCACGTAGATATTACTAAGATTAAACGGCTATTTTCAATCTAAATGTCTAGGGCATATGAAACAAACTATTAGAATCTTGTTCTAACAACAAATAAACTAATCCAATTTTTTAACTAATTAAAAAACTAGTTCATTATTTAAATTCTAATCTATGTAAACAAATTTACTAAGATTAGAATTATTTAATGTGATTTACCAAGTCTTAACTATTAAAACTAATCACATTATTAGGTCCAATTATATTAGGGCTTTAATCTAATGAAACCAAATATTAAGTGCAGTACCTAACTCGTCTAACTAATTAAACGATTTAATTAATAGACTAGTTATTAATGAGAATTGCCAAGTTTTTACTCTAAAAACTAATCTCATTATTAATAGCCAATTATGTGATTTGCCAATGTTTAATCATATTTTAAAAAATAAAACACATAATGTGAATGGCTATTATGCATATATGACATTTAATAAAATGCCTGTGTAGGCACTACTAATCTATATGGCATGTGTATGCATGACAATGCTTTAATTATCACATAATAAAAGCATACATGAATTGACCAAGTACGATGGGTTTATCTAACTTAAAAAAATTTCTAATTACAAAAATTATCCAAGGTATTCCCTGGTCTTCTTGTAATTCCAAAATATTCAAGTCTAATTCTGTATCTTCCGGGCCAAAAATCAAGTCCAACTTGATTTATTTTAATGGATCCATCACATGGATTAAATCCCTTAAGCCCAAGTGTTACTCTAAAGCTTTTCGGAGACCCGAGATTTCCCAGAATCAGTCCAAACTTGCTCGCGTACATGCAGCACTAGTGCTTGCAAACGTGCAGCCCTAGCGCATTACGCACGTGGCCGCGTTACAACGCTGCTTCAAGCTCTCACAGCTGCTGCACCATGCGCAACAATTGAGAAGCGTGCATGGACCATGTTGTGCAACGCATGTGCATGAACATGTTGTGCTACATTTGCACAATGAAAGTGCATGACACTTGCACAACCACATAACAACACAACACAAAATTGAATTGCTTAGCTTTGTATTGCATGTTGCGTTTTGCACACCTGTTGCATGCATGTGTTGTAACCCTTTTTCACACAATTGCATAATCAAAATATAATTGTATGTTGCATCAGTTCATCACGCAAACACAACATAATTATAAAATTGTATGTATGTGCATCACGCAACACTTGCGCATGTTGCACATCTGTTGCACATGCTTTCTTTTGCATGACAATCATGCACGCGTTGCTATGCCATCACACAACAGGTTGGTGCAATTACTGTGATCCGCGTTTTGGATCGTTGTTCTTCGCCGTATTACATCAATAAAAAAAATAACAGCAGAACAACAAAATAAAAAATATATATACAACCCGAAATTAATATAACAGCAGAAAGATAATATTACATTTAATATCCAAAACCCTAAAACCCACCATACCATACAATTAAAAATCAATAATGCTTTAAAAAAAAATTAAAACATCAAACATTCATTGGATTGTGCCTATACAAATATACATGCAATAAATCAAGAAAAAAACAATGATTTATTTGAATATATCGAACTAGGGCTCTGATACTGATTGAGCCAAAAATATCATACATTTTGGCCCTCATATCCTTTCTCTTTATTTTGTTCTTGAGTGTTTTTATTTGTATTTATGGGTTTTTTGGTCGTCATTGCAGGTATTAGGTGAAAAGGCATGAAGAGGGGCAAAAAGGACTAATTGGTGCACAAATGAGGTGAATAAGGCAATAGTGCACGGGTAGCACACCCGTTCACTACCCGTGCAATCACCCGTGCACTGGAAGATGGAATTTTGGAAGATCTCATTGCACGAGTATTACCCGTGCAACCACCCGTGCAATCCACCAGACTAGGGAGCAAAGCCTCGGCAAGGGTCAACTGCACGGATAATGCACGGGTTACCTACTTGTCTAATAACTCATGCACATTGCACAAGTCAGGAATGAAATAAAGAGTGCATGGGTAACTGTACGGGTACCTTACCCGTGCTATACCTGTGCTATACCCGTGCTATACGCGATTCCCAGCTCGCCACATCAGCATTTTGGCCTAATTTTTTGATGGAAGTATAAAGAGTTTCATATCTAATTTTTCAAGGGAGACCCACAACCATACACCTATTCATTTCATTCTTTCTCTCTCTAAATCTCAAAAAACATCTCTCTCTCTCTCAATACTTCACCAAAAACCCATCATCATCTTCATAGATTGCTACTCACAAGGACATTGGAGGTGGATTTGTGCCTGAAGAAAGAAGGTTCTACATGGGTCTTTTTTATTTCCCTCCTTTTTATTTCTGTATTCTATTTGTTATGAGTAGCTAAATCCCCATTAGGGGATTGAAGTGATTCACATGTAAAGATGGGTATTTGTAATGAATTCAATATCTTTTATTAAAATCTATCTAATTTGTTCTATTCAATGTTTTACTTGATTTCAAAAGCAATTTGTGTTTGATTGTACATGACTCTCTTCATGAGTTGTTTGAGAAATTATGTGTAGAAAATTGAGTATACATGATGCTTGCTTCTCTAAGCTCAATTTAATAGGAGGATCAAACAAGAATATATGACTCAAGTGAGATCTGGACTTATTAATCTCACCTAACTCTAATCTTTAACTGGTAACCAAGACTATACATCCTAGGATTGGTTACATGTTATAGATTAAGCATAAACACTATACATGTTAGGTTGGTGATTTTAACAAAGAGATTTGTCCCTTATGTGATAGATGTTTTTTCATTGCCTAACCAATTGTGGATCGCCAATGCTATACATTATTGTTTGGGCACTTACAACTAGTAAATAATCACTCCTATACATCCTAGGGTGGTTACATTAGTTTATGACTTTTAATGTGAGTTCATTCTTTACCCATTATTTGCTTGTTGAATTTATCAGTTCCGTAATCACATATCATATATTCATACTTTTTAGACTAGTGCATTTTAGCTAGTTTAAGCTTAGCTTGCATTTTAATTTCATTTCTTTTCAAAACCATATCAATTCACTTCTCATACACTTTTACCAACGAGTCAGTCTATTCATAAATATCGCTCGATCTCTGTGGAACGATACTCATACTTGCTGTTGTTGGAACCCCGTTCACTGGTAACGCAGTGGAAATAGGTTTTAAAATTTTTTATACAGATCATAAACGATCTGGGACCAGTGAACTTAGGATCATAATTCTTTTTCCGGAACTAATACATACAATATGTAAAAACAAAAATTGTAATCAATATATTAAAAGAAAATTTAGAACCTTACCAACGTTTGGAGGCCCATTCACTTTACGATATGCTCCTAGTCTGTACCACTGATCTTCCTCGCTATATTCCGGGACTGGTAACTGCATGTGGGCGCGTCACGTACTCACGAACTTAGGAGGATGTAGAGAGAATGAAGAAGAAACAATTTCTTCCAAGAGAATAATAAAACTAGAACAATTCTAGTTTATATATATATATATATATATATATTCTTGTATCAAAAATAGTGCACGCCTAGCTGTTCTCTCTTTTCTTTTCTTTTTTCAAAATATCACATGATGAGTAGCTTTTCTTGTTTTTTCTTTAAAAAAAAATCACCCGCACCAATTGCACACACCAAGTCCATTTATACGTATTCTCTTGTTCTCTTTTATAAATTACGCACCACACATGTTTGTATCCTATACAAACACATATATTTGCTTCTTCAATTTCTTTTGTGCTGTTCAAATCAAAATCAAAGACTATTTCTCTCTTATCTGGTTATATAAATATATCATTATATATTTTTAAAACTAGATAATTATCTTTTCCCAAATATATCTTTATATATTCAAAAGATAATTAGTATTTAAGTGTCATAGGTAGAGTAGGATTCTAACTCCCACATAACCCTAGTTGACTTAAATTTAAATACTAGACTTCTCAAAGAATAAAATAATCTAATTATTTTATGTCTTAGTCATGATTTGAATCCGCAACCTCCATTTAATAATTAATTAATAATTCATAATTATTAATTCATTAATTAAATAATCTAATTATTTAATTAATTTAATTATTAATATATTAATTAAATAATCTCATTATTCAATTAATCCCTGAATAAATACGTGTCACTTTCGTAACACAATTAATTGGACAATCCAATTGATTAACCGTGACCCTTGTTACCTAAATCGATCGGGCTAGCAAGGGGACCTAATGGACCTACAGTATTTTCAGCTCCAATAATCCTCGGAATTATTAATTAAACTCTTTTATTAATATTCCTTGATTATTAACTCCGGTGTTATTCCACTAAAAACCGAAGCAGCACTCTCTCAACTGCAGACGTTTTTACACAGACCGATACAACTCGGTGTCCATCGATATAGCTATTACACATGGTGTGATCCTCCACAGTAGTTCATAATTAGAGCTGGGTCATAATGTCTGTTATACCCCTCTTATTACATATATCCTTTAAGTACCGTTGATTCTCTAATGAACAATAAATCCTATTTCCTCACGGAATTAGGAGAGCGCTCATATTGTCCAAGCCCCGAATGAACCCTTAAGGGAACTACCATCTACTTCTCACAAGAAGGAGTGGATTCCACTATTGTGTACATACCTTCCCAGCCACAAGCCAAACCGCAATCCCAACATACGAAGTATATTAATAAGGAATTGCATCTGAACTCACCCATGGTATATCAAAGACCACGATCTAACCTGAAGGAGTCGATAAGACACTCAGGATTAAGATCACCCACATATAGCCATCATTAGTTTGATATATATGAATCTCATCAGTAAACGGATCTTGGCGAGAGATTCATATAGATCATGGCCCAGTCCTATACGATCACATCATACAAGGTGCCTCAATTCCCATATCTCATATAAATGATTCAGGATAGAACCACCGTACATTACAGAATGGACCGCAACTATAGATTAACCACAAATAAAGTACCCAGCTTTATTTGCTATCTATGGACTCTTTAGATTGCACGTCTCTTACAGTATCCATCCGAATATGACACTCATACACACAGTTCGAGATTACATCCGGCAATCCAGGATGTTAATATATTCACAAGTTATAAAGTAAACAACACAACACGAATGACTTGAACTTTTCTTTTTATTTATTTCATAAATCCATTTACAAATTATATCTTTAGGGCATAAACCCCAACAATCTCTTGTAGGGAAAAATTAACTAAAACTGCAGCGGGAGGCGAAAAGTAGATTTTCGTATAGTTTAAATTTTTTCTAAAGATTTGAACCTTAACCCTTTAATTAATTAAACACAAATATACGGTTAGAGTTAAATACCTCTTGTTGCGTTATCCGATTGACTTACGTCAGTGGTAATCCACAAGATCTTCAATCCTAGCACGTACGTGAATCACCTAGGAGCGTGGTCTCCCTTTTTTTCTTTGATCTGCTTACCTACAAATGGATGTATGGAACTTCTAATCCTGATCTTCAATCCCAAAACACCAAGAGCCTAGAAAAATAGTTCCGGTCACTTTTGAATTCACGATCGATATGATTGGAACTCGCGTAACCCTAAATCGAAAGTGTGTACAAAACCTTTTGATGTTAAAGGCTTACAAGTGCACTATCGAATGAGAACTTATTTTTCTTTTTCTCTCTTGGCCGAAATTCTATGTGTATTGAGTAAGATTTTTATTTTTCAAAGCAAACAAAAATCTCTCTCACTCATGCTTCTAGGTGGCCGAAATTTATCACCTTTGGGATTAGTTTTTTAGGAGTAAAAACTTGGTAAATCTCATTAATTACTAATCTTTTTATTAAAGAGTTTTAATACTTAGATTAGTAGGGTCCTTAATATATATATTAGGATTAATTTGATTAAGCTCCTAATAATTGGACCTAATAATGTGTTTAGTTTTAATAGTTAAAACTTGGTAAATACACATTTAATAATACTTGTAGTCTTAGTAAACTGTTTACATAGATTTGAATTATCACTAATGAACTAAATTTTTTAAGTGTTAAAAATCAATTTAGTTTAATAGTTATTGGAATAGGATTCTAATAATTTGTGATTAATGCACTTGACGCTTAGATTAAAATTAGCCGTTAATCTAGTTTAATCTAGGTGCATTAATATTAATAGAAAACCCTTAATATAAAATAGTGAGTGGGAGAGGGATATATGACATTATATCCTGCGGTCTCCATCATTAGTTCAACACCGTGAGATTCGAGTGGGGCCTCGTGACGGCTTTGTTTTCGTCCTCCCTAAGGAGGGTTTTCCATAAGAATCAATACCAAGGTTGACTTCCTAACAGATAGGATTTCAGAGGGGATTTCGGGATTGACCGACCCTAAGGCGGCAATTCTCGAGTTAAGCTCTTGAGATCTGAAATGATGGGTTACACTCACAAGGTTTTAATTAAATTGATTAATTAAAAACCTGACCTAATAAACGATGGTTGAATGATATTGGCATAAGAGTTATTCTGGTATATCTTTTGACTGAGAAGGTCTCGATCCAACATGCAAGAATTTGACCGACCCTAAGGCGGCACTTGCTTGTGGTATGTTGGATTGTCGTGGTATAGAAACATTGTTTTTAGGGTTGTTCTTGTTCATTAAACATTTTCATGCATCATGTTTAATTTTTTGCCGAACATTCGCACATGTCTAGAATGTATGACTGAATGAATCTTTAATTTATGTTTTTTCAGCCATGTCATCTGCACTATTACAAATACTTGCAAACGATAAATTAACTGGAGATAACTACACAAAATGGAAACTTAACATTAATGCAATACTGGTCACCAAAGACCACAAGTTTGTGCTTACGGAGGAATGTCCTCCGGTGCCTACTGCCAATGCCACACGAACTGTTCGTGAGGCATACCAGCGATGGGTCTCATTTGATGAGAAGGCCCGAACATATCTGTTAGCTTCTATGACAGACGTGCTTGTCACAAAGCACGAAGCAATGACTACAGCATTCAAAATTATGGAGTCATTGCAAGCTATGTTCGGGCAGCCCTCCGAGCAGAAGCGACACGAAGCTGTTCGTTCCGCTATGCTCGCTCGCATGAAGGAAGGTACATCAATTCGGGAACATGTCTTGAGCATGATGTCCTACTTCAACACGGCAGAAGTCAATGGCGGGGCCATTGATGAACCCAGTCAAGTGAGCATCATACTGACGACTCTTCCGAAGAGTTTCGATCAGTTTAAGAACAACTACGGGATGAACAAGTTAAGGTTCAGTCTCACACAGTTGCTCAATGAGCTCGCTACTTTTGAGTCCATGACCAAGGACAGTAAAAGTAAGACCGGTGAGGCAAATGTTGCCGAACCATCTTCCTCCAATAATAACAAGAGGAAGAGGTCTACTGGGAAGGCGAAGGGTAAGCCCAAACCCAAGAAAGCCCACAGCAAAAAGAAAGGTACCTCCACCGACCAAGACAAAGGAAAATGTTTCCATTGTAACAAGGTCGGGCACTGGAAAAGGAACTGTCCTCAGTACCTGGAGGAGGTAGCCAAGAAGAAGAAGAAAGGTAAATATGATTTACTTGTTCTTGAATCTTGTTTAGTGGAAGATGATTCTTCACCTTGGATTGTTGATTCAGGGGCCACTAACCATGTTTGTTCTTCTTTGCAGTGGACTGATTCTTGGATAAAGCTAGAGGAGGGAGCCTTCTCCATGCGTGTGGGGTCGGGGGATGTCGTGTCGGCCAAAGCAGTGGGAGCAATAAGATTGCAATTTTGTAATAATAATAGTTTTTTATTATTGAACAATGTTTTTTATATTCCTGGATTTACACAGAATTTGATTTCCGTTTCTAAGTTGTTAGAACAATTATATTCTGTTTCTTTTGATAATAAATCAGTTATTATTGCAAAGAATGGTCTGAATATTTGTTCAGGAATTAATGAAAACAATTTGTATGTGTTAAGATCGTTAATGCATACAACACTGCTCAACACCGAAATGTTTAAAGTTGAAAAACCAAAAACTAAACGACATAAGATTTATCCAGAAAACGAAACGTATCTCTGGCATCTAAGGCTTGGTCATATCAACCTTGATCGGATAGACAGACTAGTAAAAAGTGGACCTTTTAGTGAGTTAAAGGTTGGCACCTTACCTGTCTGCGAATCCTGTTTAGAAGGTAAGATGACTAAGAGACCTTTTACTGGAAAAGGGCTTAGAGCTATAGAGCCACTAGAACTCATACATACAGACGTCTACGGACCGATGAATGTTAGAGCTAGGGGCGGCTATGAGTATTATGTCACCTTTATAGATGACTACTCAAGATACTGATATGTCTACCTAATGCAACGAAAGTCGGAAACATTTGAAAAGTTCAAAGAATTTCGAGCTGAAGTTGAGAATCAATCAGGTAGGACTATCAAGTCACTACGATCAGATCGTGGAGGTGAGTACCTTGACCAAGAGTTCGAAGACTTCATGGTCGAGCATGGGATAGTTTCCCAACTCACAGCTCCTGGTACACCTCAGCAAAATGGTGTAGCGGAGAGGAGAAATATAACCCTAATGGAAATGGTGAGATCTATGATTAGTTTCTCATCATTATCAAATTCCTTTTGGGGATATGCGTTACAAACAGTGGCATACATTTTGAATGTAGTGCCATCCAAATCTGTTCCTGAAACTCCCCTAGAGTTGTGGAATGGTCGTAAAACTAGTTTATGACATTTTCGCATATGGGGGTGTCCGGCACACGTGCTGAAGAACAGAACTGGAAAGCTAGATCCCAAGTCTGTGGTCTGCTTGTTTGTAGGATACTCCAAGGAGACCAGAGGTGGATACTTCTATAGTCCTAAAGATAACAAAGTATTTGTATCGACAAATGCAACGTTTCTTGAGGATAACTATATAAGGGATCATAAACCTCGTTCTAAAATTGTATTAAATGAGTTGGAGCCTGGTGAGACCAGTACTCAGTAACCAAGAGTTGTTAATCCATTAACATCTGAAAGTCAGATAATTCCTAGTCAGGATACACTACCACCTAGACGTAGTGAGAGGGTTGTAAGACAGCCTAAACGCTATTTGGGTGTAAGTGAGGGACAAGATCTTATCTCTGCTGATAGTGTGGATGATCCATTGACATTCAAGAATGCAATGGAAGATCCTGATAAAGAGGAATGGCTTAAAGCCATGAATCTCGAGATGGAGTCTATGTACTCTAACTCAGTCTGGGAACTTGTAGACTTACCGAATGGGGTAAAACCCATAGGATGTAAGTGGATCTACAAGAGGAAGAGAGGAGTAGACGGGAAGGTAGAGACCTTCAAGGCAAGGCTAGTGGCAAAGGGTTATACCCAGAAAGAGGGGGTCGATTATGAAGAGACCTTCTCGCCAGTAGCCATGTTTAAGTCTATTAGGATTCTCTTATCCATTGCTGCCTATTTCGATTATGAAATTTGGCAAATGGACGTCAAGACTGCATTCTTGAATGGCAATCTTGACAAGAGCATCTATATGATGCAACCAGAGGGATTCGTGTCTCCAGATCAAGAGCAAAAGGTTTGCAAGTTGCAAAGATCCATCTATGGACTTAAGCAAGCATCTAGATCTTGGAACATCAGGTTTGATGATGTGATCAAAACCTATGGCTTTGAGCAGAACATTGATGAGCCTTGTGTCTACAAGCGCATCATTAACAAGAAAGTAGTTTTCTTGGTCCTATACGTAGATGACATCCTACTCATTGGGAATGATGTAAGAGTGTTGTCTGATGTAAAGGGCTGGCTGGCTAGCCAATTCCAAATGAAAGATTTGGGAGAGGCGAGTTATGTTCTAGGGATCCAACTTATAAGGGATCGTAAGAACAAACTCATAGCATTATCTTAGGCATCATATATCCACAAGATTCTTATGCGATTTTCGATGCAGAATTCCAAGAAAGGTAATTTACCTTTTAGACATGGGGTTCACTTGTCTAAGGAACAGTGTCCTAAGACACCTCAAGAAGTTGAGGATATGAGACGTGTTCCATATGCATCAGCAGTAGGTAGTCTCATGTATGCTATGTTATGCATGAGACCGGACATCTGCTATGCAGTGGGAGTAGTCAGCAGGTACCAGTCCAACCCAGGATTGGATCATTGGGTTGCTGTCAAGACTATTCTCAAGTATCTTCGGAGAACGAGAAACTATATGCTAGTGTATTCCGGACAGGATTTGATCCCGTTAGGATACCCAGATTCTGATTTTCAGTCAGACAGGGATTCTAGAAAATCCACGTCTGGATCAGTATTCATCCTAGGTGGTGGAGCCATTGTGTGGAGAAGTATAAAGCAATCTTGCATTGCTGACTCCACCATGGAAGCCGAATATGTAGCCGCTTGTGAAGCTGCTAAAGAGGCTGTTTGGCTCCGTAAGTTCTTGAGTGATCTGGAAGTTGTTCCAGATCTGGATAAGCCCATCACACTTTATTGTGATAACAGTGGTGCTGTGGCTAATTCAAAAGAACCAAGAAGCCACAAGAGAGGGAAGCATATAGAGAGAAAGTATCATCTCATTAGAGAGATAGTGCAGAGAGGAGATGTGATCGTCACCAAGATAGCCTCACAAGACAATCATGCTGATCCATTTACGAAGACCTTACCGGCTAAACTGTTTAAAGGTCACCTAGAAGGTCTAGGGTTACGAGACATGACTCACATGCTTTAGTGCAAGTGGGAGATTGTTGGGGTTTTTGCCCTAAAGCTTGTAATATGTAAATGTAATTTGAACATAAATAAAAGAAGTAGTATATTCATTCATTTTGTGTCATACTTTATATAACATGTGCACTTAACATCCAAAATTGCCGGATGTAATTTCGAACTGAGTATATGAGTGTCATATATAGATGGATTCAGTTTGAAACGAGCAATTTAAAGAGTCTGTAGATAGCAAATAAAGCTGGGTACTTTATTTGTGGTTAATCTACAGTTGCGGTCCATTTTGTACTGTACGGTGATCCTATCCTGGATCATTCATATGTAGATATGAGAATGGAGGCACCTTGTATGATGTGATCATATAGGACTGGGCCATGATCTATATGAATCTCTCACTAAGAACCGTTTAACGATGAGATTCATATATATCAACTAATGATGGCTATATGTGGGTGATCTTAATCCTGAGTGTCTTATCGACTCCTTCAGGTTAGATCGTGGTCTTTGATATACCATGGGTGAGGTCGGAGTTGCATTCCCGATCAATATACTCTGTATGTTGGGATCGCGGTTTGGCTTGTGGCTGGGAAGGTTTGTACATAATAATGGAATCCACTCCTTCTTGTGAGAAGTAGATGGTAGTTCCCTTAAGGGTTGATTCAGGGCTTGAACAATATGAGCGCTCTCCTAATTTCGTAAGGAAAGTAGGATTTATTGTTCATTAGAGAATCAATGGTACTTAATGGAAAGATATGATTAGAGGGGTATAACGGACATTATGACCCAGCTCTAATTATGAACTACTTGTGGAGGATTATACCATATGTAATAGCTATATCGATGGACACCGAGAGTTATTGGTTTGTGTAAAAACGTCTACAGTTGAGAGAGTGCAGCTTCGGGTTTTTAGTGGAATAACACCGAAGTTAATAATCATGAAATATTAATTAAAGAGTTTAATTAATAATTTCTAAGGATTATTGGAGCTCAAAATAATGTGGGTCCATTAGGTCCCCTTGCTAGCCCGATCGATTTAGGTAACAAGGGTCACGGTTAATTAATTGGATTGTCCAATTAATTGTGTTACGAAAGTGACACGTATTTATTCGGGAATTAATTGAATAATGGGATTATTTAATTAATGAATAATGGTGATTAAATAAATTAAATAATAAGATTATTTAATTATGTAGTTAATCACTAAATGGAGGGTGTTAGTTGATATTTGATTTTGAATAAAATAAGATAATATGATTATTTTATTTTATTAAATTAATATTTGAATTTGAATTTAAAATGTTTGAATTCAAAAATAAATATTTAATTAATTAAAAAAAAAGATATGAGATATCTTTGTTTTTTAAAAATCAAATAAGATTTTGGTTTGATTTTATTTGATATATATGAGATATATATTTAATTAAAATATGATAACCGAATAACAAATATAACACAAAAAGTAATCAGATTATTTTGAATGAGAAGAAAAAAAAAAGGTGTTCGTGACACACAAAAAGCAGACACAGCAAAAGCAAAAACAAACAAAAGAGAGAAAAAGCTATGGTGTGGTGAGACCACAAGTGCTGCACTCCTAGAGTTTGTTTTGTGCATGTATTCTTCTCTTCTTCCTCCATACAGGTCCTGAATATCGTGACGCGCCCACACGCTGTTACCAGTTCCGGGAGATAGCGAGGAAGCTCACGTGGTTCAAATCAGGAGCATTTCGTATCAAAGTGAAGGAGCCTCCTACGTAGGTATGAAAAATAAATTTCTTCACTTTATTATTGTATTTGATTATTACTGTACAAATGGGTTAGATTAATGATTGCATTAAAAAATTTTAAAACCTTCCGCTGCGCAATCTGTAACCCTAGGGTCCAACAGAGTGGAAGCTGCTTCTAGAAAGGACGTTTATGGCCACAGCTGAGATGGAGGTAAATTTGGTTTCGAGGCATTTATCTTTCAGCTGTGGTGGGAGCAGGGTTAAATTTTATGTCGACCGACCTGATGAAAGATTTTTTGAAGGATGTTTTGTTTTGGAAGTGTCGAAGGGCCGAAAGAAGAAAAGCAGAGTTTGTGACATTATAAAGTCATTCGAGTTAGTCGCAGAGATGGAAGAAGGACATCAAGACGGCATTGAAGAAAAACAAGCCTTAAAAATAGAAGAAGTAATCTTTGATGAGAAAATGGTTGAAGAGATATCTAGAGATTTTGAGCAAGAAAAAAAGAAGGAGTTAGAAGATGAGAACAAAAAGCTTCATCAAGAAATCAAACTTCTTAAGGAGAAGAATGAGACTTTGAAGAAGAAAGTGCAAGAACTCTCCGACCTTAACAAAAAGATTGAAAAGAAAATTATAAAGGTGGAGGGCGAAAGGAAGGCGATTTCGTGAGACCTAGTTGAGTTAGCTAAGCTCTAGGAAACGCTAGAAAAACTAGGAAGCTTTTGATGGAGGTTGAAAAGAAATCAAATGCTTTGGGAGAGGTGAAAGAAACACTCAAGAAGAAGGAGGAGGCCTTGAAGATTGTAAAAGTAAAGGAGTGTGACTACATGGTTCAGTTAGACAAAGTGGAGAATGAATTCAAGTCACTCAAGGTGCAACACTCAAGGGGACCTCAAAGCTTCAAACAAAGAGGGGGTTTTCATTATACCCTTCCAACTAGTTATTTTTGTTCAAAGTTAGGGCACATTAAGGCCCATTGTTACAAGTTTCAAAGGGTTAAGAACAATCAAAATAGGTCTAGGAGGAACCCAAGTGAAGTTAGGAAGATATAGGTTAGGAAGAACCTAGTGGATGAAGCGAGGGAGAAGGAGAAGGGATTTCTAGGAAGAACTTTGACACCCATATGGGTGGTCAAGAGAAATGAATCCCTTCACTCGGTCAAATCACCTATGCTTGACCCAAATCCCACCTCACATACATTACATTGATTAATTCTTAAGTATTGTTAGATATCACAATTTATTTTCTCATGCATTTTGAGTCACCTTGATTGTGAATTATTCTCATGAGCATTTAAGGGTGTAGGTGGTTTTTAGTCTAGAGAAAATTTATTTCGAAATCCTTGAGTGATTTAAATAATGGAATTTGATAGTTTGAATGTTAGTAATTAGAGTTTTTATCTAATGAATAAGGCAAGTATAGTTCATGAATATATTTTTCATGTGCAGGGAATCCGATCAAGGCATGGAAATTTAAGAAGTGTAAGAAAATATGCAGATGGGTGGCAAAAAGGGGCAGTGCACATGTATCTTATTCGTGCATAACCCGTGCACCAGGAAAGGGTGGAGCATGGATTACAACTGCATGGGTAACTGCATGGTTAATACCCGTGTTACACCCTTGCATAAGAGAGGAAAAGACTGCCTTGAAGGATTAGCAAGAGTAACTGCACGAGTAACCCACCCATGTTATACCCATGCTATCGCGAGCATCTATATATATATCAGGTGTTCCTATCGTGGTAGGGATCACAAAACCAACCACTTCCTCTCTTGAAACCCTAAGGTATTCCGTAAGACCCACGTTTTCGATTTTCAGCACTAAGGTATGAATTTTCTCTCCCTAAACTTGTTTCTAATTGATAAAGCATGAATTGCACCATCTCTCCTCCTCTCTAAACACTCAAATAGGCAAGAAATATAAGTTTTTAACAACCCAAATTTTTTTTAATGTGTGATGCATATCCTTGGATGATTTGTAATGAGTTTGTGTGATTACTTATGAAAGAGTGTTATGAATGAATTGGTAATGGAATATGACCACTTTTTGCATAAAATTGGACACTCTAGGGTTTGTCTTAGTTGAGTCTATTGAATACCATGAAAGTAGGTTAAGGGTGCCATAATATGTGCTAATAGTGTTTGAATGTGTTTTAGTGAATCACTTGGATAACTGGAATGTGTTGAATGCATGAAAGTGGCAGTTTGTCGAAGAAAAAAATTGCAAATTCCAGTGTCTGCACGGGTAACCTACCCGTGCACTAAAAAGGGCAATTCTCAGTTTGACAGATTGCACGGGTGTCATACCCGTGCTATACCCGTGCACTTAGGCAGTCAGACCTAAATTTTGCCCATCAAATTGTTGATTATCCTTGTTGTTTCTTGGAACGATATATTTCTAAATGAGTGCTTTCTTTTGTAGATGCCAGGAAAAACAAAGACCACTGCAAAGAAGCAGGGAACAAGAGAAAGCAAGAAGAAAAAGCTACCTCATCTCCCTCCATACACCTTGAACAGAGACTTTGAGAGACGATTGGAGTACTTTAGTCAAAGGGACATCGTCGAAGAGCTGGGAATAGCCCTAGCAGAACTTGAAGACACTCCAATCCCTACAAGAGTGGATGAAAGAGGAAGTAGGGCTTTTGTTAGCTCATCTCCACGTTTCTGTAGAAGAATAATGCAAGAGTTTTACGCCGGAATGGTTCCTGACAACTTCATGAGCGAAGTGGCTGTGATGGTAAGAGGAGTAGAGGTACAGATGACTATAGACAACATTCAAAGGTACCTGAGAACAGAGCCTCAGGAGGACCCACAAGTTCGGAGTAGAATGAGAGATGGGGTTACTTGGAACGACTACTTTGTCAAGAAGAACTTGGACCTAGCAAATGATCTAGTCATCAACCCAATGGACTTATGGGTTAACCTAACCTTCCCAATCAAACACAACAACCTGAAGATTGAACTGGGATTCTGGCATGTGTTCATTTCACACTCACTTCGGCCATGAACATACAGAACAAACGTGTCTTTTGAGATAGCTACCATACTGCAGTGCATACAACATAACCTGCCAATCAATATGGCATGGATCATCAAATCAGAAATCTTGGCAGTAGGGAATAAGAGATTAGACAAACAGGCATTGATCTTCCCGTGTTTAATCACTGAATTTTATAGGCAGCAAGGTGTGGATCTTAGCAATGAGCGGTTCGAGTGGACACAGGTAGACTTGGACCTCACAACATGGTGCACTTTGGACATAGAACGGGATTCAATGAGTAGCAACAGGAAAACAAAGAGAAGGAAGAGCAAGACTGGAGCAGGTTTAAGTACTGAACAACATGAGGACATGGTTATGGATGAAGAATAGGAATAGTATTATCAGGAGAGTCCAATGCCAGAGCCAGCAGAAGGGAGTGATCAAGTACCTTGGCAGCAGTTGATATCAGGGATGTTGAGCCTTCAGAATTCAATGGACTCACTGAGATCCACATTCACCACAGAGATCAGGGACGCCAAGGATAGCAATGAAGACCTGTGGGAAAATATGACATGAATGAGAAAAGATTTGAATATGATTCCATTTTACAGAAGGAAGAAGCAGACCACCCATCGAGAGTATACTTTAGGAGGGTCTACCATTGATCTTGACCTACATGTAGCAATGGAGGTGTCGAGGAGAGATCATGAGGAGAGGCTAAAGGCACATCGGGATCAAAAATAGAAGGGACCAATGGTAAAGAAGGAGGACTCAGATTCCAATGAGGATTGATCTATATTTTGCTTGCCTTTATTATTAACCTTTATTTGGAATCCTTTAGTTATGTAGGAGTGAACTTTAATATTTTCATTGCATATTTTAATTTGGTAGTTGTTTAATTTTTAGGATAATTTAGTTTGGATGATTGTGGATAATTTCTATTCGAGAGATATTTTAGTTTAAGATATTTTATATGGTTGATTAATCTTTGGTCAGGAATTGTGACTAAATGTTAGGTTCTTTATCTCTTGGATTCAACACACCGGCCACTTGCAAGTCTTGGAGGGGGAGGAGCAAGCCAAGAGTGCTTATAAAAAGGGCGAGAATCTACTCATGTGTGACCGCAAGATAGCAATCACATTGGTTTAATCTTTTCATCTCATAATCATGAATTTCATTTTCTTTATCTCTGTGTATAGACAAGTGTGGTTATTTGATGATTGAGAATATACTTATTGCATATATTTGAGAATGACTGTGTGGATAGTTGTGAATGGATGAAAATTTTTGATCTCTATATTTTGCATTTATTGATTTATTCATTCTTGATTGGATGGGCCGAAGGCCTTTGTGAATATTGCACATGAATTATAGGTTTTCATTTCATATAGCCTAACTCGGTTTTGGGGTTTTTGAATTCATGCATATATAGTTGTACATGAATGTGCATGTAGTAGAAATCATTTTGGGGGTCACTAACCTCATTCCGATAATTTTGTGAATGAATGCTTGATGTGGTGGAATTATGATATTAATTTCCATGTGTTCTTAAATGCCTTATTTTATTGCGAGCCATTTGAGTCTCTTGTTCTGTTTGGCATTGATTGTGTATAATTAGTGCCTAGGTTTGTTGTGTTGTGTCTAGTTAGGTGTGCGCCGCTAGGCCGGGCTCTCTTGTCTTCAACATTGAGGACAATGTTGGGTTTTGGTTTAGGGGTGTAGACTCCTTGTAGAGTCGTCTTTTTGTTTTTGAGTCATTAATTGTCATTTTTTGTCTAAATTTTCCAAAATTGTCGCAATGGCCAAATTTTCAAGCTTTAACTAGATTGGATGTGATGCTTTGAGCGTGTGCACTTGGCGAGTGTATGTATGCATGTTGATCTTGTGTAGCAGCTAGTTGTCACTTTGAGGGTCTCACTTGCACGTCATGGGCTAGTCCCATCCTTTTTGTGCTTAAGTTGAGGAGACTCGGTGCTCTTGCACCTTGTTCTAATAGTGGAGACACCCGTGAGTTCACAAACACAAGACTATTTAAAAAGCAAATTGATTGTACACAATTTTCTACTCTTTAAACACTCTTCTCGCCGTACGTGTCACATGCCATAGAACATACATCTCATATACATTATGGGCTACATGCTTGATGTATTCATTCCCTTGATAGACTAGTTGTGGAAATAATTTTAGGCAATGTGTGTACAATTAGCTACTTAAAAAGCCTAAACACATTCCTAGTCCCTTATGTGTGCTACAAAGCCAATTTTGCGGCCAAACACTTACCCTTTCTTTTGGAACCACAACGAACCATATAACCATAAGCCAAACACAAACCAACCCTTTACTGCCAATCATGTGGGTTGTGTGTGTGTGTGTGTGTGTGTGTGTATGGTTTATGTAAGTGTAAGCTCTTATATGAGATAGCATGTAATTAGGCAATTATGTAAATTGTGCAAGAAATGGCTCAAAAATGTTAAGGTGCTAAAAAGTGCACTTAGAGCCGAATTGTCAAAATGTTATTGTACAAAATGAAAAGAGAAAAGAAAAGAAAAAAGAAAGAAAGAAAGAAAAGGCAAAAATAAAAAGAAAGAAAAATCAATGCAAAAGAACAAAAAAAGAGAGAAAAGAGCCTTGCTATATAAATGTTAAGTACTCACAATGTGGAGTAAAATATTGTTAAACACAAATGAGTATGAAAGTAATGCATAGTCGCTTAAGTGTAATTGTTATGTAGAGCTTTGTTTGGGGTGTGTGTGAGCAAATGTAAACATTATAGGTGATCTTTGAACTCTAAATTTTTCCTATTTTCTTTGTTTCACCACATTAAACCCCATTGCCATATTACAACCAAAGGGAAAATCCTTTTTGATCCGTAATGAGTCTTGATTGAGAATGTTTGCTGAAGCTTGATCTTCCACGTTCATGGCATAGTGAATCCTTTATAGGCTAGTTCACAGACATTATCGGTTTTTCAATTTACATGTATGCAATGCATTAGACTTCTATGCACAAATTCCATCTTTGCATACCTTGTTTGAGTGCGAACTTAGGACTCTAAGCGGAAAGAAAAGAAAGACTCAATGTGAGACTAGAGTCGAAGTGAATTACACTCAAAGTGTGAGAGTGGGTAGTTCTCGTTGCAAGAGCGCTCTTAGGTGTGGGATTCATGATTGTGTGAGTATCCCTTTAGTGCCTACGAGTTGCTTTAGAACATATTGCATATATCTACTTCTCTTTATCACACATGCATGCATCCCATCACCGGTTGGTCATGCGGCAGTTTGAACTATGTGTTTTTGTGTCTAGGAAAGTTTTTAGATAGAGTCACGTTTGTGTGTTTAGTGTCTATGTCTTGGTTGTGTTTAGAGTTTGCTCGAGGACGTGCAAAGGTTTGGTTTGGGGGTATTTGATCGAGCCAATAGTGTCATCCATTTTGGCCCTTATATTCTTCCTCTTTGCTTTGTTCTTGAGTGTTTTTAAGTGTATTTATGGCTCTTTTGGTCGATATTGCAGGCATTAGGTAAAAAGGCCAGAAGTGGGGCAAAAAGGACAAATTGGAGGACAAATGAGGTGAAGAAGGCAATAGTGCATGGGTAGCACACCTGTGCACTACCCGTGCAATCACCCGTGCACCAGAAGATGGAATTTGGGAAGATCTCAGTTCACCGGTAACTGCACGGGTATTACCCGTGCACTACCCGTGCAATCCACCAGACCAGGGAGCAAAGCCTCGGGTAAGGATCAACTACACGGGTACTGCACAGGTCACCTACCCGTGCAATAACCCATGCATATTGCACAACTTGAAAGGAAATGAAGATTGCATGGGTAACTGCACGGGTACCTTACCCATGCTATACGTGATTCTCAACTCGCCACATCAGTATTTTGGCCTAATTTTTAAAGGAACTATAAATAGCTTCATATCTGACTTTTCAAAGGGAGACCTACGACCATACACCCATTCACTTCATTCTTTCTTCCTCTGAATCTCAAAATCCATTCTCTCTCAAATCATCTCAAAACACATCATTATCTTCTTCAATTTGCTACTCAAGAGGACATTGGAGGTGGAATCAAGCTTGAAGATAGAAGGTCTCTTATGCGTCTTCTCTATTCCCCTCTTTTCTTTCATTTTAATACTTTTGTCATGAGTAGCTAAATCCCACTAAGGGATTGACGTGATTCTTATGTAAATTGTGGGTATTGTAATGAACTCTAATTTTATATATATCAATCTACCAAATATGTTTCATTCAATGTTTTAATTTGTTTTGATTGTACACTCCTCTCTTAACAAGTTGTTTGAAAAATTATTTAAGTAGGGAATTAGATATACATGCTGTTTGATTCTCTAATGCTTAATTGAATGGAAGGACTGCACAAGAGTACACTCCTCAAGTGAAATCTGGATTGACTAATCTCTATCCTTTTGTAATCTTGAATGACCAATTAATACTATACACTCTAGGATTGGTTGCTTGTGAGAGATTAAGCATTAATTCTATACACTCTAGGATTATTGACTTTATATGAGATTATTCCCTTATTTTGGTTGATGTACATTCACGAACAATCACTTATGGGTGACTGATGCTGTACACTCTAGATTGGAAACTCATAAGTGATATACAATCAAGCTATACACTCTAGTTAGGTTATATTTGACTAATGCTCATTAATGAGAGTTCATCTTGCCCATAGTTTGCTTAATGAAATCCATCAATTCCTTAGTCATTTGTCATCTATTATCACCTATTGTCTTAGTGCATTTAGTTAGTTTACATTTAGCTTGCGTTTTAGTTAATCTCCAATCATCAATCATCAATCATTTCATTTAACTCTTGTTTGTAGTTTGCGTTAAGATAAGATTTAATAACAACTATCGCTCGACTCCAATGGAACGATACCCATACTTGCTGCATAATAGTTTTATACTCTTTTGAGCGCATCTTGGGATTTTATAAATTTGTTTTGATAATGCATACCACGGAAAAATGTGTGTCAGACGCAATAGTGGGAGTTCCACTTATGAAGCCCGATTTGATTTAGATATAGGGCTTATCTTCCTAGCTAGAGTTTCTGGGATGGCTTGGAATGGATTACTCACAATCCACCCCCTTCACTTTTGCTGTGGATAGATGTAAGGTAGCTGGAATGGCTTACATTAGAGTGCTCACAATCCACCCCTTTTAGCTAGCCGGGATATGTTAGACTGGAGTGCTTACAACATACCTCTTCCAATTAAATTGAGCTTGGTTAAACACCTTATATGTGGAAGGTTAAAAACATAAATTGATAACGAATGCAAACCAAGAGTTGGAGTGCCTATTTGGCTCACAAAGATACCACAATTCAACCTCTACAATGAGTTGGGAGTTGGAGTGCCTGGCCAACCCAAGGTGAGTGTTAAATGCATTGAAGAACAAATTCAACCATAAAGTAAAATGAGAGTTGGAGTACCTACATATTTCAATTCAAGTTTAGTTACTCTAATAAGTACAATTAATCCACAAGAATCAAGAGTTGGAGTGCCTGCTTAATTCAAGAGATAGTTAAACACAATTAAGCAAATTAAATGGAAGTATATTAATCAAATCAAAATAATGGAAATCTCACAATAAATGAATTAATTACATCAACCCCCAAATTGGGTTTAGCTACTCATTACAAATGTAAGAAAATGATAGAGAGGAGAGAAATAGAAAGGACCCATGTGAGAACTTCTTTCTTCAAGCTTGAATCCACCTCCAATGTCCTTCTTGAGTAGCAAATGATGAAGATGATGTATGGGTTTTGGATGATTTGGGAGAGAATGGTTTCCTAGATCTAGAGAGAGTAAATTTGATGTTAATGGGTGTGTGGGCGTCCCTTTAAAATTCAGAAGTGATTCTTTATATATCTTTCCCAAAAGTAGGTTTGAATACTGATGTGGTCGTTAGAATGTACGTAGTGCACGGATACATATGAACAGGTAAGGACCCACACAGTGACCCACCCACATGTTCTCCGGCAGTTTCCACCTTTAGTTCGTTGGTAAGTGTGCTGGTAGGTACTCACGTAGTACCAATGAACTGAGCACTTTAACAATTTAGGAAGATTTTCGACCTCCAGTTCGTAGGTAGGTTCGCTTGTGTAACCAACAAAGGTCTGATCCGGGGAATGCCTGGTTGGTGTGCGGGTATCCTTACCGGCACATACACCAGGGCACTGCTTCCTTCCAAATGCTTCAATTGCTTGCTTTGTGCCTGATTTCTTCATTTTCTTCTCCAAGACTAGGATTACATCTAATGCCTGCAAATATGATAAAAAGGGCCCATAAGACACGAAAACACGCTCAAAAACAAGACAAGGGATGAGGTATGATAGCCAAATTATATAACAATTTTGGCTCGATCACTTCTTAAACTTGTGGAATTTGTAGCAATGGGCCTAAATGTGCCCTGTTCTTGAACAAAAATAGCATGTAGGGGAAAAGTAAGAGTGACACCCTCTTGTTGATTGGACTTGTGGCCTTTGTTGTTGCCTCACTTGAAGTGTCTTGACCACCTTCTCCATTTTGTCCAATTGAACAATATAGTCGCACTCCTTGACTTTTGCTATTTTGAGCGCCTCTTCCTTCCTACTCAATGCTTCCTTGACTTCTTCCAATGCATAGGTCTTCTATTCAACTTCCATTAGCATCTTCCTTTCTTTTCTAGCATGTTCTTCTTCAAACTCTTCTAAGAGCTTTGCCAATTCTTCTAGGTTCTTAGATGCTTCATTCTTTTCCTCCTTGAGCACATCTACTTGCTCTCTTAGGACTTGAACTTGGCTACCACTCTTCCCACCTTTCCCTCTTGGCACTTTGGGACGCCTATGGACCTGACCTTTCCAATTCCTCTTGGTTTTGGACCTACCACATAGCCAATTATGAACCAAGCGAGGCTACAATGTGGTGGGTTGATAAGAGGATGGTGTTTGCATCAGAAGTGCCCTTAGTCTACCTGTCTGAGTATGTCTGGGATTTCTTTACATGAGTAAGGGGATGTGTGGAAGCATGTGCCAAATCATAACTTGTTCGGACGTGGAAGAAAGAGAGATGGATTGGCCCTCCTGGGCTTTGATCTCAGCTCTTTGTTCACTGTCGAAAAGTCGTGTACCTTCTTCCTTAAGAATCCATTCTTGGCATTGAGTAGCTTTACTTAAAGCATGAGCTTCTTATTTTCCTTTTCTAATTTATCGATCTCCTTAAGCACCTTTTGATCTAAAATTCTCTCATCAAGCTTCATGGCTTCTTGCTCATTGACATAATCTTGCCCTTCTTCCATCTCTGAAGCAAATTCAAACACTTTCACAAGATCACATACTCGATTCTTCTTTCTTCCTCTTGGTATCTCTAGCACAAAACGGCCTTCTTCCTCTCTCTTCTTTGGCCTGTGGACATAAAATTCGACACTCTTTCCACCACAGTTGAAAGATAACCTTCTTGAAACTACATCCACAACCACACCGACTATGGCCATAAACGATCTTCCTAGGAGTAGTTTCCAATCCTTCTTATATGATGACTCATCTTTAACATCCAACATAACAAAATCCACCGGGACTTTAAGTCCATTCTCATCCAAGCAAATGTCTTCAACTACACCATACGAAACCTTTGGAGAGTTATCCGTCATCTTGAGAGTCATCTTTGTCGGTTTGATGGAGTCAATCTTCAACTGTTAGCGCAACTTGAGAGGCATCATATTGATGCTTACCCCCATGTCAAGCACTACTCCCATTCTTAGTGAATCTCCCACTGTGACAGTGATGATGCTACCAGGATCTTCAAACTTGAATGGAACACTCTCCATAAATTTCTGCTCACTTCCCACTATATGCTTCACTAACTCCTCCAAATTCTGCTTGTTCACATTCTTCACTTCTTCAAACACCTTCATTGAATCCGGTGTAGCTTTTTCTTCTTCTAGCTTCTCACATTGATCCTAGATGTCCTCAATCACCTTGGCATGTTCATTATTGCTTAGAGACTTCCTATTGTCCTACTTGTGAATGGAATTAGAGATCTGAGTAAACTAACTCTCCAACTTCCTGGTTGAGGCATCAATGCCATTGTACCTCCGATCATTTGACTGTATATAGTTGTTCAACAATTGCTCAGTAGATCTCTGCGAGTTCAATAAGAGCGCTCTCCTTCTTCTGTAAAGGAATGAAGGATATAATTGTTCATTAGAGACTCAATGGTACTCAAAGGAAAAGTTATAATTAGAGATGTATAACGGACTTTATGACCTAACTCTAATTATGAGCAACTTGTGGAGGAGCATACCATATATAATAGCTATATCAATAGACACTGATATTTTGGTTTGTGTAAAACATCTACAGTTAAGAGAGTACAATCTCAGGTTTTTAGTGGAATAACCCCGAGGTTAATAATCATGAAATAATAAGTAAAGTGTTTTAATTAATTTTTCTAAGTATTATTGGAGCTCAAAACTGTGGGTCCATTAGATCCCCTTACTAGCCTTTTACGATTATTGGTAACAAGGTTCACTGTTAATTGGATGGTCCAGTTAATTATGTTACGAAAGTGACTTGGATTTATTATGGGAATTGATTAAATAACATGATTATTTAATTAATAAATTATTTAATTTATTAATTAAATATAATTAATTAATATGATTATTTAATTGACAAATTAATAATTAAGAATTATTAATTATTAATTAGAGGTTGCAAGTTACAGGTTGGAACCTTGACAAGAGCAGAAGAATAAAATAATGTAGATTATTTTTATTTCCTTTAAAGATGTCAAGGGTTCAAGTCTTAGTGACATTATATATTAATATAGGGTTTAGAATCAAATCTTAACCCTAGTCTCCTGATATTATATATATATATATATATATATATATATATATATAATATCAGGAAACAAAATAACCTAACCCTAGCAAAAGAAGAGAGAGAATGCGGCAGGAAGAAATAAAAAAAAATTTCTTCCTTGGCCGAATTTCATCAAGAGTACAAGGAGTTGTCTTCTCTTTTCTCTGCAGCCTCCAACTAGTACTCCCGAAATCCGTGACATGCCCATATACAGTTGCTAGATCACGGGTCATAGGTCGGAAGGCTTAGTGATGGTAAATCGAAAAGAAATGAAGGACAAAAGCAATAAGGTATTCTTGAATCCCTATCTTATATTCGTGTATATGTTAAAAAGGTCCAAAATAAAAATTTTAAAACCTAATTTTTTTCGTTGTGTTGATTTTATGAAAATCACAACTTTGTATTTTTGATCTACGGGACCTACAATAGGTATCAAAGACAATTTTTCTATATACACGAATATAATCAGATTGTCTTCTATTTCTTTTCAATATGTATGATATGTGTAGGCACGATCTAGGGTTGTAAGATGTTTATATATATTTTTTAAACATGGTTGATCGTTAATTGTATAGTATGATGAGTTTAGGATTGTGTTTTTGGGTTGCAATATTCTGTTGGAAAATATTCTTTGTAATTTTTTTTGTTATATATTAATGTAATATTTTACGAAGAAGATGATACGAGAAGACTTGAAGGCAGAAGAAGCGGCAACATTGCGTGTTTCATGCAAGCGGCAGCAGCTCCGCTTGCGTTTCTTTCAATATTCTATGGCAGCTGAGCGTGCTTGGCACAAATGATGGCAGTTGCGCATGGCGGACAGCACCCGTGCTTGTGCACGGCAGCTGCACCCTGCGAACGCAAGGGCTGCGTGTTCGCGACGCTAGGGTTGCATATTCACGAGCGCGTATGGGAAACTTTTTTTTTCAGACACCTTGGGCCTCCGATAAGTGTTAGGGTAACACTTGGGTCTTAGGTTTCGATCCATGAGATGGATCACTTAATAAAAAAAACAAAAAAACAAATCAAGTTGGACTTGGTTGGAATCCCAAAAGATGCAAAAGATGGACTTGAAGAATTTGGGATTATAAGAAGACAAAGGAATGTCTTAGATTAATTTTTGTAATTAGAATATATTATTTTAAGCTAGATAACTCATCATACTCGATCAACTCATGTATGCTTTATTTATGAGATGATTAAATCATTTTCATGCATATACATGCCATATGGATTATAAGTCCCTACACTTGCATTATAATATATCACACATGCATAATAGTCTATTTTATTATGTGCTTTTATTTTTTAATGAGATTAAAATAGAATATTCACATAATTGGCTATTAATAACGAGATTAGTTTTTAGGAATAAAAATTTGGTAATTCTCATTCTAGTTATGTTTTATGGATCCAATTAATAAGGGATCGTAAGAACAAACTATTGTCTCAAGCATAATATATCGACAAGATACTTATGCGATTCTCTATGCAGAACTCCAAGAAAGGTAATCTACCTTCTAGACATAGAGTTCACCTATCTAAGGAACAGTGTCCTAAGACACCTCAAGAAATTGAGGATCTGAGACAAGTTCCCTATGCATCAGCAGTAGGCAGTCTCATGTATGTTATGTTATGCATGAAACCTGATGTTTGCTTCGCAGTGGGAGTAGCCAGCAGGTTCCAGTCAAACCCAAGATTGGATCATTGGGTTTCTGTGAAAGTTATTCTCAAGTATCTTTGGAGAACGAGAAACTATATTCTTGTATATTCAGGGCAGGATTCGATCCCGATAGGATATACGGATTCTGACTTTTAGTCAGATAGGGATTCAAGGAAATCCACGTCTGGGTCAGTATTCATCCTTTGTGGTGGAGCCATAGTGTGCATGAGTGTCAAGCAATCTTGTACTGATAATTCCACCATGGAGGCCGAATATGTAGTAGCTTGTGAAGCAGCTAAAGAGGCAGTATGGCTTCTTAAGTTCTTGACTGATCTGGAAGTTGTTCCAGATTTTGATAAGTCCATGACACTTTATTGTGATAATAGTGGCGTTGTGGCTAATTCCAAAGAACCAAGAAGCCACAAAAGAGGGAAGCATATAGAGAAGAAATATCATCTCATCAGAGAGATAGTGCAGAGGGGGGATGTGACCATGACCAAGATGGCATCGCTGGACAATCGTGCTGATCCATTTACGAATACCTTAATAGCTAATGTGTTTGAAGGTCACCTGGAGGGTCTGGGATTACAAGATATGTTCACCTGCTTTAGTGCAATGGGAGATTGTTGGGATTTATTCCCTGAAGCTTGTAATTTTTAAATGCTAGAAAAACATAAATAAAAGAAGTAGTTATTTCATTCAATAAATAAGACTCATACGTTTATATCATATGTGCTTAACATCTAAGATTGCTAGATGTAATCTCAAACTGAGTATATGAGTGTCATATACAGATGTATTTAATTTGAGATGTGCAATCTAAAGAGCCCGTAGAGAAAAAATAAAGCAGGATACTTTATTTGGGGTTAATCTACAGCTACGGTCCATTTCGTAATGTATGGTGGTCTTATCCTAGACTGTTCATATGGCGATATAAGAATGGAGGCACCTTATATGATGTGATCATATAGGACTGGGCCATGATCTATATGAATCTCTCAACAAGATCTATTACATGGGAGATTCATATATATATATATATATATCGACGAATGATGGCTATATATGGGTGTTCTTAATCTTGAGTGTCTTACTGACTCCTTCATGTTAGATCGTGGTTTCTAACATACTATAAGTGAGATCAGAGTAGCATTCTCGATCAATAACTCTATATCTTGGAATCACAGTTTGGCTTGTGGTAGGGAAGTTTTGCACACAATAAAGGAATCCACTCCTTCTTGCGAGAAGTAGAGAAATAGTTCCCTTAAGGGTTGATTTGAGACTTTAACAATAAGAGCGCTCTCATTCTTCTGTGAAGGAATGAAGGATATAATTGTTCATTAGAGTATAAATGGTACTCAAAGGAAAAGATATAATTAGAGAGTTATAACAGACTTTATGACCTAGCTATAATTATGAACTAATTGTGGAGGATCATACCATATGTAATAGCTATATCGATGGACACTGAAATTTTGGTTTGCGTAAAACATCTACAGTTACGAGAGTACAACCTCGGGTTTTTATTGGAATAACTTTGAGGTTATTAACCATGAAATATTAATTAAAGAGTTTTAATTAATTTTTCTAAGTATTCTTGGAGCTCAAAATTATGGGTCTATAAGGTCCCTTTGTAGCCCTTTACGGTTATTGGTAAGAAGGTTTGTTATTGGTAATATCTGGAAGGAAGACAAGTCAGCACGATTACCTAGAATTCATGGAGGTTAAGGACGCCATGTCACCAAAACTCAACTAGAATAAACCAACCTGAGTTGACCAAATATAACTTCACAATATCTGGTCAGGGTTACCTAGATGGTCGGGTGGAAATAACCCAACAAAGGTAATTAGATTGACCATGTAAAGATGACACTGTCGGGATTATTGAAATGGTCAAGTTAAGACCTCCGGTCAAGATCACGTAACTGGTAGAGGAGAATAAGGTTTGGTGGGGTCTGGTAGATGGTTAGTTGGGCGACACGTGGATAACGTTGAGTTCATTGCGATTACGACCCTAATACCCAGAGAAATAGTCTTATTCAAATAAGGTGTCTCAAAGCATACTTCTATAAGGAAACAAACTTCCTTAAAGATATCAGAGTTCATATTAGGCAAGAGGTCTGATACGGAAAACACACAGAACAAGAAAGAGGGTTACAATGACTCCAACAAGTCAGAGTCTCAATAAAACTCAGTAACTTTCCTTACTTGTTTATCAAGAATTAGGGTTCTATGCATGTATAAATAGAACTTTCCTTACTTGTATATCAGGTATGACCATAACAATGTAATTGTGAGAGTTAGTGAAAACTTTACTCAAGGAGAGAATAAGAGTGTGTAATTATTAACTCATAGTGAATTCTTCTTCTTGCCGTCACCGGCAACCGTGGACGTTTCCCCGACTTTGGATTTTTCCACGTAAAATACTGTGTCTACATGTTTTGTTTTTCTATTCTATTACTAGTGATTAACAATAGCTTGTTATATGTGCGATCCCCCTTGCGTAATTACAAAAATCACGCTAGAATGAGGGGGACAATAACTAACTTTCACTAGAACTTGTGAATGGCGAACAATAGAGATGGAAGTCAATCCCCGCATGACGTTGGCATCCCACGTGGTGTCAACAATTATGGTTTGGCAAATGCTAGCATAGCTGGAGGAGATTTACCCTCTGCGACTCCAACTTCCACTGGTCAAGCCTTGACAGCCTCCACAGACATTCCCTTAGGAATTTCCCCAGATGCATTCCGACAGGAACAAGAGTCCATGCGGAGAGTCATTGAAGATGTCGCAAGACGGGGAGTCAACATAACAACAACTGCAAATTTGACATCGCCGTATCAGTTATCCACATATGTTGTAGCCCAGGACTCCATGGTACATTTTGAGATAGTAGCCGTAACCCCGGGCGCGCCCCGTAAAACTAGTAGAGATAGGGCAAATCATTAGGGAATAAGGGAACATTATTAAAGAAGAGATGATCGCCAAGATAACTAGGGTCATGAGAGGCATCGGGGATGAGATAGCCAAGGCATGGGGGAATACAATAAATCCAGTTTTCCCGGGAGATTCAGAAAGATACGATGGAAGGAAACAAAAGTATGCCCAAAAGGATAGGTACGACAGTCGTAGGAAGAGATCTCAGTCGATCTCTACTGATGAGGAGGCACCACCTAGAAGTCGTAGTAAGACCACCCTACAATCAAATATAAACTTCGAAAGGCCCAGGTCATAAGACACATACCCAGGTACTCTTATGGACTTATCATTCGTCAGAAGTTTGATAAACATGGAGAACCGAATGGTGAACGAGATGTTTTATTGAGAAGAATAGACGCCCTAGAGCGAAGGAATGGTTATAGGAATCTGTTAATCGGTAACTCTGACAGTCCGTTTGTCGGCTCCATAAGACAAGCTCGCTTTTCAAAGAAGTTCAGGATGCCATATGTAGAATAGTTTAAGGCCAACACCGCCCATTAAGAGCATGTCAGGCGATACCAGAGTGCGATGGCGCAATATGATTATGATGACGCACTCATGTGCAGGATGTTCCCTCAGACACTAGGAGATCAAGGGTCTAGATGGTTTGGTGGTCTTACCGATAGGTCAATCAGGAACTTCAAAGAACGGATACAAGCCTTCGCCAAATAGTTCATGGGAAACATTCAGAGGAGGAAGTTGATATCCATCCTTTCAACCTTGAAACAAAGAAAGGATGAGAGATTGAAAGACTACCTGACCAGATTCTCTCAAGAAGTATTGGAGGTGTAAGATCCCAATGATGACACAGTAGTTTTGGCCTTTGTTAACAGTTTACAGCATAGCCAATTGTCGCTCGGTTTAAGGCAGCAGGGGCCGACCACTTACCCGCACTTGGTAGATGATGTGGAAGGATATGCAATGGCAAAGGAAGAGCAGATAGCCCACAGGGGAGAGTTCATACATGGCGGCCGACTGGAAGAAGGCCAAAAGCCTACAGATAATGGTTCGAAGGGAAACCAGAAGTGGGATCAGAAGAACAACAATTTAGGCAAAGGTAAGAAAGGTCGCAAAGAGGATGACCATAGAGGTAATAAGTCCTTTAGAAGGTAGTACACTAACTACACTCCCCTGGAAAAAAACAAGAAGAAAGCTTTGGCTCTGATAGAGGACAAAAACATGTACTAGAAACGCCCCAAGCAGTCCAACTTTACAAGGAGAGATACCTCCAAGTATTGCCGGTTCCACTTATAAAATGGCCACGAGACCTCGAAATGCTACTAGCTGAGGGAATTTATCGAGAAATTGATTAGAGAAAGACATTTGAAAGATATGGTCTTGAAGGGCAGCGATGACCGACAAAGGGATCCCTAGAAGGACATCCAAGATGGAAAAAGTATCTCCAAGAGAAGTTTAGTCGAACTCGACATGCTAACAAAGAGCATTATTGCTAAGAGGCATGCAGCAAATCTAAGAGAGATATTCAAAGTGTTGAGAAAATACAAAATGAAGCTCAACCCAAAGAAATGTGTTTTCAGGGTGTCCTCGGGGAAGTTCCTCTGTTTCCAGGTCCATCAAAGGGGAATCGAGGTGAACCCCGAAAAGATAAAGGCACTAAAGGATATAAGGTCCCCAATTACCTTAAAAGATATTCAGAAACTGATCGATTGCTTGGCCTCAATGAATCTGTTCATCAACAGATAAATGCTTACCATTCTTCAAGGCTATAAGAAAAGGCAAAAGAGTGGAATGGAATGAAGAATAAGAGACAGCCTTCCAAAAGATCAATGAGTACTTTGGTGAGGCTCGAATCCTGTCAAAGCCACTAGATTGAAAAACGTTATACTTGTGCCTATCAGTCACGGAAATGGCTAAGGGGTCAGTATTGTCAAGCTAGACGAGAGAGTATATAAGCCATTGTATTACACCTGCAAGGCTTTACTGACAGTAGAAACAAGGTACTCGGTAGCTGAACATATGGCATTATAGTAACTACAGCGAGAAAAATGAGGCCTTACTTCCAGGCACACAGGATTGAAGTTTACACTGACTGCCCACTAAAGCAGATCCTATCCATGCCAGAAGTGTCGGGAAGACAGACAAAATGGGCAGTCAAGTTAAACGTGTTTGACTTCACTTACTTGCCTAGGGCTTCGATCAAAGGTCAAACAGTGGCAGATTTCATCACTGAGTTCACTGAACCAAATAGTGAGGTGATCAGAATGCTCGAAGAGAAAGAGAGGTAGCCTTTCCATTAGAAGTTACATGTTGATGGATCGTCAAACAAGCATGGCAGCGGGGCAGGTATAGTGGTATCCACCCCGAAAGGTGATCAGGTCGAATGTGCCTTGCAGTTTGACTTCGAAGCTACCAATAACATGGCTGAATATAAGGCGTTGCTGGCAGGACTCAGGGTTTGCACAGCTTTGGGAGAGGATGAGCTAGAAATATTCAGCGATTCAAAGGTTGTGGTCAACCAGGTCTTAGATGAGTACCACGCAAAGGACAATAACATGGCGGCCTCTCTAGAGATATCTAAGGCCCTACTCGGGAGGTTTAAAACATACAGAATCACTCAGTTCCCGAGAGAGAAGAATGAAAAGGTCGATGCCTTGTCAAGATTAGCATTAATAACTGCAGGCATCTGGTCCAAGACAATCCCGGTGGCCTATCTCAAGAAACCAAGCATCAAAGAAGAGAAAGAACTGATGGTTGAAGTGATCGAAGAAAGACAGGTCACCTGGATGACCCCAATTACAGAATACCAGGAAAATGGTGCACTCCTTGAAGATACTGTTGAAGCAAAGCATGTCAGATATAGGGCTACCCGATATTCGATAGTAGAGGGAAAACTTTACAGAAGGATATTTTCAAAGACCCTATAAATGTGTGTTGGTCTGGTCGAAGGTGACAAGATTCTGCCAAGTATGCACAAAAAGGGTGTGCGGAAACCATATTAGGGGTAAAAGTTTGGCTAATAAACCCCTTAGACAAGGTTTCTATTGGCTAACCTTATTCCAGGATGCACTTTCAATGGCCAAAAGGTGTGACACTTATCAAAGGATTGCAAGTGAAGGCAGCCTCTGAGCATTTGAAGAACCTGACCTCACATTGGTCGTTCGCAATGTAGGGGCTAGATCTGATCGGCCCAATAGCAACAGCAACCAAAGCGGGTGCAAAGCATGCCATAGTAGCAGTAGATTATATCACAAAGTGGGAAGAGGTAGAGGCATTAGTGCACATAACCAAGGCTAACACAACCAGTTTCATGAAAAAGAATATCATTTACCGGTTAAGGATCTCGGACTGTTAGGTTTTGAGATTTGTATTGGCATAATTCTATATCAAAATGATATTTTCTTTATATTGATTAGTTGTCTAGGATTTGTGGATGATCAAGCTTCAAGGAAGATTGGACAACAGTCAAGCAAAGTGGTGGCTATAAGAGGAACCAAGCTAAATTGCTTAGCATAAGGTATATCGAGACCTTTTCCTCTTGCAAGGCCTAGGCACAAAAATACATTGCATTCATATGTGTCCCTATATCATTGTGCAAAATTTGGAATAACACAATACACCCACTTGTTAATGTATGCACATGCATTAGATTTAAAGATGACAATATTCATAAATTACATGTTCTAGGATTATCTCTAGGAAATAGCATACTTGTGTGTTCTTGCTTTTATTAGCTTGTGTTTATATATTATTTGAATTTAAGCTTATATTATTCCTCAATGCGTTTTAGTTGTTTCAGTTACTCATTCATTAAGTTTCGAGTTCAAAATAGGAAGTTACGAAACTGTCAGTGTCTTAATCGTACTTGGTTTTCATCATTGAATTTCAAGTTGAATTCCATATTTTTTGTGAAAGTTTTTTTCACATCCTTGTGCATGAGGGAGGCCTAGTTCATAATCTAATCCAAAAATGGATTCGAATTTGGAGTTCGGAGACTGTAAAACGGTCGAAGAACATATAGGTGCGCGAGGGGAGTTGAAGGAAGGCAAAAAGAGGAGCCTTGCAACTCTCCCCGTGGAGGCGCGTGGCCTCCACAAGAAGAGCTGCACTCTGCCCCCGTGGAGGCCACGTGCCTCCATGGGAAGCAGAGGTGGCAGCCCCTCATTGGCCCTTCAATCTTCTTTTGTTTCCCTCACCTTTAAATACCAATTTCCCTCCCATTTCATTCCAAGAAGAAAATTTGAAAAATCTAGTGCTGAAATTTTCTCTCCAATTTTCCTAACTTCAAAACACCATAACTTTCTCATTCGGAGTCTGAATCAAGTGATTTGAATTGTAGAATATTTTTCTATCAGTCCTCTATCATTACCATAAGAGTTTGGAGTCATTTGATTGAGTTTTCTGGTATCGTCACTCACAAAAATGAGACAGCACAGTTTTCACTTAAGGTATTGATTTCTCTCTTGAGTTTGATCTTCAAGTCTTCAATCACCTTGGGTTTTATTCTTCTATATATGTATGTTTGATGTGTAAACATTGATTAGAGTAATGAACTCTAATAAAGATCGATTGAGCTTTAATTGACTTATATGTTGAGTTAGATTTTTCCAAATCTATGTTTTCACATGTTTATGGAGTTGTATTGTGCTAGCTTCAAATTTAGGACTATCATGTGTGTTAATTGACATGATTTTATTGATTGATAGTCTTTTCATATGCTAGGTCACTTTAATTGAATATTTGTTGAAATAGCATGTTTGATTGATGATTTAGAGATAGATTGAATCTATGTGATTATGTTGTGAATCTAAGCTCTAATATTTTGCTAGAAATTCATTTTTGAATTTATCAAGTTGATTCTAGCATTTTTATGTGATTGAAAATAATCTAGGTTTTTGTGTGTGTTAGGTGTTTCACATACACTAGATTTATTGTTCATGTTATAAGTTCTATATAATTTTTTTTTGTGCTTTTGTTGATAAGAATCTAGTTTTTCATGTTTTTTGCATAATCCACACATTTCATATGTACATGCATTATTTTTAGGATTGTAAACTAGAATACATTGGACATGTGCATATTGATTCAATTCTAGTTTCTATAGGATATATTGATCATATATACTATGTTGTATGTGTTTGCATCATTTGCATTCACTTAGATCACATGCCTTGTGAAGAGGTTGGAAGTCTCATTTCTTGGAGTGATTCTTTGATTTAAGCATTAGAAGTCTTGGCTAGAGACATGAGGTCTTGGATAGCTAAGCATTGGAAGTCTTGGCTAGAGACGTGATGTCTTGGATAGCTAAGCATAGGAAATCTTGGCTAAGATCTGGGTGATCCGGATAGCTAAGCATTGGAAGTCTCATATTGGAGAGTAATTCTTCTTCAATTTGTGCATGGAAGTCTTGACTAGGATCGGGGTTTTAAAATACTCTAAAAGTGTTAAAACTAACCTAGAGGGGGGATGAATAGGTTTTAACTAAATTAATTGTCAACTTTTGGTTAGTGAAAATTAATCACAACAACCCCTAACAAACAACCATTGTAACAAAGTGCGGAAAAAAAATAAAGACACGATGATTTGTTTTACATGAGAAAACCCCAAACGGGTAAAAACTCATAGGCCAAAAGCCAATCGAACCCTCAAATCCACTATTTACAAAAACGATTACAACCTAGGTTGACCACATCACACCTAATCGGTTAGTAATCCGTTATTGCTACTCACAGACCATTAATAGTAATTTTAAGCTCTTGCTTGTACACTACCCACGGCACATACAAGACTTAACTCTTAAGTGAAGAGATTTGCAACCTAATGTGAATATGAAAATATTCTAAATGCACAAATGCTAGGTCAACACATTTTATGCTTATCTAATCATGTATGAATGCTTCAAACAATCCTAGATATCGTGTTGCTATATGTCATGCATACAACTTAGCTATATGATATAAATGCAACCTAGATGCAGTAGTTATCACAATACAACAACCCAACAAGCACAAACATCTCATATTAAAGATAAAAACTAAACCTTGATGCAACCAAGTCATAAAAGAGTTATCTTGTTAAGCTAGAACACAAGAATGAATAGAGATGGTGTTCTACTTACCAAGTCATGCGCTTTGATGCAGACCCATGTAAGAAAACATCTTAGATTAAGCTAGATGATGTTTGTTTCATGAATGAAAGATGGGTATTTGGGTTTTGGACAATAAAGATTTGATCTTGGTGGCTTTCCTTGCAAGACACTCTTTTCCTTTTCAAGGTTCTGAAATTTTAAGCTCTGGGTTTGAATGGGAAAGAAGATGACATATATATAGGGTGGGAAAAACGAGGCCAGTTAAAAGACGAAACTGCCCTAGAAATAGCGACCTCTGCGAGACATTCAGCGGGATGACCCGCAAAGAGTTGTCCTACAGAAACAACTAATGGTTACTCCACGGGATGCTTCACGGGGTGACCCGCGAAGACTTATCTCGATGAAACCACTAGGGGGTTCTCCGCTAGATGCTACACGGAATGTCCCGCAGAGACATGTATCATGAAAACCACTGAGGGTTTCTCCGCAGGATACTTCACGGGATGACTGAGCGGACTGTCCCGCGGACTATGAGGAAAAAGCATATCAACATGATTTTCAAAGGACAATGCAAGACTAATAAGCAACAAAAGCAAGCAAGCAAGAGACAGAGTGATATTGCACACATGTAAGCAATTAAGCACTAATGCAAGATGAATAAAACATGCATGAGAGTGAGTGTGTGTGTGCAACTAAATCTCTTCAAAGAGTTAAGCACAAGCGATATACCTTTTTGAAGCGCCCTTGAATTTTACGATGTCATTAAAGCTTGATCACAAAAAATAAGGCCTAATCTATCCTTACAAGTAAATCTCCAATGTGGTTTGTCAATGAAATGAGCCAATCAAAATATGAGGAACTTACAATCTCCCCATTTGGCTATTTCGTGACAAAACCACCACTCACAAAGCAACCTCACAATTACAAAAGAAAGTCGGTCAACAACATTTTCTACATTACAATAAGGCCTATAATCTAAGTCTTGAAAATCTTCAAGTCAATCCAAAGATTGTAGAAAAATTCCAACCTATACACAATCAACAAAACAAACAAAAATACCTTCCAAGTACAAATGGGTGAGAGATGCTTTCAATAACCATAATTGATGCATATTGGGTTGCCAACTCATATTTGGGTTGCTTGGAGCACCCAAAACGGATCTAACTTTGCGAGGTCATAATTTTTGCATACGGGCTCAGAATCGCTATTATAATATGTTTTCGGAAAGCCCATGACATTCCCTACAGTTCATCCTTGAAAAGGCCTTGAAGAGGTCCCGAAAAGGCCATTTAGATTGTTCTACGTTCTAAGGACAATTAGGGATTTTCTTTTTTTATTATTAGCTTTTATTTTTGCTTTTAATCAGGTATTGTTTTCCCGATTTAGTGGAGATGTTTTAGGAGTCTTAGGGTTTAGCTTTTCTATTTATTTGGTTGTAATAGTTTTAGTTTGTAGAGTTCAATAAAATTAAAACTTTTTGAGTAGTTTAAACTCAATAAATCTCTTGAGCGTTGGACGCGTGTGAGTTCCGTTCCACGTTGCATCAATAATCAACCAAAAAAACACATTTGCAATAGCCATAACAGATTGAACCAATACAATCAAATAATCTAATCATGCTAAGCAATGCAATACTCCCCCTAAAAGATAGCTCTCAACTCCCCCTAAACATGATGCCAAAGACACTATCTCTTCTCACAACCTTTCTCCCCCTTTTTGTCATGAGATAGGCAAAGGAAGTCCCCCTAATAGGTAAGCATTTGGCAAGGAGAGCTCATAGCACAAAAACATATGCATAATCATATAAGCCACTTTATGCAACTCAATTAAGTAAGAGAGAATCAATGAGTTTTATTTTATGAAAATGTGTGACACGATGCTTCGCATGCAAGACATGTTGCATTCAAATTCAAAAACAATGGTATTTGGCAAAGCAAACAACAAGGGTTTCCAAAAAGAATTCAAACCAATTTCACCCTTTGTCATGATTTCAAGCAATGATATAGATTTTATAAGAATTTCAATTGAAAGAACAACTATATCAAACTTTATAAACGAAACAAGAAATGAGTGACTTTTGCACCCTTTTTTATTTTTCCGGGTAAGATACCCATATGATAGTAGCTTTATTCAACTAATAAAGAGAGAGAGAATACTAAATTTGGATGAGACATCCTTATTAATTGAATGGACACAAGGTCCTTATTGAGTTTAGTCTTCTCATTTGCTTTTTCACACATATTTTTGCATTCACATTTAAAGCAATAAAAAATGTCTTCATGGATATCATCTTAAAGCATGTCATTAATAAAATCATCATGTCATGGAGATCAATTATAGGTCATTCAAATTATACTTCCAAAGTAAATCTCCTAGTCCAAAAATGCATGTTTGAACATAAATATGACATGGATTGCAAGGAAAGCAATTTGCACACTTATTAAGAAAATAACATAGGCAAATGTACAACCAATCATCTCAAGCAATTAATAAATGAGCATAAAATACATAAATGTAGCACAATGCAATTTTAAGCCAATTTTCTCTCTTTGCTTGAGCTCCCCATATGGGATCAAGACATACCATTTCAAGCCAAATGACAAATCCCAATAGACTTACTAAGGTTCCCGAATCTAATAGTGTCTAAGGGCTTTGTAAACAAGTCTGCTAGATGGCCATTAGTCCCCACATGCTCTAATGCAATAGTCTTGCTCTCAACTAGCTCTTTAATGAAATGATGTCTAATGTGCTTTGTCCTAGAATGTTGGACAAGATTCTTTGAAATGTTTATGGCACTCATGTTGTCACAAAACAAAATGACAGTGCCTTGCTCTAAGCCATAATCGGCTAGCATTTGTTTCATCCACAACAATTGAGACAAGCACTACCGGCGGCTATATATTCTGCCTCGGCCAAGACACTAAATTGTTTCCTAGGAAGAAGCAACTGCCCGATGTACTCTTCCTATCATCACAATTTCCCACCCCATCAGCATCTCTAAATCTAACAAGACTTGGATTAGTGTCAAAGGAATACCAAATCCCATGATTGAAGGTATCATTCACAAATCGAATGATCCTCTTCACTGCCACAAGGTGAGATTCTTTGAGATTAGCTTGGTACCTAGCACAAACAACAACACTAAAAGCAATATCTAGCATACTTGCGGTCAAGTAGAGCTAGCTACCTATCTTGCCCCGATATAAGATTTGATCAACACTTTCCACTAGCATCTTTGCTTAGCTTCAAAGTGGTACTCATGGGTGTGTCATAATGTTTGGCATTGTCAAGGCCAAACTTCTTCACTAGGTTATTTGCATACTTAGCTTGGGATATGAAAATCCTATCATGCATTTGCTTATTTTACAAACCTAGGAAGTAATTTAGTTCACCAACCATGCTCATTTCAAATTCAAGAGACATGCCATCAACAAATTGTTTCACTTTAGACTCATTGGTGAAACCAAATACAATGTCATCAATATAAATTTGAGCTATGAAAAGCTCATCTTTGTTGCACTTGATGAACAAAGTCTTGTCAACACTACCTCTTGAGTAGTCATTGTCAATAAGATAGAGAGTGAGGCGCTCATACCAAGCCCTCGATGCTTGTTTCAACCCATAAAGTGCCTTTTTGAGGCGATAAACATGATTGGGGTGGTGTGGATCCACAAACCCCTTGGGTTGTTCAACAAACACTTCCTCATGCAAGAAGCCATTGAGGAAGGCACTCTTAACATCCATTTAGTGTAGTTTGAACTTGTACACATACGAAATGGACAAGAGAAGCCTTATAGACTCAAGATGGGCAACGGGACCAAACGTCTCCTCAAAGTCAATACCCTCAATTTGAGATTATCCTTGTGCCACAAGCCTAGCCTTGTTGTGCACAATGTTGCCATATTCATTAGACTTGTTCCTAAGCACCTATTTAGTGCTTATCACACTGGTATTCTTAGGCCTAGGAACTAGAGTCCAAACCTCATTTCTTTCAAATTGGTTTAGCTCTTCTTGCATGGAAAGAACCTAAAATTCATCATTTAAGGCTTCATCAACCTTCTTGGGTTCTATTTGAGAGGTGTAGCGAGTATAGCTAATTTGATTAGCTATTTGACGCCTAGTCATAACACCCTCATTGACATCTCCAATGATATCATTTTTATCATGGAGTTTCCTAACCCAAGGAGCTGGTTCATTAGAGTCCAAATGTGGATCTCTACCAAGAGGTTGATCATCCTCTCCACTATGATTTGACTTCACATCTCTTGAAGTCTCACCACACTCCTTCAAAGGAAGGTCATCATTCTCACAAACATCCTCCTTATGGACAACATTTTTGGGCTTACAATCATCAATGACAACATTTGATGATTCCATGACACTTCGAGTTTTTAGATTGTAAACTCTATAGGCCTTGCTATTGAGTGCATATCCAATGAAAATACCCTCATCACTCTTAGCATCAAACTTGCCAAGTTGATCTCATTCATTAAGAATATAGCACTTACTTCCAAAGATGTGGAAATAGCTAACATTGGGTTTTCTTCCCTTCCATAAATCATAGGATGTTTGTTTGGTCCCAGGTCTAAGGAATACTCTATTCCCAATATAACAAGCTGTATTGACGACTTCGGCCCATGGATTCCTAGGAACCTTGTTGCTAAGCAACATCACCAGAGCCATCTCTTGTAAGACCTTATTCTTCCTTTCCACAACTTCATTTTGTTGGGGAGTTCTAGGTGTCGAGAATTCATGGGAAAAACCTAGACCATTACGAAAGCTTTCAAAGCTACTATTCTCAAACTCTTTCCCATGATCACTTCTAATTCTCTTAATGCTCCTAATGTGAGAATATTTCTCATTTTGAACTTTGACACATAGCATTTTGAATTTCTCAAAAGCTTCGGACTTCTCTCTAAGGAAGTAAGTCCAAATAAACCTAGAGAAGTCATCAACCACCATAAGAATATGTCTTTTACCACCTAAACTCTCGACTTGCATAGGACCCATGAGGTCCATATGTAGGAGTTCCAATAGCTCCTTGGTGGAAATATATTTTCCCTTTTTGTGCACACTTTTAGTTTGTTTCCCTTGTTGACAAGGTCCACAAACTCCCTCACTCCTCTTCCCAAGCTTCGGAAGGCCTCTTACAACACTCAACCTCTCAAGGACTTTCAAGTCTCTATAATTCCTGCGGCCAAATCTTTGATGCCACAACTCAACTTGTTCATAACTAGACAAGTTACAAGAGATTTCCCTAGATTCAATACAATAACAATTGTCACTGATCTCTTGTCTTTCAATAGAACTTGCCCATTATCCTTAAGAATAAAGCAATCAACTTTGCCAAACATAACCGAAAGCCCTTCATCACTTAAATGTGATATACTAATAAGATTAGCTTGCAATCCATCTACATAGAGAGTATTGGTAAGAAGGGCAAACCGCGAACAGATATATTACATTTCCCTATGACCCTTTTCTGTGAACCATCACCAAAGGTGACAAATCCACCATCCTCCATCACAAGAGTCTCAAAGAAACTCTTGTTTCTGGTCATGTGCCTAGAACACCCACTATCAAGATACCAAGTGTTAGGAGGCATTGGATTTCAAAGCAACTTGAGCCACATAGCAAAAATACTCATCTTTTTTAGCCCACCTAGGTGCAACATTTTCAATCCTAGAAGCCTTTGGTTCATTGGCTCTAAGTTCCCTAGGTACATGCTTTTTGACTCTTCTAAGCATACTTTTCTCAATCATGCTTTCAAATCTACACAATTTGATATACTTAAAGCAATTTGGCCTTATGTGGCCTTCAATACCACAATAATGACAAGTACGAGGGAAATAAGAGTTCATACCATAGCCTTGTGAAAACATATGAGGATTCATTCTCCTTTGAGTAGTCCTTTGATGTTGAACAAACTCTCTCCTTTATGGTTGAGCCAAAGTAGCATGTCTTCTTTGTTGAGCATAAGATATATGTGGTTGTGGTGGATGGATTCTTAGATGTGGAGGTCCTAATTGAGATGCTCTAGCTTGTTGTGGTTGAGCTCTTGTTGAACCTTTAACTTAAGCATGTTTTGAGGATTCTCCAACTTCAATCCTTTTTGTAGTTTGCTATGGGATTTTGGCTTCTTCAACCTCCTGACTCTTGACAAAAATAGTCTTCTTCAAGGAAGTGGTCTTCAAGTCTTCCTTATATCCCAAGCTCCTCTTATCATTAGGGCTCTTCCCACTTGATATCATCTTGTCAAGCTTTTCAGTTCCAGAGGTCATTTTAGCAATCACACATATTGCCTCTCCAAGCTCCTTCCTCAAGCTCTCTTCACTCTTCTTAACCATAACAAGCTCCAATTTCAAGCTGTCTTCCCCTTTCTCTTCCTCTTTTCACTTCGTCACTCAAGTGAGCCATCCTGGAGGTCAATACAAGATTCTTCCTCTTCAACTCTTGAATATCCTTTTTCTTCTTTGCTCTAGAAATCTTAAAGTATTCCATGAAGTCATCATAGTCCATCTCATCAACAAATTTATGCTTGGACTCGGATGAGGTGCTTCTATCGGTTGAGTGCTATTCTTCCTCTTCTAGCTTGTCATTTTCCTCTTCTTTCCCACTCATAACTTCTTTTCCATTGTGAGATGATGAGAAGGCAATGAAATTTGCAACTTGGTTCTAGCTTGTCATTTTCCTCTTCTTTCTAACTTATAACTTCCTTGCCATTGTGAGATGATGAGAAGGCAATGAAATTTGCAACTTGGTCTTCATCATCAGAAGACTTTTCTTCCTCCTCTAAGTCTTCACTGTCACTCCAAGTAGCCGTCATAGCTTTTCCTTTCTTCTTCTTCTTTAGATAAGCGCATTCGAGGGCAATATGACCATACCCACTGCACTCATAGCATTGAATCCCCTTCTTATAATCCTACTCTTCACTTTTCTCCACCTTTTTGAAAGGAGTCTTCTTCTACACAAATTTTCCCTTGGAGCCTAACCCCTTCTTCTCAAACTTCATAAATTGCTTGAACCTCTTCACCATTAGAGCCATTTCTTTATCCAAGTCTTCTTCCTCACTTTCTTCCTTGGAGGTCTTCAATGCAATGCTCTTTTGCTTCTTTTGAGGTGTTGTTGAAGTAGAGGCTCTTCTTGACTCAAAAGCCAACAACTTGCCAATATTTCGTTTGGCTTCATCTTCTTATATTTGCTATTCTCCTCAATAGTAGTCACTTTTGCATCAAATCTCTCAGGGAGGGACCTTATAAGTTTTTGATTTATCCTCCTATTTGAATATAGATCGCCTAATTGGTGACTTTGGTTAACAATATCCATTTTCTTCACTTGGAAGTCATTAATGCACTCGTGATCTCCCATCTTCAAAGTCTCAAATTGGGTTTGAAAGACTTGTAGCTTGGAGTCTTTTACCACATCGGTTCCTTCATGTGCCATCTCTAATATTGTCCATGCTTCATGTGCATTCCTTGTGGTTTGGTTGAACTTGTGTTGGTTCTCATCCACCACACACAAGATTGCATGCATGGCCTTTTTATTCTGTTTGAAGGCTTCAAAATTTGGAGTTTCCCATTCTGATTTCATCTTGGGCACGATGCTTCCATCTTCGAGAGTCTTGGTAGGTGATGTGTAACCATCCTCAATCACCATCGAAACTCGATCATCTATTTGGCACAGGTAGAACTCCATTTTTCCTCTCCATGATGAGTAATTAACCCTCGTTAGAAGTGGAGATCTTGTACTCGATGCTCCCTCTCGCTCATATGCATTTCCACTCATGGTCTTTAAGGGTTAATGAGATGAATGTAATCAATCAAACACGACAAGCAAGACACACTAACTAAGATGCAATTTAATGCAAGACACACTAACTAAAATGCAACTAATGCAAGACACTCTTAGAGAGCAAGGGATCTCCTAATTATGTTAAAGAACCTGCTTTGATACCAATTGAAAATACTCTAAGAGTGTTAAAACTAACCTAACGGGGGGGGGGGGGGGGTGAATCGGTTTTAACTAAATTAATTGCCATCTTTTGGTTAGTGAAAATTAATCACAACAACCCCTAACAAACAACCATTGTAACAAAGTGCGGAAAATAAAATAAAGACACAATGATTTGTTTTACGTGAGAAAACCCCAAACGGGTAAAAACTCACGGGCGTTAAGCCAATCAAACCCTCAAATCCACTATTTGCAAAAACGATTACAACCTAGGTTGACCACATCACACCTAATCGGTTACTAATCTGTTCTTGCTACCCGCAGGCCTTTAATAGTAATTTTAGGCTCTTGCTTGTACACTGCCCACGACACATACAAGATTTAACTCTGAAGTGAAAAGATTTGCAACCTAATGTGAATATGAAAATATTCTAAATGCACAAATGCTAGGTCAACACATTTTATGCTTATCTAATCATGTATGAATGCTTCAAACAATCCTAAATATCGTGTTGCTATATGTCATGCATACAACTTAGCTATATGATATAAATGCAACCTAGATGCAATAGTTATCACAATACAACAACCCAACAAGCACAAACATCTCATATTAAAGATAAAAACTAAACCTTGATGCAACCAAGTCATAAAAGAGTTATCTTGTTAAGCTAGAACACAAGAATGAATATAGATGGTGTTCTACTTACCAAGTCATGCGCTTTGATGCAGACCCATGTAAGAAAACATCTTAGATTAAGCTAGATGATGTTTGTTTCATGAATGAAAGATGGGTATTTGGGTTTTGGACAATAAAGATTTGATCTTGGTGGCTTTCCTTGCAAGACACTCTTTTCCTTTTCAAGGTTCTAAAATTTTAAGCACTAGGTTTGAATGGGAAAGAAGATGACATATATATAGGGTGGGGAAAATGATGCCAGTTAAAAGACGAAACTGCCCTAGAAATAGAGACCTATGCGGGACGTTCCGCGGGATGACCCGCAAAGAGTTATCCTACGGAAAGCACTAATGGTTACTCCACGGGATGCTTCACGGGGTGACCCGCGAAGACTTATCTCGATGAAACCACTGGGGGTTTCTCCGCTAGATGCTACATGGAATGTCCCGCAGAGACATGTATCATGAAAACCACTGAGGGTTTCTCCGAGGGATACTTCACGGGATGACTGAGCGGACTGTCCCGCGGACTATGAGGAAAAAGCATATCAACATGATTTTAAAAGGACAATGCAAGACTAATAAGCAACAAAAGCAAGCAAGGAAGAGACAGGGTGATAATGCACACATGGAAGCAATTAAGCACTAATGCAAGATGAATAAAAAATACATGAGAGTGAGTGTGTGTGTGCAACTAAATCTCTTCAAAGAGTTAAGCACAAGCGATATACCTTTTTGAAGCGCCCTTGAATTTTATGATGTCATTGAAGCTTGATCATGAACAATGAGGCCTAATCTACCCTTACAAGTAAATCCCCAATGTGGTTTGTCAATGAAATGAGCCAATCAAATTATGAGGAACTTACAGGGGTGATCCGGATAGTCAGGCAAGGAGACATCTCTTTCCTTGTGTATGGTTGAAGGGTAGATTTCTAGGTGATGTGGTCAGTTGAGAGATTGTATCTTTCATCTTACTAGTGAAAGGTGTTTGCCGATGGTTCTGATCAACCCGTGGATGTTTCCTCTTCGGAGGTTTTACCAAGTAAAAACCATGTGTTAATTTTCTCTATCTCTATCTCTTGATATTTGTGTATGTGTTGATATATATCTTGGATGATATCTTTGTAATTGACAATCATGTTATATCAAATTTGTTTATGTTGAAACTTTATGAGTAACAGTCAATTTATAAATTGAGTTTGTATCACAAGCAAGTTATAGCTTACATTGACTTTGTTTGAATAAGCATATCTTTAATTGAATTGATATTGCTTGACCTTGCCTTTTGAAGTGTGATATAAGCTATTTAGAGGGACAAACTTTTAGTTTATTTCAAGGGAATGAAAAAGGAGTACTAACCTATTCACCCCCCCCCCCTCTTCTAGGTTACCTTAAGGCAAATTAACCGTGTTTGTATTTTTTTTCATTTGATATCAGTGTAGGTCACTAGATTGCACTTAGTGAGATCCCAAGATACATTCACGGTGATTTGTAAAGTTTTGTAGCAATGGGACTTCAAGATGATGTAATGGCGAAAGGAGCTTCAAATACAAGGCCACCATTACTTCGAGGTAACAATTATGGCTTTTGGGAATTGAGGATGACGACCTACATTTTCTCTATAGATGAAAGAGTGTGGATGGTAGTTGAAGAAAGCTATACTTCTCCTAGTAAGGTTCTAGAAGATGGAACAGGAATCTCCAAACCTAGAAATGAATGGACGCCTAATGACTTTAAGGTTGCTAAATGGCAACATCGCGTTATGAATGCCATTTTTGGAGGAGTGGATGGACATCAATTTTCATACGTACACAATCTTGAATCAGCCAAAGAATCTTGGGATACACTTCAAGTCACAAACGAAGGCACTTTGACGGTAAGAAAGTCAAGGCTTTAAACATTGACATCACAATTTGAAAGCTTGCAAATGAGTGATGAAGACAAGTTTGAAGATTTCCAATTTCGTCTTCTTAATATTACTAACCAATGTCAAGCACTTGGAGTGCCAATTTCTAGGAAGCTACTCAATTTGAAGATTCTAAGATCTCTCCCCAAGAGATTCAAGGCCAAAGTTATGGCCATAGAAGAAAGCAAGGATGTAGATTTCTTAAGCATTGATGAATTGCTTGGGTCTCTCCAAACTTATGAGAAGTGCTTGAAGCTAAAGACCAAGAGTTAGGGAATCGCTCTCAAGGCTATTGAAGAGGAGAGTGATGATGACAATGAAGAAATGGCGCTTATGGTTAGAAAAATTAAGAAGTATCTAAGAAGAGGTACCAATCCTATAAGCAGCTTTTCTAAGGAAAAGGAAATCAAGAAACCATCTTCTCCAAGAGTTGATAGGAATGGCTAAGCCAAGAACAAGAAGAATGTTCAATGCTACGAATGTCAAGGTTTTGGACATTTTACAAATGAGTGCACTAAAAAGAAGTCCAAGAAAGACAAGAAAGGCAAAGCTATGGCGGCCACTTGGAGTGATAGTGGTTCTAGCGATGAGGAGAGCTCTAGTGATGAGTCCTCAAGTGAAGAAAAACATGTTAGCAACTTTGTTGCTCTTATGGCTTCTTTCACAAAGCTAGAAGATGATTGTAGAGTTTTCATGGATAAGGAGATTGATTAAAGTCATCTAGAATATACTAGTTCAAATACAACCAATCTCAATCTAATGGCCAAGATTAGGAGTCTTGAGGAGCAAAGACATGAAGCATTGAGAGAGGTTAATGAGAGAGATGATTTGATCAAAACTCAAGTCGATGAGTTTGTTGAGACCTCACATAGAGTCATGAGAGAAATGATTGATATTATGAAAAGACTAAATAAGGTTGAGAGACTTGTCTTTGAAAACAAAAAGATTCTTTCTAAGATGAAGGTTAGAGAGCAATAATATTGAGGAGATCAACATTGCTAAGCAAGCTATCAAAGACTTAGTCAATGGTTCGATCAACATGAAGAACATTATGGATCTTGCTAAACCACAAAGAGGATCTAGCATCTTGAAAGGTATGGAGAAGCTTGTGATAGCACCACCTTCCTCAAGAAAGGCTAAGAACAAAAAGATCAAGAAGTCTCCTAAGAAAAATCTTTCCAAAACTAAAGGTGAAAGGAAAGACAAGGTACCCTCACAAACTCCCACCACTTCTTCAAATCCACAAGGTACAATCTCAAATTCTATTCCTATTTGTCATTTTTGTAATATCATTGGTCATATCACACCAAGGTGTTATAAGTACATTAAATCTTGCAAAATAGGAAATGCATCTAGAGATAAGGAGATTGAGCTTAAATTGAAGCATGCTAGGGCTTTAGTTGTTGATAAGCATGAGGTTTCTCAGATGCATGTTAGAAAGAATTGGATGAAGAAGTTTAATGGGTATGATAATCTTGACAATGCATGCGTTGCTAGTAATATTGAGGAGATGAGTATTAATGATATTCTTATGAATCAAATTGTTGAAAATCTCCGCTCTAGGTTCAACATTAAAGTCAAGGATGATCATGATTTTTGTGTAAGTTCACCCAAGACCAAATGGGTCAAGGGTGAGTGCTCTTACATTAGTGTAAGTTGCACATGTGAGTTAGCTTCAAGATTAGTGTCAAGTTGTTGAGAATTTTATCTAGCTAGCTTTGTTTCTCTAGAACTTGACATGAACTTAGATATCTCACAAACTTGTTATGATAGTCGAAATCTATTGATTAACTTGATGAGAAGTTCATTTTTGGAATCTATATGGTGTTAGTTGTTTGCTAAGACTTTTAGGGAAAGTAATTTTTATATTTTGTTGAGTTAAAAATGCTTAGTTTTTATTCATTTGGGATGACACACCAATAACTTGTTGTCAAGAGGACAAACAAGCCAAGAGAGCTCATAAAAGGGGCAAAGACTTAGCATTTGATGAAAAGTGTGTACTAAGGTATTTCTATATCCTAATGATTGCATACTTTGTTTTCATTTCTCAACTCATTGTTTGCACTACATCATGTAGCATGTCATTTTTAAAGAACTTAGTATAATATACATATAGTTCTCATTGACATTTGCTCTCTAAAGATCTTATAGTGATGTTGTTCACAAAGGTCTTATATATGATGTGTGAAATATTCGTTTGAATGATGAGTGGCATATGTTTTGAAAAATACGAGCTTCATATTCTTTGAAAGCTACTCTCTTGAAAAGTAATGATCTTAAGTAAATCTCTTTTATTGCTTTTAGATCATGTGCTTGTAAGCCATAAAACGTGGTTTTCAAAAATGCACTTTGCTTCTCTTGTATGATTTGTTGTAGTTAGTTGAATTTGAAAAAATGTAAGTTGTGGATACACCTTGAAGTCTTATGACTAGTACATTTAAGATGACCTATGGTTAGTATCCATTCTGCTTCGGCAACTACATAGAATTCAACGAGCACCTTCATGAAAAGGGCTACACACCTTGGTTGTGCAGTCGCTCAATGTAGGAAAGGGCTACACCAATGTGATGAGTGAAAGCCGTCATGAAGAGTATATGTTTACGTTAGAAAAATCAAAGAAGTGTTGAAAAGAATCAATAAAAAAATATTTGATTCAAATCCTAAATAAATAAATAAAAAGGCTTCAAGGAGTATAGTTGAAAATCATGAATGCTCGGGTTGAAAAATAGAAATGGGATGATGAGCCACATGCACACACACGCTCATAAGTTGAAATCTATTCTCTTTAAAGCAAAAATTCCGGATGATAATCAATTTGACCTTTTATGGAAAAGTTTAAGATGAATAGATGTGGATATGATTTGCATGTTGATTATCAAATTACTCCTCTATATATGCTTGAAGCAAAATTCACACACACACTTTTGTTTATAAGTATTTTGATATTCTATCAATTTGAGAAGAATTATGACAAAGATTGAAAATCTTGGTGTATCTCTCATAGTTTAAGAAGCTTATTTTGTTGAATTTTTTTTAAAATTGCTTGAATGTGTGACTTTGTGGATATCATTGCGAACAATATTCTATCTTGTTCCTAGATAGAGCACTTATCAAGGTGGAGCTGTAGGGAAAAATTAACTAAAACCGCAGCGGAAGGCGAAAAGTAGATTTTCGTATAGTTTAAAATTTTTCTAAAGATTTGAACCTTAACCCTTCAATTAATTAAACACAAATATACGGTTAGAGTTAAATACCTCTTGTCGCGTGATCCGATTGACTTACGTCGATGGTAATCCGCAAGATCTTCAATCCTAGCATGTACGTGAATCACCTAGGAGTGTGGTCTCCCTTTTTTCTTTGAATCGCTTACCTGAGAATGGATGTATGGAACTTCTGATCCTGATCTTCAATCCCAAAACAACAAGAGCCTAGAAAAATAGTTCCGGTCACTTTTGAATTCACAATCGATATGATTGGAACTCGAGTAACCCTAAATCGAAAGTGTGCACAAAACCTTTTGATATTAAAGGCTTGCAAGTGCACTATCGAATGAGAACTTATTTTTCTTTTTCTCTCTTGGCCGAAATTCTATGTGTATTGAGTAAGATTTTTATTTTTCAAAGCAAACAAAAATCTCTCTCACTCAAGCTTCTTGGTGGCCGAAATTTATCACCTTATATTTATAAGGTGACCGAAATTTCTCCTTCTCAAAATAGGGTTGGCCGAATTCTTTGTGTAGGAAATCTAGGGTTGGCCAATTTCCTTACTTGAAAAGGAATTGTGCTTTTCCCTAATTCCTAACGATTTAAGAATCCTAACCCTTATAGGACTAGGGTGGCCGAATTCTTTGTGTGGTATGGAGTGTATGTGGACTTAATCCTTACCACATTAGGACTCCTATCACTTAAAAGAATTCTAACCCTAATCCAACACATAGTATTTTATTTACTGATCAGGAAAAGATTTTGATTTAAACTATTAATTAATTAAATAATTAATTAATTTCCATTTAATCAAAACAATAAAATAAAATAATATCTTGGGCTATTTTATTAGCCTTGCCGCCCACACCATATATATATGGGTCTAATATTATTTTTCTTATTTTATTTAATCCATTAGACTTTAAATAAAAGCCCACATATAAACCAGACTTATTCTTACTAAAAGAAATAAGCCCACATGTCTCCTTTTAATATATTAATATAATAGAGCAGCCCATTAAATAAATAATAGACATATTATATTCTTAATATATTAAATGCAATTCTAGATGGACCCATAAATTGGTCCGGTAGAATATATCAAGTGATCCATGCAAGTACGTGTGGATTGTGGATCTTGGCGGGCTATCTAAATTTAAGCTTCAATAGACATAACCTAATCACAATCAACAAATGATTCACTTAGGTCCGATCTATTAATTTTAACTCATTCCACTAAAGAGCTAAAATTGAACTCTTAAATAAAGATAGAATAAGGAGATGTTTCTCATTCATACCCTAGACAATCTTATAGGAGATTGTGTATCCTCGTGAATAATATCAGTCCTCATATGACCACATTTTGAACTTGGATATTTTGACATGTCCAAAAGCTATGTCTTCAATAATCATTATTGAAAACTCAACGTCGAGATTTAATATCCAATACCTCAAAACATCCATATGATGATATTATACTCTTATTTAATAAATGGAGCCACGATGTCCATATCTATAAATGAAGTCCTCTATCGATTAACAAATGAATACCACCAAACTATCGAGGATAGACTATGCTATATAATCGTACTCATTGATAGCTCAAATGATAACACTTGCAACCATAAGTCCATCATTTATCTCAGGATTAAGATCGACTCTCTGATTGTCCTAATAATGAAAAGACTTATATCTAGTGATGGTTCTAGATAAAGTATTTCATTGTGATCCTGTTCAATGCACCCAGTGCACTAGATTCTTTTACTCGAAAACCTTTCGATGATTTTAGACTCATCATAACTCATTTGATCCCACTCAAATGCTAGTAAAAGAATTCTACAACTTTATCAAGATAGAGGTGCCCAACCTTTAACTTAAGTTGTGAACGTTATTCAAGACTAACTAAAGAATTGTGTCTACCTCACACATATCCGGATGTATGAACAATTCTTCATATCTCATAGTCTTTTGACCTTATGATTATTTACCTTGACAATTATAATAATAAATGCTATAAGTATTTGTAAAAATCAGAAAACACTTTATTAATATGAAAAGATTGTCAATTACAATATTACACTCTTGCTATTGAGCATAATCCTAACAGGAGCACAATATTTTAAACTTTTGTTCTCTTTTATGATTTGCTTTGTTATTTGTTGACATATTGATTGATTAGATTAATTGAATGATAAGAATGCATGATATCTATCTTAAAATAATAGTATGAATGTATTGGTAATGAATTTTTCCTAGTTTGGGGTTGATAGTAGTTGATATTGCAATGAATTACTTCATTCTTGAGGTTGATAGTAAATGTAGTTACAACCGATTCCTCAGATCTTATGGTTGATTAAGTTCCTTCTTGCTTGTGGTTGATAGTAGTTGTTGTTACGACCAATTCCTTCATGTTTTGAGGTTGATAGTAATTGTGATTGAAACCAATTCCTCCATTTGTGGATGAATCTTGTTGTTAAATGCTTTTGTTGACTTTGGTAAAATGTACCAATGTGCTTGAAAAAGAACATTTATGCATTTATGATTCATTATTTCATCATATGTCATTTTATGTTTATTTTTGTCAACTAACACTCACTTGTGTCTCTTTTCTACTCATGTGTTTTTGTTTTGTAGTGTTGACAACAAAGCCATGGGAAGAAACAAGGTTTCTAATTCTATTCATTCATCAAAACCCATAGCCAAACCCAAATCTACTCCAACAACCTCTAAAAAACCCAAACCCAACAAGTTGAAAGCCTTAGGTGTTATGGGATCCAAGAAGCTTATTCAAGATAGGGGTGTTGATTTGATTGAGGGTTCTGACATTCACCACTCTATACATGAAAGGCATTGGGATACATGGATAAATTCTGTTGGGGTTGTTAATGAGAGCCTTATAATAGAGTTTTACTTTGAGTATAAGGAGAGCACAACCTTTAAAAATGCATTGGTGAGTGTGAAAGGGAAAACATTTAGGATCTCCTCGGATAGCATCAACAAGTTCCTTGGTATTTCGAATGAGATTGTTTCGGAACTACTTGATGTGGATAACATTCATCACTTAAATCTTAAAGGGAGAACTTTATGTGAGGATGATGGATTTGAATGGGGTAAGATAGCATATATAGGTCAAAGTGAGTTGACCAAGGTTAGTGTCTTTTGGCATCTATTTGTTTGTGTAAATCTTGTAGGATCTACAAATGCTTCTGAGCTTAACAAGGAGAAGATCAAAATTGTGTACGCCTTGGTGACAAACAAGCCTTTGAACCTTGGTAATCTCTAAATAGAACATATAGAGAGTGCGGCTACTTCATCAAGATTGGACAAGAAGTTGGCTTTTCCAAGGTTCCTTACTAATGTTTTCATGAAGCTAGGTGTTTTGATGCTTGATGATGATGTGCTTCTACCTCCCTTGGAGAAATTTTGTGACAAGCGCTTAGTGTTTATGTCATACAAAGAAAAATGGAAGGCTAGTGACACTTGTAGGCTTTTGGTGAGCACTATGAGCCATGTATTGTGACAAGCATAAATTCTTTACCGGAATGGGCCATGCAATTTCAAAAGGGGCTTATGACTAAGATCGGAGAGCTTGATGCTAAAGTGGTGGAACTAAGTGCTAAGATGATACAACAAGATGAAAAGATCAAGTATTTGGAAGACAAGATTGCCTCTAGCAATTCATCCACTACAAATCATTATGTGAGATCAACAACAACAAGAACTTTCTTTGATGATGCTTGATCTTGAGGTAGTATGTTTTCTTAACCTTTTGGCTGCAATTATGTCAAAAAAAGGGGGAGAAAAACAATGATACTGAAATCTATGCCTTGCTTTCTTAATCTTAGGATTGTTTAGATTTTGATTTTGATTTTGGTATCATTTGGTATCTTGAATTCTTGGTTTGTAAAATTTGGATAGTGATAATATTTTGTTGATGGATAGTATGCATGTATTTAGGGGGAGACATGTGTATCCATTTGAGCTTTAATTGACATATATCTAAATATCTTGCCATATACATGTATGTTTCTCTTGTATATGCTTTGTGTTTCAAGATGATTCTAGGTGATTACAAGAGAAGACTACATGGAAGAATTCAAGACTTGATAAAGATTAGTCTAAGAGAACTAACTCATTGTAATGTGAGGGTGCGATTTGTGACCAATCTTCATTTTATTTATTTTAGTGTTTGTATACGTGTTTCGGCATAGAATTTGCCAAATTGAGAGATTGTTAGGTTTTTGAGATTTATATTGACATAATTCTATATAAAAATGACATTTTCTTTGTATTGATTAGTTGTCTAGGATTTGTGGATGATCAGGCTTCAAGGAAGATTGGACAACAGTCAAGAAAAGTGGTGGCTACAAGAGTAACAAAGCTAAATTGCTTAGCAAAAGATATATCGAGACCTCTTTCCTCTTGCAAGGCCTAGACACACATATACATTGCATTCATATGTGTCCCTGCATCATTGTGCAAAAATTTGGTATAACACAATACACACACTTGTTCATGTATGCACATGCATTAGATTTAAAGATGACAATTTTCATAAATTGCATGTTCTAGGACTATCTCTAGGAAATAGCATACTTATGTGTTCTTGTAATTATTAGTTTGTGTTTTTAAGTTATTGAACTTGAATTTGAGCTTATATAATTCCTCATTGAGTTCCAATTGTTTCAGTTACTCATTCATTAAGTTTCGAGTTCAAAATAGGAAGTTACGAAACTTTCCGTGTCTTAATCGTACTTGGTTTTCATCAGTGAATTTCAAGTTGAATTCCATATTTTTTTTTCTGAAAGTTTTTGCTATGTCCTTGTGCATGAGGGAGTCCCGGTTCATAATCTAATCCAAAAACAGATTCAAATTCGGAGTTCGGAGGCCGGAGAACGGTTGAAGAACATATAGGTGCGTGAGGGGAGTTAAAGGAAGGCAAAAAGGGGAGCCTTGCAACTCTCCTCGTGGAGGCGCGTGGCCTCCAGGGGAAGAGCTGCACTCTGCCCCCGTGAAGGCCACGTGCCTTGATGAGAAGCAGAGGTGGCAGCCCCTCATTGGCCCTCAATCTTCTTATTTTTTCCTCTTCTTTAAATAACATTTCCGTCCCATTTCATTCCAAGAAGAAAATTTGAAAAAACTAGTGCTGAAATTTTCTCTCAAATTTTCCTAACTTCCAAACACCATAACTTTCTCATTCAGAGTCCGAATCGAGTGATTTGAATTGTAGAATCTTTGTCTATCAGTCGTCTATCATTTCCATAAGAGTTTGGAGTCATTTGATTGAGTTTTCTGGTAGCGTCACTCACAAAAACGAGCTTCTCTCTTGATTTTGATCTTCAAGTCTTCAATCACCTTGGATTTTCTTCTTCTATATATGTATGTTTGATGTGTAAACATTGATTAGAGTAATGAACTCTAATAAAGCTAGATTAAGCTTCAATTGACTTATATTTTGAGTTAGATTTTTCCAAATCTATGTTTTCATATGTTTGTGGAGTTGTATTGTGCTAGCTTCAAATCTAGGACTATTATGTGTGTTAATTGACATGATTTAATGATTGATAGTCTTTTCATATGCTAGGTCACTTTAATTGAATATTTATTGAAACAGCATGTTTGATTGATGATTTAGGGCTAGATTGAATCTATGTGATTATCTTGTGAATCTAAGCTCTAATATTTTGCTAGAAATTCATTTTTGAATTTATCAAGTTGATTCTAGCATTTTTATGTGATTGAACATAATCTAGGTTTTTGTGTGTGTTAGGTGTTTATACACTAGATTTATTGTTCATGTTATAAGTTCTAGATAAATTTGTTTTTGTGCTTTTGTTGATAAACATCTAGTTCTTCATGTTTTATGTCTAATCCACACATTTCATATGTACATGCATCATTAATATGATTGCATTATTTTTAGGATTGTAAACTATAATACATTTGACATGTGCATATTGATTCAATTCTAGTTTCTATATGATATATTGATCATATATACTATGTTGTATGTGTTTGCATCATTTTCATTCACTTAGATTACATGGCTTGTGAAGAGGTTGGAAGTTTCGTTTCTTAGAGTAATTCTTTGATTTGAGCATTGGAAGTCTTGGCTAGAGACGTGAGGTCTTAGATAGCTAAGCATTGGAAATCTTGGCAAGGACCTGGGTGATCTAGATAGCTAAGCATCGGAGGTCTCATATTAGAGAGTGATTCTTCAATTTGAGCGTGGAAGTCACATTTTGGAGAGTGATTCTTCAGTTTTTGCATGGAAGTCTTGACTAGGATCGGGGTGATCCAGATAGTTAAGAAATAAGGCATCTCTTTCATTGTGTAGGGTTGAAGGGTAGATTTCTAGGTGAAGTGGTCACTTGAGAGATTGTATTTGTTATCTTACTTTTGAAAGGTGTTTGCCGGTTGTTGTGGAATCAACCAGTAGATGTTTCCTCTTCGAAGGTTTTTCCACGTAAAAACCATGTGTTAGTTTTCTCTATCCCTATCTCTTGATATTTGTGTATGTGTATATATATCTTGGATGATATCTTTGTAATTGACAATCATGTTATATCAAATTTGTATATGTTGAAACTTTATGAGTAATAGTCAATTTATAAATTGCGTTTGTATCACATGCAAGTTATAGCTTACATTGACTTTGTTTGAACAAGTATATCTTTAATTGAATTGATATTGCTTGACCTTGCCTTTTAAAGTGTGATACAAGCTACTTAGAGGGACAAACTTTTGGTTTTTTTCAAGGGAATGGAAAAGCTGTACTCACCTCTTCACCCCCCCCCCCCCCCCCCCCCTCCTCCTCCTCTAGGTTAGCTTAAGGCAAATCAACCCGTGTTTGTATTTTTTCACGGACACAATCATTACTAATAATAGGACCCAATTCGATAGAGATAACTTCAGGGAGATATTCCATGAATACCGTATCAAGAACTACTATGCCACACCAGCCTATCCTCAGAAAAATGGGCAAAGTAAGGCTATGAACAGGATCATCAAGCACACCTTAAAAGCCAAGCTTGATACTAAAAAAGGGGAACTTGGCAGACAAGCTGTATACAGTGCTCTGGGCTTACCGGACGACCGAAAGAACTTCAACATGGAAAGCTCCCTACTCTTTAGCATTTGGGACTGCGGCAGTTATCCCCATCGAGATAATCCACACCTCCCCAAGAGTCCAGATATGTCAGCCTGATGCAAATGTGGATATGCTGGAACAAAACCTGGAAGAGCTAGAAGAAAAAAAAGACCTAGCAAGAGTAAGAAACGCTGCCTATCAACATAGGATGGCTAGATACTACAACTCTCACATCCAGGTAAGAAGATTCCAACTCGGGGACCAGGTTCTCAGAAGAGTATCCTGAACACAAAGGAAAAAACAATTGGATCCTTGGCAGATAAGTCGGAAGGACCCTATCAGGTGGTCGGGCTAGTTGGGCATGGAGCATATCACCTTACCCAACCAGAAGGGGGAAAGTTGCCCCGACCATGCAATGCCTAGTATTTGAAGATATTTTATCCCTTAAGGGTTTTCTTTTTGATTACTTTGTTGCCTTTTTAGTTAAGCGTTAGAATTAGCATGAGTTTTGATTATATATTTCTAATCAATTGTTGTTCTTTTTATTATTTTGATTGAATTTATCAATAAAAATCCCTTCGAGGGAAAAATTCCAAAAAGACCAAGAAAAATGTTCTAATTTTGTCTTCGTTTACAAAGACAATCTCGTAGCACTTGAGATTGCCAACGCCAAATGGTTGCTCGGGGGGCCTAGTGAGGGGGCTGAAAGCGGAAGTAGCAAAGACAATGCAAACTCACTGAAACTAACTGGGTGCATATATGCACTGTTAGAGATCCTTCAGGTCGTAGATACCTGATGGGATGCATAGAAAATTGAACGGGGTAATGAAATACTCAAGCTTAAATGCTGGTTAAAAAGATACTGAACTAAGACAGGCTAAAGAAATGAGATATAGAACATCCCCGTTGCAGCGAATCTTGAGTAACAGACTAGTGGGAGACGTCCTAGTTACTTAGTTGCTAGATGAAAGACATGAGTCTATAAAAGTAGATACCATGAAAATGGTCCACAAAAAGAACACCACTTGGAAAAAATTTAAGAGTTATCGCGCACAACCCAAGCGATTAAGGTTAAAAACGATCTGTTAAAAAGAAGACTGGTTGGTTCAAACATGGTCGGTTAGTAAGATAACTGATTAGACCAAGTTCGGTCAGCCAATAAGATAAATGACTGGGTCAGAGACAAACAATAAATAAGATGAATCAATCAGTCACTTTTATTAAATTAATATGATGAGATGATTGGATTAGTCAGTCACCTCATCATATGTGCAGTTTAAGCCAATTGGTAATTCGAGCCTAATGCTAGTTAATCGGTGTCCGATCGGCACGGTTAAATGAATTATTCAGCTTAATACAATAAGGAAAATAAAATACAACAAATTAAGAAGCTTGTATTATGTTTATAAGGTTTTTCCTTTTACAAAGATTGGCAAAATAACTAGGAAATATGCAGTAAGCTCAGGCCTTAGGTGAGCTGGAGGGGCTTCATATCCCTTGGTCAGGTCCCCAACGTCTGGGTAACTGATGTCATCTCGGTCGTCAGCCCTCAAAGAGGAATAGTCAGTGCCAGCTAAGGGCCCAACGTTAACATCTTTCCCTGAAGCGTCTGCATGGAAGGTCACTACGAAATATTTTGAGGGCAGCTCAACATGCATGTTGTGAGGTTCCTGTTCGATCGACCTACAATAGGCCCTCCAACGTATTCTTTGGTTTCTTATTGACTCCAGAGACTCGGCCTTGTGCATCTGGATCATCCTATCCCATTGTTGGTGAGCCTCCTCTATAGATCGTTCATTGGAACCGAAGAGCATCCAAGCAGTAACGAGCCCTCTCCAGCTATATTAACATGACTGCCTCAAAAGCAGGAGACCTCTTGTACCGATAGACATTTTGGATCTCAAAGGCCAGTCTGGCCTCTTGTAAAAGCATCTCTATGCTAACCTGTTGCTGAATCAAGTCCTCAGCCAGCCTTTAGTAATGAATCTTAGCCTCATCAGACTTTTGTTATGACTTAAGCATAGAGTGCTGAGCAGAGGCAAGAGTGTCTTTGCCAATTTTTGCCTATTCTTCAAGCTTGGCAACCTCTTTTTCAGCAAAAATGGCCCTCGACTCGAGCTCGTCGCACCGCAGCTAAGCCTTACCTAGTTTCACCTCCAACTCAGCATTTTTTGAGGAAAGCTCCCTGACATTTTCGCTGGCCACGGAGGCCCTGTTCTTAGCGCTGGCCAATGATCTCCTCAAAGTATCCTCAGTCACCTCACGTTCTCTCAATTTCTCTTCATAAGACTGATCTTCTATTCTTTGGCTGAAGCGGATTTGATAACTTTATTCTTCTTGGCAAACTTTTTTCTCAATTTGGAAATCTCTATAGCCTGCCTATCCTGAGTGATTAGGGCCCAAGTAAATTCCTCCACATCCTTAAAAAATGAGAAGAAGTAAACATGGTGATAGGCATGGGTTAAAGACAAAAGATGCAGGGTACTTACATATACACCATTATTGAAGACGTCATGAATCCGCTCAGAGCTGCTAGCAGTTGTAGCTTCCTTCCAATATCCTTCCCCGATATACCCCTTGCCGGAGAACATGGAGCGTAGCATGTCAAGGGGGTCGACTGATGGCCTGTCTGAACTTGAGGGGGCCGAAGGTTTAGATGACACTTTGTTCAGAAAAGATAGATGGGTTATTTCTTCTTGCCTCGGAAGTTGAGAACTAGTCAGGGACAAGCTTGTGGAGGTCGGGTCCATTATAACGGTTGTGCCAAGAATCCCCCTAATCTCCCCAAGATAAGTGCCTATTGGAGGATCTGCTTCTCTTTGCAGATAGGCCACCTGATTATCGCCACCTTTGCCGATCGGGGGGATTTTAGGAATTGGTTCTAAGGATATAGGGGCAGATTGCCCTTGGTGGGTGCCCTCAACCTGGCTGACTCCTATACCATCAACTAGGGGCGCCAATTCAGTATTTGACAAGACTACAGATGGTCCGCCTAATCGTATTGATATCTTGTTGACATGATCCAAGGATTGGTCAGATACATTATCTTCAACTGTGTGTTCGAGAAAGCCGACCTGATCCTCATCAGAGTCAGAGTTAGTGAAGACTATCTGACGTTTAACTACAAACTGCCAGTACTCTGGTAGGAAGGTCATTCAGAGGCTGATTTATAGAAGGGCCAACCTGAGCATGAGATGAGGCAGGTTGGTCGGTCGGTTGGGGAAGTTCAGTCTGTTGAGGGATAAACCACTCATTGGGTTTAACATGAGTCTGGTCATCTACTCTGATTTGTTCGGATGGAAGAAAAATGGATATCACAGATGGACGGTCAGCCCTTTTCTTTTAACGCTGCTCCTTTGAAATCAAGTCAATCAAAGTCTCCTAATCATCATCCTCATCTTCAGGATCTGCCAACCTGACCTTTATGTGATGAGCCTCCGAGCCCACTATGAGCTAAGTTATCTTCCAAGCATGAGAAGTTGCAGGGGCGAAGGTCTCGGCTGTTGTTTTGGCGGCCTTCCTAGCAACAGTCTCAGTGGTGAACTTTCTCTTCATGTCCTTGGGAGGTGTTTTCTTCTCTTGCTTCTGATCGGCAGAGCCTGAGGATGTGTTGGTGTCAAGCTTGTAAGTGTGTTCTACCAAATCCTACTCAGTGGGAGCAATTTCTCGAGCCAATAAGGCAGCATCTTCTATTCAGCTAGCTTTATCCATAGCCTTAGCCTTCTCGGCTTGCTCGCCAGCAACAACATCAATATCATACACTGAAGACAAATATAAGTGGTATTACAAAACATGTACGATTGACATAAGATGAACCAAAATCAGAAACTGCATATAATCTTATGGCGTCTACGGTGACTAGAAATAATAGGGAAGAGCCTCAGCCTGATCAGATTTCCCTCCACGAATAGCACACGATGATCCCTCGCTTCCCAGGCCTCTTAGCAACTTTAATCACTTGGCCAGCTTGCCTTTTAGTCAGTATATGGGGAGTTTTATTCCAGACGTCTGGACTGCAGAAATGTCTTGGGACACTATTCCTGGACAGGTCTTGGCGAGGGTCAGCCACTACCGTTTCTCCCAATCACCTCTAACAAAGAACCATATGTTCTTCCAGTATTTGTTTGATGTAGGGAACCCCATATAAAGCCCTTATGTTCTTTGTTGGAGGTACGCGAAGTTTTCTCTTTGAACCCTTTGGGAATCCAGCATTTGGGGGAATTGGATTGAAGATAGAAGATGCCTCCACTATTGGTTCAGCCAAAAGTATAGAAATTATGGATTTCTTGGGAGGTAGAGGGATATTAAGCGTAGATCAGCTCCCATAGGTGCCACAAGCTGACTAGGATCCTATTTGAATTGGGAGCCAACTGAGCAAGGGTGATCCTAGCATCCGCTAGAAATCTTACAATAAAGAGCTAATAGAGAGAATCACCTCAGAGGTAAGCATGGACCCATATATGGCGATGACCCCTATAGGCGGATTCCAGATAGCTTGGCTGCTGTTCAGAAAGAGTTCCACCGAGCGTGGAATGTCGAATCTATCTACAAACTTTGCAATTTCCTGGACGATCACTGCATTTACTTCGAAGTCAAAAGCACATGGTTGGTTAGCAAAGAATTTTACCAGATGCACTTGACGCTTCTTGGGAACATCCTCCAACTTTAACAGCTGATAGGGGATTTTCAACTCGCTCGATGGAGAGTCCTTAGCAGCAGTCCTTCCACCTCGACCTGTACTGGTTGTCTTCGATATTTTTGGATGTTTATTGATAGAAAAGATGTTTGGATTAAAATGGGAAGGCTGAAATTTAGGATGAGCAATCGAATAATCAACATTGAGAGCTTTGGGCTGAGTTAAAGGAGCAAAAGTTTGAGAACTCCTTCTCAAGATAAACTCAATCCTATTAGCGTTCTCTTTGTCACCTATCTCAATGGCACACATAAATAGCTCAACGAAATGATGATGAGTAATATAATCCATACCTGAATGTTCAAAGTAGATGAGAATAATGAGAAAGTTGATGCTGAAAGAGTCGGAGGTCCGATAAGAACTGAGTAACTTTGAAAAAAGATTTGAGCAGCGGGGAACTTCGAAGAAAGGTTTGGATGAAAAAAAAGAAAAAAGTTAGGGTTTTCGAAAGGAAAGGATTGCAAAGGAAGCATGTGGTAAGAGGGAAAATGAAAGGTTTTCAAATATATATATATATATATAATAGATGGTGACGTCATCCCATGTTTAGCAAGACACTTGTGAGAGTGATGGCTGGTGCACGAACTCCAAAAATCACGCACCCACTAGCGACGCGATAGGCAATGTTTGAGAGATAAGAAATTTGCTGTTGATTCTGTCATCATGTCACGACATCTTGGGCGAATCGAATGTTTGTGGCCAAAAGTAAATGCTTAGCTGTTAAGCATTAATGAGTATTAATGGACTACATGCCAAAGTTAATGGCAAAGTTAAACATACTTCGTCGAGCGAGTTCTCTTTGTTGAATAAGATGATCGGTTCAAAAGTTTAAATGGGTATTGTTATTGGTAAAATATGGAATGATCACAAGTCAGCACGATTACCTAGAATTCACGGAGGTTAAGGACGCCATGTCCCCAAGATTCAACTAGACTAAACTAACCTGAGTTGACAAAATATAACTTCACAATATATGGTCAGGGTTACCTAGATGGTCGGGTGGAAATAACCCAACTAAGGTAATTAGATTGACCAGGTAAAGGTGACCCGGTCGGGATTATTGAAATGGTCAGGTGATACGTGCATTTTTATATGTCGTGAATGCAAGCCAAACAAATTTAAAGATCCCGATATGCGCTAATTAAACTAATTTTAGTATAAGGCAAATATGGGTATCGTTCCACAGAGATCGTGAAATAGTTGTGACTAAATTCGACTCTAGCACTAAATACAAGGAAGTAAAATGGAATTAATGTTGGTAGAAATTAATTTGGAATTTCAATTACTACTAAACTAAGAATACTAAATTAAACAAAGATAGAAATGGTGTGTGTGTGTGTAATGTATGATGATAAAAATGGGAGTTGATGTAATATAGACCTAAATCATGGGAAGTCCACTTTTGAAGCCCAACTCGATTTAAACATATGGCTTATCTCCCTAGCTTAAGTTTTCGAAATGGCTCGGATTAGAATTCTCACGATCCATTCCTTTCACTTTTGCTTTGTACAGATATAGGGAAACCGAGATGGCTTGGATTGGAATTCTCACAATCCACCCCTTTTTCCTAGCCAAGGTATGTGGGATTGGGATGCTCACCACATACCTTTTCCAACTCAATTGAGCTTAATTAACACCTAGAGTATAGATGGTTAGAACAAAGATTGGTAACCAATATAAACCAAGAGTTGGAATGCCTACTTGGCTCATAAAGTTCCCATAATTCAATCTCAATAAAGGGTTAGGAGTTGGAATGTGTACCCAACCCAAGGTGAGTATCAAATGGAATTAAAAGCACAATCAACCACTAAGCTAAATGAGAGTTGGAATGCCTACACATTTTCACAAAGATTCCATTTAATGCTTAATAACTCTAATAAATTCAATTAAACCACAAAATCAAGAGTTGAAATGCCTACTTGATTTAAGGGAGAATCAAACACAATGAAGTAAATTAAATGGAAATATATTAATCAAGTAAAAATGGTGGAAATCCCACAATCCATGAATTAATTACATCAATCCCAAATTGGGTTTAGCTACTCATGACAATATGAAATACAAAAATAAGGAGAAGGGAATAGAAGAAACCCATAGGAGACCTTCTTTCTTCAAGCTTGATCACACCTCCAATGTCCTCTTGAGTAGCAATTAGATGTAGTAGAATGGATGGGTTTGATGGGTTTTTGGGAGAGAATGGTTTTTGAGATTTAGAGAGAGAAAATATGAAGTGAATGGGTGTATGGTCGTGGTTCTTACCTCTTAAAAAAAATCAGATATCAAAACTATTTATATTTTCCTCCAAAATTAGGCCAAAAACGCTGATGTGGCAAGCTGGATTTCCCGTTAGCACGAGTATAGCACGGGTGAGTGATGAAAAGATTTTCGTCGTTAGAAAACCATCCGTCAAAACAATTTATAAAACATATGCAATGTGTTCATAAGTATAAATACGAGTAAAGCGGTAAGCACGGGTGTCGTCCACTGAGATCGAGGTAGCAGTGATAAGATTAGGATTAATATAACTAGTATGCATAAAAGAAAAAATGATGGTGAATGAAAATATAATATAAACTAAACTATGAAAGCAAATAAAATGGGATGAAAATGGAGTGATGAATGTATGATGATGGAACTACGGAGTTGATGGACTCGTAAGTGAATATTGGGGCAATTGCAACAAACTCTCAATTAAGCACGTTTTGACAAATGTAACCAACCTAGGGTGTATAGTGTTGGTATATATCTCTAGCAAGTGGTCAACCTAGGGTGTATAGTGAAGACCTCCTACTAGTGATTAATCCCTCCTAAGCAACCAACAATGGCTAGTTACTCAATCAGGACTTTTTCGATGAATGCTTATTTATCTAGCTATGGCTCAACCTATTACTAATGTAGCGATCCTAGGATGTATAGTGATGGCTTCCAATTCCTTCACAAGTGGCCGGCCTAGGGTGTATAGTGAAGGCCACCCGTTTGAGATTGGATGAGGCTCGAGGTTATCAACCGAATTCTACTCGAAGGTTAGTTCTCGTAAAATCACTAAAGTAGCCAACCTAGGGTGTATAGTGGAGGCTTCCAATTCTCTCACAAGTGGCTAACCTAGGGTGTATAGTGAAAGCCACTAATTCAAGATTAGATTAAGGGCATGGTTATATAGCTGGATTTCCGGAAATCCTTCCATTCAATGGAGCATTAGACAACCTGTTAACAGAAAAATTCACTCGGGGTGAAAATCTCAATTAACACCCTCAACCCGCTACCCCGGAGGTCGCAGCGGGGGGTAGGTACTTCGTACCGTGGTTCTGACAAGGTGATACAGCAAGGTGTGGTAGGTACCTCGAGGTACCGTTGCTCTTGTATAGATGAGAGAGGCAAGGTGAGGGCGAGGTAGGTAGGAGAACATTCATCCCGCCCATCTGGTGTAGTAGGCTGGTACCCGATCAAGGTATCTGATCCAGGTACCTGGTTACCTCTCTAGGTGCCCTCCATAATTCCTTAACCTAGATAACGTGAAAAGAGAGGTACATAAGGGCTAGGACCAGCGAGGTTGGTACCTAGCTCATATACTTGCATAATGAATGAGATAAAAGGGAGAATGACAACTCATTTGGTAGAGGTGGACTGACCTAGGGGGAAAAAGCATCACAATTGATCACATGCTGAAAAACCCCCAGGCAGTATCCATAGGAAGGAGGAAGATCCTTCTTTATATTTATATATCTCGAGAGGTGCTCCGGAGAGCTTACATAAATACAATCTGGGACTTGGTAGGTCACCGTTGGAGGGATACCACTAGGTTCCGATACATTCATGGAGAAAATTGACATGTACAATAGTCGATACAATGGTAGGAGATGTCGAACTGTATTTCTGGTGAAGAAGTGGACAAAATCTAGGATCGGAGACACCTTGGAGATATGAGAGAGCTTAGAGGTATATTGTTGACCATCAGAGAGTGGAGATATCGGACATGAGTTCTACGATTGGAGCCCGAGCATGGTGCAAAGTCAGACCTTGAGCTGGTGAACTCTCTTTATCGTTCGAACCTAGCTATAGGCTGTGGTTACTGTCTTTTGGACTCCACCCCTTCCTTGGAGAGAATTCGGTCATATTTATATGTCTCATTCTTGTTACCCACTCCATTAATTAATATGTAATCAAAGGAATGTTGATACGACATTAATGGAGTTGAATATTCTCTCATTAATAGCGTTGTGAATGGCCATTAATGGATTTGACTGATTCCTTCTTTAATGGCATTATGAATGGCCATTAATGGAGTTGACTGATTCCTTCATTAATGGAGTTATGAATGGCCATTAATGGTGTTGACAGATTCCCTCATTAATGGAGTTATGAATGGCCATTAATGAGGTCAGATGGTGTTGCATGCTTCTTCCCTTCAAGCGAGGTATTCTGGTGTACCAGTCCCTTCTCGCTGGCGTGGCACTTGTTCTAGCATGCTAGTATCTTCATGGTACAATTCTTCCTACTCGACGAGTAGGATACCTGTTTAGGGTGGATATGATACCTATCTCGGACGGGTTCTGGGTTGATAGTGAGGTACCCAGGTACCAGGTAGATGTCGAGGTACTTGGGTGCTAGGCCGCTATCGAGATACTCAGGTACTAGGAGTGTGTCAAGGTACCTGGATTCCATAAGAGAGGTACCAGGTACCGTGAGGTACCAAGTACGGGGTATTGTGGTACTAGCTTTAGAGTAAATACATAGTGTGATACCTACTCTTTTTGGTTCGTATATCTGGCGCTTCATCTAGGTAGATAGGTATTCGAAGTTCTAGCCCTACCATGTATTGATTCCTTCAAGGTCGAGGTATCGATCCCGCTAGATACCTGGGAGCTGGGAATGGTCCCTACCAGGTGGTTACTTGGTGGAAAATTCTTCTTTGGACCCCTACAAAAAAACATGTTAACAGAAGTCCCCCCTGACTTGAACATCGCTTTTAAGTAAGCGGGGTTGGAGTCAGGATCTTGTACTGCTTGAAGAATTTTTCTATTCGTTTCTTACTTGTAGCTATTACTTGAAAAGATAAAACGCTCCCAGCACTATTGGCTTCGGCAATTCTAGGTACCTGGCATTCCTGTTTACGGGTTCCTGGTACTTCTAGAGTCTGGGTACCTCACATTCCTGTTATGGGAACCTTGGTACCCTAGCGAACATATGGCGAACACATTGTAGAATTTGGGTACCTCGCATTTCTGTTCCAGGAACCTTTGTACCCTAGCGAATACATGGCGAACAATCTGGGTACCTCGCATTCCTTTTCTAGGAATCTTGATACCTTGGCGAATACAAGTCGAACAAACTGGGTACCTCGCATTCCTTTTCTAGGAATCTTGGGTACCTTGGTGAACCCATGTCGAACAATCTGGGTACCTTGCATTCCTTTTCTAGGAATCTTGGTACCTTGGCGAACCCATGTCGAACAATCTGGGTACCTCGCATTCCTTTTCTAGGAATCTTGGTACCTTGGCGAACATACTGGCAACAAGATCCTGGTAGGCTACTAAGGCCACTTTAGCACCAGGTCTTTCTTAGCGGGGGCTGGTACCCGGCCAAGGCATCAGGAGGGCTGTCTAGCTAGTTCCTGGTCTCAAGGTCTGGATGGCAACTATGCTATTACACTCAGACCCTTCTTAAGGGTGGTAGCCCGACCAAGGCATCAGGAGGGCTGTCTAGCTATTTCCTGGTCTCGATGTCTGGATGGCAACTATGCTCTTACACTCAGACCCTTCTTGGGGGTGGTAGCCTGACCAAGGCATCAGGAGGGCTGTCTAGCTATTTCCTGGTCTCGAGGTCTGGATGGCAACTATGCTCTTACACTCAGACCCTTCTTGGGGGTGGTAGCCTGACCAAGGCATCAAGAGAGCTGTCTAGCTATTTCCTGGCTTTAAGGCGATGATCATGGTAGGTAACAAAGGCCACTTTAGCACCATAATCATTTCTTGGAAAGGATGTAGTCCCAATCCAAGGCATGGGCATTCCTGTGCAAGGAATCCCTGTTTTCAAGTGATGGTCCTGGTAGGCAACTAAGGCCACTTTAACACTAGATCTTTCTTGGCTAGGGGGGGTGCCCAGCTAAGGCCTCGTGAATGTGATGAGGCTTTCCTGGTTTTGATCATAGGTGAAAGTCGATCATATGAGAACTACCAAAGAGATCGTAGGAGAACTACCAAGGCAAACGTAGGAGGACACCAAAGCGATCATACTCAAGGTGATACTGGTCAATGCTCACCCCGCAGGCTTCATCAGTAGAACCTTCTGAGGTGACCCACGTTACGGGTATAAGTAATAGAGCGACCTTCCGTAAAGGAGCTTTTATCGAGAAATGGTCATCAGGAGAACTTTTCTCATGTTGAGGTCACCACCCTTCCCACAGGATTACTAGGGAGAAAGGTAAGCTTCTAGTCCCCAAGTGATGTAACCAGTTAGGGAGCCTACATGGAGTGGTCGAAAGTCTTCAACAATCATAATGGCGCTCGAGAATCTATTTGAATGAACCTTGACCTCGGTAGCTCACTGGGGCGTTGGGTACCCCGGTATAAAAGGTTGGGAACCGCTAATCTTGCAACCAAGATATAGGTAGCTCACATGGGCACTGTGAGGGGGCCGAAGAAAATAAATGAGGAATCACTGATCTTGCAGCAGTGTTGCTGCTCCAGAGGCTTGCTAAGGCATGTAGGAGGACTCAACAATATGGGAAGCCTCTGAGCTCTCCCTGAACGGATCAGGACTTTAGTGGCTCACTAGGGTGTTGTGGAGCCTGGTATGAGAGGTAGGGGGCCACCGATATGATACTGGTCCAGAGGCATCCTTCGGATCCTAGAAGTCCCCAGCAACTGAAATCTGGCTCTGGACAATGCTGGAAACAATCGGGACACAGTGGCTCACTTAGGCGTTGACTAGCCCAGATAAAGAAGTGAGTAGCCACTGGGCCATGCAGCTAGGCTGCTACTCCAGAGGCTTGCTAAACTAAGTAGAAGGCCACAGCAATGTAGGAAGCCTCTGAGATCTCCCTAAACGGATCAAGACTAGGGTGGCTCACTAGGGCGTTGTGGAGCCCGTTATGTGAGGTAGGGAGCCACCAGTATGATACTGGTCCAGAGGCATGCTTAGGATCATAGAAGTCCCAAGCAAATGAAATGTGGCTCTGGACCATGCTGGAAAGAATCGGGACACAGTGGCTCACTTGGGCATTGACTAGCCCGGATAAAGAAGTGAGTAGCCACTGGGCCATGCAGCTAGGCTGCTGCTCCAGAGGCTTGCTAAACCATGTAGAAGGCCACAGCAATGTAGGAAGCCTCTGAGCTCTCCCTGAACGGATCAGGACTAGGGTGGCTCACTAGGGCGTTGTGGAGCCCGGTATGTGAGGTAGAGAGCCACCAGTATGATACTGGTCCAGAGGAATGCTTGGGATCCTAGAAGTCCCCAGTAACTGAAATGCGGCTCTAGACCATGCTGGAAAGAATCGGGACACAGTGGCTCACTTAGGCGTTGACTAGCCCGGATAAAGAAATGAGTAGCCACTGGGCCATGCAGCTAGGCGGCTGCTCCAGAGGCTTGCTAAACCATGTAGAAGGCCAAATCAATGTAGGAAGCCTCTGAGCTCTCCCTGAATGGATAAGGACTAGGATGGCTTACTAGGGCGTTGTGGAGCCCGGTATGAGATGTAGGGAGCCACCAGTATGATGCTGGTCCAGAGGCATGCTTGGGATCCTAGAAGTCCCCAGCAACTGAAATGTGGCTCTGGACCATGCTGGAAAGAATCGGGACACAGTGGCTCACTTGGGCGTTGACTAGCCAGGATAAAGAAGTGAGTAGCCACTGGGCCATGCAGCTAGGCTGCTACTCCAGAGGCTTGCTAAACCATGTAGAAGGCCACAGCAATGTAAGAAGCCTCTGAGCTCTCCCTGAACAGATCAGGACTAGGGTGGCTCACTAGGGCGTTGTGGAGCCCGGTATGTGAGGTAGGGAGCCACCAGTATGATACTGGTCAATAGGCATGCTTAGGATCCTAGAAGTCCCCAGCAAGTAGAATGAGGCTCTGGAACCTCTTGGAAAGAATTAGAATCTGAATCCTAGTGGCTCACTTAGGCATTGAGTGGCCTGGTACACGAAGTGAATATCCACTAGGCCTCTATCGGTCGTGATGCTCATACATTTGTGTTGGCTTCTTCGGTACATGGGTTTACCTGCTAGCTAGGATCTTTCGAAGAGTATCCAGTGATATGAGGGGATCCGTATGAACAGGTGCAAGTCCAATGGATATGCTATATAGGAGATCTGCTGATAGCGGAGCAAATCTTCTGTAAGGAAGCAGGAGAGGTGCAGCTCTACTGCATGGGAGCTCTAGATGTACCGGAGCGGATCTACTGTATAGGAGATTGTAGCGGATCTGTTGCATATGAGATCTGCTGCTAGCAGAGCAAACCCTCTGTATGGTAACAGGAGATGGACAGCTCTGCTATATAGAAGCTCTAGATGTACCGAAGCGGATCTACTGTAGAAGATATCGTACTGGTACAGAGTTGATGTAGTGGAGCTCCATAAGTGTATGAGCAGGTTAGCTACATAAGGGGGACATAGTAGACCGATTCTGCCAGGAGTCCCACGTACCATCTCGATAGTAGAAAGTCAAGCTTGCATGTAAAGATAAGGAAGCCACGTCGGTGAGCTTCCCACAGACGGTGCCAAAAAGTGTTAACGGAAAAATTCACTCGGGGTGAAAATCTCAATTAACACCCTCAACCCGCTACCCCGGACGTCGCAACGGGGGGTAGGTACTTCTTACCGTGTTTCTGACAAGGTGATACAGCAAGGTGTGGTAGGTACCTCGAGGTACCGTGGCTCTTGTATAGCTGAGAGAGGCAAGGTGAGGGCGAGGTAGGTAGGAGAACCTTCATCCCGCCCATCTGGTGTAGTAGGCTGGTATCCGATCTAGGTATCTGATCCAGGTACCTGGCTACCTCTCTAGGTGCCCTCCATAATTCCCCAACCTAGATAACGTGCAAAGAGAGGTACGTAAGGGCTAGAACCAGCGAGGTCGGTACCTAGCTCATATACTTGCATAATGAATGAGATAAAAGGGATAATGACAACTCATTTGGTAGAGGTGGACTGACCTAACGGGAAAAAGCATCACAATTGATCACATGCTGAAAAACCCCCAGGCAGTATCCATAGGAAGGAGGAAGATCCTTCTTTATATTTATATATCTCGAGAGATGCTCTAGAGAGCTTACATAAATACAACCCGGGACCTGGTAGGTCACCGTTGGAGGGATACCACTAGGTTCCGATACATTCATGGAGAAAATTGACATGTACAATAGTCGATACAATGGTAGGAGATGTCGAACTATATTTCTGGTGAAGAAATGGATGAAATCTAGGATCGGAGACACCTTGGAGATATGAGAGAGCTTAGAGGTATATTGTTGACCATCAGAGAGTGGAGATATCGGACATGAGTTCTACGATTGGAGCCCAAGAATGGTGACGAAGTCAAACCTTGAGCTGGTGAACTCTCTTTATCGTTCGAACCCAGCTATAGGCTGTGGTTACTGTCTTTTGGACTCCACCCTTTCCTTGGAGAGAACTCGGTCATATTTATATGTCTCATTCTTGTTACCCACTCCATTAATTAATACGTAATCAAAGGAATGTTGATACGGCATTAATGGAGTTGAATATTCTCTCATTAATGGCGTTGTGAATGGCCATTAATGAATTTGACTGATTCCTTCTTTAATGGAGTTGTGAATGGCCATTAATGTAGTTGACTGATTCCTTCATTAATGGCATTGTGAATGGCCATTAATGGAGTTGACTGATTCCTTCATTAATGGCGTTATGAATGGCCATTAATGGAGTTGACTGTGAAAATACACAAAGTGTGTCTAATACAACCTAGAGGGGGGGTGAATAGGTTTTAGTTGATTTATTACCAACTTTTCGACTTAATCAATTTTAATAAACCTACTCCATAATAGCAATCAATCAATCCAACATAAATATGCGGAAAACAATAAAAACACAAGGATTGATTTACGTGAGAAACCCTCCAACTGGGCAAAACTCACGGGCTATCCTTCTAGCCACATACGGTCCTCAAATCCACTATTTGAACGAAAGTTTGCAACCTAGGTTGACCTCAAGTCACACCTACTTGGTCACTAACCCTTTCACTCTACCCAACGGGCCTTTAATAGTGATTCTTGACCACAAGCTTGTGCACTAACTCACTTAGTCACAAAGCTTAACAATCAATAAAGAGGTTAAACAACCTATGTGAATATGTAAAAGATATTCAAACATGCAATTAATGCTAGGCAACAATAAATGCTTATCTAAGGATTTAAAGATGTCAATAAATGCAAATCCTAGATATCAATATCTAAATGCAAATGCATGAAGATTTAGCTAGAAGGGTAAAATCGTCCTAAATGCTAGCTATTAATGAACAAGGCTCTCAACCAACACACAACAACTCAATCATGTTATAAATGCCAATAAACATAAAGATATGCAATAAAATCACATAAAAGAGCTAACCCTAGGCAAACAAGAACATAAATAAATATAAAGAGATTTAGGGCATGTTCAAGTTACCTAGTCAATGAAAGCAAGAAGAATCCATGATGAGATAATGCTTGAAGAGGTTAGATGCACATGGATTTGTGTTTGGTTGAGTAAAGATGAGTTCTTGGGAGTTTCTCTCTCTAAGGGAAGCTTGGCCTATCAAAAATGGCTTCTTGAACTCATTAAAACGAGCAAGGAAGAAGATAGAGCATATATAAGGGAGCCCTAGTTGAAACAGCGTCGTTTTGAACTTAGGGCACAAAATCCCGCCAATACCGCTAGATGGACCGCGTCACAGGCAAGTGTCCAGACCGCGGTACACACAGCAGTGCACCGTCTGGACAACAACGCGGTGCAGGGCGCTGTGCATGCAGGTGCACAGGCCGTGGTATGGGCAACAGAGGCTTACTAGACAACACCGCGACTTGGGTCGCTTTGCGTGCAAGTGCACAGGAAGCGGTACAGGGAGCATGACCCTGCTGAGGTAGACCGCTCTGTATGCCGCGTTGCACGCATGTCTTGCCAAGCGGTCTAGGCCGCGCTATGAGAAGAATTCTCTTTTCTAGGCAAACTCAACACACTAAGAGATGTGCAAAATGTGCAAGTGTGGAGTGTGAGAAGAGGCATACAATACATCATTCAATAACATGAAGATAAGAACAATAATGCATGCAAGTGAGTGTGTGCAACTAGATCTCTTCAAAGAAAGTTAAACTAGTGAGATACCTTTGAAGTGCTCTTTGAGAGAGATGATGTCCTTGAAGCTTGATCACACTCAAGAGGCCTAAATTACCCTTACAAAGAATAATCCCCAATGTGGTTTGTCAACAAAATAAGCTAATCAAAATATGAGGAACTTACAATCTCCCCCTTTGGCTATTACGTGACAAAACCACCACTCACAAATCATCCTCACGAAAAAAGAATAAAAACTAAAGGTCAACAAAGAGATATTCTAGATTACAAAAAGATACCTAGATACTAGGTCTTCAAAACTTCAAGCTCTTGTAGAATAGCCACCCCTACAAAACAATGAGACTACACTTTCCAAGACAAGTGTATGTGAGGTGATCAAGAGAGATAGATAAATAAGAGCAATTTGCATAATAAAAGAAAACTTCAACATGCAACATGCAACATGCAAATGCTCTCCCCCTGTATAGGTTACTCCCCCTCAATGGGACAATCTCTCCAAATATGCAATCCCCTTAAATAAAACCACATTACTCCCTCTTTTTGTCATGAGATAGGCAAAGGAGTATTCCCTAACCGGGTCACTTTAGCAAAGAGAGCTATTTGCAAGATAAGTGCATAATCATATACAACAACGTTATGCAACTCAATCAATTGAGAGAGAATCATTAAGGGTTTTATTGTTTAGAAGAAGATGTGTGACTTAATTGCTTAGGATGTAAGACATGTAACATCATGGTTCAAGCAAATGGTATTTGGCAAAGCAAACATCAAAAGGGTTTCCAAAAGAATTCAAACCAATTTATACCCTTTTGTTATAAGCAAACAAGATATAGTTTTTCAAGAAGAATTTCAATTTAAAGAGCAACTATATCAACCTTTATAAGCAAAACAAGACATGAGTGACTTTTGCACCCTTTTTGATTTTTCCGGGTGGGATACCCGTATGATAGTAGTCTTGTTCAACTAATAAAGAGAGAGAGAAGACTAAATTTGGATGAGACATCCTTGTTTATAGCATGGATACTAGATCCTTATTGGGTTTAGTCTTCTCATTTGCTTTCACACATATTTTGCACTAGAGCAATCAAAAGAACATTTCATGCATATTATTTTAAGCATGTCATTAAAGGTTCTCATGTCATGGAGTTAAATTATGGGTCATTCAAGTGTACTTTCCCAATCAAAATCTCCTAGTCCAAAAAAGCATTTTTGAACATAGAGGTGACATGGATTACAAATCAAGTAAGGCACACTTATTAAATAAAAAACCATATAAGAATATATATAAGCACAACCAAGAATACTCAAGCAATTAATAAAGAAGCATAAAGTTGATCAAGTTTTTGCTTATTCCAACATGCAAGGTTGCTCTCTTTGCTTGAGTTCCCCATAAGGGGTCAAACACCAAAACACATCAAGGCATATGACAAATCCCAATTGACCTACTAAGTGACTTGAACCTAGTTGAGTCTAAGGGCTTTGTAAATAAATCCGCTAGTTGATCATTAGTGCCCACATGCTCAAGAGCAATGCATTTGTTTTCAACTAGTTCCCTAATGAAATGATGCCTAATGTCTATATGCTTTGTCCTAGAGTGCTGAACTGGATTCTTTGAAATGTTAATTGCACTCATGTTATCACAATTAAGGGTAAGAATACCTTGATCAAAGCCCTAATCCACAAGCATTTGTTTCATCCAAAGGAGTTGTGTGCAAGCACTCCTGGCGGCTATGTATTCCGCTTCAGCTGTGGATAGAGAGATGGAGTTTTGCTTCTTGCAAAACCATAAGACCAAGTTGTTGCCTAGGAAGAAGCAACTGCCCGATGTACTCTTCCTATCATCACAATTTCCTGCCTAATCTGCATCACTAAAGCCAACTAAGCTAGCATTAGTGTCAAAAGAGTACCATATCCCATAGTTGGATGTCCCATTCACATATCGAATGATTCTCTTCACGGAGGAGAGATGGGATTCCTTGGGATCCGCTTGGTACCTAGCACATACACCCACACTAAAGGCTATATCGAGTCTACTTACGGTCAAGTAAAGCAAGCTACCAATCATACCACGATAAAGACTTTGTTCCACACTCTTGCCACTAGCATCCTTGCTTAGTTTCAAGGTGGTACTCATGGGTGTGTCACAATGTTTGGCATTCTCAAGGCCAAACTTCTTCACTAGGTTCTTAGCATACTTAGCTTGGGATATGAAAATCCCATCATGCAATTGCTTGATTTGCAAACCTAGAAAGTAATTGAAATCCCCAATAAGACTCATCTCAAACTCATGAGACATGACATCAACAAATTTTTGGACTTTGGATTTGTTGGTGGAGCCAAAAACAATATCATCAACATAAATTTGAGCTATGAAAAGCTCATCTTTGTTCTTCTTGATGAATAAAGTTTTGTCAACACTACCCCTAGTGTAGTCATTGTCAACAAGAAATTGAGTAAGGCGCTCATACCAAGCCCTAGGTGCTTGTTTCAACCCATATAAAGCCTTCTTGAGGCTATAGACATGATTGGGGTGGTGTGGATCCACAAACCCCTTGGGTTGCTCAACAAACACCTCCTCATGCAAGAAACCATTAAGGAATGCACTCTTAACATCCATTTGATGCAATTTGAACTTGTGCACACATGATATGGACAAAAGAAACCTTATGGACTCAAGATGGGCAACCGGAGCAAAAGTCTCCTCAAAGTCAATACCCTCAATTTGAGAGTATCCTTGTGCTACAAGTCTAGCCTTGTTGCGCACAATGTTGCCATTTTCATCCGACTTGTTCCTATATACCCATTTGGTGCCTATGACATTAGTATCCTTGGGTCTAGGAACAAGAGTCCAAACCTCATTTCTTTCAAATTGGTTTAGCTCTTCTTGCATGGCAAGAACCCAAAATTCATCATTCATGGCTTCATCAACCTTTTTGGGTTCAATTTGAGAGGTGTAACAAGTATAGCTAATTTGATTAGCTATTTGAGGCCTAGTCCTAACACCCTCATTCATATCTCCAAGAATGTCATTCTTATTGTGGAGATGTCTAACCCATGGAGCAGGTTCTTTAGAGTCCAAAGATGGATCTCTATCAAGAGGTTGGATGACCTCTTCATCAAGACTTGACTTCACATCAATTGAAGTCTCAACATTCTTCTCCAAGAAAGGATCATCAAGCACAATGACCTCCTCATCATGGTCTCTAGTCTTAGGCCTACAATCATCTATGACGACATTAGATGATTCCATGACACTCCAAGTTTTTAAATTGAAAACTCTATAGGCCTTACTATTAAGGGCATAGCCAATAAAAATCCCCTCATCACTCTTGGCATCAAACTTGCCAAGTTGATCTCGGTCATTTAGAATGTAGCATTTGCTCCCAAATGAGTGGAAGTAGCTAATATTTGGCTTCCTACCCTTCCATAATTCATAAGAGGTTTGCCTAGTACCGGGCCTTAGGAAGACTCTATTTCCTATGTAGCAAGCCGTATTGACGGCCTCGGTCCAAAGGTTCCTAGGGACATTATTGCTAAGCAACATCACACGGCCCATCTCTTGAAGGACCCTATTCTTGCTCTCAACAACCCCATTTTGTTGAGGAGTTCTAGGAGCCGAAAACTCATGGGAAATGCCTAAGCTATTGCAATAGCTTTCAAAACAAGCGTTTTCAAATTCCTTCCCATGGTCACTCCTGATTCTTTTAATGCTTTTAATGTGTGAGTTCTTTTCATTTTGAATTTTAGTGCAAAGCATTTTAAATTTTTCAAAAGTTTCAGATTTTTCTCTAAGAAAATATGTCCATGTAAATCTTGAGAAATCATCAACACAAACAAAAATGTATCTCTTGCCGCCGAGACTCTCGGTTTGCATGGGACCCATAAGGTCCATATGTAGAAGCTCTAATGGCTCCTTGGTGGCGAGATACTTGCCTTTCTTGTGCATACTTTTGGTTTGTTTCCCTTGTTGACAAGGTCCACAAACGCCATCGACTTTCTTCCCAAGCTTAGGGAGGCCACGCACAACCTTGAACTTATCTAAGATTCTCAAATCTCTATAGTTCATATGGCCAAGTCTTTGATGCCATAACTCAATTTCCTCACATTTGGGCATATTGCAAGAGATAGCACTAGCTTCAAGACAATAGCAATTGTCACTAGATCTCTTTCCTTTTAGCAAGGTTTTTCCATTTGGCATTAAAATAGAGCAATCATTTTTGTTAAACAATACAGAGAGTCCATCATCATTAAGATGAGAAATGCTTATAAGATTTGCTTGCAAGCCATCAACAAGTAAAGCATTGGACAAGGAGGGTAAATCGGGAATGGAAATGGTTCCTTTCCCTATGACTTTCTTTTTAGATCCATCACCAAAGGTGACAAATCCTCCATCCTCCAAGACAAGGGATTTAAAGAAGCTCTTGTTCCCCGTCATATGCCTAGAACACCCACTATCCAAATACCAAGTGTTAGAGGCATTTGCCTTCAAGGCAATTTGAGCCACATAGCAAGAATAGTTATCCCTTCTAATCCACCTAGGTATAATGTTCTCATTCCTAGTGGTATTAGTCACATTGGCTCTAGATTTCCTAGGAACATGCATTTTAGCTCTAGCTCTATTTCTTTCAATCATGCTCTTGATTCTACACATTTCAATGTATTTGAAGCAATTTGGTCTAATGTGACCATCAACACAACAAAAGTGACAAGTGGGAATGAAATAAGAAGACATACCATGCCCTTGTGAGTACAAAGGGGCTTTCCCACGCATTTGAGCCTGTCTTTGGTGTTGGATTGGTTCTCTTCTTCTTTGTTCTTGAGTTGGAATGAATTGCTTCCTTGGTTGACCTTGCATGAATTGCTTTTTGGCTTGATGGTATTTCGGTTGAGGGAAACTTGCTTGATGCACCCTTGTTGATTGAGCTTGAGCTTGTTTCCCTTGTGCTACCTTGACTTGAGGATCTTTAGAGCACTCTCCTAGTTCGATCTTCTTCCTAGGATATTGTGGGGGTGGAGGCTCTTTGTTATCCACACTCTTAACAAACACAATCTTGCTTGAGGATGAGGTTTCCTTGTCATCTTTATAGCCAAGACCTTTCTTATCACTTGGCCTCTTGCCAACTCCCAACATGTGGTCAAGTTTATTCGTGCTTGAAGTCATCTTAGCAATGATCTCTCTAGCTTCTTCAAGCTCCTTTTCCATCAATTCCTCATTCCTTTTGGCTATTTTCACTTCTTTATTTAAGTGAGTAGCTTCGGTGGATAGCTTGAGATTCTCTCCTTTTAGCCTTTGAATCTCTTTCTTCATCTTCAATCTTGAGCTTTGAAAATGCTCAATGAAGCCTTCAAGATCCATTCCTCCTACATCCATATTTGTTGAATGAGATGAAGAGTCACCATCGCTAGAGTTATCTTCACTTTGTTTTCTCTACCTCTTCATCATCTATTGCTTCCTTACTCTTGAGAGAAGATGTGAAGGCAATAAAGTTTGCCACATGATCCTCATCATCTGAGGATTCTCCTTCTTCTTCCAAGTCATCACCATCGCTCCACGTGGCGGCCATGGCCTTTCCTTTCTTCTTATTTTTCAAATTTCCACAATCCGTGGAGATGTGTCCGAAACCTCCACATTCGAAGCATTGAATCCCTTTTCTTGTGGGCTTGTCTTCACTTGACTCAAACTTCTTGAAAGGAGTCTTCTTCTTTATTTCATTTCCTTTGGATCCAAATCCCCTCTTCTCAAAATTGATGAACTTCTTGAATCTCTTCACCATGAGGGCCATTTCTTCATCTGAGTCTTCTTCCTCCTTCTCAACCTTAGAAGTCTTCAGAGCAATGCTCTTTTGCTTCTTTTGAGGTGTAGGTGTGGGAGTCCATCTAGACTCATATGCTAGAAGCCTTCCAATAACTTCACTTGGCTTCATATTCTTGTAGTCACTATTCTCCTCAAGAGCCGTCACTTTTGACTCAAATCTTGCTGGAAGCGACCTCATAATTTTTTGCTTGATCCTCCTATCCGAATAGGGATCACCAAGTTGATGGCTTTGATTAACTATGTCCATCATCTTTACTTTAAAGTCGTTGAAGCACTCATCCTCCTCCATCCTAATTTGCTCGAATTGTGTTTGGAGGACTTGAAGCTTGGAGTCCTTGACCACCTCGGTTCCCTCATGGGCCGTCTCTAGAATCTCCCATGCCTCTTTTGCAATTCTTGTTGTTTGGATCAATTTGTACTGATTGTCATCCATTGCACAAAGAATAGCATGCTAGCCTTGTTATTCCACTTGGATGCTTCAAACTCTTGAGTTGACCATTCCGACTTTGGCTTGGGAACTACACTTTCGTCTTCAAGAGTCTTTCCGGAAGAGTGTAGCCATCTTCAATTGCCATCCATGCTCGGTCATTTATTTGGCAAATGTAAGACTTCATCTTGCCTTTCCAAGAGGCATAGTTTATTCCGGTGAGCAAAGGGGGTCTTGTGCTAGAGGCTCCCTCATTACCACTTCCGTTCCCACTCATAGTGTTTGGGTATGAATGAGATGAATGTTTATGATGCAACAAACACAAACAAAATGCAAGACACACAACAAGCAAGGATCACCTAAGTGTATCTAGGAACCCGCTCTGATACCAATTGAAAATACACAAAGTGTGTCTAATACAACCTAGAGGGGGGGTGAATAGGTTTTAGTTGATTTATTACCAACTTTTCGACTTAATCAATTTTAATAAACCTACTCCATAATAGCAATCAATCAATCCAACATAAATATGCTGAAAACAATAAAAACACAAGGATTGATTTACGTGAGAAACCCTCCAACTGGGCAAAACTCACGGGCTATCCTTCTAGCCACATACGGTCCTCAAATCCACTATTTGAACGAAAGTTTGCAACCTAGGTTGACCTCAAGTCACACCTACTTGGTCACTAACCCTTTTCACTCTACCCAACAGGCCTTTAATAGTGATTCTTGACCACAAGCTTGTGCACTAACTCACTTAGTCACAAAGCTTAACAATCAATGAAGAGGTTAAACAACCTATGTGAATATGTAAAAGATATTCAAACATGCAATTAATGCTAGGCAACAATAAATGCTTATCTAAGGATTTAAAGATGTCAATAAATGCAAATCCTAGATATCAATATCTAAATGCAAATGCATTAAGATTTAGCTAGAAGGGTAAAATCGTCCTAAATGCTAGCTATTAATGAACAAGGCTCTCAACCAACACACAACAACTCAATCATGTTATAAATGCCAATAAACATAAAGATATGCAATAAAATCACATAAAAGAGCTAACCCTAGGCAAACAAGAACATAAATAAATACAAAGAGATTTAGGGCATGTTCAAGTTACCTAGTCAATGAAAGCAAGAAGAATCCATGATGAGATAATGCTTGAAGAGGTTAGATGCACATGGATTTGTGTTTGGTTGAGTAAAGATGAGTTCTTGGGAGTTTCTCTCTCTAAGGGAAGCTTGGCCTATCAAAAATGGCTTCTTGAACTCATTAAAACGAGCAAGGAAGAAGATATAGCATATATAAGGGAGCCCTAGTTGAAACAGCGTCGTTTTGAACTTAGGGCACAAAATCCCGTCAATACCGCTAGATGGACCGCGTCGCAGGCAAGTGTCCAGACCGCGGTACACACAGCAGTGCACCGTCTGGACAACAACGCGGTGCAGGGCGCTGTGCATGTAGGTGCACAGGCCGCGGTATGGGCAACATAGGCTTACTAGACAACACCGCGACTTGGGTCGCTTTGCGTGCAAGTGCACAGGAAGCGGTACAAGGAGCATGACCCTGCTGAGGTAGACCGCTCTGTATGCCGCGGTGCACGCATGTCTTGCCAAGCGGTCTAGGCCGCGCTATGAGAAGAATTCTCTTTTCTAGGCAAACTCAACACACTAAGAGATGTGCAAAATGTGCAAGTGTGGAGTGTGAGAAGAGGCATACAATACATCATTCAATAACATGAAAATAAGAACAATAATGCATGCAAGTGAGTGTGTGCAACTAGATCTCTTCAAAGAAAGTTAAACTAGTGAGATACCTTTGAAGTGCTCTTTGAGAGAGATGATGTCCTTGAAGCTTGATCACACTCAAGAGGCCTAAATTACCCTTACAAAGAATAATCCCCAATGTGGTTTGTCAACGAAATAAGCCAATCAAAATATGAGGAACTTACAGACTGATTACTTCATTAATGGAGTTATGAATGGCCATTAATGAGGTCAGATGGTGTTGCATGCTTCTTCCCTTCAGGCGAGGTATTCTGGTGTACCAGTCCCTTCTCGCTGGCGTGGCACTTGTTCTAGCATGCTAGTATCTTCATGGTACCATTCTTCCTGCTCGACGAGTAGGATACCTGTTTGGGGTGGAAAGGATACCTATCTCGGACGGGTTCTGGGTGGATAACGAGGTACCCAGGTAGATGTTGAGGTACCTGGGTGCTAGGCCGCTATCGAGATACTCAGGTACTAGGAGTGTGTCGAGGTACCTGGATTCCATAAGAGAGGTACCAGGTACCGTGAGGTACCAAGTATGGGGTATTGTAGTACTAGCTTTAGAGTAGATACATAGTGTGATACCTACCAGGTGGTTACTTGGTGGAAAATTCTTCTTTGGACCCCTGCCAAAAAACACTGTTAACACAACCTAATTGCCTACTCAAGTAATCCAAATCAATCATGCAAAGATGGTGTATCCAAGCAATCAATAATGGAAATCAATTCAAGCAATGGAATAAAACATAGAGATAGTATAAATATAACACATAGAGTTTATTTACAAAGCCCAAATATCCATCAAACAAATAACATCAACCCCATAGTAGGGTATTTTAGCTACTCATGTTCTATTACAAACCAATAAACAAAGAGGGAGTGTAGAGAGAAAACCCTTGAAGATTGATCTCCTTCTTTGAAGCTGAATCCAAGTCTCCTAGTTGCCTTTGATTGAGTAGAGATGGTTTGGATGATAGGGAGATGTGTTTCTAGCTTAGACTACAAGTGTTGGGAGATATGGGAGTTATTTGGTTCGTTCCCATGCTTTTCTATTTATAGGGGATGGAAAAATAGGTCACTTAAGCTTGTAAATAGAAGCTGTCGCGCACAGAGTTCGGATGGAGTGCAGGTGTAGTGCGGGTGGAGTGCAATTGGATGAGCTGCACTGTACCCGTACTTTACTCATCAATTACGAATCCAACTCTATCTTGACCCACACTTGACCTGCACTTGACCCGCACTGGACCCGCACTTGACCCACACTTTATCTGTCAGGTATGAATCAGCTTCTCTGTCTTTGGCAACAGTGTAGGTGGAGTGCGGTTGGATGACCCGCATTGTACCCGCACTTTAACGTCAGGTGCAAATCCAACTATCTGTCTTGAGCAACAGTGCAGGTGGAGTGCGGTTGCGACCCACACTTGACCTGCACTATTAGAGTTGCTGATGACCCTTTGTCTTTCCTTCAACCACCTTTTTCCCCATTTTGGCCAAAACTACCGCAAAATGTTTCTAACACCAGAATTACATCTATTGCCTACAATTAGCACCAATGAGCCTATTAGACATAAAATATACAAAAAATACACACAAGAACGAGACAAAGGAATAGGAAATGAGGGCCGAAATATACAACAATTTAGGCACGAGCAGTGAGGTACCTGTGCAGTTTCATTTTCTTCCTGACTTGAGCCATGTGCACGGGTTAGTGCATGGGTGGTTGACCCGTGCACCACTCGTGCAGCTGTTCCTTGCCCGAGGCTCTGCTCACTGGGTTGTGGATTGCACGGGTAGTACCAGTGCATTGAGGATCTTCAACAATTCATCTTCCGGTGCACGGGTAAGTGCATGGGTAGTGCACGGGCGTGCTACTTGTGCACTTTTTCCTTCTTCACTTGATTTGTGCACCGATTTGTCCTTTTTATCCCGGCTCACTCCTTTTTACCTATTGCCTGCAAAAATGATCAAAAGAGCCATAAATACACCTAAAAACACCCGAGAACAGCGCAAGGGAAGAGGATGTGTGGGCCAAAATATATAACATATTTGGTTCGTTCAAATACCCCCAAACCAAACCTTTACTCGTCCTCAAGCAAACAAAAAGACACAAGACAAAACAAACATGACACTATCTAGAAATTTCCTAACACAAAGAAAACATGCTGCAAGCCAACTATTGGGAGATAAACAACGGAGAGTGGAAGTGAGTAATAGGTTCATGCAGAATGTTCTAAATAACTCCAAGACACCACAAGAGGAAACTCGCAAGACATGAATCCCACACTTAAAATGCCCTCACCTTGGAAACTACTCACTCTCACGCCTCGAGCGTAATTCGCTTCGATTCTAGGTTCTCACATGGGATCTCTATTCTTTTTCCTCTCGGAACCTAGGTTCACACTCATGCAAGATGTATGCAAATGAAGTTATGTATTTGAATCAAATTAGTTGCATACATTTGATATAGAATAAAAGCTCTTTTAAGTAAATGAGTCTCATGAAAGAATCAAGTTTTATGAACGTGGAAAGAGCATGCCTCAACTCGTATTCCCAAACTAGACTTCCTAAAGGATCAACTAGGTCTTTCCATTAGGTTATAATGATGAATTGCAGTGAACAAAGAATAGGAAATGGAATTCAAAAATCACCAATCATGCTTACATTTACTCACACACCCATACATAGCTCAACTTGACAACTTAAAACACTAGCCTCTCGGTTTAACTTTCATTACATTGTGCAACAATTATGTACTCCGATTTGTGAGTACTTTACATTTAACATTCAAGACTCTTGTGCATTTCTTTTTTTTTCTTTTTTTTTTCTTTTCTTTTGTCTTTTCTTTTACACCTTTTACATTTTGATAATTTGAGCTCATAAGTGCACATTTTTTGCACTTTTACATTTGTGAGCCATTTGCCTTGCACATTTACACATATTGCCTAAGTACACGCTATCTTTACATATTAGAGCTTTACACCTTTCAAAACTTTACACACACACAACCCATATGATTGGCAATTAAAGGGTTGGTTTGTGTTTGGCTTATGGCTATATGGTTATATGTGGTTCCAAATGAAAGGTTAGTTTTTGGCCTCAAAATTGGCAATGGAGCACACATATAGGGACATGCAAATGTGTTTAGGCTATTTTAGTAGTTATGCACACAGATTGCCTAGGATCATTTCCAACATTCCATCTAAAAAGGGGATACAAGCTTTGGTAAGCAGTCCATATATATGATGCATGTTCTATGACATATGATGATTTTGTGATGTAATGAGACTATGCATGGTGTTTGAATAATGTTTAAAGATTTGAAAACATTTTTTTTCTCGAACTTGTACGCTTGGGCTTGTGTTTGTCAACTCACAAGGGTATCTCCACTATTAGAACAAGGCGCTTAAGCACCGCGTCCCCTCAACTTGGACACCAAAAGATGGGACTAACCATGAAGTGCAAGTGAGACCCCTAAAATGACTAAGAGCTATGAACAAGCACACTAAGCATACATAAATTCGCCGCAAACACTATGCTCAGGTATCTCACCAAACTAAATTAAGCTCAAAAATTTTGGCTAGGAAGCAAATTTTTTTAAAAAAAAGTTGACATGAAAAATGACTCAAGACACAAAAAAGAATGACTCAACAAGGCGTCTACACCCCCAACCCAAAACCCAACATTATCCTTAATGTTGAAGACAAGAGAGTCCGGCCTAGCCGCACGTACCTAACTAGACTCAAAACACAAACACCTAAGCACTAATCATGCACAATCAACGCCCAACAACATAAAAGAAAAAATTGACAATGGCTCATCACAAAATAAGGCAACCTAAGTAATCAAGGCATTTAACTTTTAAAAATTCAACCGAATCAAGCATCTATTCACCAAAATATCGGGGTGTGGGTATTAACCCCCAAACCGCTTCCTATCATATGCTCAATCCTGTACAGGTATATGCAAGAAATCAAAACCCCCAAACCAAGTTGAGCTATATATAAAAGAAAACCTGTATATCCATAAAAGCCTTTGGCTCATCTAATCAAGAAAGAATAAATCAATAAACTTAGCATTCATGCAACCCCAAATTGATATGTACCAAATGTGTTCACAAGCATCAAAAATAGAAAAATTAAGTGCAAGGGTTCGGTTTGAAAAGATTAAACCAATGTACTAGACTCAAGATGAGTAGGTTCCCGTCCGTTTTATGAGCACTCTTGGCTTGCTAGTCCCTCCAAGACATGCAAGTGGCCGGTGTGTTGAATCCAAGAGATAAAGATCCTAGCATTAAAGCACAAATATTTATCCAAAATATATCAACCACAAAGTATACTCAAACCAAAATATTTCTCCCACCAAAAGCATCCACAAACTCTACTACTAAAAACTAAGCAAGCTTTCATTAAAATAAAACTAAAAATATTTAAGGAAATCTCACAATATATTTTCTTCTAAACTTGTATCCACCCAAACAATGACTAGCATAATAAAATAAAAAATACAAGGGCAACACAAGTCAAAGAGAAAATAGATTGTGCAATTTCAACCATGCATCAAAAATGTTCAATGTGATGCTAAGGGTGGCTTAACCAAGTTGGGAAACTCTTTCTTCTTTGCAATCCAAATGAATTTAGGTAAGTTTCCATTTGTATCAAATCCCATGATTCTTACTTGGTTAATCACATCTTTTCTTACCCATAATTGTTTTATCTTAGGTGGGCTTTTCCTATTCCTAGGACCTCTTGTTCTCCTATGCCTATCAAATTTCTAATTTTTAGCTCTAACATGCTCTCTCCTTGTACAAATACTACAAATAGAAATTGAGTTAGAGGAACTCCCTTTTTCTAAGTGACTTAGAGGTCTTTGGATTTGCTTAAGTTGTAGCGACTCGACCTCCTTCTCGACTGTGTCTAGCTGAGCAATGAAGTTACACTCTTTCTTTTGCTCTATCTTGAGAGCTTCCTCTTTCTTTCTAAGTGCCTCTTTCACTTTTTTAAGAGCATTGTATTTTTGTACAACTTCCATTTGCATCTTCTTTGACTTGCGAGCTATGTCATCTTCAAATTCCTTCGAGATCTTCGCTAAGTCCACCAAGTCTTTCAGTGCCATATTGTTTTTAGCTTCAAGTCTCATAATTTGTGCTTCAAATTCTTTATTCTTGTTTGAGACTTCGCCATTTTTCTTATGGAGTGTACTATTTTCCACTCGCAGCATCTTTACTTCAAGTAAGAGTTTCTTGTTTAACTCTTAAAGCTTATCCTTCCTTTTTGTTTCTAATGTCTCCTTGCCTTCTAATTCATTTTTCGTGAGCTGTAATTTCTTTTCAAACTCTTCTCTCATTTCTTCTTTTTCTCGGGAAATCTCCTCTATTTTTTCTTGAAGTGCTCAATTCTCTTTTTTCAACAACTCCATTATCGCCATCAACTCTTTCCCTGCCCCCATCTTTTCTCTGCACATTTCTTCCATCATTGTGTTGTGTTCTTCTTCAAGATTTAAGGCTTTCACCGGTTTGGGTATTCCAAGATGGAGGCAATACTCATTGGTTAAGTGTTGGGATTTAGAGTGATCTTCATTCTTTAATTCAAGCGAATGCTCCTTAAAGCTTTGATTTGCTGCTCTGATGAAGTTGATGAGATCATCTTCTTGAGTGGATTCTATAGCTTTGTCTGGCCAGCTAGTTGACTCATAGATGTTGAAATTCTGCTCAGTTGCCTGCTGAGAAGCTATAATTAGCTCTTTTGTCTGAAGAGAATCTTGCATGAGCTGTCTCAATTAATCTTTGAATGATAAGCTCATTGGCTGCTAGCATGGCCCTAAATTTTGCATATAAAACTCCATAGAATACCAAAACGAACAGAAACAAAAATACCAAACGAAATAAAAAGATACAAAAGCAACTAAAATAATGAATAAACTAAACTAGAGCTAAATCTAATCACAACTATGTACGCCGATCCCCGGCAGCGGCGCCATTTTGATACGTGCATTTTTATATGTCATGAATGCAAGCCAAACAAATTTAAAGATCCCGATATGCGCTAATTAAACTAATTTTAGTATAAGGCAAATATGGGTATCGTTCCATAGAGAACCTGAAATAGTTGTGACTAAATTAGACTCTAGCACTAAATACAATGAAGTAAAATGGAATTAATGTTGATAGAAATTAATTTGGAATTTCAATTACTACTAAACTAAGAATACTAAAATAAACTAAGGTAGAAATGGTGTGTGTGTGTGTGTGTAATGTATGATGATAAAAATGGGAGTTGATGTAATATAGACATAAATCATGGGAATTCCACTTTTGAAGCCCGACTCGATTTAAACATATGGCTTATCTCCCTAGCTTGAGTTTTCGGAATGGCTCGGATTAGAATGCCCACTATCCATTCCTTTCACTGCTTTGGATAGATTTAGGGAAACCGGGATGGCTTCGATTGGAATGCTCACAATTCACCCCTTTTTCCTAGCCAAGGTATGTGGGATTGGGATGCTCACCACATACCTTTTCCAATTCAATTGAGCTTAATTAACACCTAGAGTGTAGATGGTTAGAACAAAGATTGGTAACCAATATAAACCAAGAGTTGGAATGCCTACTTGGCTCATAAAGTTCCCATAATTCAATCTCAATAAAGGGTTAGGAGTTGGAATGCCTACCTAACCCAATGTGAGTATCAATTGCAATCAAATGCACAATCAACCACTAAGCTAAATGAGAGTTGGAATGCCTACACATTTTCACAATGATTCCATTTAATGTTTAATAACTCTAATAAATTCAATTAAACCACAAAATCAAGAGTTGGAATGCCTACTTGATTTAAGGGAGAATCAAACACAATGAAGTAAATTGAATGGAAATATATTAATCAAGTAAAAATGGTGGAAATCCCACAATCCATGAATTAATTACATCAATCCCAAATTGGGTTTAGCTACTCATGACAATATGAAATACAAAAATAAGGAGAAGGGAATAGAAGAAACCCATAGGAGACCTTCTTTCTTCAAGCTTGATCACACCTCCAATGTCTTCTTGAGTAGCAATTAGATGAAGTAGAATGGATGGGTTTGATGGGTTTTTTTAGGAGAGAATGGTTTTTGAGATTTCCCGTTAGCACAGGTGAGGTACCTGTGCAGTTACCCGTGCAGTTTCATTTTCTTCCTGACTTGAGCCATGTGAACGGGTTAGTGCATGGGTGGTTGACCCGTGCACCACTCGTGCAGTTGTTCCTTGCCCGAGGCTCTGCTCACTGGGTTGTGGATTGCATGGGTAAGTGCACGGGTCGTACCTTTGCAGTTACCCATGCACTGAGGATCTCCAACAATTCATCTTCCAGTACACGGGTAAGTGAACGGATAGTGCACGCTGAAAATACACTCTTAACGTGTGTCTACAACCTAGAAGGGGGGGTGAATGGGTTGTTAATCGATTATTACCAATTTTTTGATTAGTCAATATTAAACAAATAACCCAATTAAATCAAACATACCAAATCAAGTGTAAAGTGCGGAATAATAAATAACACTTGATTTTTACGTGGAAACCCTTAAACAAAGGGAAAAACCACGGGCTATCCTTCTAGCCACACACGATCCTCAAATCCACTATATGAGTAAAAAGTTACACCCTCAAGTGATACTCGGACTCTCACTCTACATAACCTCAGGCTATGGACACTACCACTCGCCACTCTTGGTTCTATCCCTAGTGATATCCACTGATACACTACTATTGGCGTGAGCACCTCCTACTCTACCCGCAGGCCTTTTACAATGGATTCTTGACCGATGCTTGCCAACCACACTTGGTTGCAAAACTTCAATGCTTGTGCAACTTCACCCCGAAGCCACAAGACTTTGACTCAATGAAGAGTATAGGGTCTAAGTGAAAAATCAATGAATGCTCAACACAATATATGTTAGACCAAACATACAATGCTTAACTAGATGTAGATAATGCAATACAACATCCTAGTTATCAAATAATGCCTACATGTACACACATGAGGTCTCAATTAGTTGTAGAGAAATTCTAACAACCTAATTGTCAATTAAATTCACATAAACATTCATAAACTTGACTAGATGCACAAAGTCAACCTAATCATCAATTAAGCATACATGAATATTTATGGATTAGCTATTTAGGCATATATGACCTAATAATGCAAGCTATCACAAACAAACACAATCAAATATTCATGAACATTAACTAGTTGATTAAAACACAATTTCTCAACCTAGTTATCAATTAATCACACATGAATATTTATGACCTAGCTTTTAGGCAAAAATGACCTAATCAATTAAGCTATCAAAATACAAACCCAATCATGTTATCAAGACTCATAAATATGCAATGAAGTAGAGTCTAGGTATTTAATCATGCAATAAATACCTAATCTAGAGTAAGAAGAACAATAAATGATATTCAAAGAAGTTCTTGCTTACCTAGTCATGAAACAATGAAGACCCATGCTCAAATGATGTTGAATGATGCAAGATGGAGATGGGTTTTGGGTTTGGAGAGTCATAGATGCTTCCTTGAAGCTTTCTCTCTCTAGGAGCTCTAACCTCTCTCTAAAAATGAATTTTTGAGCTCTTGGTCGGCCAAGAAGAGAAGAGGAAGAATATATATGAAGCCCTAGTTAAAACTACATCGTTTTGAACTTGGGAAACTGAATCCCGTCAAAACCGCTTGCTAGACCGCGGCACAGGTAAGTGTCCAGACCGCGGTACATACAGCAGTGCACCGTCTGGACAACACCGCGGTTGGGACCGCTGTGCGTGCAAGTGCACAGGTCGCGGTCCACGTCGCGCATGACGCACTGGAGAATACCGCTCCGTGCGCCGCGGTGCAAGCAAATCCTGTCGAGCGGTCTAGGCCGCGCCAAAGGGAAAAATCCCTTTTTAACACTCAAGACAAAAGTCAATCTTACATGAATGTTGTGCAAGTGTGAAGTGAGTGAGATGCACACAATTAACATGTCAAACATGTTTATCAAATGAGATACAATGCAAGATATGATATCTAATGCAAGCTAGTGAGTGTTTTGGAAAAGGATTCACACTTATACAAACAATAAAGAACACAAATGCAAGATAAACAAAACATGCATGAAGTGTGTGTGTGCACCTAAACTCTTCAAGAGACAAAGTCAAGTGAATATACCTTTTGCTCTTGAAGTCATGGAGATGCTTGGAAGCTTGCCAATACGGACCTAAGCTACCCATTACACAATCATCCCCAATATGGTGGTTTGTCATGAAATAAGCCAATCATAAAATCGAGGTCCTTACACACGCACGTGCTACCCGTGCACCTTTGCCTTCTTCACTTCATTTGTGCACCGATTTGTCCTTTTTATCCCAGTTCATGCCTTTTTACCTATTGCCTACAAAAATGATCAAAAGAGCCATAAATACACCTAAAAATACCCGAGAACAGCACAAGGGAAGAGGATGTGAGGGCCAAAATATATAACATATTTGGTTCGATCATCGGGTCAAGACCTCCAGTCGGGATCACGTAACTGGTCGGGGAGAATGAGGGTTGGTCGGGTATGGTAGATGGTCGGTTGGGCGACACGTGGATAACGTTGAGTTCATTGCGATTAAGACCCTAATACGCAAAGAAATAGTCTTATTCAAATAAGGTATATCAAAGCATACTTCGATAAGGAAACAAACTTCCTTAAAGATATCAGAGTCTAGATTTGGCAAGAGGTCTGATACGGAAAACATGCAGAATAGGAAGGAGGGTTACAACGACTCAAACAAGTCAGAGTCTCATCAAAACTCAGCAACTTTCCGTACTTGTGTATCAAGAATTAGGGTTCTATGCATGTATAAATAGACCCTAAAAGTGTAATTGTGAGAGTTAGTGAAAAATTTTCTCAAGGAGAGAACAAGAGTGTGTAATTATTAACTCCTTCTCCTTCTCTCCATCACCGGCAACCGTGGACGTTTCCCCAACTTGGGATTTTACCACGTAAAATAGTGTGTCTGCATGTTCTGTTTTTCAATTCTATTACTAGTGATTAACAATAGCTTGTTAGACGTGTGATCCCCTTTGCATAGTCACAAAAATCACCGTCAACAAGGTTCACGGTTAAATTGATGGTCCAATTAATTTTGTTACGAAAGTGACTTGGATTTATTCTGGGAATTAATTAAATAATATGATTATTTAATTAATACATTATTTAATTGATTAATTAAATATAATTAAATAATATTATTATTTAATTGACAAATTAATAATTAAGAATTATTAATTGTTAATTGGAGGTTGCAGGTTGCAGGTTTGAACCTTAAAAAAAGCAAAAGAATAAAATAATAGAGATTATTTTTATTTCCTTTAAAGAGGTCAAGGGTTCAAGTCTTAGTGACAATATATATTAATATCGGATTTAGAATGAAATCTTAACTAGGTCACTAAAACCCTAGCTTCCTGATAATATATATATATATATCGATATAATATCCGGAAACAAAACAACCTAACCCTAGCAAAAGAAGAGAGAGAGTGCGGTAAGAAGAAATAAAAAAATATTTCTTTCTTGGCCGAATTTCATCAAGAGGACAAGGAGTTGTCTTCTCCTTTTTCTTTAGCCTCCATCCAGTACTCCTGGAAACCGTGACATGCCCACACACAGTTGCTAGATCACGGGTCATAGCTCGGAAGGCTTAGTGGTGACGGATCGCAAAGAAACGAAGGAGGAAAGCAATAAGGTATTCTTGAATCTCTATCTTATATTCGTGTATATGTTAAAAAGGTCCGAAATATAAATTTTAAAACCTAATTTTTTCTGCTGCGTTGGTTTTATGAAAATCACAACTTTGTATTTTTTATCTTCGAGACCTACAAACTTTTCTAATGCCATTCCTGTGCCTCCATCTACCTCCAATCTTCCACCTCTCCTTGTGCTTGAGGTCCTCTGCTGCGAGTTTTGAACTAGCTTCTACAGTATATCATGAGCTTTGGCAGCTCTCTTGTCCGCAATGGTCCCTTCACAAGCATTACCGACCATCTTCTGTGTAATAGGTGTGAGACCACTGTAAAATAAGGTAACCTTCAATTCATCTGGATAAGTATGAGGCGGCATCTAGGCAAGCAATATCTGGAACCTTTCCCAAGCCTTATGGAAAGGCTCTCCATCTTCCTCCGCAAAAGTGGCTATCTTCACTCTTAAATCCTTTCTCTTTTCTGCTAGAAAAAACTTGTTATAAGAGGTTTTGCAAACCTGAGCCCATGAGGTTTTGCACGCTCCTTCAGACAGTATTAGAAACACCGTGTATGTAACTAATCCCTAGTGAGTAGCATGTTCTGGGCAACTATATGGAACATCTCCAGGACTGCCCGGTACTCTTTAATAAATTGCAAGCATTCTTCTGTAGGTAGCTCGTAGAAAGATGGCAATAGGTTGATGTGCATGCCCTTTAATTCATACTGTCGAGCAACATCGTCCAAAATAATTGCTATAGGCTGATTGCATATGGACATAAGGGTATATTCCCCAATGGTGAGGCCTAAATCTACCTCATCTTGAGCTACTTGTTCTTGTACTTCCAGTGGCACTCCTCCTGCCATAACTTCTTCTAGCTAGTTTTCTTCAAACTATCTGATTAATATTCCAATGCGATTAATATTATCGTTTGCTAGAAATAATACACCTCTCAAAGAACGTCGACCGTGCATGTACCTGTGAATTTGAAAAATTTACCAACACAAAAACCACAAACAAAATAAAAGAAAATAAAAAAACTAAAACAAACAAAGAAACTAAAATCAAGCTAAATTTAATAGCTATCAAACACGACGATCCCCAGCAGCAGTGTTATTTTTGACACACGTCGTTTGTATATGTTTGCAAATGTCAAAAATAATTATAAAAACCTCAAATGTGCTCACAATGCTTTCAAAACGAGTATAATGGCAAGTGTATCGTCCACAGGGATCAAAGGATAGCAATGATCAAACTACACTCTAGTACTAGTAATGCAATGAAAAGTAAATGTAATTGTAATTGGTGTGATTAATGAAATTAACACTAAGATGCAAATGACAATTAAAACTATGCTAAAACTAAGCTACTATAGTGAAAATGCGAAGTGATAAGATATGGATAGAAATATTAGAATCCATGCAAGTTATACACGAATACTGGGCAATCCATTTTCTTAAGAGCCGATTTGATCTATTTAGGGCCAATCTACCTTTGAGTGCGGTTGTAAAACCACTCTATCCTCATCCATAACTCAACCATTGGTGTGCTCAATTGAAAGTGGAGAAGATTCTCATTAAACCTAGGCAGAATATTTAGCCAGGATGGCTTGGATTGGAGTGCTCACAATTCATCCCTTCCATTCACGTGACCTAGTTAAAATCACCTTCAGTGTTGATGGTTAAAAATCCAGAATTGATATCTAATATGGGCTAAGAGTTGGAGTGCCTACTTAACCCACAAAGACATCACAATTTAATATCTAACATGAATTGAGAGTTGGAATGCCTACCCAATCCAAGAAGAATATCAAAAGCATTAAAAGACCAAATTCATCCTCTAAGTGAATCAAGAGTTGGAGTGCTACTTAATTCATAAAGAATTGCAATTAAGTTATATTACTCAAATAAGTTAAATGACCAAGAATCAATAGTAGGAGTGCCTACTTAATTCAATAGGAAAATTAAACACAATTAAGTACAATGAATGAAACTATATAAATCAAATCCAAAATATGGTGGAAAGCCCACAATCCATGGATTATTACATCAACTCCCAAAATGGGTTTAGCTACTCATAATATGAATACAAAGGAAAATAAAAGGAAACAAGAGTGAAGAGTGAACCCATTGGAATGTTGAGATTCCTTTTTCTTCAAAGATTGCAAAATCAAAGCTCCTTGAGTTGGTAATTCGGTTTTGGTGAAATGGAGGTTGAATGGATGATGTGAGGATTGATTTAGTGAAGGAATTGATAGGAAATGGGTTTAGATTTGGTGGGAGGATATTTCTAGATCTAAAATGAGGAAAAAGTGATATAGAAGGTTGTATGGGTGCATGGGTAATATTGGATAAGAATATATTTATAATCTTCCTGAAAATACGTCTGAAATACTGATGTAAGCAAATCTGGGCCCGATGTGCGCGGGTAGTGTGCTGGTGAGGACCCGCGTAGTGGACCCACGCATAAGCAATCTGCTCTCTTTTTCATGGTGTTTGTGAAATTTCCTTAATGTTATAGTGTCAAATATACCTAGAAGGGGGTGAATAGGTATAGCCTCAAAATTCTTGCAATTTCTATTTAATAACAAGATAGTCAATTTCACAATAAAGCTATAGCAAGTATATTGATTCAACAACATAATATGAATACAATTTAGTAAAGGATGAATCAATACAAGTTCAAAGAAAATGAACAGAATAAAACAAACAAAAATCAACACAAGGATATTTACGTGGTAAAACCTCAAAATGAGGAAACATCCATGGGTTGATACCACAACCACCGACAAAAGCAATTCACTATGACAAATAGGAGTTACACACTTAATAGGCAATCAACACAAGATTCACTTTGTAAGCTATCAACACCTACTTTACCCTCGGGCCTAGTGAACTTACTATGCCAACTTCCTATCCAAGACCACACATCTCTAGGAAGCTCCCTTGCTTGTCTAACCAAGTCACCCCGACTCTAGACAAGACTTCCTTGCTTAGCTATCCGGATCACCCCGATCCTATCCAATACTTCCAATGCTTAGCTATCCAAGTCCTCCCGACTCTAGCCAAGACTTCCTTGCTTAGCTATCTGGATCACCCAGATCCTAGCCAAGACTTCCTTGCACAAATTGAAGAACACCTCTCCAAAATGCGACTTCCAATGCTCAAGTTAAAGCTTCACTCACTTCAACAAGAAACTTCCAACCTCTTAACAAGGCAAATGATCTAAGTGAAATGCAAACATGCAATCATGATGCAATCACAAGCAAATGGAGCAGGTTAATCAAACATACTCTATGAAGAATTAGTTTATGCACAAACCAAGCTCACAATCAATTGTAACTAATTCTTATGAACATGTAATTAGAGATCTAGATTAGGCATTCAAAATCATTCACAAAAGTATCTAGAAACCTAAACATGTCAATAAAAGCTAGTATAACAAGTTTTCAATGAAAATCACACAACTAACTTTGAAATCAAGTGAACAAGTTAACACTTGAACTATTCAACTTATTCAACAAACAAAATCCAAAAATCAAGAACTAGGTCATGAAAAATCAAAATCTCAATTAAGGAATTCTAGTTCTAAAAACATGTAATCACATCTAGAAATCAACAATCAAGATCAAAAACACAAAGAGATTCTAGATTCTAACTCATGTTCTTCAAGATTAGTAAAAATGATATTCAATCAAAGAATGAACTAATCATGAAAAAAAATCAAATAAATCCTAAAAATGGAATCAAAATCATTCTACACATTTCTTTCAACTCATATAATAAGAATCATTAAGAAGATCTTGAAATAAAAATGAAAAGAATTGATTCACTTACAAACAATGACTCACGAACTGAAATCAGGTCATCACAAAACATATGAGCATTTTTTTGACTCTGAAAATGCTTGGGATTTGTTCCTCTCTTCAAGACCAACAATTTCCGCTTTTGAAAATCTTAAATCGGAGTTGATTTGAGAGAGTTATGGTGTTTGGAAGTTGAGAAAGTTTTAAAACTTTTCTACTCGAATTTTCTTCCCACAACACTTATGAAAAAATGAGAGGGAAAATGGTATTTAAAGGAGAGGGAAAGAAAAGTAATTTGGACCACCAATAAGGGGAAGCCACCTCTGCCTCTCGTGGAGGCGCGTGGCCTCCACGGGGGCAGAAGGCAGCCCTTCCCGTGGGGCCCACGCGCCTCCACGGGGTGGGTTGGAAGGCTTCCCCTTTTTTGCTCTTTAAAACTCCCCTCGCGCACTGTTTTGATTTTCAACCGTTCTCTGGCATCTGAACTCTGAATTCAAATCCGTTTTTTGATTACAAACCGGGACTCACTCATGAAGAAAAGACATCAAGATAACTTTCACAAAAAGTATGGAATTCAATATGAAAAACAAGGTTGAAAACCATGTACAATAAAATCACATAAAGTTACTTAACTTCCTAGTTTGAACTTGAAACTTAATGAATGAGTAACCAAAATAACCGGAACTCAATGAGGCATGATATAAGCTCAAAATCAAGTTCAATAACATAAAAACACAAACAAATAAATAGAAGAACACACAAGTATGTCATTTCCTAGATATAGTCCTAGAACATGCAATTCTACAAAAATTGTCAAATTAACTCTAATGCATGTGCTTAAACCATTATGTGTGTGAATGTGTTATAACATTTTTTCACAATGATGCAGGGGCACAAATGTTATGAAATGTGTGTGTGTGCACTAACGCCTTGCAAGAGGAAGAAAAGTCTCAATACCTTAGTATTTAAGAAAGCCTTTTTCCTCTTGAAGACGAGATTTGCATGCGAAGTTTCTTTTCTTCTTTGAAGCTTGATCCAAACATGACCACCTAAGCAACTAAGCAATACAAACAAAGAGTGTTTTGCTATGGAATCAAGCCAACACAAATCTAAAACCTAACAGTTTGCACGGTGTTAGGTTTTAGATTTGTGTTGGCTTGATTCTGTAACAAAACACTCTTTGTTTGTATTGCTTAGTTGCTTAGGTGGTTCGTGATTGGATCAAGTTTCGAAGAATGAAAGCAACTTCGCATGCAAAGTTCGTCTTCAAGAGGAAAGATGCTTACTTGGATGCTAAGGTATCAAGATTCTTTTTCCTCTTGCAAGGCGTAGGTGCACACACACACATTTCATAACATTTGTATCCCTGCATTGTTGTGCTAAAAATGTATAACACATTCACACACTTGTTGAAGTATGCGCATGCATTGGACTTAATTTGACAATTTTTGTAATCTTGCATGTTCTAGGACTATATCTAGGAAACAACATACTTGTGTGTTCATGTGTTTGTTTGTGTTTTTATGTTATTGAACTTAATTTTGAGCTTATTTTATGTCTCATTGAGTTCCGGTTTTTTTGATTACTCATTCATTAAATTTCGAGTTCAAAATAGAAAGTTAAGAAACTTTCCTTGTTTTTATCGTACATGGTTTTTGTCCTTGTTTTCAAGTTGAATTCCATATTTTTTGAGAAAGTTTTCTTGATATCTTTTGTATGTGAGGGAGTCTCAGTTTGTAATCTGAAAACTGATTCAAATTCAAAGTTCAGAGGTAGGAGAACGATCAAAAAACATTTCAATACTCAATAGGGAGCAAAGGGGAAGTGGGATGGCAAAGCCAAAACCACCCCACCCTGTGGAGGCGCGTGGCCCCCACGGGAAGGCCACCATTCTGCTCCCGTGGAGACCACACGCCTCCATGGGGAGCTGATGTGGCAAGTGTTGATTGGTGGTCTTAACTCTCTCTCTACACATCCATTTCCTTCCATATATATTCAAATTTCGTGCAGAAATTTTTCACAACTTGTCCAATTTTGTTTTTGTGATATCTCTCTCAAATCAACTCGTATTTTAGATTATCAAAAGCCGAAAATGTTGGTCTTGAAAAGAGGAACAAGTCCCAAGCCTTTTTAGAGTCAAATTATTTTCAAGGTTTTCACGGTGATCTGATCTCAGTTCGTGTGTTCATCATTTGTAAGTGAATCATCTTCTTTCCATTTTTCTTTTGTGATCAACTTGATGAATCTTCTTATTTGATTAGAGAAAAATGTTAAGAATAATTTTGATTCCAATTTTAGACTTTTTTGTATGAGTTTCGAAATTAGCTTTTGTATTTTTGATTGAATATCATTTTAGCTAATTTTGAAGAACATGAACTTGAATCTAGAATATCTTTGTGATTTGATCTTGATTGTTGATTTCTAGGTTTTAGTCACATGTTCTAAGAACTAGGATATTTTGATTGTAATTTCTATCATCTAAATCTAGTTCTTATTTTGTTGAATATGTTGTGAATTTCAAGTGTTAACTTGTTCACTTGATTTCAAAGCTAGTTCTGTGATTTCTATTGAAAACTTGTTGTTCTAGCTTGATTGACATGTTTAGGTTTCTAGATATTTTTGTGGATGATTTTAAATGCATAATCTAGATCTCTAATCACATGTTCATAAGAATTAGTTACATTTGCTTGTGAGCTTGATTTGTTCTAAACTAATTCTTCATAGAGTGTGTTTGATCAACTTGTTCATAGAGTGTGTTTGATCAACTTGCTCTATTTGCTTGTGTTTGCATCATTTGCATTCACTTAGATCTTTTGCCTTGTAAAGAGGTTGGAAGTCTCATTCCTTAGAGTGATTCTTTGGATTGAGCATTGGAAGTCACATTTTGGAGAGGGGATCTTCAATTTGTGCATTGGAAGTCTTGGATAGGATCGGGGTGATCCGGATAGCTAAGCAAGGAAGTCTTGGCTAGGATCGGGGTGATCCGGATAGCTAAACAAGGAAGTCTTGTCTAGAGTTGGGGTGACTTGGATAGACAAGAAAAATGCCTTCCTAGAGACTTGAGGTCTTGGATAGGAAGTTGGCATAGTAAGTTCACTAGGCCCGAGGGTAAAGTAGGTGTTGATAGCTTAGAGAGTGAATCTTGTGTTGATTGCCTCTTGAGTGTGTAACTTCTATTTGTCATAGTGAATTGCTTTTGCCAGTGGTTGTGGTATCAACCTGTGGATGTTTCCTCTGTTGACGTTTTACCACATAAAAATCATTTGTGTTGATTTTAGTTTTTATTAGCTTTATGTACTATGAATTTGTATTGATTCATCCATTTCTTAATTGTATTCATATTGGTTTGTTGGATCAATATTCTTGTTAAAGCTTACTTGTACAATTGTATATCTTGTGAAGAAAAAGAAGTGCGAGAATTTGAGACTATACCTATACACCCCCCCTAGGTATATTTGACACTATAATATTAAAGGAATTTTAATTGGTATCGGTGCGGGTGTCTAGAGGTAATTAGATAGATCCTTATTATAGTGTTTGTGTTGTGAAAAAAAATTCATTTTTTTTTGCTATGGGTGATTCGATGCCGGGAAGTGCTTCTAGTGCTAGGTCTCCACTCTTGAAGAGTGGAAAGTATGATGAAAGCCTACATTAGATCCATGAGTGATGTAGAAGAGGAAAATGAGTCCTCAGATAATCGTGAATATACTAGCAATTCTATTGCTCACATGACCATATATGAAGGAAGATTTGAGGATAGTAGTGAAGACTCCTCAAGTAGTGAGGAAGGTGAATACTCTTCAAGTAGTGAAGATAGTGAAGTCTCCTTCATTCATGAAGAGGTTGAAGCTTCCTCAAATCATGATGAAATGAGCGTCAACAACAAAAATCCTTCAACTAACTAGTGAAAATGTCAAGAAGAATGATGAGAACAACAAGTTGAAGTTGATTAATGCCAATTTAGTGGTTATAATCAAAGCTCTTGAAAATGAAAAGAAGATGTCTTTGGAGAAGATAAGCAAGCAAAGTGAAGTAATCAAGGAGAATGGAAAGACCACTGAAAAATATTTTTCAAAGGTGGAGGAAAGTGCTCAAGAGCTAGATGATTTAAAAGAAGACTTTACTATGAAGTTGTTTGCCATAGAGGGAGAGATTAACAAAAAGAGAACACTTTGACTATCTTGAAGACAAAGGAGTGTGAGCTTAAAGATGAAGTCAAAGCTCTCAAAGAGTATTAATGGCATGAAAATTGGAGCCATTAAGCTAGATGAAGTATTAAATCTTGGAAAGCGTCATGGAGATATGAGTGGCTTGAGGTTTGTAGAAGAAGTTAAGAAGAAGTTAAGAAGACTCCCACAACCAAGAACAATTCAAGAAAGTCTAAGAAAAAGAAAGACTCAACTACCATTCCTTCCAAAATCAAAGACAAAGACAAGAAGAGCTATGGAAATTCTCAACCAAAGCATGCACACCAAAAAGGTAATTTTTCTAAATTCATTCCGGTTTGTCATTATTGTAATATGGTTGGTCATATTAGGCCTAGATGTTATGAATATATTAGGCAATGCAAACTAGGAAATGTGAAACATGACAAAGATGTGAAAAAGTTACCTAATCATTCTCCTAAGCATGAGTTTAAGTCTAGAGCTAGACATAACATCTCTAAGTTTATCCCAGTTTGTCATTTTTGCAATATTGTTGGGCATATCAAACCTAAATGCTACAAGTATATTAGACAATGCAAACTAGGGAATGAGATGCATGCTAGTGAGATGAAAAGACTTCATTTGGTTGTTTCTAAACATGTTAGGGCATTAGAGACTATGCATGATGAACATGTTAATGAAAAGAAATCAACAAAGAAATTTTGGATTAAGAAGAATAATTTGCATGCTAGTGAGTTGAACAAATCTTCTTTGAAAGATTCTAAACATGAAAATAGTTTTGATGCTTTGAAAAATGTGCATATTGATCATGATCATGTAAAGAAACTTACTAGGAAAATGTGGATTAAGAAGCATGATGTGAAAAAGAGTCCTACTAATTCTTCTAAACATGTTGATAGTGATAAATCTTTGAATGTTGTGCATAATAATGATAAACATGTGAAGAAGAATGTCAAGAAGATTTGTGTGGATGAGAATGTGAAAAAGCATGATGGTCATATACCTTGTCTTGATGAAATATTTGTGCGTGGCAATAATGATGAGTTTAATATAAATGATATTTTCATGAAGAAGATAGTTGATGATTTATCTTCTAGATTTATATTGCCATGTGTAATGATCATGATGTTATTTGTGTTGGTTCACCTAAGACCAATATGGACAAAGGTGAGTGCTCTCATACTTGATTGAGTAGCACATATGAGAATATTTTTTGTGTGTTCTTGTTTGATAAGAGTTCTAAGTTTGATGCTTGACTAATCTATTTGTAATATGATAGGTCTAGTATTCAAACTTGGTGTCTCTAGTCAATACATGAACTTAATATTCTCATACTTTCACTATGATAGTCAAAGTTTGTTGATTAACTTTCGAGAAGTTGTATCTTGAAATATATATGGTGATGAATTTTGTTAAGACTTTTAGAGAAAGTAATTTTTATATGTTTGTTTGAGTTGAGATGTTTAGTCTTTATTCTCTTGGGAAGACACACCAACAACTTGTTGTCATGAGGACAAACAAACCAAGAGAGCTCAAAAAAGGGGAGAAGGCTTTACATTGACACTATAATATTAAGGGAATTTCAAGCGGGAAGTGCGCGGGTAGGGACCCGCGTAGTACCCGTGATCTGGGAAAATCTGAAATCTTCATCTCCCGGTGCAAGGGTCTACTACACTAGTAGGGACCCGTGCAATACCTGCGATCTAGGCACTTTTGGTTATTTTGGAGAAGTTTCGGCTTCCGGTCCGCGGTTGCATTGCACTGGTATAAATTTGTGAAGTATCTGGAATTCTTAGAAGTGCGCAGGTAAGGTTACCCGCGCAGTACCCGAACATTTTGCCTTGTCCAACTCTGATGAGTTGTGTAAGGGTATGGTTCCGCAAGGGGACCCGCGCACTGGGCCTTCTTCCTTGAACTTTGGCTTGTTTTGCGCCCGAAATTCCCGCTTTTCATCTCCGACACCTGAATTACATCGAATGTCTGCAATCACTAGAAAATAACCTATTTGACACACAAATACACACGAAAGCGAGACAAAGGACATGGAAATGAGGGGCAAAATATAGTGCAATTTTGGCATGATCATATGTTAACCAAGCCTATTCTTGTGCTCAAGTTCAAGAACTGCTTAGGCTTGATTTATGTTTGCAATTTGTGAGTTGCTCTAAAGGGTTTGTTAGAAGAGATCACAAACTGAAATTCTACTTATTAGACCTCGGTATAAATTTAAGCCAAGGTGGAGATGCTTAAATTAGTCGGTAAGCTTATTTGATATAGATTCATATTTTGTCTCTACCCATATTATACATATGTGGTTATAGGATTTTTTAAAAAGAAGTCTTTTTTGAGCTGTCAGAGAGTTCTTTGAGTGTAATAAGGTTTTTGGTATTGTGAGTGATTCTGAAACACCTTTTTGTAATCTCCAATGATCATAGTGAAATTTTTTTCATCTCCGCCCGTGGACGTAGGCTTTACACTGAACCACGTAAATTTCTCTTGTTCCGCCATACTTTTATTTTGCTTATTTACTTTGTGTCTTGACAATTTTCACAACAAAAATTAAAAGGAAAAAAATTCAGATATCCCTAATTGTTAGTAATAGTTTGGTATTGTGGATTTGGTAATGTAGAGAATTTCAAGGTCAGATTCGTTCTATGGAGAGAATGAAATTACTTTACAAGGTTAAGAGAAGAGGATATAAATTACTAAAAATTTTGGATAGAAATTTGTTTTGTTACTATAATTTTTGGCTTTTCCTAATTCTAAGTTCATGAAAAAGTGATCAAAGTTTCTAGTCTTTGGTGGTGTTTATCTTCTAATTTTTTTTTTTTTTTATAAAATGGACTGACCTAAGGGGAAAAAGTATAACAAGCGATCATATGCTGAAAAACCCACAGGCAGTATCTGAAACTGTATAGATAAGAAAGGAAAATAACAAAAAGTAACAAAGGCCAAACCAGTCACAAAAAGCCAGGGGAAGAAACCCCATCAGATAAGAGACACTTAGGAAACAAAAGAAAACATCAAGAAAAATGAAATGATTTCTGGCTCATGCAGTCATTTCCCACCAGCGAATAACAGAAATGAGGGGTGGAGAACTACCAACAGTCAACCTCTAACCCTAAAGCATGTTTGGAAATAGCGTCTGCCACCTAGTTACCCTCCCTATAAATATGCGACACATGAAAGTCCATATTGGAGATCTGAAAATGCACATTTGCCAAGTTTGCCACGCACGCCAAGGAACGATATCAGAACAAGAAGAGAGCAACTGAACAATATAGGAAGAATCACTCTCCAACCATATCTGATACCAACCAAATTTCCAAGCAAAGTTTACTTATAAATCATGAACTAATGCACAAAGGAACTCGAGATGACAGATTTTATCAGGGTAGCACTGCCAGCTATAGAGAGGGCTCTACCATTCCATTTAGCAAACTTGGACTGAATCTTATCTACAATCGGCTGCAACACAGACCACTTTGGCCTACCCTTGAATAAAAAAACTCCAAAATAAGAGAATGGAAACTGCCAAATCTTCATACCAACCAAAGATTTGCTCCAGTTAACCAACTGACCTGAAATGCCGCTGTAAATCATGAAGGCGTACATGATACCTCTCAGGTTCTTCATCGTATCTCTACAAAAGATCAAAACGTCATCCGCATAAAGCAGATGAGTCACAGCAACGAACCCTCTCGGAAAAGAAATCGGTAACAGTTGAGAAGACTCCACCATCCTAGAAAGTAATATGCTAAGAAACTCCTCTACAATACAAAACAAAACAAAAAAGAGAAAGGAACCCCCTAACAGACCCCTTTAAAGAATTTGAAATAACTCTTTGGTGTCCCATTGATCAACATCGAAAGCCTCGAATAACTAAGGATGCCATCAATCCAATACACGAAACCCGAAGAAAAACCAAACACCTGAAGCACTCTACGAAGAAAACACCAATCCAGAGTATCGAAGGACTTACAAATATCAATTTTCTTGGCCAAATTTCCCCTATAACACTTCTTATGAAGAACATTCACACAATCAGAGGCCACAACAATATAGTCCTCAATATGAAGATCCTGAATAAAACCGAACTGATGAGGAGAGACACTCCTAGCAGCAATACGGGCCAACCGGTCTGCTAAAATCTTGGAAGAGATCTGAAAAAGAAAATTACTAAGCACAATCAGACAATACTGATCTATCGAAATCGAGACTTTTAAGTTCGGAAAGAGAACTATGAAACTGGAATTGAGACCCGAAAAAATAACTCTAAAGAGGAAGAAATCCTGAATAGCAAGAACAATATCACCACCAACAATATCCCAACAGTATCCCAACAATGTTGATAAAGTTTTCCAGAAAATCCATTCGGTCCCGGAGCAGAATTAGCATCCTTAGCAAAAGCCGCATCATGGATATCCTCTGTAGAAGGAATACCAATCAAAAAATCATTCTCCAAATTTCCAAGAAAGTTTACTTATAAATCATGAACTAATGCACAAAGGAACCCGAGATGACAGATTTTATCAGGGTAGCACGGCCAGCTATAGAGATGGCCCTACCTTTTCCATTTAGCAAACTTGTACAGAATCTTATCTACAACCGGCTGCAACACAGACCGTTTTGGCCTACCCTTGAATAAAAGAACTCCAAAATAAGAGAATGGAAACTGCCAAATCTTCATACCAACCAAAGATTTGCTCTAGTTAACCAACTGACCTAAAATGCTGCTGTAAATCATGAAGGCATGCATGATACCTCTCAGGTTCTTCATCGTATCTCTACAAAAGATCAAAACTTCATCCCATAAAGCAGATGAGTCGCAACAATGAACCCTCTCGGAGAAGAAATCGGTAACAGTTGAGGAGACTCCACCATCCTAGAAAGTAATATGCTAAGAAACTCCTCTACAATACAAAACAAAACAAAAAAGAGAAAGGAACCCCCTAACAGTCCCCTCTAGAGCATTTGAAATAACTTTTTGGTTTCCCATTGATCAACATCGAAAGCCTCGAATAACTAAGGATGCCATCAATCCAATACACGAAACCAGAGGAAAACCCAAACACCTGAAGCACTCTACGAAGCAAAAAACACCAATCCAGAGTATCGAAGGACTTACAAATATCAATTTTCTTGGCCAAATTTCCCCTATAACACTTCTTATGAAGCATATTCACACAATCAGAGGCCACAACAATACATTCCTCAATATGAAAATCCTGAATAAAACCGAACTGATGAGGAGAGACACTCCTAGCAGCAATACGGGCCAACCGGTCTGCTAAAATCTTGGAAGAGATCTTAAAAAGAAAATTACTAAGCACAATTGGACAATACTAATCTATCGAAATTGAGTCTTTCAGGTTCGGAAGGAGAACTATGAAACTGGAATTGAGACCCGAAAAAATAACTCCAAAGCGGAAGAAATCCTGAATAACAAGAACAACATCACCACCAACAATATCCCAACAATATCCCAACAATGTTGATAAAGTTTTCCAGAAAATCCATTCGGTCCCGGAGCAAAATTAGCATCCTTAGCAAAAGCCGCATCATGAAGATCCTCTGTAGAAGGAATACCAATCAAAAAATCATTCTCCCCACCCACCCCGTTACCATACTAGGAATCAGGTCATCCACCGCAGAAAGATCCTGTTCAACCTGAAAAGTGGCCGAAGAAATGAGATCAGGATAAAAACCTACGATATGATCCTTAATGACCAAGTGATCAGTCAATAACATGCCGTCAATCGAGAGAGTAGATAAAGTCTGCCAACACTGCCAACACTGCTAACACATGATGGAGGCATGAAAGAAAGTTGAGTTCCAATCACCATCACATAGCCGCTTAACCCTAGGCCAACCACAAAGGAAGCACTCGTGCCAGCGTAATAACGTGTCTAGCTCATAATGAACCCTCGACTTGACCATAAAAAGCTCCTCAGTGTAACTCATATCAGACATCTCAAGCTGAATGGACTGAAGCACTGATGACTTTTTAGAGTTGTCTTAGTTAAAATCACCAAACACCTCCTAGTTCTAGGGCTTGAGAGCCTTCTTCAATTATCTCAACTTACTAATAACCACCTAAGGATGGCTACCTATAGAAAGAGGACTCCAAACTCTCCGAGCAATATCTAAGAAATCGGAATGATAGAACCACATACTCTGAAAACGAAAAGGCATTGGCCTAGGAATCAATGTCCAAAATTGGATCAATAATAGAGAATGATCAGAAAATCGACGAGGAAGAGCCACACAAGAAATGTCCCGCCAACAGGAAACACAACCATTATGAACTAAATCTCTATCTAATCTTTTCTCAACTAGAGTAGAAGTATAGCGACCCCTAGCCCTAGTGAAACGAGAACCCTTATAGCGAATACCAATCAGCTCATAATCATCAATCATCGATCTAAAATCCGTGCAAGAACTCTGAGAAGAAGAAAGAGAAGCCAAAGACTCATGAGCTCCCAAAACTTCATTGAAGTCCCCTGTAACCAACCACGAGGAAGAAACTGTACTGACCAAATCACGAAGAGACTGTCAAAGCGAACGACGAACTAAAGTAGAAGTGCTCGCATAAACAAAAGTATACCAACGTAACCTAGAGTTAACCGAGAGTGAGATTGTAAGATGCTGCTCATGAAAGCAAACAACTTGAACATCAGAGAAAGAATCACAATCAAAAACCCATATGGTCGGCAGTAATCCCCCTCTGCTATTTTCACCAATCAAATGCTAACCAAGAGAGGATCATAAACCAGAAGCAATGGAAGAGAATACCATCATAAGCTCAGCAATACACACTAAAGAATGATGATGCAAATGACATAGATCATTGAGGACCCGCCTTATAGAAATGTTCCCAATCCCATGAAAGTTCTAGTAGAGGACACTAATCATCATAAACCGTTGGAGGATTTCAGACTCCGGACTTATAAGAAGCCATCATATGCTCAACCATCATTGTCCTCTAAGAAACAAGAGAAGCATCAACCTCGCTCTCCTCAACTCGGCACTCCTAAGAAGAATCTGCAATAAGATGACTTTCAGCCTGAGAATCGGAAAAGGGAGGCTTAGAACCCTGACCAAAAACCACAGCATCCGTAACCACCAAAGAAGCCTTAGAATGACTAGACTCTTCCCTCAAAACTATTTGATTAATCCTCACCGCTGAAGCCGACTGTAAAACTGAATTATCCGTAATAACCTAATGAGCCCTAACATCTCACCATGCTGAAGCCCATAAATAAGAGGATGGGTTCGATAAAATCAAAGAAGCAATCGGGTGAGCAACACGATCCTTAGCATCTCCCAAATCATGCGCATCCAACAAAGAAGAAACAACGGAACCCATCGAGGGAGGAACATCCGGATGGGAGAGAACACTAGAAGAAGAATTGGGAACCTAAACATAATCAATCCCAACGGAAGGGGAAACCACTATAGCCTCAAGACCTGAAACTGCACAAGCCATCCTAACTGATAACTGCCGAAATGAATCCAACAGAACTGTCGAACCCTCGGGCATAGAAGAAGGCAAAACCTTAGCAACATCAACATACCCAGACTGAAGTTGTCACAAACCTATCATCGAGACGAAATCAGTTATAACCACTTAAACATTAGGACTTGATGAAGAAACCAAGTTTGATGAGATAGCTATCTCTAAGGTCGGCCTAGATGCCATATAATGTAAAACTGGCACATATTCCGAATAAGCCAAATCAGAGTGAATCACTGTAAAAGTATTAGACACTAGGACCATAGAACATGCCGAAGAAACTGGTTGAAACTCCATACGAGTAGAAACTTTACCATGAGAACCTAAAACCCAGCCTCCTTACCAACTGCAATCGAACCAACTTGAATCGGAGCCGACTTACCCAAACTAGATGAAACATTGCCAAACTTGTTTTATCTACAAGCATGAGTCAAATGCCCAATGGAAGAACAATTAGAGCAGAAAGTAGGGAGATTCTCATACTCAACCAAAATGAACGAACTGTGAGAATCATCCCTCTCCAACAACAAGAAGGTCGAAGGCGACGAAGAGACATCAACATCCACAAGTACTCTAGTAAAATTCCCAAAATCACCGTCAATAGTGGCTATGTCCAACCTCAGAGGAACACCGATACCTTTAGCTAAATCTGAAATAATCTTCGGATGCCTGTATTCCCAAGAGAGATCATAGAACCTGACCCAAACCTGAGTATTAGAGGACTTCTGCATTGCTGGATTGAAATCTGGAACCCACTATAGTTAAAAATGGAAAAAAATTCCTCCATTTTGGAGGTAAATGGAGGAGATCGATATGCAAACTATATTTTTATTATTTTTTATTTATTATTAAATTCCATTTAATTAATTATGTTTTAAATTAAAAGACACTTTTTCCCTCTGTGCATTAAGGCCACTGTTAAAATAACGGTGGTCAACTTGGTCCAAATTTTTTTTTGTTCAATTTCGCAAAACTGGAATATACTTGTCATATAGTGAAATGTCAGGGTACCTTAGTGCAATTATCCCTTTCATAATTAGCTCATCCACGCCATGCACGTCAATGGCGCGTGGAGTTCGGTATCTCCACTTATAAACTCTTGAAACATAAAAGGGTATAGTTGGTACCGGAATCTTGTCTCTCACTGATGAAGAACAGGTATGCTAAAATTATCAATTGGTATTTTATATTTTTATTTCGTTTTAATTGAGAAAAAAATTCATGTTTTGGGGGTGAAGTGATTTTAATTGATTATGAATTGAATATTATTTCAGGATTATTAGTGTTAATTGGGCTAAGGAACTTTTTGGTTTATAAGTGCATAAGAATTGCTGCAATTTAGTTAAATTTAATCTGCTTTTTTGCTTAAAGTACAAGTTAAGATTTTGCTTTGAAGGATTTCTATGCTTCTATATGAAATTAATTATGCTATTATGTCTATTTAATGCCTTGGATCACACAAAAACTTGCTTAATTAGAACAAATTTAAATAATTTTGCAGCTCTAATATCAAAACTGACAACATAGGTGGCATGTGAGAGCTCTGAATTTAGGCTCATCTAGACGAAAAACATCAGATTTGTTTGCTAAATGTTAGAGATATCCAGCAATTTTGTCGTTCTTTATGTGCCGATAAGGATTGATGTTAGATAGGGACCACTAGAGATTTTGGACTCTGAGGGATCAAGGCTGCACCAATGTGATAATGCCTATTATCTCTTCCTGACATTTCTATTATCTCTTTCAGTCGATTTCCCTAACTTCATCAGTTTGAAGTGTTTGAACACATGATTTAGCTGTAGTTTGCTGAACATTTGTTTTATATCTTCACAACTAGGTACTATTAGTCTGTATATATCTTTGAGAAATTTCAGCATGATGTGTCCTTGTGGTTTTGCTGCTGAAGTTATAGGCATTTCTCCTATTGCAACGGAGATGGATGTTCGCGAATTCTTTTCCTACTGCGGCGAACTTGAGCATGTCGAAATCATCAGGTAGAATTTTCTTTTTTATGTTTGTGGTTACTAAATATGAATTAACTTCTTAAAGTTCTTCTCCATAATAGTGCATAGTTTGGTCATAATCATGTGATTATTTACTGTCCATTCCGAGTTCATGAATGAATCATTTCGCGTGAATCCTTGAAATTTGATAGTTCTGCCTTTACAGCCAAGTAGTTCATCTTTCCCTTTCTTTAGGTGAATCGCATAATTCTTCAATCAGTTGGCTTTCCTGTTTATTAAGCTGCCAAATTGGATCATGTGTGTGTGTGTATGTGTCGGGGGATGGAGTTGGCGGTGGGGGATACTAATTACGTATTTACGTGTCTGATTTATAGAGTTGATTCTTTTGCTAAATAACAGATCTGGTGATTGTGGTAGTACTGCGTATGTGACATTTAAAGACGCTAATGCTCTGGAAACCGCTGTTTTACTCGATGTAAGTTGCAATCCACACATTGATGATATCTTTATAGTAGCAATGGAAACAGATTGGCACCATTTTCTTGGGTACCTCTGTGGTTTTGATCTTCAACTCTCCACATTTACGATAACATTTTTGTTCTGTATTAGCAAAAAAGACTCATACGTCAAGTGCTTTAACTGTGATATTACCAAACTTCTCAATATTAGTTTCTTTTAACTGTACTCAAATACAAGGCCAAGTGAGTCTGCAATTGTATCTATAATTTTATAAGATTACCGACTTCAGTGTAACCATAGGAAGACTTCATACAACATCAATATTTTTTATCAACCGTTAATGCATCTCAGTTTAATTACTTGTCCCTGTTAATAAGATATCAGAACACATAAACAGTTAGCAGAAGCAGTTTAGATAGATGTATTTTTTTTTTAATGGTGTCGAACACTGAGTGGAATGATTCAAGTGTTGTGAGTGAATTAATGTCGACTCTTATATACACTGCCTGCCTATTTGATGTTTCCTATGGCTTTTTATTTGCTTATTCTTTCTTATGTCTTGTGTTCAAGGGAGCTACAATTGTAGATCAACCAGTATGCATATTACGTTGGGGGTCATATCCTGATGAATCTTACCCTTGGAACAGTCCATGGAACTTCGATGAAAAAACTGGTTCAACTGTATGTTTCAATTTCATTAGCAGTGAGTTGGTTGCTTGGTTCATTACCCAATTATCTTCTTCAACAAATGCATTTACGTTATCACAGTTGTGCAATATATTCTGAAGACTTAATTGTATAACTATTGTTGTATTCAAAAGATTTTGCATTATGAATAAACACGAAACTATCCTCGAATTCTGATTTTTTTTAGAGCTTTTGAACTTGGAAAATGACTTGGATAACTTTGGCTTATTCTCTTGGGCTGATTTTGTTACCGATCAGATTGGACTAGTAATCTGGGGGAATTTTATTAGTCAATGCTCAGATTTCTTATTGATATCTGGTTCCTCTATTAATTATATCCATCACTTGGAGAATCTGATTATGAACACAGTATCCTGCATAAGCAGTGCAGCAACAATTATGTTACAATTATATTTTGAAGTGTCAAATTTGATGATACAATCTAATCGAATATGTTTATTAATTTAGCAGACCACCACTCATACGGACAAGTTTGCTTCGACTCCTGGAGAAGCAGTAACGGTTGCTCAGGAGGTTGTCAAGACAATGCTAGCCAAGGGATATGTTTTAAGTAAAGATGCTTTAATCAAGGCCAAAACTCTTGACGAGTCCTACGGAATTTCAGCCCTTGCAGCAGCCAAGGTTGCTGAGCTTAGCAACAAAATCGGGCTCACTGATAAGATTAATGCCAGTGTGAAAGCTGTAAAATCCGTGGATGAGAAGTATCACGTTTCAGAGATCGCATCAGTTACCGGAAATGCTGCTGTAACTGCAGCAAATTTTACGGGGAGAACAGCTGTAGCAGCTGGTAATGCCTTTGTCAACAGCAGCTACTTTGCCAAGGGAGCTCTTTGGGTTTCCGGAGTTTTAGAACACGCAGCTAAAGCTGCTGCTGATTTGGGTACTCATCATGCTAGTAAATAAATAAATATTTCAAGTTGATATAAAACATTTTTGTAGTTCTTTTGTCCAATCAATTTAGTGAATGACAATAAATAGCCAAATAAATTTTCCTCTGTTGTTTACCAGCTTAGTTTAAAGGGCTGGTGGCCTAGGATTGAAGTGCTTTTGAAGCATTCACCAAAGGAACGACCACTAGATAGTAAATCATAAAGAAAGTAAATATTGGTTTTTTGTTGTCAAAATTTTGTCCGTGTAAGCACGATGCCGCCACCAACGAGGTATTGTTCACTTTAGTCCGGTGGGCGTCATGATTTTGTCCGGAAAAGGTCCTCTTGTGGTCGTGGGGTTAAGGCTAGCCCTGTTAATTTACACCATAGACTTGTCTTGACTTCGACCAAGTTGGGAGAAACCTCTTAACAATGCTAAGGATATGCTTTGATTGATGAATTGTCTAGGATCTCCATATATAGCTTGTGTTACCGATGACTTGACTCATGTCCATTTTCAGGTCTTTTCACTCCGGCAAATACACTGTTGTGTCTGACCCATTCATGGATTTCTAGTTTTGTAAGCTGGTCATCCTTTAGGCTATGTTTGGTTGGAGGGAGAGAGTAGGAGGGATGGATGAATTAAGGGGGAGAGAGAGTAGGAGGAATGGAGAGATAAAATATATCATTCATGTTGTTTGGTATGGAAAAGATGGTTGAATGGATGGATTGGTATATAATTTGTAAATTCTATTACCCTTATATAAATTAGAGGGTAATAAAAAATTGGAGGGTATTATTGTCATTTCTCTCCAATTTTTCTTCCCTTCTCTCATCTGCCCATTGATGGGTGGATTGTTTTTGGTGGACCCAAAAGGAGGAGAGCTCCCTCCTCTCCCCTCTCTTCTCTCTCCAACCAAACAAGGGATTGGAGCTCTCCCTCCAACCATCTCCCTCTCTCCATCTCTCCATCTTACCAAACAAAGTGTTAGTGTTATTATCTACACCGGAATGTCATATGTGAACGCGGACCGCAATTAATAAATTCCTGAGGATCTAAATGAAAAATGACTCTTTCAAGCTGGTCCCGCAGAGGCAATTGGATGCCACAAGGCAAAGTTAGTTTGACCCTCCCTTAGCAACAGTTAACATCTTAGAATTTTTCTGAAAGCAACTGAAAATTTCATCAGTTAACTTTCCAATACTTGTTTGTGTAAAGTTTTCTTGTGTTTACATTTACATATACAGCATAGGCTTTGCAATGAGTGGATGGTGTTACTTTCACATTAAAGAGAGTCAGCTCAATAACTTTACTGCTTGGCAACTAATTCCTAATTTTCTTGATTGCATTTTCTCATCTGCCAACAGTATGTATATATGTTTTGCACAACCACCACTGTCCCATCCAACCTTTTCTAATTGTCTTTACAATCCAACAGTGCCCTTAAGAAAATTACATATGTCCACTAATATTCGGCGGTAAAAGCTTAATGTAGTAAGAAATGATTCAACAATATTCTTTAATCACTCTAATACCCCCTTTTCACGTGCAAGTCATATTCAAATACATAACAAAGAGATATTAAGATTTTAGTCCCCCTAGTTAACATTAATCTAGGTTTGGTCCACTAGTTTTTAGAATTACTAACTTTAGTCCACTTGTTCTCTGATAATACCTATTCCTGTCCCTACCTACCAATTCCGTTAGATTTGCGTTGACTTCCGTTAGGTCAAAGTTAGATTGTCGTTTATTTTAGTCCACTAGTTTTTGGAAATTACTAACTTTAGTCTACTAGTTTTTGGAAATTACTAACTTTAATCCATTAGTTTTTGGAATTACTAACTTTAGTCCACTGGTTCTCTGACTTTCGTTGACTTCCATTAGATTTAACGAAGACCGTTACCAGTGGACTAAAGTTAGTAATTCCAAAATCTAGTGGACCAAACCAAGATTAACGCTAACTAGAGGGACTAAAATCTTAATATTCCCATAACAAATGTACAAAATCAATCAATCACGTGAAGGACTCGAACCCAAGATGGCTTTAGTATCATGTTAGTAACCATATAGTGAGAAATGATTTTCTTTTTATCTTAGAAGGAAAAATTGCAAAACCTCACAACTTCATCACATCTATATGACTACATATGCAAAATCCTAAAAATGTGGTCTGCTATATCTTTCAAACATGAGCCTCACTTTGTTATTTATTTTTTTTTATTTTTTTTTCTGATTTTGCTTTACAAAAAAGACATGCAGAACCATATTCTAGTATTTTTATCTATATCCCTCTTAATATGTGGTGGTTGATTCAATATATATATATATATATCTAGCTGTTGCTGTTAGTGTTACCCTCAAAATAATGGAACTGTATTGTAAAGCATTTATGGCAACATGTACTAGACATGAAGGGCTTTGCTGACTACATTTTTTTCTTGCTTCCTAAATGTCCTCTACTTGTGACCACTTACCAGCCAAAAACATGACTTGATTAGATGGTTAAGTGTCTTCTTCCTCCTTGTGATTTTCTGGGATCTGTCTCTCTTTATAGAATTAGACTAAATTGAAAGAAATTTGAAGTTGAAAATGTGTCTAAATTACGTTGTTTTGGGACATATTTGTTGCATTTATTCAAGTGTCCTCTAGTTCACCTCCTTTTTTTATTTGTCATTGCTTGATTATTATCAAATTCCTATTTAGAATATTATCTAATTCAGTGCCTGAAATTATGCTGAACCTCAAAGCTATATAGTTTATATTCACTTTTCAATATGTTGAAGCAGCGTTGTGTTCATGCCGTATACACAGGTTTTGTCAAAATGTACAATACGACCCGTGTTAATTAAACATGTCAAAACTAACAACCCTAATTTGCAGGTTGGACGGTGGTGGTGGTGCGGCAGTTTCTTGGAATTAAAGTAAGGCAAAGAAGAATATTAATGTAATTTGCCGTCTCTTAAAGATGACCAAAATGTATATACTATATAATAAATGCAGTGTTTGAAGGGTTGTGTAGCTTTCAAAGGAAATGGTCTTTGTGGTTAAAAAAACAGAGAGGGCAACAACTAACAATTGTTTTGCATTTCTTTGTACACTTGCTTTTATTCCAAACAAACTGGATTGACCGTGTCCTTTTTTTTTTATAGTCACCAGCCATGGCTGACCCTTCTAAATTTTACAACTAACTTGCTTGCTTGTTCAATTATTTGGAGGATTTTAATAAATTAATATTATTATTCAAGTAGAACAGCTCGAGGAATTATAAAATTCTAATCTGAGATTAATATCAGTCAGTGTCTCTCACCACCGGCACCAAAATGATTGAATCAAACCACTCCCCTTTAAATTAAACAATGATTTTATCAACTTTTTTCAAAATAAAATAATTAGATTTGCAATTGGGAGACTTGGTACTAGTGTCTGGTGGGTTGTTGCACTTCAAATTCTTTGAATGAATCAGAAAATAAATCCGTCATAGTGATTATTACTTTGTCCCTGTCATGTGGCACAAACTCAATACTAATCATGGCACAAACACACAAAATAAAAATTGAACAAACATGTATGATTTCCACTAGCTATAAGATCTTTTAAGTTTATTCTAATTTTTTTTTCATCTTTTGAAATATGATGATGATGATAGTTTACAAGCCAATAAGATACACATGACTAGAACACATTATTCCTCTCCCTCTCTGAATTTGATTTTTTTTTTCCATATGAATCAAACCTTTAAAACTCCTCACTGTACAACAAACAACTCAAAAAAATATTATAGAAACCAAAAATCACAAGAACAAGAATTAAAAATGTTGTGGTATGTGAAAGACTAATAGCAACAAATGGGACATCTAATGAGACCATTTTCATTGCAATCAGGACATCTTTGGAATCCAAATTCACTTTCCTCACCTTCCCATTCTTCTTCTTCTTCTTGATAGTATATTTTACAACTCCCTGAACATGTCTCACAAGGCACAAATCTCATGTCCCCACAAGTTTGGCAAGCTCCTTCTCCTCCTCCGCCGCTATCATCCACAACTTCACAGTTTTCGACAAGTTTTTCGAGCTGTCCTTCCTCGTGCAATCGACGTATCTCTTCAGTTCCCCCAATGTAGTTGCAACCAACAAACACCTTCGGCAATCCACCCTTGTTGAACCCATCTCCTAATAGCTCTTTGAGCTCGTCCTTGAACCCCGAATGCATCGAAACGTCTCTCTCGTCGATTCGAACACCTAGGCCTTTTAAGATCACTCTCACATTGCAACAATCCTCATATGTCTTCCTAACTCCTCTTAGACTAGTGAAGTACACCACAAGCTTTTCCTTGCACAATTTATGATCTAAAACGACACCGTTCGACTTCTTGTCGTCACTGTCCAATGGTCGGAGGTGAAAAGGGTGTCCAGGTGATAGCTCTTCAAAAGATTTCCTGAAACTTGAAATAACTGCGGGATCAAATTCTGACACAAAAGACTTGTCAATTACAGGATTCGGATTCGGATTTGGATTGGTATTATTCACATTCCTAACAACACCAAAAGAAAAACTTCGAAAGTGATTAGGTGATAATGTATGTGGACTAACATCTTCAAGGCCCTCCATTAATTCCCATGTGTTGATAGTCTCTGGCTCTCCGGGAGGTGTTCTGATGGGCGTTTTCGGGACGATTTTCGGGATCTTCTGTTCAATCATATTAGACCATACTTTTGCCTCCATCAACCCAATATTGAAATCCTCCTCCTTAAAGCTGTTATCTTCCTTATCACCATTAAAACAACGATCATGATATTGATCGACATGATCAGCAACATCACCATTACTCTGGTTCTGAGACTTGAAGTCGAGCTTGAGAGAGCCGAGAGTAGTTGATTGGAGAGCCACAACATGGTAGCTGTCGTTTTTACCTTGTGGTGGGTGGTGAACGTGCATTGAATAGCTTCTCGGCACCGGCGAGTACGGGCTCTGGCAGTTCCGGCACCGCTTCTGCTTAGAATTCGCGCAACCCATTACAGAGAAACCAAAGATTTAATCAAATACACAACAAGTTTCTTTTTTGAAAGGTTTTGTTGGAGATTCGATAAATAAAAATAAAAGAAATCAAGAGAGATTCAGGATCGGTTGGAAGCTTCGGTTATCTGGATCCAAAAGCGAAAACTTTTGTTTTCTAAAAAACATGAACAACAGATTCATAAAGAAGATGTTAAGAGCATTAATGGTGTCATTGAAAATTGGTATAACTCATCATAACATCCCAGATGTGTTGAATTAATGCCTAACCATATCAAAAATTCACAAACCCAAAAGAGAGAAAATGACAAACGACAAAAACTTAAACTTTCCCGAGAAAATCTTCAAAACAACCCGTGAAATGATTTTGCAGGAAAAAAAGGGGAAGATAAATCTAGAACAGCAAAAACAAAATGGTGGGAATTCAAAGTCAAGGACAGAGAACAGAGAAGAAGAATTTGTAAAAGCCAAGCCAAGCCAACACGTTCACTGATCCCACAATTTATATTACTTTTTTCTTCCAATTTCTCTTTACAGAGAGATAAAAAGAAAAAAAAAATTTAATAAATAACAGAGGATTTTTAAAAAGGTTTGAGAATGAAGAGCCTCCGCTCAAATGGCAAGATATGTAAATATGTTTTTCTCGGATTTTTAGTTGAAAAAAGAATGTGAAAAAGGAAAACAAAAAAGAAAATTCGGGGCATGCGGGAATTATTGCTTGACTGGCGTCAATATTTTGATTTTTTTTTATACAAAGTTACAAAAACTTGTTTATAAGAAATGATCACGTACGGTCGTCTTATTAAATTTTTTTTATAACAATTTGTAGCTTTATAAAACTAATAAAAAAAATTAAAAAAAAAAAACTATCAAAAAGTATTTTATAAATTTCAAACAAAATCAACTTAAATTTCTGATTAAAAATTTTAACTTTAACATCTCAACCGCTCATGTGTTGAGTGCTCTTAATTTAATAGTTAAGATTTAAATGCATTTATAACTCTTGGATTAAGAATATATTAATGGTTGAGATATTGAAGTCAAAATTTTAGTTACAAATTTTAGTTAATTTAGCAAACCCAATTTATATATATATATATACAATTTTTCTATTGTCAGGTCGTCCTGATATAAAATATATCAGGACGAAGAATGTAGACCATTAGATTTACATACTTTGACTCAAAGTGCATGCACTTATCAAAACTTCTCCATAATCTGTGATCCACATTCTTCGTCCTGATATATTTTATATCAGGATGAACTGACAGTAGAAATACTGTATATATATAAGACACTTGATTTTTACATAGAAAACCCTCTAACTGGGAAAAACCCACGAAACAAGCCTTATTAGACACTTAGTCACAGAAATCCACTATATGATAGTTTAATTACATTATAAGTTGACAACCTAGTCACGCTTATCAAGGATCGTAACTTAAACCTATCTACCTGCATACCTTTTATAGCGACTCTTGACATATGCTTGTGCAACTTGCACATGTATGTTAGGATTATGCTCAATGGCAAGAGTGTAATATTGTAATTGACAATCTTCTCATATTAATAAAGTAAATTATGATTCTTACAATTACTTATAGCATTTATTATTATAATTGTCAAGGTAAATAATCATAAGGTCAAAAGACTGTGAGACATGAAGAATTGTTCATACATCCGGATATGTATGAGGTAGACACAATTCTTTAGTTAGTCTTGAATAACGTTCACAACTTAAGTTAAAGGTTGGGCACCTCTATCTTGTTAAAGTTGTAGAATTCTTTTACTAGCATTTGAGTGGGATCAAATGAATATGATGAGTCTAAAATCATCGAAAGGTTTTCGAGTAAAAGAATCTAGTGCACTAGGTGCATTGAACTGGATCACAATGAAATACTTTATCTAGAACCTTCACTAGATATAAGTCTTTTCATTAAAGAGGACAATCAGAGAGTCTATCTTAATCCAGAGATAAATGATGGACTTATGGTTGCAAGTGTTATCATTAGAGCTATCAATGAGTACGATTATATAGCATACCTCGATAGTTTGGTGGTATACATTTGTTAATCGATAGAGGACTTCATTTATAGATATGGACATCGTGGCTATATTTATTAAATGAGAGTATAATATCATCATATGGATGTTTTGAGGTATTGGATATTAAATCTCAACATTGAGTTTTCAATAATGATTATTGAAAACATGGCTTCTGGACAAGTCAAAGTATCCAAGTTCGAAATGTGGTCATATGAGGAAATATGGTAACTTGGAGAGCTATAGGCGGTCTATGAGCTCTTGGAGATTACTGATATTATTCACGAGGATACACCATCTCCTATAAGATTGTCTAGGGTATGAATGAGAAACATCTCCTTATTCTATCTTTTTTTAAGAGTTCAATTTTAGCTCTTTAGTGGAATGAGTTAAAATTAATAGATTGGACCTAAGTGAATCATTTGTTGATTGTGATTAGGTTGTGTCTATTGAAGCTTAAATTTAGATAGCCCGCCAAGATCCCCAATCCACACGTATTTGCATGGATCACTTGATATATTCTACCGGGCCGATTTAAGGGTCCATCTAGAATTTGTTTTTAATATATCAAGAATATAATATGTCTATTATTTAATTAATGGGCTGTACTATTATATTAATATATTAAAAGGAGACATGTGGGCTTGTTTCTTTTAATAAGAATGGGTCTGGTTCATATGTGGGCTTTTATTTAAAGTCCAATGGATTAAATGAAATAAGAAAATAATATATGACCCATTTATATAAGTGGGGCGGCAAGGTGTATATATTAACCTAATATATTATTTTGTTTCATTGTTTTAATTAAATAAGAATTAGTTAATTTATTAATTAATTGTTTAATTAAGAAACAAATCTTTTTCTGATCAGGAAATATATTTCCTAAAGTTATACTATTGGTAGTAGTATAATAAAAGTAAAAGACTTGTTTGATAAGAAAATAAATGAATAATTTTATTTATTTAATCAAATAAGAAGTCTTTTTATTTAGTCAACAAAAAAGAATAAAAATATCTATGAGTTGGATTAGGTTTTGAAGTCAAAAGATTGATGGAAATTAGGGTGCAACACAAACTCTTTTTGGTATATAATTTGCGGCAACCCTAGTCTATTTAGAGGAAGATTTCGGCAATCCTAAATAGAAGAGGAAGCAAAATTTCGGCCACCTATATAATTCCACATATAGAATTCGGCCACCATAGTTGATTGAATGATTCAATTTTTCTTCTTCTTCTCAATTCATAGAAAAGGATAATTTTTATTCTACTAAACATAAAAGAGAGAAGAGATTATTCTTTGATAGTACACTGATTGCTTGTTCATCAATAAGCTTGTGTGTACAACATCGAATTAGGTTCACACGAGTTTCGATCATTAGATTGAGAACTCAAAAGTGACCGGAATAATTTTTGTCTTCTTTTGATTGTTTTGTGACTAACAAAAGAAAAAGAAAACTTTTTTCATCCATTCTCAGGTTTGCAATTCAAAGAAAAAGGGAGACCACGCTCCTAAGTGATTCACGTACGTGTTCGGATTGGAAGATCTCGCGGTACTGTTCACTATCACTGTTCACGGCGGGGGTACTGTTCACAATCACTGTTCACGCGGGTACTGTTCACGGGCATCGGAAAAGATTTTACGGATTACCAATCGACGTAAGTCAATCGGATCACGCGTCAAGAGGTATTTAACTCTAATCGTATATATTTGAGTTTAATTAATTAAAAGGTTAAGGTTCAACTTTGAGAAAAATTTTAAAACCATACGAAATCTATTTTTCGTTTCTTCCGCTGCGTTTTATATCGATTTTTCCGTACAATGTAACCATAAGACTTGGACTCTTATAAGAGAATTAATGCCTAAGTAAACATATATGAATGCTCAATGCAAGTATGTGCTAGACAAACACACAAAATGTTTAACTAGATGTAGAGAATATAAATCTAACAATCTAGTTATTAGCTAACTTCAATCAACTTCACAACTTCACAAAATATGCAATAAATCCACTATAACTTAGTTTAATTACATTCTAAGTTGACAACCTAGTCAAGCTTCTCAAGGATTGTAACTTAAACATATTTACCTGCAGGCTTTTTATAGTGCTTCTTGGTGCAACTAGCACGTGTAGCCATAAGACTTGGACTCTTAGAAGAGAATTAATGCCTAAGTGAACATGTATGAATGCTCAATGCAAGTATGTGTTATACACACAGAAAATGATTAACTAGATGTAGAGAATGTAAATCTAACAACCTAGTTATTAGCTAACCTCAATCAACTTCACAACTTCACATGATATGCAGTAAAGATGAAGTCTTTGCAAGAAACATGCAATAAAAATGAAGTCTTAGATAAGTAGAACACTAAATAAGATGAGATGTTTGTTCTTACTTACCAAGTGAATATATGATGAACAACCATGTTTGATAATGCTAGATGAAGCTTAAATGCACATGGATTTGGGAACGGAGTGTTAAAAAAAAGCTTTCTTAGAACTTGTTAATAGCCAAAATTGGCTAAGGACCAAAGGAGAATTTTCCACCTCCCAGACCTGGTTCCATACCCGAGAGTTTCCACCAGGAGACCTCTCTATCCAGTGCCGAACTACGATATCACCCCAGGAACAAGGACGGGCTCCGGAAACATCCGGGATAGAGCCCGAAATGATCAGATCTAGCCCACATCACCAAAGCTAGAAGCTTCCCGAAGTCGAGGTCACCTCGCAAACGCTCCAGAGACTCGCATGTACCTCGACTAATACAGAAGAATGTCCCTAGAAGGCCGCACCTAGCTTCGAAAGGTCAGGGGAAGTCACACCTAGCTTCGAAAGGGTCAAGGAAAGCCAGATCTGGCTCCAAGCTGGATGAAACTTCTCAGATATCAAGGTCAGAACAGTAATCAACCTCACTGGTTGGTGCACCACACCATGCCATATTCAACGACCCCTATAAAGGATCATGCTGAAAGGATACGAGGGATACACCGAATCATATCTGGAAACGTTACATATACGCAGAACAAGTAATAGAATCCAAAAAGGAAATAAGCTGATCTCCACCACGATACTCTCAATTCGGCAAAGTCAATGACATTAAAACAAGAAATCCCGCCCTATAAGGAGGGGAGAGACTGAGAAAATCAAGGGGAGAATCAGTCTGTTTGACCTACAAACTATGTATAAATAGAAAAGAAAGAAAATGAAAAATAGGAGACTACTATTCGACAGGCATACGACAAACAATCAACCATTCCCTAGAGAGAGTTGAGAGCAAAGATAAAAGAATTTATGTATTTGTATACCAAGCACGTTCAATAAAATATTCTTGCTTTCTTGTCCTTTTATAAATCATTTCTACACATACAACAAATCTTGGCCACCACCTACGTGGTAGTGGTCTTGAGGGTGTTAACTGAGATTTCTCACCTTGAGCAAAATTTCCGTTAACACTTTCTGGCCCCGTCTGTGGGAAATACCCTACACCCAATTAACCAATTATTTGCATTTACACTTCAGTTGTTTTACAGGAACTATGAGGCTCCGCTCCTCCCAAAGCCAACGTAGAGTCCCGGAGCAACCTCCGGCGAGGCTAACACGAAAAGCCACAAGAAAAGGGAGAAAGTCTGGATATAGTAGTCAAGCTCCGATCCAGACAACCAATACGCGGGTTACTGGCCACCCTATAGTAAGCCAGGCAGCGGTCGACCAACAAGCGGCGGCATTCATAGAATCCATCCGCGTCCACCTTCTCGCTGAAGGAATCACGATCCAGCAAACCAACTTGAATGATCAGGGAGAGCCGAGCAGGCTCGGAGCTAGGCCACCTGCTTTCGATCGCCTAGGACCTGCCCTTCCAGAGCCGGATCGAGATAGATCAGGGTCCCAACGTTCGATCCGGGATAGGCTGGGACCCATGCCCCCAGTTCCGAAAAGACTTTCACAATATCAACCCAGGCTAGTTAAGTCTGCCGCAAATGCTTTAACCCGGAAGCCACGAGGGCTATCTCATCCAACTACATCCAGGAGAACTGCCCGGGCCCTAGAGGAGGAAAGTAGACGAACTCCCCGAGTGGATCATGTCCAGGAAGAGGACCGTATAGAAATTGCCAGTTCATCAGAAAGATTCGAAAGTGAGGAATCTGAAGTTAACTCGAAGAGACCTGGGAATAAGCGAATGAGGGATCAGTTGGCAAAGCTACAAAAAGAGGTCCAGCAGATAAGGAAGGTAAAGAATAAGGAGGACAAAAAGGATCCCCCGAGCGAGATGAACGCTCCCTTCACTAGGAGGATCCGGGAAGCAGAGCTCCCCCCAAAATTCAAAATGCCAGCAGATAGGTTCTTTGGAACGGAAGATCCTCTAAGCCACCTAGAGAGCTTCGTTCAACAGATGGAGGTCCAGAACACTACCAGAGCAGCTATGTACAGAATGTGTCCAACGACCTTGACCGACTACGCGAAAACCTGGTTCAGGAAACTTCCCGTTGATAGCGTGAATTCTTTCACGAAATTATCAACAGATTTTTTGCTCACAATTCCAAGGAGTTAAACCTCGCCCGAAAGATCTCATACACCTCCAATATGTGATCCAGGAATGGAGTGAAACTCTTCGATCGTACGTGGAGCGATTTCACAAGGAGGTCATACAAATGAGAGTTTTCAATGAAAAAGAAACCCTCACCAACTTCAGGCGAAACCTCTGGGCAGGAAAGCTTTTCCGTTCCTTCGCCAAGAGACCTCCCGAGACTTATTAGGAGGCCTATGACTGGGCTCTTGAGCAGGTCGAGATCGACGAACAACTCAAGGTCAAGATGGAACACGACGACATGAGAACGGCAAAGCCTCTGAAGAAAGAAGCCCCCAAATTTGAGCCAGTGCAGAAAACTCAGAATAAACCTCCCAACAGGTCGACATATCGCCTCCCTGCTCCTCTGCATAGGCCAGAAAGATATCCAGCAAAACGAACCCCTCCCCGGGCTTCGCCGCCTCCAAGGACCGTGGCTCCAGTAATGTAAAGGGAAAAAGGGTATGACTACTACACCCCTTTGAATGCTTCTAGGGAAACAATCTACCTTGCCATACGAGATAAAGGGTTGCTCCAAAAGCCCGCTCCCATGGAGGCCCCAGCTGACAGGAGAAACCGATACAAATACTGCGACTTCCACGAAGACGTGGGCCACAACACCTCAGAGTGCTATAATTTGCGCAACCAGATTGAGGCCCTGATAAGGGGAGGATGCCTGATTGAGTTCTTACAACAGGTCAGAGATAATATCAGGACTGGAAGGGAGGTACAAGCCGAAATCCGTGAGGACGTAGAAAAGAGGAAAGGGGAGCAGGCTGACTTAATGCAACAGATCCAGATGATCCCTCAGTATCAAACGAGGTCCCTGAGAAGATATCCGAGGTCGAAAATTGGCCGGAAGGCTGCAAGCCATGGATCCTCTTGTCAGATGGAGCATCCGGGCGAGCCGGGGGAGGAGCTGGCATAGTTTTAATAGATCCGGAGGGGACTGAATTCTGTCACTATTTCAGATTCGAGTTTAAAGCTACCAACAACGAAGTGGAATATGAAGCCCTTCTAGCCGGGATGAAGGTAGCCATTGAACTAAACGCCGACTACCTGCAGATTAAAAGCGATTCGTTGCTTGTTGTAAACCAGGTGACTGGGGTCTACCAGGCAAATGGAGATAATATGGCTACCTACCTAAATCTAGCTCGGCTACTAAAAAGTAAATTTAAGGGACTCAAGATCGATCAGGTGCCTCGACACCAAAACCATCTCGCAGATGTTCTGGCTAAAATAGCGGCGAACGGAGGCCAATCCCTACCAAGGGGAATTCCCCTCAAAGTAATCACCCAGCCAAGCATAGCCACAAATGGAGAAATTTGTTCCCTGGATCGCCTGCCTTGCCGGATGGACCCAATTGTCGCTTACCTCCTTGAAGGAGAGCTTCCCGAAGAGCCGGACCAAGTCCGAAGAATTAAGAGACTCTCGGTTCGATACTGTATGGTGGACGGATACCTCTACAGGAGTGGCAGATCCCTCCCCTTACTTAGGTGCTTGCATCCTGATGATGCTAAGTGGGCATTGAGAGAGGTCCACTCTGGGGACTGTGGGAACCACATAGTTGGGGAAGCTCTAGCCTATCAGGTGCTTCGTATGGGGTACTATTGGCCGACCATCCACCAAGACGCAAAGAGTTTTGTGCAATCTTGCGAACCTTGTCAAAGAACTTCAAACTTGAACCACCAGCCACCCGAGTGACTTTCGTCCCTCAGTTCACCTTACCCCTTTGCCATGTGGGGAATCGACCTAATTGGGCCACTTCCTACCGCTCCTGGACAGATGAAACATGCTATCGTGGCTATCGACTACTTCACAAGATGGGTCGAGGCAGGACCTCTTTCTCGAATATCAGAAAAGAATACAACCAAGTTCATCAAGACTAACGTGGTATGCAGATTCGGGACCCCTCTCATCATTATAGCCGACCTGGGAAAGCAATTCGACAACGCACGGTTCAAAGACTTCTGCAAGGGATTGGGGATCGACCTCAGACTCGCTTCCGTTGCTCATCCCCAAACTAACGGGCTGGTTGAATCCACCAACAAGACTATTAAGAAACTTCTGAAGAAGAAGCTACAGCAGAAGAAAGGCAAGTGGGTCGTAGAGCTACCAGAGGTCCTCTGGGCAAACCAGACTACAAAAAGAACAGCTACCGGGGAGACACCTTATTCCCTGGCTTTCGGAGTTGAAGCAGTCCTCCCTATCGAGCATAAGTTTACCTCGTTCAGGGTACAGTACTTTGAGCCCGAAAGCAACGAAGTCAAGCTCCGGGCTAATCTAGACCTCTTAGAAGAAAAACAAGACCGGGTAGCAGAGAAAGTAGCGATCTACCAGAGCAAGATCGCTAGATACTTCAACCAAAAGGTTAGAGCCCGGAAATTTAAAGAAGGAGATCAGGTACTTAGGAAGGTGACCCTGAACACTCGGAAAAGGCCGGATGGAGTCTTAAGTCCCAATTGGGAAGGGCCATATTTGATAAAGCTAGTTGTTCGCAATGGAGCTTATAAACTTGAAGACATGGACGAACGATCCATCGACCACACTTGGAATGCAGATTATTTGAGGAAATTCTACCCTTAAGGGGAGTTCTCCAGTAGACTACGCCCACTTAGTTTTCATTACCGACCCTAATAAAGATGTACTACATCTCGATCATCAATAAAGTCATTTTCCTTTCCTCTTCCATCTTTGTTTCCAACTATGTTCAACATTAGTGACTACACCCTTGTATAAGAAACTCAACATAAACGTTTCGAGACCAGGAAATAGCTGAATAGCCCTCCTGTTGCCTTGGTCGGGCTACCACCCCCAAGAAGGATTTGAGTGTAAGAGCATAGTTGCCCTCCAGATCTCGAGACCAGGAAATAGCTGAATAGCCCTCCTGATGCCTTGGTCGAGCTACCACCCCCAAGAAGGATCTGAGTGTAAGAGCATAGTTGCCCTCTAGATCTCGAGACCAGGAAATAGCTGAGTAGCCCTCCTGATGCCTTGGTCGGGCTACCACCCCCAAGAAGGATCTGAGTGTAAGAGCATAGTTGCTCTTCAGATCTCGAGACCAGGAAATAGCTGAATAGCCCTCTTGATGCCTTGGTCGGGCTACCACCCCGAAGAAGGATATGAGTGTAAGAGCATAGTTGCCCTCCAGATCTCGAGACCAGGAAATAGCTGAGTAGCCCTCCTGATGCCTTGGTCGGGCTACCACCCCCAAGAAGGATCTGAGTGTAAGAGCATAGTTGCCCTCCAGATCTCGAGACCAGGAAATAGCTCGATAGCCCTCCTGATGCCTTGGTCGGGCTACCACCCCGAAGAAGGATATGAGTGTAAGAGCATAGTTGCCCTCAAGATCTCGAGACCAAGAAATAGCTGAGTAGCCCTCCTGATGCCTTGGTCGGGCTACCACCCCTAAGAAGGATCTGAGTGTAAGAGCATAGTTGCCCTCCAGATCTCGAGACCAGGAAATAGCTCGATAGCCCTCCTGATGCCTTGGTCGGGCTACCACCCCCAAGAAGGATCTGATTGTAAGAGCATGATTGCCCTCCATATTTCAAAGACTAGGAAATAGCTACGTAGCCCTCCTGATGTCTTGGTTGGGCTATCACCCCATATAATAAAAAAAATAAAAGAAAATAATAATATATATATATATATGTATATATATATATATATAATGTTTGCTTTCGTGTGCAGGATCAAAATCATCATAATCCCCTACACGAATCTTAATTGTTGCTACAGATGCTACTCTGAATCCCATTCAAGACCAGAAATAAAATAAAAAGTTCTCAAAAGAGCGCTTCGATTTATCATTAAGGACAAGGGGAGCCTACCCCCCGGTAAGGCTACATCCAAATGAGGAGCCCAACCCCCGAACTCGGGCTACAAAAAGAAGAAGAAAAAGGAAAAACTGATAAGGGCAAAACGGGGTGCCCACCCCCTTTTTCGGGCTATCAGAAACAAGTCATGATGAAACGCTTTAAACTTTGGGACTCTCATGGCTCCCCTCCACTGGCCCTCCTTTCTCTTGCTGATCCTCGCCATCAACCCCCTCTACAGATAGCTGTCCATCTTGGTTATCCTCACCGACCGCTCCTCCATCTAGAGGCTCCATCGGTTGATCAGCTGGATCTTCCTTCAAAACCTCATTAATTACGTCCATAACCTCAGGCGGGATAGCCACGTCAAGAAGGGCAGCCATGGACCCCGTCTGGCTCCTGTCGACCTCCATCTCTGTTAAATGAGGATCCTCAGATGGGCTCTTAACCTCTTCACCGGCTCCAGACTGATCCTCCTTGGATCGAGAGGACATCACTTTACTGGAAGACTCCCCAGTACCTGAGATGGTAAAGGTAGGAAGAGGGAATGAAGGATCTGCCTGAGCGGGTTGCTTCCCAGCTCCTGCTGGGCTCGAAGGGACCACCTTGTCGCCTTCAGGGTGAGATAACTCGGCAACCTTGAGCATTATTTTCTGTCTATCCCAGCCAGCAATAGATGATAAATCAAAGGGAGGAGGAAGAGCTTCCATGGCCTGAAAGGAAGCATAGAAATACCCGTCGCTGAAGGAGGTCTCCGCATCAGCTTGCAGCTTGGTCACCTGAGTAATCAGAGACTGGTTCTCGAGGTCCAACTTCTTAGCCTCAGACCTCCAGGAATCCCGCTGCCTAGCCCGCCGGAGAGATTGAAGACGCTCCTGATCATAAGATTGCTTCATCCTCTCATGGTCGCAGCGAAGCTCAGCCATCTCAGCCTCGACTTTTCCCTTGCTGGAAGTCACCTCCTCCACTAAAGACCGAGCCTGCTTGAGCAGTTCCCCGGCTTTCTCAGCTTCAGCTTTGGCTTTTGCAGCCTGATCACGGAGGAGGGCTACCTGCTGGCCCATCGCGACATTAAGCTTGAAGGCCTACAAAATACAGAACCCGAGTTAGAAAGTGAACGAATTAACAAGAGTAGCATGAAGGAAATATAATTACCTCAGCTAAAATAGTAGACCCCTTGGTTATAAAGACGTCCACGGGCATATAAGCCATCTTGGAGATCCCGCCACCCAGACATGACGCTATGAATTGCTCCAGGACCTCATCCCGCCCTGTCGAGCTCGACTGAGGCCGGGAGCGGCTGGAAGGAACCTTCGCGACACCTTTCCTAGAAGCAACACCTTTCCCAGAAACCTTCGAGGCTTTGGTTGTTGGAAGCGCAACGGAATCAGGTGCTTGAGTCGAAGGGGTAGCAACTTTGGCGGCCACGGCCGAGGGGGCAGAAGCAGCCAGGCCAACCACCTGGGGAGCTTTACCCAAAGCCCGGAAAGCCTGCAAGGCAAGAGTGGCCATCTTAGACCCAGCCGGAGAGATAGAGGAAGCCAGAGGGGGTTCGACCCCAGAGGAGGGAAGAGAAACTCCACCTTGAGGGGAGCGTGAGACGTGACGGGTGGCCGGTTCCACGACGAAAACTGTGAATAAGCAGATTAAAAAAGAAAATGTTAGAACCAAGCTAAGTAATAAGGCGAAGCAACTCAATGACACTTACGAGGAATATCGTCTGAAATCTGCAAATACTTGTTCACCCTACGAGGATCAAAAGCTTCAGCAGTAGGGAACTTCAGATTCAAATAATTTCGGGCTAGAATAGCCTTTAAAACGGCTTCGGACTCAGAAGGCAGGGAGTCTCGGTCCCAGGAGGGCTTGTCACTGAAAGCCGTGGGAACCTCGAATTCATGCCCTCCGATGAAAATCGAGCTACCCGAGTCATCCCCCACCAAGATCCATTCTTCTTTCCACGCGGGGTCCTTCTTCGAGGCACCAGGAACGATGAAGTTGAGCTTGTTCTTGGCCTTGGCATAGAACTGGCCTCGAGGAACCCCAGACAAGCTCCCAGTCTGGAAGAGATAGGCCAGCTCCTCTGCACCCGACTCCCTCGTCACCTTACTCATCTGGCATTGTTCCCTCCATAATACAAGGAAACCAATCAGATGCCTCCAGAAGCCAGGCGTCAACTGGAGGGGAGCGAGCTGGATGGTGTTGAGAGCCCACCGAAGGGTTGGATGGAGGGGAAGCCTGACCCCGTTCTCAAAAGCGGCCATATGAATCGGAAGCACGCCTTTAGGGGGATTGAAGAAGTCATAATTTTTGGGAGGCACCGAGATGGATAAGCCGTCGGGGATGCCAAACTTTGACCTCAAGCGATCAATCGACACCGGGTCAACGGTGGAATCTGGGATAACCCAGAAATCGTAAGGAAGGAGCCTCTCCACAAGGGGACCAGGAGCCGAGACCCGACGCTCCCCTGCGGTGCCACCGTCCGCTTCTTTATCGGAGTCATCATCGACTATATCCAAAGGGTGGTCGGGATGGTTGGAGAACCCTGTCCCGATGGATACATTCCTACTTGACCGCCGACGTTGCGAGGTGGGCGGGGAATCGTCGCCGTCAAAACTCCTCCTAGCCCGCTTCCCCATAGTAAGACTGACGACCTCCTCACCGTCGAGTATGGAATCAGCTGAGTCGCGACTGTTTTTCGAAATTGTAAAAGCCAAAAAGGACGAAGAATGAAGAAAGAAGCAAGCATAGAGGAAAGGCTATGGAAATATTTCTCTGCAAAAAATTTTTAGCTCGAAGAGATGTGAGAAAGATGAGGAGGAAAATAGACATATATATAGGTAGGAGGGCAGCAGCACGAGTTACCGAGATACTCGTCTGGTAACGGTAAAAAATCGAATACAGTAATGTAACCGGATTAAACTCAACAGCGGGCTAATCATCTCACGCCACATCACTTACGCAGTTAAGAGGAAGATCTCCCCAAGATTCTAGTAACGGTAAAAAATCTCAGGGACTGCCATAACGCAATCAGATTAATGCGAAGATAAATTAATCGGTTCGCATCACGTCACTCAAATGAAGAAATTTCCCCAATATTTCGGTAACGGTAAAAAGAGGAAGATTTCCAAAATAAAGTAAAAATCTGACCCCAACCCCGAGCTCGACGTCTGGTGTTCAAGTCAGAGGGGACTTCTGTTAATAGCCAAAATTGGCTAAGGACCAAAGGAAAATTTTCCACCTCCCAGACCTTGTTCCATACCCGAGAGTTTCCACCAGGAGACCTCTCTATCCAGAGCCAAACTACGATATCACCCCAGGAACAAGGACGGGCTCTGGAAACATCCAGGATAGAGCCCAAAATGATCAGATCTAGCCCGCATCACCAAAGCTAGAAGCTCCCTGAAGTCGAGGTCACCACGCAAACGCTCCAGAGACTCGGTTGTACCTCGACTAACACAGAAGAATGTCCCTAAAAGGCCGCACCTAGCTTCGAAAGGTCAGGGGAAGTCACACCTAGCTTCGCAAGGGTCAAGGGAAGCCAGATCTGGCTCCAAGCTGGATGAAACTTCTCAGATATCAAGGTCAGAACACTAATCAACCTCACTGGTTGGTGCACCACACCATGCCATATTCAACGACCCTATAAAGGATCATGCTGAAAGGATACGAGGGATACACCGAATCATATCTGGAAATGTTACCTATACGCAGAACAAGTAATAGAATCCAAAAAGGAAATAAGCTGATCTCCACCACGATACTCTCAATTCGGCAAAGTCAATGACATTAAAACAAGAAATCCCGCCCGATAAGGAGGGGAGAGACTGAGAAAATCAAGGGGAGAATCAGTCTGTTTGACCTACAAACTATGTATAAATAGAAAAGAAAGAAAATGAAAAAGAGGAGACTAATATTCGACAGGCATACGACAAACAATCAACCATTCCCTAGAGAGAGTTGAGAGCAAAGATAAAAGAACTTCTGTATTTGTATACCAAGCACGTTCAATAAAATATTCTTGCTTTCTTGTCATTTTATAAATCATTGCTACACATACAACAAATCTTGGCCACCACCTACGTGGTAGTGGTCTTGAGGGTGTTAACTCAGATTTCTCATCTTGTGCAAAATTTCCGTTAACAGAACTTCTCATACTAGAAAACTTCACGCCCACTCTAAAGATATGACTTTTGAAGTTCTGAAACAGCTTGGTGAAGTTAATGATGTATATATAGATCCCTAATTGAAACTGCGTTGTTTTGCCCCCGACGCTCAAAGTGCGACTTCCAAGTGCAACTTTGTCTGGCATTTTTGAAGCCGCGAAAGTTACTAGAGCATGATGCGAGTTGCAAAGTATGACTTTATTTCGTACATAAGATCTCACAGAAGTTAATGGAGATCGATACAAGTTTTAAAGTGTGACTTTATTTCACACATAAGATCTCGCGGAAGTTACTGGAGATCGATGCGAGTTTCAAAGAGCGACTTTATTTCGCACATCCAAAGTGTGACTTTATCTTGCATTTCACAAGCTTGCACATATCCATTTGAGAGATTTTTGAGATGTAAAGCACACCACTTTGAAGAGAAAAAAATGGCCTTCTCAAATGGTCAAGAACACACACTAACTAATATGCATGAAATGCAAGTGTGAAAGTGATGATATGCTCACTAACAATGAAACACAAATGAATGAGATGTGAGTGTGTGCACCTAATCTCTTCAAGGGAATATGTCAAGTGATATACCTTGAAGCTCTTGTTCTTGAAGTATTAAGGATGCCGGAAAGAGTGTTGATCACGATCACGAGAATAAGCATACAAACACCTATTCTACCCTTACAACATCAACCCATTGTAGTTTGTCATAGAAATAAACCAATCAATAAAATAGTGGTGTAAGTTCCTCATATTTTGATTGGCTTATTTCGTTGACAAACCGCATTGGGGATTAATTTTTGTAAGGGTATATTAGGCTTCATTGGGTGTGATCAAGCTTCAAGGACATAATCTCTCTCAAGAGCACTTCAAAGGTATATCACTTGCTTAATTCTCTTTGAAGAGGTTTCAGTTGCACACACTCACATTCTATGCATTTGTATTGACATGCATGTATGGTTGCACACACACACTTCTTGCATTTTGGAGTTGATGGACTGCTCAGTAGGTTAGGCGACATGCAAGGCCACTTGTGCATGTCGCCTGACAAGTCGCCTTAGACTTAGGTTTTTCCAACAGTGTGTTAGGCGACATGCAAGGCCACTTGTGCATGTCGCCTCCAATGTCGCCTTAGTCATCTTATTTTTTCCACAGTGTGTAAGGCAACTTCATAGGCGACTTGGGGATGTCGCCTTACATGTCGCCTCAGGCAATGTGTTTTTTTTTCACAGTGTGTTAGGCGACTTCCAAGGCGACTTGCTCATGTCACCTTGCGTGTCGCCTTTTTCACCCGAACTGGGCATTTTGGGTATTTCACACCAGCTAGTTTTTTGGTCTCTATAAATACATCTTCTTCTCCACCATTTAGACCTAGAGCTCTGAAAATATATCCCTAAGAGAGAGAAAGTAAATCTAAGAGAGAGAGAGAGAGCTCCAAGAAATCTTTTTTACTCAACCAAACTCATACCCATGTGCATCTAAGCTTATTTCTTGCATCTATTCTTCATGGGTCTTCATGCTCTTCTTGACTAGGTAATCAAACAAGTCTTAGAACTTCCTTTTCATCTCTATGTTCTTGTTTACCTAGGGTTAGCAATTATTTGTTAATTAATTGCATGTTTATTTGGTTTAGCATGATTTGAGTATGTTTGTGATTATGTTTGTTGGTTGAGGTTGTATGTTCATTGATAGCTAGCATTTAGGACGTTCTTACCCTTCTAGCTAAATCTTCATGCATTTGCATTTAGATATTGATATCTAGAATTTGCACTCATTGACATCTTTATATCCTTAGATAAGCATTTAGTGTTGCCTAGCATTAATTGCATGTTAGAATATTTTTACATATTCACATAGGTTGTTTAACCTCTTCATTGATTGTTAAGCTTTGTGGCTAAGTGGATTAGTGCACAAGATTGTGGTCTATAATCACTATTAAAGGCCCGTTGGGTAGAGTGAAAGGGTTAGTGACCAAGTAGGTGTGACTTGAGGTCAACCTAGGTTGTAAACTTTCATTCAAATAGTGAATTTGAGGACCGAATGTGGCTAGAAGGATAGCCCGTGAGTTTTGCCCAGTTGGAGGGTTTCTCACGTAAATCAATCCTTGTGTTTTTATTGTTTTCCACATGTTTATGTTATGATTGGTTGATTGCTAATATGGGGTAGGACTACTAAAATTGATTAAGTCGAAAAGTTGGTAATAAATCAACTAAAACCTATTCACCCCCCCTCTAGGTTAATAGACACACGCTATACAGTATTTTCAAGTGGACCTTACAATATATATATATATATATATATTTATATGTGATTTAGCTACTATACAAGAGTTGTATAGTTGCTAGGTAGTTATGCGAGAGAGAGAGAGAGAGAGTGAGATAGTTACTTTTTATTTTAATTTTAAAATTCTTAATTTTTATAGACCCTTGGATTAAAATCCAAAGACTAGAAATTAACCCAACAACTATACAAATAACGTATACAAGTCAACTACACAACTTTTCCTACCAGTAACCTCTTATTTTAATACAATGAGCACCTTTGATGAAATTACATGCAATTGAATGTTTTTCAATCAGATTTTTTGTATGAATCCTCGGAAAATTAAAATACACATTTGGTAAAATTTTGAAATTTTTATGGACTTGGTAACTATTTTTTCAGATATTTTCCTATTTTTAAATGTTTTATCTTCAAAAAGGTCGGAAAAGATTAGTTCTTGTACCCAAAAAATTTTCAAATTTTATTCCACAAATGTATTTCATTCTTTTTATCATTGTAGTCGATCAGATCTACAATTAATTTGAATCCTTGAACTGGCCACTGGCCACCTATAAAACAAGGGAAAAATATAGCGGTGGCGGACCATAATAGGGGATGTTCCTTTGTGGGGAATCACCGATGCTCAAGTCAGAAATTCGTTCGATTAACCAAATGATTCAAAAATCAAAGTGACAAACTGTATTTCTCGATATTGAGCTATTTGTTGATGTGATTGGATCACTGCTAGGGATCGAATGATCTGGTGGGTCGAGATTTGGGGGGATGGGTTCCCTGGTTCGACGTTGGTCGGTCGTGGATTGGGTCGATATTGTGTATCGACGACTTCGATGGGTCGAAGCCTAAGGGATTCCTTGATTTGATGTGGGTTGATCGCGGATTGGTTAATCGATTATTAAGAATGACTTACTTGATCTTTTTAAGATTGTTGAATTGCATTAAATGTGAGGAGAGAATTGAGGAGCTAAGTTGAGAGAGCTTTTGCGAAAGAGATGAGAAAATCAGTACCCCTTTCACTGAGAAGGGGTCTGGTATTATAATGAAGCCTTGGAGCCTTCACCATTAATGCCCTTTATGGAAGCATGATTCTCGGGCCCTTTATTGCTCGTTTTGATTTGTTTGAATATGGTAATAAGGGCCTTGTGAGACTTGGGATTTGTGTAACGTCTGACATGATTATGTCTGTTTAAATTGCTTTTGACCACGTGTTTGTTTGATCAGATACCTTGAAGGGTTGGGTCATGATTTTGGGCATGTTCCTTTGTTGGTCCCTATTGGGCTTTAGTTTTTTTTATCCTTATTTGGGCCTTTTAATGGTTCTTGAATGTGCTCGAGACTCTTTTATCCTTTAATTAATTTGTTGGCCTGCCTTTTGGGCTGAAGGTCCATTTTTTGACCACTGCTCTTCGGTCTTCAAATCTTTAAGTTGCTAAGTTGATGAGTCGACCCTCAAGGTCGATGATTTATATCGAGCAAGATAATAGGAAATTTTGAATCAATTTCGACTTTTTAATGAGATCAGGGGACCTGCTTGGTTGATTTCGAATGTCGAGCTAGATTAGGGGACCTGCTGGGTCGATTTCGAGTGTAGAGCGAGATCTCATGGGCTTAAAGTTGTATGTTATGTCTACTTTTTGTATCGAGTGTTTGATGGAAAATTGATATTCACGATGATCCAGGGGTTTGATCGACAATGAATATCAAACAATCCAGCGTAGTTTGATTTTTTAAGTTTTCAGGGTCGTGCTGGGCTCGTTAAGCTGAGTACAACTTTTATTTTGATTTTGGAGGGTTTCTAGGGTTGACGTGGAATGATCATCAAGTAGGCGCATTTTTCGAAGCTCTTTGGAATTCAAATTGGCACCTTTTGAGTTGTAGAGGTGATAGGAATCTTTTCAGGCGATGTTGAAAATACTACTCAAACGTGTGTCTAAATACTTAGAGGGGGGAAGGGGAGGGGGGGGGGGGGGGGGGGGGGGGGGGGGGTGAATTTGTTTTAATCAAGTTAATTACCAACTTTTATTTATTAATCAATATTAAAAATTTACCCCATAAACAAACATACAAAATCAAGTGTAAAGTGCGGAAATATAAATAACACTTCATATATACGTGGAAACCCTTCGACAAGGGAAAAACCACGGGCTATCCTTTTAGCTACATATGATCCTCAAATCCAATATTGTAATGATGTTTATAACCTAGGTTGACCTCTAGTCACCTAATTCTCGGTCACTAACCCACCACTACTACCCAACGGGCCTTTATAGTGAATCCTTGATCACTTTGCTTGCCAACCACACCTTGGTTGCAAGACTTCACTTGCTTGTACACTACACCTTGTAGTCACAAGACTTAACTCTCAAAGAAGAGATTAGCAACCTAAGTGAATATATGAAAATTTAAAATGCAAATAATGCTAGGCAACACTAAATGCTTATCTAGGAATTAAAGATGACACTAAGTACAAATCCTAGATATCAATGTCTATATAAATGCTTATAAAGACCTAACTAGATATAGATATGCAAGTCTAAAGTCTAGTCATCAAACAAAGCCATATCAACACATGTTGTCACATAAAATGGCAAGGACAATAAATGCAATTAACAAATGCAATCAATGAGTCCTAATTAGCAGGAGGGCAAATATGTCCTAAATATTAGCTATCACAATACAAACCCCAAACATGTCATAACTTCAATTGATATACAATAACTATGAAGATTTGCTAACCTAAGCAATAAATGACATGTCTTGATAGGCTAGAACAATAAATGAGCAAGGATGTGAGTTCTACTTACCAAGTAAAGACATTAATGAAGACCCATGCTTGAATGATGCTCTATATGCAAGATGATGATGGGTTTTTGGGGTTTGGGGAGTCAAGGAACAAAGCTTGAAGCTTTCTCTCTCTTGGAGTCACTTTCTCTCACTTAAGGATATGATATTCTAAGCTCTAGGTCTAAATGGTGGAGAAGATGATGTATTTATAGAAACCAAAAAATGAGCTGGTGTGAAATACCCAAATTGCCTAGTTCGGGTGAGAAAGGCGACATGCAAGGCAACATGACCAAGTCACCTCGTAAGTCGCCTAACACACTGGAGGAAAAACACATTGCCTGAGGCGACATGGAAGGCGACATGCACAAGTCGCCTATGAAGTCGCCTAACACACTGGAGGGAAAACAAGGTGTCAAAGGTGACATCTAAGGCGACATGTACAAGTCGCCTTGCAAGTCGCCTAACACACTGTGGAAAAAATTCAAGTCTAAGGAGACTTGTCAGGCGACATGCACAAGTGGCATTGCATGTCGCCTAACCCACTGTGCTGCCCATCAACTCCAAAATGCAAGAAGTGTGTGTGTGTTTGTGTGTGTGTGCAACAATACATGCATGTCAATACAAATGCATAAGATGTGAGTGTGTGCAACTAAAACTCTTTAAGAAGAATTAAGCACAAGTGAACTACCTCTCGAAGCTCATGAGATGACCGGAAATATGTCTTCGAGAACCTATGCTACCCGTTACACAAACATCCCAAATGTGATTTGTCATGAAACAATCCAATCATAAAAATGAGGTTCTTACAATCTCCCCCTTTGGCTATTTCATGACAAAATCACCACTCACAAAATAGTCCTCACAAAACGAAAAAATAAGGCTATTGGTAAATAAAATATATTCTACGTTACAATAAGAGAAACCTAAGATCTATGTCTTCAAGGTCATCAATCTCTTCGTAGATCATCATACCTACATACAATAGCAAGAAAGCACTTTCCAAGAACAAGTGCATGTGAGCTGAACCAAAATATAAAAAGTAATTGCACTCAATAAAGCAATATAAAGAAATGCATGTTCAATGCTCCCCCTAAATGAGTTACTCTCTCTCAAGGCTTCTCCCACAAGCAAAACCGGTGCTCCCCCTATATCTCTTAAGACTTCTCCCCCTTTTTTTCATGAGATAGGCAAAGGATCTCCCCCTATCGGGTTGCTTTAGAAAATAGAGATATTCGCACAAAAGATGATTGCATAATCATAAACATAAACTTTATGCAACTCAATTAAGTAAGAGAGATTCAAGGAGTTTTATTTTAAAAAGAATGTGTGACGGTGTTGCTTTGCATGCAAGACATAGAACATCAAAGTTCAAAAATAATGGTATTTGGCAAAGCAAACTGTTAGGATTATGCTCAATAGCAAGAGTGTAATATTGTAATTGACAATCTTTTCATATAAATAAAGTGATTTCTGATTCTGCAAAATCTTATAGCATTTATAAATATAATTGTCAAGGTAAATAATCATAAGGTCAAAAGACTATGAGATATGAAGAATTGTTTGTACATCCGGATATGTATGAGGTAGACACAATTCTTTAGTTAGTCTTGAATAACGTTCACAACTTAAGTTAAAGGTTGGGCACCTCTATCTTGATAAAGTTGTAGAATTCTTTTACTAGCATTTGAGTGGGATCAAATGAGTTATGATGAGTCTAAAATCATCGAAAGGTTTTCGAGTAAAAGAATCTAGTGTACTAGGTGCATTGAACTGGATCACAATGAAATACTTTATCTAGAACCGTCACTAGATATAAGTCTTTTCATTATCAGGACAATCGGAGAGTCTATCTAAATCCTGAGATAAATGATGGACTTATGGTTGCAAGTGTTATCATTTGAGCTATCAATGAGTACGATTATATAGCATAGTCTATCCTCGATAGTTTGGTGGTATTCATTTGTTAATCGATAGAGGACTTCATTTATAGATATGGACATCGTGGCTCCATTTATTAAATGAGAGTATAATATCATCATATGGATGTTTTGAGGTATTGGATACTAAATCTCAACGTTGAGTTTTCAATAATGATTATTGAAGACATGGCTTCTGGACAAGTCAAAATATCCAAGTTCAAAATGTAGTCATATGAGGAAATATGGTAACTTGGAGAGCTATAGGCGGTCTATGAGCTATTGGCGATTACTGATATTATTCACGAGGATACACCATCTCCTATAAGATTGTCTAGGGTATGAATGAGAAACATCTCCTTATTCTATCTTTATTTAAGAGTTTAATTTTAGCTCTTTAGTGGAATGAGTTAAAATTAATAAATCGGACCTAAGTGAATCATTTGTTGATTGTGATTAGGTTATGTCTATTGAAGCTTAAATTTAGATAGCCCGCCAAGATCCACAATCTACACGTACTTGCATGGATCACTTGATATATTCTACCGGACCAATTTATGGGTCCATCTAGAATTGCATTTAATATATTAAGAATATAATATGTCTATTATTTATTTAATGGGCTGCACTATTATATTAATATATTAAAAGGAGACATGTAGGCTTGTTTCTTTTAGTAAGAATAAGTCTGGTTCATATGTGGGCTATTATTTAAAGTCTAATGGATTAAATAAAATAAGAAAAATAATATTGGGCCCATATATACATGGTGTGGGCGGCAAGGCTAAATAAAATAGCCCAAGATATTATTTTATTTTATTGTTTTGATTAAATGGGAATTAATTAATTATTTAATTAATTAATAGTTTAAATCAAAATCTTTTCCTGATCAGTAAATTAAATACTATGTGTTGGATTAGGGTTGGAATTCTTTTAAGTGATAGGAGTCCTAATGTGGTAAGGATTAAGTCCACATACACTCCTTATTATACAAAGAATTCGGCCACCACTAGTCCTACAAGGGTTAGGATTCTTGAATTGATAGGAATTAGGGAAAAAGACAATTCCTTTTCAAGTAAGGAAATTAACCAACCCTAGATTTCCTATTCAATGAATTCAGCCAACCCTACTTGGTGAAGGAGAAAATTCGGCCAACCTATAAATATAAGGTTATGAATTTTCGGCCACCAAGAAGCATAATAGAGAGAGATTTTTATTTGTTTTGAAAATAAAAAATCCTACTCTATACACATAGATTTTCGGCCAAGAGAGAAAAAGAAAATAAGTTCTCATTCGATAGTGCACTTACAAGCCTTAACATCAAAAGGTTTTGTGCACACTTTCAATTTAGGGTTACGCGAGTTTCAATCATATTGATTGTGAATTCAAAAGTGACTGGAACTATTTTTTTAGGCTCTTGGTGTTTTACTATTGAAGATCAAGATCAGAAATTCCATACATCCATTCTAAGGTAAGCAATTCAAAGAAAAAGGGAGACCACGCTCCTAGGTGATTCACGTACGTGCTAGGATTGAAGATCTTACGGATTACCATCAACGTAAGTCAATCGGATCATGCGACAAGAGGTATTTAACTCTAACCGTATATTTGAGTTTAATTAATTAAAGGGTTAAGGTTCAAATCTTTAGAAAAATTTTAAACTATACGAAAATTATTTTTTCTCCTTCTGCTGCAATTTTAAGCAATTTTTCCCTACACAAACATCAAAAGGGTTTCCATAAGAATTCAAACCAATTTGCACCCTTTTGTCATAAGCAAACACGATATAGTATTTTTGAAAAGAAATTTTCAACACACACAAAACTATATCAATCCTTAAAAGCAAATCAAGACATTGGATCAAGAGATCCTTTTAGATTTTCCCGGATAATTATCCATATGATAGTAGTCTTGATTAACAATTAAGAAGAGAGAGAAGACTAATTTGGATATAAAATCCTTATTGATTACATTGATACAAGATCCTAATTGATTAGTCTTCTCATTTGCATTCACACACATTTGCATTAAGGCAATCAAAACATATTTCATGCATATCATTTAAAGCATGTCATTGTCAAGTTCACATGTCATGGAGATAAATTATAGGTCATTCAAATGTACTTTCCCAATTAAATCTTCTAGTCCAAAATGCATGTTTGAACATAAATGTGATATGGATTGCAAACAAAGCAAGGTTACACACTTATTTAATAAAGATACCATATAAGCATATATGTGCAACCTAGTATCTCAAGCAATTAATAAAGAGCATAAAATTAATCAACTTTTTGCACAAAGCAAACCATGCAAATTTTCTCTCTTTGCTTGAGCTCCCCAATTGGGGTCAATTCCAACCAAGTCAATGGGAGGCATGTTAGCACAATAGCATGCGGTTTCATTTTTCGTAATCCACTTAGGTGACACATTTTCATTCCTAGCGGTCATGGTCATCATGTTACTAGATTTCCCAGGATCAATAACTCTAAATTTCCAAGGCACATGCATATTGGCTTTTCTAAGCCTTTTCCTCTCAATCATGCTCTCAACCCTACATATCTTAATGTAGTTATGGCAATTTGACCTAATGTGCCCATAAACACCACAAAAGTGACAAGTAGGTATAAAAATAGATATCATACCAAATCCTTATGAGGTCATTGAAGACTTGTCATGCATTTGATGTTGCCTTTGGTGTTGAGCCGGTTCTCTCCTACTATGTTGTTGAACCGGATTGCCATGCTTCCTTGGTTGAGTTTGCTTGTCTTTTCTTCTTGGTTTAGGGAAGCTTGGATGTGGAGCTCTTGGTTGTTGAGGTTAAGCTCCATTCTTTGTTGGCATCTTCACTTGGCCACTTTTGGTTGACTCCCCAAGATCAATCTTCCTCCTAGGATGTTGAGGAGGTGAAGCTTTGCTTTTGCCTTGAGCTTGAGGTTGCTTGATCTTATCCTTCTTCAAGTCTTGAATGTACTTTATCTCTTTATCCTTGACAATCTTCATGGAATTCACTTTGTTGGCAAGTTCATCCTTCATTGCATTCATCCTTTGGTGGCAATCTTTAATCTCCTTCTCATATTTGGACACATCAACCATGTCCATCTTCAAGGAGTCATCTAACTTGGTCTTTAGGTGAAGGTTTTCCTTCTTCAACAAGTCTTCACTTTCTTTGACTTTCCTCAATTCATCATCCAAGTGAGTCACCTTGGCTTCTAGTTGAAGGTTATCCTTTTCCAATCTAAGGATATCATTATCTTTCTCATTCAATGACTTTTGAAGAGAATCAACTAACTCTTGATAATTAACCACATTGCCACAAGAGTTCTTAGAGCATGAGTTATCACTATCGAAGCTTCTCCCACTTGTGCTTGTGAGAGTCATATCTTCAAAGCTAGCGTCTCTTAATCTTGCTCCACCTTGGCCTTCACACTTCAGGTCACCCTTCTTGAATCCTTTAAGTGACAAACACTTGGTGACGAGTTGAGCTTCTTCATGGTAGGATACCGAAAAGGCGGAGTATTTGTTCTCACACTCAACTGAGCTTGTGGAACTTCCTTTAACTACTTCAACTTCGCTATCACACCGATTAGCGATCATAATAACTCCTCCATTCTTGTTTTTCAAGTTGCCACAATTTGATGCAATATGGCCAATTCCACCATATTCAAGGCAATGGTCACTTTTCCTTGACATTTTCTTTTCCTCCTTGACTTTGGAGGTCATAGACTTCTCCTCCTTCACTTTGGAGGCCAAAACCTTCATTTGAGATTTCACAAATCTCTTAAATCTCTCCACCATGAGAGTCATCTCCTCATCGGAGTCATCTATCTTCCTTTCAACATTAGAGGTCATCGAAGCAAATCCCACTCTAAGTGTTTCACTCTTACATATGGTGTATAGGTGAAGTGAGTGAAAGAATGCAAATGAAATGCAAAGAACAAAATGCACACAAATGCAAGACACACAAACAATGAGCAAGGATCACCTAAGTATGTCTAGGAACCCGCTCTGATACCAACTGAAAATACTACTCAAGCTTGTGTCTAAATACCTAGGGGGGGGGGGTGAATAGGTTTTAATCAAGTCAATTACCAACTTGTTTTGATTAATCAATATTAAAAATTTACCCCATAAACAAACATATAAAATCAAGTATAAAGTGCGGAAATATAAATAACACTTCATATATACGTGGAAACCCTTCGACAAGGGAAAAACCACGAGCTATTCTTTTAGCCACATACGATCCTCAAATCCACTATTGTAATGACGTTTACAACCTAGGTTGACCTCTAGTCACACCATTCTTGGTCACTAACCCAACACTACTACCCAACGGGTCTTTATAGTGAATCCTTGATCACTTTGCTTGCCAACCACACCTTGGTTGCAAGACTTCACTTGCTTGTACACTACACCTTGTAGTCACAAGACTTAACTCTCAAAGAAGAGATTAGCAACCTAAGTGAATATATGCAAATTCAAAATCCAAATAATGCTAGGCAACACTAAATGCTTATCTAGGAATTAAAGGTGACACTAAGTACAAATCCTAGATATCAATGTCTATATAAATGCTCATAAAGACCTAACTAGATATAGATATGCAAGTCTAAAGTCTAGTCATCAAACAAAGCCATATCAACACATGTTGTCAAATAAAATGGCAAGGACAATAAATGCAATTAACAAATGCAATCAATGAGTCCTAATTAGCTAGAGGGCAAATATGTCCTAAATATTAGCTATCACAATACACACCCCAAACATGTCATAACTTCAATTGATATACAATAACTATGAAGATTTGATAACCTAAGTAATAAATGACATGTCTTGATAAGCTAGAACAATAAATGAGCAAGGATGTGAGTTCTACTTACCAAGTAAAGATATTAATGAAGACCCATGCTTGAATGATGCTCTATATGCAAGATGATGATGGGCTTTTGGGGTTTGGAGAGTCAAGGAACAAAGCTTGAAGCTTTCTCTCTCTTGGAGTCACTTTCTTTCACTTAAGGATATGATATTCTGAGCTCTAGGTTTAAATGGCGGAGAAGATGATGTATTTATAGAGACCAAAAAACGAGCTGGTGTGAAATACCCAAATTGCCCAGTTCTATTGACAAAGGCGACATGATCAAGTCGCCTCGTAAGTCGCCTAACACACTGGAGGAAAAACACGTTGCCTGAGGCGACATGCACAAGTCGCCTATGAAGTCGCCTAGCACACTGAAGAAAAAAACAAGATGTCAGAGGTGACATGTAAGGCGACATGTACAAGTCGCCTTGCAAGTCGCCTAACAGACTGTGGGAAAAATTCAAGTCTAAGGCGACTTGTCAGGCGACATGCACAAGTGGCCTTGCATGTCGCCTAACTCACTATGCTGCCCATCAACTCCAAAATGCAAGAAGTGTGTGTGTGTGTGTGTGAAACAATACATGCATGTCAATACAAATGCATAAGATATGAGTGTGTGCAACTAAAACCTCTTCAAGAAGAATTAAGCACAAGTGAACTACCTCTTGAAGCTCATGAGATGACCGGAAGCATGTCTTTGAGAACCTATGCTACCCGTTACACAAACATCCCCAATGTGATTTGTCATGAAACAAGCCAATCATAAAAATGAGGTTCTTATAGATGTCATTTGAAGCGACGTGCCCCAGCATATTGAGACAAGTGTTCTAAGCCAAACTAATACATCCTGTCATATTGAGATTCGTGTCTACTGGGTTTATATATTTCAAAATCCTTTTCTCCGTCTCTATAACTTGATTAAAACTTCTTGCTCAAGTGAAGGTAGTTTTTGTGTCTGCTCAGAGCGTGTCAAAAGGGTTTTCAATTCTCCCAAGTATTTCAAGCGAGTTTCAGGTGAATCTTCAACTCTTCCACCAATTTTTGGTAAGTTTTTATCTTTTTTCTTTGTTTCCTCCTTTTGTATTTTGCTTCGTTGCTTTTTGGGTGCACTGTTTTATATACTACTTGTTTTCTGGGAAATATCATGCTTTTTTTGGTTGATCTTCAAATAGATTTTGAGTTTTTTCTGGTGTTTGAACCATTTAGTATGTAAATTCCGTGATAAATCCGTTTGTAGGATATATCATTAAATAAGAAATTAAGAATTTAGTCTTTGTGGAGATGTCGACCTAGGGTTTGGATAGTTGTGGTCGATCTGCTCAAGATAGTTTGATCTTTAAACCTTAAGTTTAGATTGTTGTGCTCGCCCTGTTTAGGATAGTTTGATATCTTCATGCTAAAATTGAGGTTTTCTTTTTCGACGAAATTTGGAGCTTTGTCTAGTTAAAGCGAAGATTCGTCGAGCCCATCGCTTGAGAAGATGATTGATGATTATCAGGGTGACCCAAGTAAAGTCGACCTAATTTTTTCAGATTCGGGGTCTGATGCGGACCACTATGATGGGGTGACTTTGGCTAGATCTCTTTCTTACTCGAGTGTTGGTGAGGTCAGAGTTCATCTGAAAGACTAAGGCCGTGGGTCACTTAGCAACGCCGACGAGTTAAATATGGAGCTGCCATCGACCTCTAAGGGCGAAGCATGAAGGTTTCTATCTAACAATCCGACATCAAAACTATCACACGTTGACATCAAGAAATTGGAATTCGAGCTAGGAATTCTATCTTTAGTTAAGGTACGGGCAGCAGCGCCGTTTGAACGGGCAGACTGGTCTCTACCAGGGTGGACCTGTTTTTACCAACTACCATTCAAATTGGGACTTAAGTTTCCAATTCCTTCACTGGCTCTTCAGTTGCTAAACTTCTTCGAAATTGCTTCCAAGCCAGGTGATGCCCAATGGATGGAGGGTTTTTTTATCCCTCGAGGTTTTGATCAAGAAAGAGAAGTTGGACTTCTCATTTGAAAATTTTATATATACGTAACATTTGAAAGAGCATGATACTAACTATAGGAGATACCGAATCGCTGCTCGAAAATATTGAGGTCATCTGATCTCTGAGCTCACAAATAGAGACCCTGATTGGAAACCAAGGTTCTTTTTGCTTAGGGGGAGATCGACCTGGAACAATGCTAGTGGGTGTTCAATTATTTCATGTGAACCTTGTATTTTTTCTTGTACTGATTATTTTTCTTGTTTTTCATTGAGTCTTGAAGGGAAGGCAAAGTTAATCAAGGGAGTGGATGACGTGAGGAGGACTCAAAAGATCCTTTCCATCTACCCGAAAGAGAGGAGTTGGAAGATATTGTTGCAGGAAGAAAGTCTCAGGAAGAGCTCTTGGTGGAACCAAACCACTTTTGCCCAATCAAGTAACCCCTATCCTCGTCTCGAAGATTTGGTTAAGTATGCTAGGATAAGGCAAGGGTTCGAGGTCTTGTGTGGCACATAATTTCTCGAGCCTGTTACTGATGTCGAGCGAGCTTTTGTAGCAGCAACGATGTTGAACCTTAGGTTTCTCTCCTTCGAGGAAACATTGAAGCAACAAATGGAGAGGATCGAGAAGAGGAAAGGGAAAAAAGTTGCCAATGTGTCTGTTCCTCAGGCTATCGAGCTGGTTGAAAAGGTCGACCCCGTCGAGCCATCCAAACCTACTGCGAAGAAATCAAAGAAATGTCCTCGTCCTGATGAGGAGGGTTAGAATGATGGTGTGGTTATCATGTTTTCACCTAATGTATTAGTTTACTTGGATCCTGGCTCGATGCTGAAACAAACTGATCAACTATTATTCCTCGAGGATGAAGCTCGCCTCTCCAAGGTCGGGGCCTCTCGAACGGTTGACTAGGGATTGGCTGGTGCTTTTCAGGTAAGTTTATTTTTGATGTAAAATTTATTCCCTGGTATTTTCTTTAGCGTTGATTGATATCAACCTCCCATTTTTATTGGCTTTTCAATCTCAGTTTTTCCAGAAGAAAGATATCAAAAGTCTTTCCAAGAAGGTTAGCACTTTAACTTCCTTAAATTCAAAGATGAAGAAGGAGCTCGAGGAGGCCAAGTCGTCTGCAGCTGAGTCAAAGAGGATTTCAAAGAAAGCAATCAATAAGCTCGCAGCACTCGAAGAGGAAGTCGCTCGATTTAAGGCTTCTCTTAAGTCGAGCAAAGATAAATTGTCCCAGACTGAGGATAGGCTCGCAGACGCACTGGAGAGGCTCGATAAAGCTACTGATGGAGTCATGATCGAGACCCGAGAAAAGCTTATGCAAGAGTTTCTATTGGGTGTTATCGACTCCTGGGATACGGGCAATGATATCGAGGTCTGGAAGCAGTGGAAGACCTTGAAGGCAGTCGAAGCTTGGAGGTTCCAGATTTTGGATTGCCCAGCGGAATTGAGTTTTAAATTTTTTTTATGCAATCAGCAAAGTAAACCAATTGTACAGTAATAATCGAAAACAATAAGAAGGAGATGAAATTATTTCATACCAACGTTTGTAGGCTCCTTCTTCTTTTCGATCTTCTTCCTGACTTGAAGCACAAGATCTTCCTAGCTATCTCCCGGAATTGGTAACGGCGTGTGGGAAAAAAAGAAGAATTTCTTTTTCTTTGGCCGTAAATCCTAGAACTCTTTTTAGGGTTTGTTTTTCTTTCCTTTGGTTCTATACGCTCAAAAAACTGACTCTCAATTCAGAACGTATGTTGTGTTGTTTGTTTCCAAAAACATATATCATATTGTTAATAGCCAAAATTGGCTAAGGACCAAAGGAAAATTTTCCACCTCCCAAACCTGGTTCCATAACCGAGAGTTTCCACCAGGAGACCTCTTTATCCAGAGCCGAACTACAATACCACTCCAGGAACAAGGACGGGCTCCGGAAACATCCGGGATAGAGCCCGGAACGATCAGATCTAGCCCGTATCACTAAAACTAGAAGCTCCCCGAAGTCGAGGTCACCTCGTAAATGCTCCAGAGACTCGCCTATACCTCGTTGACACAGAAGAATGTCCCTAGAAGGCTGCACCTAGCTCCGGAAGGTCAGGGGAAGCCACTGTAGGGGAAAATCGATATAAAACGCAGTGAAGAAACGAAAAATAGATTTCGTATGGTTTTAAAATTTTTCTCAAAGTTGAACCTTAACCTTTTAATTAATTAAACTCAAATATATACGGTTAGAGTTAAATACCGCTTGACGTGTGATCCGATTGATTTACGTCGATTGGTAATCCGCAAAATCTTTTCCGATGCCCGTGAACAGTACCCCCGCGTGAACAGTGATCGTTTACCCCCCCCCCCCCCCCGTGAACAGTGATCGTGAACAGTACCGCGAGATCTTCCAATCCGAACACGTACGTGAATCACCTAGGAGCGTGGTCTCCCTTTTTCTTTGAATTGCAAACCTGAGAATGGATGAACAAAGTTTTCTTTTTCTTTTGTTAGTCACAAAACAATCAAAAGAAGACAAAAATTATTCCGGTCACTTTTGAGTTCTCAATCTAATGATCGAAACTCGCGTGAACCTAATTCGATGTTGTACACACAAGCTTATTGATGAACAAGCAATCAGTGTACTATCAAAGAATAATCTCTTCTCTCTTTTATGTTTAGTAGAATAAAAATTATCCTTTTCTATGAATTGAGAAGAAGAAGAAAAGTTGAATCATTCAATCAACTATAGTGGCCGAATTCTATATGTGGTATTATATAGGTGGCCGAAATTTTGCTTCCTCTTCTATTTAGGATTGCCGAAATCTTCCTCTAAATGGACTAGGGTTGCCGCAAATCACATACCAAAAAGAGTTTGTGTTTCACCCTAATTTCCATCAACCTGTAGACTTCAAAACCTAATCCAACTCATAGATATTTTTATTCTTTTATAGACTAAATAAAAAGACTTCTTATTTGATTAAATAAATAAAATTAATTATTTATTTTCTTATCAAACAAGTCTTTTACTTTTAATATACTACTACCAATAGTATAACTTTAGGAAATATATTTCCTGATCAGAAAAAGATTTGTTTCTTAATTAAACAATTAATTAATAAATTAACTAATTCTTATTTAATTAAAACAATGAAACAAAATAATATATTAGGTTAATATATACACCTTGCCGCCTCACTTATATAAATGGGCCATATATTATTTTCTTATTTCATTTAATCCATTGGACTTTAAATAAAAGCCCACATGTGAACCAGACCCATTTTTACTAAAAGAAACAAGCCCACATGTCTCCTTTTAATATATTAATATAATAGTGCAGCCCATTAATTAAATAATAGACATATTATATTCTTGATATATTAAAAACAATTCTAGATGGACCCTTAAATCGGCCGGGTAGAATATATCAAGTGATTCATGCAAATACGTGTGGATTGGGGATATTGGCGGGCTATCTAAATTTAAGCTTCAATAGACACAACCTAATCACAATCAACAAATGATTCACTTAGGTCCAATCTATTAATTTTAACTCATTCCACTAAAGAGCTAAAGTTGAACTCTTAAATAAAGATAGAATAAGAAGATGTTTCTCATTCATACCCTAGACAATCTTATAGGAGATGGTGTATTCTCGTGAATAATATCAGTAATCGCCAAGAGCTCATAGGCCGCCTATAGCTCTCCAAGTTACCATATTTCCTCATATGACCACATTTCGAACTTGGATACTTTGACTTGTCCAGAAGCCATGTTTTCAATAATCATTATTGAAAACTCAACGTTGAGATTTAATATCCAATACCTCAAAACATCCATATGATGATATTATACTCTCATTTAATAAATGGAGCCACGATGTCCATATCTATAAATGAAGTCCTCTATCGATTAACAAATGTATGTCACCAAACTATCGAGGATAGACTATGCTATATAATCGTACTCATTGATAGCTCTAATGATAACACTTGCAACCATAAGTCCATCATTTATCTCAGGATTAAGATAGACTCTCCGATTGTCCTCTTTAATGAAAAGACTTATATCTAGTGACGGTTCTAGATGAAGTATTTCATTGTGATCCAGTTCAAAGCACCTAGTGCACTAGATTCTTTTACTCGAAAACCTTTCGATGATTTTAGACTCATCATATTCATTTGATCCCACTCAAATGCTAGTAAAAGAATTCTACAACTTTAACAAGATAGAGGTGCCCAACCTTTAACTTAAGTTGTGAACGTTATTCAAGACTAACTAAAGAATTGTGTCTACCTCATATATATCCGGATGTATGAAAAATTCTTCATGTCTCATAGTCTTTTGACCTTATGATTATTTACCTTGACAATTATAATAATAAATGCTATAAGTAATTGTAAGAATCAGAATTCACTTTATTAATATGAGAAGATTGTCAATTACACTATTACACTCTTGCCATTGAGCATAATACTAACAGCCACACCTAGCTTCGAAAGGTCAGGGGAAGGCACACCTAGCTTCGAAAAGGTCAAGGGAAGCCAGATCTGGCTCCTAGCTGATGAAACTTCTCAGATATCGAGGTCAGAACACTAATCAACCTCACTAGTTGATGCACCACACTACGTCATATTCAACGACCTCCATAAAGGATCATGCTGAAAAGATACGAAGATACACTGGACCATATCTGGAAACATTACCTATATGCAGAACAAGTAATAGAATCCAAAGGGGAAACAAACTGATCTCCACCACGATACTCTCAATTCGGTTGTTAACTCAAAGTCAATGACATTAAAGGGAGAAATCCCGCCCGATAAGGAGGGGAGAGACTGAGAAAATCAAGGGGAGAATCAGTCTGTTTGACCTACAAAACTATGTATAAATAGAAAGAAAGGAAATGAAAAGAGGAGACTACTATTCGACAGGCATACGACAAATCTCAACCAGACCCCAGAGAGTGTTGAGAGCAAAAAATAAAGAAACTTGTATTTGTATACCATGCACGTTCAATAAAAATATTCTTGCTTTGTTTTGGTTGAATGGTATCATCATTCCTTGGCATTTTATAAATCATCGCTACACATACAATCAATCTTGGCCACCACCTACGTGGTAGTGGTCTCGAGGGTGTTAACTGAGATTTCTCATCCCGAGCAAAATTTCCGTTAACACATATATATACATATATATTTATAAAACTAATTAAATCAAATCTTTTAAGATATCTGATATTGTTAATTGCCAAAATTGGCTAAGACCAAAGGGAAATTTTCCACCTCCCAAACCTGGTTCCATACCCGAGAGTTTAACCAGGAGACCTCTCAATCCAGAGCCGAGCTACTATACCATCCCAGAAACAAGGGCAGGCTCCGGAAACATCCGGGATAGAGCCCGGACCCGAGAGCTTCCACCAGGAGACCTCTCTGTCCAGAGCCGAACTGCGATACCATCCTAGAAACAAGGGCAGGCTCCGGAAACATCTGGGATAGAGCCCGGACCCTAGAGCTTCCACCAGGAGACCTCTCTGTCCAGAGCCGAACTGCGATACCACCCCAGGAACAAGGATGGGCTCCGAAAACATCCAGGATAAAGCCCGAAACGATCAGATCTAGCTCGCATCACTAAAACTAGAAGCTCCCCGAAGTCCAGGTCATCTCGCAAGTGCTCCAGAGACTCGTCTACACCTCGATTGTCACAGAAGAATGTCCCTAAAAGGCCGCGAGATCAGTCGAAGCCACACCTAGCTTCAAAAGGTCAGTCGAGGCCACACCTAGCTTCAAAAAGGTCAAGGGAAGCCAGATTTGGCTCAAAGCTAGATGAAACTTCTCAGATATCAAGGTCGAAATACTAATCAACCTCCCTGGTTGACGCACCACACCATATCGTCATATCCAATGACCTCCATAAAGGATCATACTGAAAGGATACGAGGAATGCATTGAATCATATCTAGAAACGTTATCTACATGCAGAATGAGTAATAAAATCCAAAAAAGGAAACAAACTGATCTCCACCATGATACTCTCAATTCGGGCGTCATTCCAAAAATCAATGACATTAACACAAGAAATCCCGCCCGATAAGGAGGAGACTGAGAAAATCAAGGGAGAGTCAGTCTGTTGACCTACAAACTATGTATAAATAGAAAAGAAAAGAAATGAAAGAGGAGACTACTATTCGACAGGCATACGACTAACAATCGATGATTCCCTAGAGAGAGTTGAGAGAAAAGAGAGAAGACTCTTTGTACTTGTATACCATGCATGTCTAATAAAAACATTCTTGCTTACTTGTCACTTTATAAATCACTCTTACATATATAATGAATTTTGGCCACCACCTACGTGGTAATGGTCTCAAGGGCGTTAACTGAGATTTCTCATCCCGAGCAAAATTTCCATTAACACTTTCTGGCGCCGTCTCTGGGAAATTTCCTACACCCAGTTAACCAATCGTTTGCATCTATATTTTCATTGTTTTACAAGAACTATGAGGCTCCGCTCCTCCCAAGGCCAACACAGTGTCCCGGAGCAATCTCTGGCGAGGCCAACCCGAAAAGCCCCAGGAGGGGGAGAAAGTCTGGATATAGTAGTCAAGCTCCGATCCAGACAACCAATACGTGGGCTACTGGCCACCCCATAGTGAGCCAGGCAGCACTCGACCAACGAGCGGCGGCCTTCGTAGAATCCATCCGCGTCCGCCTCCTCGCTGAAGGCATCACAATCCAGCCAACCAACCTGAATGATCAGGGAGAGCCGAGTAGGCTCGGAGCTAGACCACCTGCTTTCGATCGCCTAGGACCTCCTCCTCTAGAGCCGGCTCGAGATAGATCAGGCCCCCAACGTTCGATCCGGGATAGGCTGGGACCCATGCCCCCAGCTCCGAAAAGACTTTCACAATATCAATCCCTGCTAGTTAAGTCTACCGCGGATGTTTTTACCCGGAAGCCGCGATGGCTATCTCATCCAACTACATCTAGGAGAACTACCCGGGCCCTAGAAGAGGAAAGTAGACAAACTCCCCGAGTGGATCATGTCCAGGAGGAGGACCGGATAGAAATTGCCAGTTCATCAGAAAGATTCGACAGTGAGGAATCTGAGGTTAACTTGAAGAGACCTAGGAACAAGCGACTGAGGGATCAGCTGGCAAAGCTACAAAAAGAGGTCCAGCAGATAAGGAAGGGAAAGAGTAAGGAGGACAAAAAGAATCCCCTGAGCGAGATAAACGCTCCCTTCACTAGGAGGATCCGGGAAGCAGAGCTCCCTCCAAAATTCAAAATGCCAGCAGATAAGTTCTCAGGAACGGAAGATCCTCTAAGCCATCTAGAGAGCTTCGTTCAACAGATGGAAGTCCAAAACATTACCAGAGCAGCTATGTGCAGAATGTTTCCAACAACCTTGACCGACTATGCGAAAACCTGGTTCAGGAAACTGCCCGTTGGTAGCGTGGATTCTTTCATAAAACTGTTAACCGATTTTTGCTCACAATTCCAAGGAGTTAAACCTCGCCCGAAAGATCCCATACACCTCCAATATGTGATCCAGGAGTGGAGTGAAACTCTTCGATCGTACGTAGAGCGGTTTCACAAGGAGGTCATACAAATGGGAGTTTTCATTAAAAAAGAAACCCTCGCCAACTTCAGACGAAACCTCTGGGCAGGGAAGCTTTTCCGTTCTTTTGCCAAGAGACCCTCTGAGACTTACCTGGAGGCCTATGACCGGGCTCTTGAGAAGGTCGAGATCGACGAACAACTCAAGGTCAAGATAGAACATGACGACATGAGAACGGCAAAGCGTCTGAAGAAAGAAGCCCCCAAATTTGAGCCAGTGCAGAAAGCTCAGAATAAACCTCCCAACAGGTCGACCTATCGCCTCCCTGCTCCTCCGTATAGGCAAGAAAGATATAAAGCAAAACGAACCCCTCCCCGGGCTTCGCCGCCTCCCAGGACCGTGGCTCCAGTAATGCAAGGGGAAAAAGGGTATGACCACTATACCCCTTTGAATCCTTCCAGAGAAATAGTCTACCTTGCCATACGAGATAAGGGGTTGCTCCAAAAGCCCGCTCCCATGAAGGCCCCAGCAGACAGGAGAAACCGGTACAAGTACTGCGACTTTCACGAAGACGTGGGCCATAACACTTCGGAGTGCTATAACTTGCGCAACCAGATTGAGGCCCTGATAAGGGGAGGATGCCTGATTGAGTTCTTACAACAGGTCAGAGATAATATCAGAACTGGAAGGGAGGTACAAGCTGAAATCCACGAGGACGTAGAAAAGAGGAAAGGGGAGCAGGCTGACTTAATGCAACAGATCCAGGTGATACACACTATCAGCGGAGGTCCTACATTGGCTGGTGTTTCCAATAACTCCTGGAAAAACCACGCAAGAAAGGTTCCCCACCTCGGAGAAAGCCGAGGGATCTTCGAAGTCAGCCAAAGCCCTCCTAGTCAGCTCAGATCGTATTCACCGAAGCAGATGTCTTCAACACTGTGCAACCTCATGATGATTCTATGGTTATCACGATACAGATCGCTAACTGTCTGGTCCATCGCGTGCTCGTGGATATAGGTAGCAGTGTAGATATCCTCCGCAAGGATACCCTGGAAAAACTGAACCTGAAACAACATTGTTACAATAGCTGTACCACTCCGCTTTACGGTTTCACTGGGGACTCGATCATACCAGTGGGGTCAATGATCCTCCCAGTAATCATCGGGGTCACCCTGCTTCAGCAAAATGTAATGACTGACTTTGTTGTCGTAGACACCCCATCGGCCTACAACGCCATCCTAGGGAGACCTTTCTTGTCCTCCTTGAAGGGAGTCTTGTTTACATACCACAACGTCTTGAAATTCCCGATTGGAACCAAAGTAGGAGAAGTACGCGGAGACTAGCAGGTAGCCAGGAAATGGTACGCAGTATCTGCCAATCCTACAGCCCTAGAGAAGCAGTGTGTACAGGTGACATTGATCCAGGAAGACATGGATACATCCCGGATAATCCAGGAGGAGAAGGAGCCCGCGAAACATCCTGGGCATCCGGAGGATGAACCTATCATGTCCTACGAGGAAGAACGGAGTAAGGAATGGGCCAGCGGGCAGCCCGTGGACAAGCTAGAAGAAATATCCGTCAGGAATGACGATCCCTCCAAGGTCGTCAAGGTCGGAGCCACCCTTGACCCAGAAGTAAAAAGAGGACTGATTGATCTTCTCAAGGAATTCAGCGACATCTTCTCCTGAAACCATGATGAAATACCTGGAATTCCGGCATCGTTGGCCACCCATCGGCTAGCAGTAGATCCAACGGTCAAGCCCGTCAAGCAGAAGAGGCATCATTTCAACGCTAATAGGAACACGGCGGTGCAGGAAGAGGTTGATAAATTGATCAAAGCGGGGTTCATCAGAGAGGTGCGTTACCCCGAATGGATCGCCAACGTGGTCATGGTCACGAAGGCAAGTGGGAAATGGCGTATGTGTGTCGACTACACCGACCTCAACCAGGCTTGTCCGAAAGACAGTTTTCCTTTACCAAAGATCGACCAGCTTGTTTACTCCACATCAAGAAATAAACTTTTGAGTTTTATGGACGCATTCTCAGGATACAACCAAATTAAAATGCACCCGGCTGACCAAGATAAAACCAGTTTCATTACTGGGCAGGGCTTATATTGCTACAAGGTGATGCCGTTTGGTTTGAAGAATGCATGGGCCACATACCAGCGGCTGGTTAACAAACTGTTCAAACCCGAGATAGGAAGGACGATGGAAGTATATGTCGACGACATGATCACGAAATCCCCAACCACAAAGGGACATCAGGAGGACCTTCGCAAAACCTTCCTCATACTGAGGGAAAACCAGATGCGTTTGAACCCCTCCAAATGTGCCTTTGGGGTAACGGTAGGGAAGTTTCTGGGCTTCATGGTTCATGAGAGAGGTATAGAAGCCAACCCAAAAAAAATCATAGCTATCTTCGACCTGGAATCCCCGACCTCGCTCAAGCAAGTACAGGTTCTGACTGGATGGGTGACGGCACTCAACAGGTTTATCTCTTGCTCCACCGATAAATGTCTCCCTTTCTTCAAGGCCATCAAACAAGGAAAGAACATGAAATGGAACCAGGAAAGCGAGCAGGCATTTCAAGCTTTGAAAGAGTACTTGACAAGCCCCCTTTTGTTCGTCAAGCCGGTTCTCGGAGATGAGTTGCAGATTTACCTGGTTGTATCAGAAACTGCAGTAAGCGGGGCTTTGGCTAAAGGTTGTAGCGACGGTTTTCAAAGACCTATATACTATGTGAGTCATGCCTTGACCAAATCAGAAAGGAACTACATTCTCCTGGAGAAGCTCGCTTATGCCCTGGTGATCTCAGCGAGGAAACTCCGTCCCTATTTGAAAGCTCACACAATAGCAGTGGTGACAGACCAACCCCTCCGTTAATTCTTGCAAAGACCAGACGTGTCAGGAAGACTAGTTTTATGGGCACTAGAGCTCACTCAGTTCGACTTAAAGTATAAGCCCCGTACTACGATTAAGGCACAGCCTTTGGCCGATTTCGTGGCAGAATTCTCAGCGATCCTAGATCTAGATGATCCATCAGCATCAAACGAGGTCCCTGAGAAGATATCCGAGGTCGAAAATTGGTCGGAAGGCTGCAAGCCATGGATCCTCTTTTTAGACCGAGCATCCGGACCAGCTGGGGGTGGAGCTGGCATAGTTTTGATAGACCCGGAGGGGACTGAATTCTGTCACTATTTCAGATTCGAGTTTAAAGCTACCAACAATGAAGTGGAATATGAAGCCCTCCTAGCCGGGATGAAGGTAGCCATCGAACTAAAGGCCGACTACCTGCAGATCAAGAGCGATTTGTTGCTTGTTGTAAACCAGGTGACTGGGGTCTATCAGGCAAAGGGAGATAATACGGTCACCTACCTAAATCTAGCTCGGCTGCCGAAAAACAAATTTAAAGGACTCAAGATCGATCAGGTGCCTCGACACCAACACCATCGCGCAGATATTCTGGCTAAAATAGCGGCGAACGGAGGCCAATCCCTACCAATGGGAATTCCCCTCCAAGTGATCACCCAGCCAAGCATAGCCACAAATGGAGAAATTTGTTCCCTGTCGCCTACCTTGCTGGATGGACCCAATTGTCGCCTACCTCCTTGAAGGAGAGCTTCCTGAAGAGCCCGAACAAGCCCGAAGAGTTAAGAGACTCTCAGTTCTATACTGTATGGTGGACGGATACCTCTACCGGAGGGGCAGATTCCTCCCTTTACTTAGGTGCTTGCATCCCGATGATGCTAAGTGGGCATTGAGAGAGGTCCACTCTAGGGACTGTGGGAACCACATAGGTGGGGAAGCTCTAGCCTATCAGGTGTTTCGTATGGGGTACTACTGGCCGACCATCCATCAAGATGCAAAGAGTTTTGTGCAATCCTGCGAACCTTGTCAAAGAACCTCAAACTTGAGCCACCAGCCCCCCGAGCGACTGTCGTCCCTCAGTTCACCTTACCCCTTTGCCATGTGGGGAATCGACCTAATTGGGCCACTTCCTACCGCTCCTGGACAGATGAAACATGCTATCATGGCTATCGACTACTTCACAAGATGGGTCAAGGCCGGACCTCTTTCTCGAATATCAGAAAAGAATACAACCAAGTTCATCAAGACTAGCCTGGTATGCAGGTTCGCAACCCCTCTCATCATTATAGCAGACCTAGGAAAGCAATTCGACAATACCGGATTCAAAGACTTCTGCAAAGGATTGGGGATTGACCTCAGGTTCGCTTCAGTGTGCCTATCCCCAGACTAACGGGCTGGTAGAATCCACCAACAAGAAAATCAATAAACTCCTGAAAAAGAAACTTCAGCAGAAGAAAGGTAAATGGGCCGAAGAGCTACCAGAAGTCCTTTGGGCATACCGGACTACAAAAAGAACTGCTACCGGAGAGACACCTTACTCCCTGGCTTTCGGGGTGGAAGTAGTCCTCCCCATCGAGCATAAATTAACCTCGTTCAGGGTACAACACTTTGAGCCCGAAAGTAACGAAGTCAAGCTCCGGGCTAGTCTAGACCTCTTAGAAGAAAAGCAAGACCGGGTAGTAGAGAAAGTGGCGATCTACCAGAGCAAGATCGCTAGGTACTTCAACCAAAAGGTTAGAACCCAGTAATTCAAGGAAGGGGATCTGGTACTTAGGAAAGTGACCCTGAACACTCGAAAAAGGTCGGATGGAGTCTTAAGTCCAAATTGGGAAGGGTCATATTTGATAAAGCTAGTTGTTCGCAATGGAGCTTATAAACTCGAAGACATGGACGGACGATCCATCAACCACACTTGGAATGCAGATCATTTGAAGAAATTCTACCCTTGGAAGGAGTCCTCAAGCAGACTACCCCTAATTAGTTTTTATTACAGGTCCTAATAAAGATGTACTACATCTCAATCATCAATAAAGTCATTTTCCTTTTCTCTTCCATCTTTGTCCCCAACTATGTTCAACGTTAGGGACTATACCCTTGTATGGGAATTCGACATAAACCTCTCAAGACCAGGAAATAGCTCGATAGCCCTCCTGATGCCTTGGTTGGGCAACCACCCCCAAGAAGGATCTGAGTGTAAGAGCATAGTTGCCCTCCAGATCTCGAGACCAGGAAATAAGCTTGATAGCCCTCCTGATGCCTTGGTCGGGCTACCACCCCCAAGAAGGATCTGAGTGTAAGAGCATAGTTGCCCTCCAAATCTGGAGACCAGGAAATAGCTCGATAGCCCTTCTGATGCCTTGGTCGTGCTACCACCCCCAAGAAGGATCTGAGTGTAAGAGCATAGTTGCCCTCCAGATCTCAAGACCAGGAAATAAGCTCGATAGCCCTCCTGATGCCTTGGTCGGGCTACCACCCCCAAGAAGGATCTGAGTGTAAGAGCATAGTTACCCTCCAGATCTCGAGACCAGGAAATAGCTCGATAGCCCTCCTGATGCCTTGGTCGGGCTACCACCCCCAAGAAGGATCTGAGTGTAAGAGCATAGTTGCCCTCCAGATCTCAAGACCAGGAAATAGCTCGATAGCCCTCATGATGCCTTGGTCGGGCTACCACCCCCAAGAAGGATCTGAGTGTAAGAGCATAGTTTCCCTCTAGATCTCGAGACCAGGAAATAGCTAGATAGCACTCCTGATGCCTTGGTCGGGCTACCACCCCCAAGAAGGATCTGAGTGTAAGAGCATAGTTGCCCTCTAGATCTCCAAGACTAGGAAATAGCTAAATAACCCTCCTAATGTCTTGGTTGGGTTATCACCCCATATAAATATATATATATATATGTATATATATATAAACAGATATATATATATATATAATGTTTGCTTTCGTGTGCAGGATCAAAATCACCATAATTTCCTACACGAATCTTAATTGCTGCTACAGATGCTACTCTGGATACCATTCAAGACCAGAAACAGAATAAAGTTCTCAAAAAGGCGCTTTGATTTATCATTAAGGGCAAGGGGAGCCTATCCCCCGATAAGGCTACATCCAAATAAGGAGCCCAACCCCCAAACTCGGGCTACAAAAAGAAGAAGAAAAATAAAAAATTGATAATGGTAAAATAGGGTGCCCACTCCCTTTTCCGGGCAATCAAAAACAAGTCATCCGCTTCAAGCTTTGGGACTCTCATGGCTCCCCTCTACTGGCCCTCCTCCTGCCTGCTGATCCTCAGCATCAACCCCCTCTACAGGTAGCTGTCCATCTGGGTTATCCTCGCCGACCGCTCTTCCATCTAGGGGCTCCATCGGATGATCAGCTGGATCTTCCTCCAATACTTCATTAATTACGTCCATAACCTTAGGAGGGACAGCTGCGTCAAGAAGGGCAGCCGCATCAAGAAGGGCAGCCAAGGACCCCATCTGGCTCCTGTCGACCTCCATCTCTGTTAAAGGGGGATCCTCAGATGGGCTCCTAACCTCTTCACCAGCTCCCGATTGGTCCTCCTCGGATCGAGAAGACATCACTTTGCTGGAAGACTCCCCAGGACCCGAGGTGATAAAGGAAGGAAGATGGAATGAGGGATCTGACTGAGCGGGCTGCTTCCCAGTTCCTACCGGGCTAGAAGGGACCACCTTGTCGCCCTCAGGGCGAGATAACTCGGCAGCTTTGAGCATTATTTCCTGTCTATCCCAGCCCGCAATAGATGATAAATCAAAGGGAGGAGGAAGAGCTTCCGCGGCCTGAAAGGAAGCATAAAAATACCCGTCACTGAAGGAGGTCTCCGCATCAGCTTGCAGCTTGGCCACCTGAGTAATCAGAGACCGGTTATCGAGGTCCAACTTCTTAGCCTCAGATCTTCAGGAATCCCGCTGCCTAGCCCACCAGAGAGATTGAAGACGCTTCTGATCGAAAGATTGCTTCATCCTCTCATGATCGCAGCGAAGCTCAGCCATCTCGAGCTCGATTTTCCCCTGGCTGGAAGTCACCTCTTCCATTAAAGATCGAGCCTGCTTGAGCAGGTCCCCGGCTTTCTCGGCTTCAGCCTCGGCTTTTGCAGCCCGATCACGGAGGAGGGCTACATGCTGGCCCATCACGACATTAACCTTAAAGGCCTACAAATACAAAACCCGAGTTAGAAACTGGACAAATTAACAAAAGTAGCGTGAAGGAAATACAATTACCTCAGCTAAAATAGCAGACCCCTTGGTTATAAGGATGTCCACAAGCATGGAAGCCATCTTGGAGATCCCGCCACCCGGACAGGACGCTATAAACTGCTCCAGGACCTCATCCCGCCCTGTCGAGCTCAATTGAGGCCGGGAGCGTCTGGAAGGGGCCTTCGCGACACCTTTCCCTGAAGCGACATCTTTCCCAGAAACCACCGAGGCTTTGGTTGTTGGAAGCGCAGCGGAATCAGGTGTTTGAGTCTAAGGGGTAGCAACTTTAGCGGCCACGGCCGAGGGGCCAGAAACAGCCGGGCCAACCACCTGGGGAGCTTTACCCAAAGCCCGGAAAGCCCGCGAGGCAAGAGTAGCCATCTTAGACCCAGCCGGAGAGATAGAAGAAGCCAGGGCAGGTTCTGCCCCAGAGGAGGGAAGAGAAGCTCCACCTTGAGGAGAGCGTGAGACGTGACGGGTGCCGGCTCCACGACAAAAACTGTGAATAAGAGAAAATGTTAGAACCAAGCTAAATAATAAGACGAAGCAACACAAGGATACTTAAGTGGAATAGAGCTCTGAAATCGCAAATATTTGTTCACTCTACGAGGATCAAAAGCTTCAGCAGTAGGGAACTTCAGATTCAGATAATTCCGGGCAAGAATAGCCTTTAAGACGGCTTTGAACTCGGAAGGCAGGGAGTCTCGGTCCCAGGAAGGCTTGTCACTGAAAGTCGTAGGAACCTCAAATTCATGCCCTTCGATGAAAATTGAGCTCCCCCAGTCATCCCCCAATAAGGATCCATTCTTCTTTCCACGCGGGATCCTTCTTCGAGGCACTAGGAACGATAAAATTGAGCTTATTCTTGGCCTTGGCATATAACTGACCCCGAGGAGCCCCAGACAAGCTCCCAATCTGGAAAAGATAAGCCAGCTCCTCTGCACCTGGCTCCCTTGTCACTTTACTCATCTGGCATTGTTCCCTCTATAAGACAAGGAAACCAATCAGATGCCTCCAGAAGCCAGTCGTCAACTGGAGGGGAGCGACCTGGATGGAGTTGAGAGCCCGCCGAAGGGTCGGATGAAGGGGAAGCCTGACCCCGTTCTCAAGAGCGGCCACATGAATCGGAAGCACGCCTTTAGGCGGGTTGAAAAAATCAAAATTCTTGGGAGGCACCGAGATGGATGCACTGTCGGGGATGCCAAACTTTGACCTCAAGCGGTCAATCGACACCGGGTCAACGGTGGAATCTGGAACAACCCGGAAATCGTAGGGAGGGAGCCTCTCCCTAAAGGGACCCGGAGCCGAGACCCTACGCTCCCCCGTAGCACCACCGACCGTTTCTTTGTCAGAGTCATCATCGACAATATCTAAAGGGTGGTCGGGATGGTTGGAGAACCCAGTCCCGATAGATACATTCCTACTTGACAGCCGACGTTGTGAGGTGGGCGGGGAATCGTCATCGTCAGAACTCCTCCTAGCCCGCTTCCCCAGAATAAAACTGACGACCTCCTCGCCGTCGAATATGGAATCAGTTGAGTCACAACTGTTTTTTGACATTATAGAAGACGAAGAATGAAGAAAGAAGCAAGCTCGGAGGAAAAGCTATGGAGATATTTCTCAGCAGAAAGTTTTTAGCTCGAAGAGATGTGAGAAAGATGAGGAGGAAAACAGACATATATATAGGCAGAAGGGCAACAGCACCGAGATACTAGTCTGGTAACGGTAAAAAATTGATTACGGTAACGTAACCGGATTAAACTCGAAAGCGGGCTAATCATCTCATGCCACATCACCTACGCAGTTAAGAGGATGATCTCCCTAAGATTCTGGTAACGGTAAAAAATCTCGGGGACTGCCGTAATGCAATCAGATTAATTCGAAGATAAATATGTCAGTTCGCTGTTAGGATTATGCTCAATGGCAAGAGTGTAATATTGTAATTGACAATCTTCTCATATTAATAAAGTGAATTCTGATTCTTACAATTACTTATAGCATTTAATATTTTAATTGTCAAGGTAAATAATCATAAGGTCAAAAGACTATGAGACATGAAGAATTGTTCATACATCCGGATATGTATGAGGTAGACACAATTCTTTAGTTAGTCTTGAATAACGTTCACAACTTAAGTTAAAGGTTGGGTACCTCTATCTTGTTAAAGTTGTAGAATTCTTTTACTAGCATTTGAGTGGGATCAAATGAATATGATGAGTCTAAAATCATCAAAAGGTTTTCGAGTAAAAGAATCTAGTGCACTAGGTGCATTGAACTAGATCACAATGAAATACTTTATCTAGAACCGTCACTAGATATAAGTCTTTTCATTAAAGAGGACAATCGGAGAGTCTATCTTAATCCTGAGATAAATGATGGACTTATGGTTGCAAGTGTTATCATTAGAGCTATCAATGAGTACGATTATATAGCATAGTCTATCCTTGATAGTTTGGTGGTATACATTTGTTAATCGATAGAGGACTTCATTTATAGATATGGCCATCGTGGCTCCATTTATTAAATGAGAGTATAATATCATCATATGGATGTTTTGAGGTATTGGATATTAAATCTCAACGTTGAGTTTTCAATAATGATTATTGAAAACATGGCTTCTTGACAAGTCAAAGTATCCAGGTTCGAAATGTGGTCATATGAGGAAACATGGTAACTTGGAGAGCTATAGGCGGTCTATGAGCTCTTCGCGATTACTGATATTATTCACGAGGATACACCATCTCCTATAAGATTGTCTAGGGTATGAATGAGAAACATCTCCTTATTCTATCTTTATTTAAGAGTTCAATTTTAGCTCTTTAGTGGAATGAGTTAAAATTAATAGATTGGACCTAAGTGAATCATTTGTTGATTGTGATTAGGTTGTGTCTATTGAAGCTTAAATTTAGATAGCCCGCCAAGATCCCCAATCCACACGTATTTGCATGGATCACTTGATATATTCTACCGGGCCGATTTAAGGGTCCATCTAGAATTGTTTTTAATATATCAAGAATATAATATGTCTATTATTTAATTAATGGGCTGCACTATTATATTAATATATTAAAAGGAGACATGTGGGCTTGTTTCTTTTAGTAAGAATGGGTCTGGTTCACATGTGGGCTTTTATATAAAGTCCAATGGATTAAATGAAATAAGAAAATAATATATGGCCCATTTATATAAGTGAGGCGGCAAGGTGTATATATTAACCTAATATATTATTTTGTTTCATTGTTTTAATTAAATAAGAATTAGTTAATTTATTAATTAATTGTGTTAATAGCCAAAATTGGCTAAGGACCAAAGGGAAATTTTCCACCTCCTAGACCTGGCTCCATACCCGAAAGTTTCACCTGGAGACCTCTATATCCAGAGCCAAGCTACGATACCACCCCAGGCACAAGGGCGGGCTCCAGAAACATCTGGGATAAAGCCCGGACCCGAGAGCTTCCACCAGGACACCTCTCTATCCAGGGCCGAACTGTGATACCACCCCAAGAACAAGGGCGGGCTCCGGAAACATCCGGGATAGAGCCCGGAATGATCAGATTTAGCCCTCATCACCAAAACTAGAAGCTCCCCAAAGTAAAGGTCATCTCGCAAATGCTCAAGAAACTCGTCTGTGCCTCGATTAACACAGAAGAAAGTCCCTAGAAGGCCGCGAGGTCAGTCGAGGCCATACATGGCTCCAAAAAAGTCAAGGGAAGCCAGATCTGGCTCCAAGCTGAATGAAACTTCTCGGACATCAAGGTCGATATACTAATCAACCTCTCTGATTGACATATCACACCATATCGTCATATCCCATGACCTCTATAAGGATCATACCTAGAAACGTTACCTACATGCAGAACAAGTAATAAAATCCAGAAAGGAAACAGACTGATCTCCACCACGATACTCTCAATTCGGGCGTCAATCCAAAAGTCAATGATATTAACGCAAGAAATCCCGCCCGATAAGGAAGAGACTGAGACAATCACTGAGACAATCAAGGGAGAACCAGTCTGTTGACCTACAAACCATGTATAAATAGAAAAGAAAAGAAATGAAAAAGAGTAGACTACTATTCGACAGGCATACGACTAGCAATCGACCATTCACCAAAGAGAGTTGAGAGAAAAGAGAGAAGAATCTTTGTATTCGTGTACCATGCATGCTAAATAAAAACGTTCTTGTTTATTTGTCACTATATAAACCACTGTCACATATATAAAGAATTTTGGCCACCACCTACGTGGTAGTGGTCTCGAGGGCGTTAACAGAGATTTCTCATCCCGAGCAAAATTTCCGTTAACAAATTGTTTAATTAAGAAACAAATCTTTTTCTGATCAGGAAATATATTTCCTAAAATTATACTATTGGTAGTAGTATATTAAAAGTAAAAGACTTGTTTGATAAGAAAATAAATAATTAATTTTATTTATTTAATCAAATAAGAAGTCTTTTTATTTAGTCTATAAAAGAATAAAAATATCTATGAGTTGGATTAGGTTTTAAAGTCTAAAGGTTGATGGAAATTAGGGTGCAACACAAACTCTTTTTGGTATGTGATTTGCGGCAACCCTAGTCCATTTAGAGGAAGATTTCGGCAATCCTAAATAGAAGAGGAAGCAAAATTTCGGCCACCTATATAATACCACATATAGAATTCGGCCACGATAGTTGATTGAATGATTCAATTTTTCTTCTTCTTCTCAATTCATAGAAAAGGATAATTTCTACTAAACATAAAAGAGAGAAGAGATTATTCTTTGATAGTACACTAATTGCTTGTTCATCAATAAGCTTGTGTGTACAACATTGAATTAGGTTCACGCGAGTTTCGATCATTAGATTGAGAACTCAAAAGTGACCGGAATAATCTTTGTCTTCTTTTGATTGTTTTGTGACTAACAAAAGAAAAAGAAAACTTTGTTCATCCATTCTCAGGTTTGCAATTCAAAGAAAAGGGAGACCACGCTCCTAGGTGACTCAGGTACGTGTTCGGATTGGAAGATCTTGCGGTACTGTTCACGATCATCGTTCACGGGGGGGGGGGGGGGTGTAGTTTTCACGATCACTGTTCACACGGGTACTGTTCATGGGCATCAGAAAAGATTTTGCGGATTACCAATCGACGTAAGTCAATCGGATCACGCGTTAAGAGGTATTTAACTCTAACCGTATATATTTGAGTTTAATTAATTAAAAGGTTAAGGTTCAACTTTGAGAAAAATTTTAAAACCATACGAAATCTATTTTTCGTTTCTTCCGCTGCGTTTTATAACTATTTTTCCCTACATTCGCAACACGTCATTCAAATGAAGAAATTTCCCCAATATTTCGGTAACGGTAAAAAGAGAAAGATTTCCCAAAATAAAGTAAAAATCTAACCTCAACCCCGAGCTCGACGTCTGGTGTTCAAGTCAGAGGGGACTTTTGTTAATAGCCAAAATTGGCTAAGGACCAAAGGGAAATTTTCCACCTCCAAAACCTGCTTCCATACCCGAGAGTTTCACTAGGAGACCTCTCAATCCAGAGCTGAGCTACTATACCATCCCATAAACAAGGGCAGGCTCCGGAAACATCCGGGATAGAGCCCGGACCCGAGAGCTTCCACCAGGAGACCTCTCTGTCCAGAGCCGAACTGCGATACCATCCCAGAAACAAGGGCAGGCTCCGGAAACATCTGGGATAGAGCCCGGACCCTAGAGCTTCCACCAGGAGACCTCTCTGTCTAGAGCCGAACTGCGATACCACCCCAGGAACAAGGACGGGCTCCGAAAACATCCGGGATAAAGCCCGGAACGATCAGATCTAGCCCGCATCACTAAAACTAGAAGCTCCCCGAAGTCGAGGTCATCTCGCAAGTGCTCCAGAGACTCGTCTACACCTCGATTGTCACAGAAGAATGTCCATAAAAGGCCACGAGATCAGTCGAAGCCACACCTAGCTTCAAAAGGTCAGTCGAGGCCACACCTAGCTTCGAAAAGGTCAAGGGAATCCAGATTTGGCTCAAAGCTAGATGAAACTTCTCAGATATCAAAGTCGAAATACTAATCAACCTCCCTGGTTGACGCACCACACCATATCGTCATATCCAATGACCTCCATAAAGGATCATACTGAAAGGATACGAGGAATGCATTGAATCATATCTAGAAACGTTATCTACATGCAGAATGAGTAATAAAATCCAAAAAAGGAAACAAACTGATCTCCACCACGATACTCTCAATTCGGGCGTCATTCCAAAAATCAATGACATTAACACAAGAAATCCCGCCCGATAAGGAGGAGACTGAGCAAATCAAGGGAGAGTCAGTCTGTTGACCTACAAACTATTTATAAATAGAAAAGAAAAGAAATGAAAGAGGAGACTACTATTCGACAGGCATACGACTAACAATCGACGATTCCCTAGAGAGAGTTAAGAGAAAAGAGAGAAGACTCTTTGTACTTGTATACCATGCATGTCCAATAAAAACATTCTTGCTTACTTGTCACTTTATAAATCACTGTTACATATATAATGAATTTTGGCCACCACCTACGTGGTAGTGGTCTCGAGGGCGTTAACTGAGATTTCTCATCCCGAGCAAAATTTCCGTTAACAGATATCTTTAAATATATTAATTAATATTAATTTATTTGATTTGATTTCAATTCAAATTCAAATCTATTAAGATATTTGATATCTTTAACTAATATTAATTTATTTGGTTTGATTTGAATTCAAACTCTTTTAAATTCAAATTTAAATATTTAATTTAATGGAAATAAAATAATCAAATTATCTTATCTTCATTCAAAATTAAATATTAATCAGCACCCTCCATCTAATGATTAATTACACAATTAAATAATCTAATTATTTAATTAACATTATCATTAATATTCATTAATTAAATAATATCATTATTCAATTAATTTCTGAATAGACACGTGTCACTTTCGTAACACAATTAATTGGACAATCCAATTAATTAACCGTGATTCCTTTGTTACCTTAATCAATCGAGCTAGCAAAGGGACCCAAGGACCCACAGTATTTTGAGCTCCAATAATCCTTAGAAATAATTAATTAAACTCTTTAATTAATATTTCATGATTATTAACTTCGATGTTATTCCACTAAAAATCCGAAGCTGCATTCTCTGAACTGTAGATATTTTTACACAAACCAATAACTTTTGGTGTCCATCAATATAGCTATTACATATGGTATAATCCTCCACAAGTAGTTCATAATTAGAGCTGGGTCATAATGTTTGTTATACCCCTTTAATTACATTTTTTTCATTAAGTACCACTGATTCTCCAATGAACAATAAATCCTACATTCCTTACGGAATTAGTAGTTCATTTGTCGATATATATGAATCTCATCATGTAACGGCTCTTATTGAGAGATTCATATAGATCGTGGCCTAGTCCTATATGATCACATCACACAAGGTGCCTCCATTCTCATATCACCGTACATTACGGAATGAACCGCAGCTGTAGATTAACCACAAATAAAGTACCCAGCTTTATTTGCTATCTACAGACTCTTTAGATTGCTTATTTCAAAATGAATACATCTGTATATGATAATCATATACTCAGTTTGAAATTACATCCGGCAATCTTGGATGTCACGTACTCATGTTATATATAAATGTATTAGACAATTTGAATGAATAACTACTTCTTTTATTTATGTTCAATTCACATTTACAAATTACAATCTTTAGGGCAAAAACCTCAACAATCTCCCAATTGCACTAAAGAATATGAGACATGTCTTGTAAATCTGGAACCTCTAGGTGACCCGTAAACACTTTAGCCGGTAAGGTCATTGTGAATGGATCAGCATGATTGTCCTGTGACGCTATCTTGGTCTCGATCACATCTCCTCTCTGCACTATCTCTCTGATGAGATGAAATTTCCTCTCTATATGCTTACCTCTCTTGTGGCTTCTTGGTTCTTTAGAATTAGCCACAACACCACTGTTATCCCAATAAAGTGTGATGAGTTTATCCAGATTTGGAACAACTTCCATATCACTCAAGAACTTATAGAGCCAAACAGCCTCTTTAGCAGCTTCACAAGCGGCTACATATTCGGTTTCCATGGTAGAATCAACAATACAAGATTGCTTAACACTCCTCCACACAATGGCTCCACCACCAAGGGTGAATACTAATCAAAACATAGATTTCCTAGAATCCCTGTGTAACTGAAAATCAGAATCACTGTATCCTAACGGGATCAAATCCTGTCCAGAATACACTAGCATATAGTTTCTCATTCTCCAAAGATACTTGAGAATAGTCTTGACAGCAACCCAATGATCCATTCCTAGGTTGGACAGGTATATACTGACTTCTCCCACTGTGAAGCAGATGTCCGGTCTCATGCATAACATAGCATACATGAGACTACCTGCTGCTGACACATAGGGAACACGTTTCATATCCTCAACTTCTTGAGGTGTCTTAGGACACTGTTCCTTAGACAAGTGAACTCCATGCATGTAAGGTAAATTACCTTTCTTGGAGTTCTTGATGGGACGGTTTTTGCCATCAGAAAATCGTCCGACAAAATAATTTATAAAACCTATACGATGTGTTCACAAGTAGAAATACAAGTAAAGCGGTAAGCACGGGTGTCGTCCACTATGATCGGGGTAGCGGTGATAAGATTAGGATTAATATAACTAGTATGCATAAAAGTAAAGTGATGGTGAATGAAAATACAATATAAACTAAACTATGAAAGCAAATTAAATGGGATGACAATGGAGTGATGAATGAATGATGATGGAACTACAGAGTTGATGGACTCGTAAGTGAATATTGGGGCAATTGCAACAAACTCTCAATTAAGCACGTTTTGACAAATGTAACCAACCTAGGTTGTATAGTGTTGGTATATATCTCTAGCAAGAGGTCAACCTAGGGTGTATAGTGAAGACCTCCTAGTAGTGATTAATCCCTCCTAAACAACCAACAATGGCTAGTTACTCAATCGGGACTTTTTCCATGAATGCTCATCTATCTAGCTATGGCTCAACCTATTACTAATGTAGCCATCCTAGGGTGTATAGTGATGGCTTCCAATTCCCTCACAAGTGGCCAACCTAGGATGTATAGTGAAGGCCACCCGTTTGAGATTGGATGAGGCTCGAGGTTATCAACCGAATTCTACTCGAAGGATAGTTCTCGTAAAATCACTAAAGTAGCCAACCTAGGGTGTATAGTGGAGGCTTCTAATTATCTCACAAGTGGCTAACCTAGGGTGTATGGTGAAAGCCACTAATTCAAGATTAGATTAAGGGCATGGTTGTAGAGCCGGATTTCCAGAAATCCTTCCATTCAATTGAGCATTAGACAACCTAATTGCCTACTCAAGTAATCCAAATCAATCATGCAAAGAGGGTGTATCCAAGCAAATCAATAATGGAAATTAATTCAAGCAATGGAATAAAACATATAGATAGAATAAATATAACACATAGAGTTTATTAACAAAGCCCAAATATCCATCAAACAAATAACATCAACCCCATAGTGGGGTATTTTAGCTACTCATGTTCTATTACAAACAAATAAACTAAGAGAGAGTGTAGAGAGAAACCTTGAAGATTGATCTCCTTCCCCGAAGCTTGAATCCAAGTCTTCTAGTTGCCTTTGAGTGAGTAGAGATGGTTTGGATGATATGGGGATGTATTTCTAGCTTAGACTACAAGTGTTGGGAGATATGGGAGCTATTTTGGTTCGTTCCCATCCTTTTCTATTTATAGAGGATGGAAAAATAGGTCACTTAAGCTTGAAACCAGAAGCTGTCACGTGTAGAGTGCGGGTGGAGTGCGGGTGAATTACCCGTACTGTACCCGCACTGTAAAGGTTTTCTTCATCTTCAGTTCTCTGATCTGGGCAATAGTACGGGTGGAGTGTGGTTGGATTACCCGCACTTGACTCACACTTGACCCGCACCGGAGTCGCACTTGAGTCACACTTTACTGTCAGGTGCAAAATCCCTCCTCTGTTTTGAGCAATAGTGCGGGTGGAGTGCTGGTGGATGACCCGCACTGTACCCGCACTCTAATGTCAGGTGCAAGTTCAGCTTCTCTGGTTTGGAAACAGTGTGGGTGGAGTGCGGTTGGATGACCTGCACTGTACCCGCACTTTAACGTCAGGTGCAACTCAGCTTCTCTGGCTTTGGCAACAGTACGAGTGGAGTGCGGTTGGATGACCCGCACAGGACCCGCACTGTAACTCTTCTCCTGTATCAAGTACCGGCTATGATCATGAGTGTGGTTGGAGTGCGGTTGGAGTGCGGTTGTGACCCGCACTTGACCCGTACTTGACCCGCACTATAGAGCTGCTTATGATCCTTTGTCTTTCCTTTTGCCCCTTTTCTGCCTGAATCACTGCAACATGCTTCCAAACCCAGAATTACATCTATTGCCTGCAATTAGCACTAATGAGCCTATTAGACATAAAATATATACAAAATACACACAAGAACGAGACAAAGGAATAGGAATGAGGGCCGAAATATACAACAATTTAGGCACGATCAGTTCTGCATCGAAAATCGTATAAGAATCTTGTCAATGTACGATGCCCAAGATAATGCTAAGAGTTTGTTCTTACGCTCCTTAAGAGTTGGATCCCTAGAACATAACTCACCTCTTCCAAATCTTTTATTTGGAATTGGCTAGCCAGCTAGCCCTTTACTTCTGATAATACCCTACATCATTCCCAATGAGTAGGATATCATCTATGTATAAGGCTATAAAAACTACTTTCTTGTCAACGATGCACTTGTAGACATAAGGCTCATCAATATTTTGCTCAAAGCCATAGGTTTTGATCACATTATCAAACCTTATGTTCCAAGATCTAGATGCTTGCTTCAATCCATAAATGGACCTTTGCAACTTGCAAACCTTTTGCTCTTGATCTGGAGACACGAATCCCTTTGATTGCATCATGTAGATGATGTTATCAAGATTGTCATTCAAGAATGCAGTCTTAACGTCCATTTACCAAATTTCGTAACCAAAATAGGCAGCAATGGATAAGAGAATCCTAATAGACTTAAACATGGCTACTGGCAAGAATGTCTCTTCATAATTAACCCTCTCTTTCTGGGTATAACCTTTGGCTACTATCCTTGCCTTGAAGGTCTCTATCTTCCCGTATACTTCTCTCTTTCTCTTGTAGATCTACTTACACCTTATGGGTTTTACCCCATCCGGTAAGTCTACAAGTTCTCGATTGAGTTAGAGTACATAGACTCTATCTCAAGATTCATGCCTTTAAGCCATTCCTCTTTGTTAGGATCTTCCATTGCATTCTTAAATGTCAATGGATCATCCACACTATTAGTAGAGGCAACACCTTGTCCCTCACCTGTACCCATATAACATTCAGGTTGTCGTATAACCCTCCCACTAAGACTAGGTGGTATTATATCCCGACTAGGAATCATATGACTATCATATGTCAATGGATCAACAACTCTTGTTGACTAAGCACTAGTCGTACCAGGCTCCATTTCATTTAATACAATCTTACTTCGAGGTTTATGATCACTAATATAGCTATCCGCAAGAAACGTTGCATTTGTCGATACAAATACAAATACTTTGTTCTCTTTAGGACTATAGAAGTTTTCACATCTGGTCTCCGTAGAATATTCCACAAACAAGCAGACTATTGACTTGGGGTCTAGCTTTCCACTTATGTTCTTCAGCATGTGTGCTAGACACCCCCATATACGGAAATATCGCAAACTAGTTTTACGACCATTCCACAACTCTAAAGGAGTCTTAGGAATAGATTTGGATAGGACTACATTCAAAATGTAAGCCACCGTTTGTAACGCATATCCCTAAAAGGAATTTGGTAATGATGTGAAATTAATCATAGATCTCACCATTTCCCTTAGGGTTCTATTTCTCCTCTCCACGACACTATTCTTTTGTGGTGTACCAGGAGCTGTGAGTTGGGACATTATCCCATACTCGACCATAAAGTCTTCAAACTTTTGGTCAAGGTACTCACCTCCATGATCCGATCGTAGAGACTTGATAGTCTTTCCTCACTGGTTCTCAACTTCATATCGGAATTCTTTGAACTTTTAAAAAGTTTATGACTTCCGCTACATTAGGTAGACATATCCGTATCTAGAGTAATCATCTATAAAAGTGACATAATACTCATAGCCACCCATTACTTTAACATTCATCGATCCATAGATGTCTAAATGTATAAGCTCTAGTGGTTCTTTAGCTCTAAGCCCTAGTGGTTCTTTAGCTCTAAGCCCTTTTTCCAGTAAAAGGTCTCTTGGTCATTTTACCTTCCAGAAATGATTCGCAGGCATGTAAGGTGTCAACCTTTAACTCACTTAAAGGTTCGCTTTTAACTAGTCTATCTATCCTGTCACGGTTAATGTGGCCAAGTCTTAGATGCCACAAATACGTTTCATTTTCTAGAGAAATCTTTTGTCATTTTTTTTTGGTTTTTCAGCGTTGAGCAGTGTTATATGTATTAACGGCCTTAAAACGTACAAATTATTTTTGTTTAATCCTAAACATATATTCAAACCATTCTTTGCAATAATAACATACTTATTATTAAAAGAAATAGAATATAATTGTTCCAACAACTTTGAAACATAAATCAAATTTCTTGTGAATCCAGGAATAAAAAATACATTGTTCAAAACAATAAAACAATTTCCAAAATGTAGTCTAACTACACCCACTGCTCTTGCTAACACGGCATCCCTCGACCTAACACGCATAGAGAAGGCTCCCTCCGCATAGAAACATGGTTAGTGGCCCCCGAATCAAATATCCAGGGTGAAGAAACATCTTCCACTAAACATGACTCAAGAACAAGTAAATCATATTTACCTTTTGTTTTCTTCTTCTTGGCAACCTCTTCTAGATACTGAGGACAGTTCCTCTACCAGTGTCCAACCTTGTCGCAATGGAAACATTTTCCTTTGCCTTGGTCGGTAGAGGCACCCTTCTTTTTGCTTTGGGCTTTCTTGGGCTTGGGCTTACCCTTTGCCTTCCCAGTAGACCTCTTCCCCTTTTTATTTCTAGAGGAAGATGGTTCAGCAATATTTGCCCCACCAGTTTTACTTTTGCTATCCATAGTCAAGGACTCAAAAGTAGTGAGCTCATTGAGCAACTGAGTGAGACTGAACTTTAGCTTTTTCATCTCATAATTACTCTTAAACTGATCGAAACTCTTCGGAAGAGTCGTCAGTATGATGCTCAACTGACTAGGTTCATTAATGGCCCCGCCATTGATCTCTACCTTGTTGAAATAGGACATCATGTTCAAGACTTATTCCCGAACAGATGCGCCCTCTTTCATCCCAGCAAGCATTGCGAAACGAACATATTCGTGTCGCTTTTGATCAGAGGGCTGCCTGAAATAGCCTGCAATGACTCCATTATTTCAAATGTAGTACCTATTGCTTCATGCTTAGTGACAAGCATGTCTTTCATACTTGTTAACAGATATGTTCGTGTTTTCTCATCTGATGAGACCTATTTTTCATATGCCTCATGAACAGTTCGTGCGGCATTGGCAGTAGGCTCTGGAGGACATTCCTCTATAAGCACACACTTTAGGTCCTTGGTGACCAAGATTGCATTTATGTTATATTTCCATTTAGTGTAATTATCACCAGTTAATTTGTCATTGGCAAGGATTAGTAACAGTGCAGATGACATGGCTGAAAAACATAAATTAAGAATTCATTCAATCATACATTCAAAACATGTGTGAATGTTCGGCATAAAATTAAACATGATGCATGAAAATGTTTAATGAACAAGAACAACCCTACGAAAACAATGTTTCTATGCCACGACTATCCAACATCATTCGACCATCGTTTATTCAGTCAAGTTCTTAATTAACTATTTTAATTAAAACCTTATGAGTGTAACCCATCATTTTAGATCTCATAAGCCTGACTCAAGAATTGCTGCCTTAGAGTTGGTCAATCCTGAAATAACCTCAGAAATCCTATCAGTTTAGAAAGTCAACCTTGGAATTGATTCTTATGGAAACCCTCCTTAGGGAGGACGAAAGCAAAGCCATTACGAGGCGCCACTCGAATATCACATTGTTGAACTAATGATGGAGACCGCGGGATATAATGTCATAAATCCCTCTCCCACTCACTATTTTATAATTAGGGTTTTCTATTAATACGTCTAAATTAAACAAGATTAAACGGTTAATTTTAATCTAAACGTCTAGTGCATTAATAAGAAATTATTAGAATCTTATTCCAATAACTAATAAACTAGTATGATTTTTAACTCTTAAAAACTAGTTCATTGGTGATAATTCTAATCTACGTAAACTATTTACAAAGACTAGAATTATTAAATGTGTATTTACCAACTTTTAACAATTAAAACTAAACACATTATTAGGTCCAATAATAATTAGGGGCTTAATCGAATCAAACCTAATATTTATAATGGACCATACTAATCTAAGTAATTAATCACTTTAAAAGATTAGTAATTAATGAGAATTACCAAGTTTTTACTCCTAAAAACTAATCCTATTAACTTATAGCCAATTATGTGAATTACCCATTTTAATCAAATTAAAAATTGTTAACGGAAAAATTCACTCGGGGTGAAAATCTCAATCAACACCCTCTACCCGCTACCCCGGAGGTTGCAGCGGGGGGTAGGTACTTCGTACCGTGATTCTGGTAAGAGTGAATGAGAGAATCAGATCGATCAACATCCTTAGTCTGGGTAGATACCGCTAGAGAGGTAAGGTAGGTAGGAGAACAATCATCCCGCCCATCTGGTGTAGTATGCAGGTACCCGGTCCTGGTATCTGATCCTGGTACCTAGTCACCTCTCTAGGTGCCTTCAATATTCCCCCAACCTAGATAATGAGCCAAGAGAGGTACATGAGAGCTAGGACCAACATGGTCGGTGCCTAGCACGCATACATGCATTCATAACAAGGAGATAGATGGGAGAATGACAACTCTTTTAGTAGTGGTGGACTGACCTAGGGGGAAAAAGCATCACAATTGATCACATGCTAAAAAACCCCCAGGCAGTATCCATAGGAAGGGAGAAAGACCCTTTTTTTATATTTATATATCTCTAGAGGTGCTCCAGAGAGCTTACATTAGTACAAACTGAGACCTGATAGGTCATAGTTGGAGGGGGGTACCACTTGGTACTGATACATATTTGGGGAAAATTAATGTGCATAATAGTTGATACACTGGTGGGAGATGTCGAACTGTATTTCTAGTGGAGAAATGGATGAAATCTGGGATCGGAGACATCTTGGAGACATGGAGATGTTGGAGGGCTCTTGGAGAATGTTGGAGAGAATGTCAAGCCAGAGAAAATGTTGGAACCCTTAAGATGGAGAAATTCGAGAGAGCTTGTGGCGAAGTGAGAACCCCCTTCTTTGAGAGAACTTGGTCATATTTATATGTTTTGATTCTTGTTGTCCACTCCACTAATTAATTCGCAATCAAATGAACATTGACTTGGCATTAATGGAGTTGAATATTCTCTCATTAATGGCGTTGGGAATGGCCATTAAAGAGTTGACTGATCTTCTCATTAATTGGGCTGATTATCTCCATTAATAGAGTTGACTAATTCCCTCATTAATGGCGTTATGAATGGCCATTAATAGAGTTGACTGCTTCCTTCATTAATGGCGTTGTGAATGGCCATTAATGGAGTTGACTGATTCCCTCATTAATGGAGTTGTGAATGGCTATTAATGAGGTCAGATGGTGTTGCATGCTTCTTCCCTTCAGGTGAGGTATTCTGGTGTACTAGTCCCTTCTCATTGGCGTGGCGCTTGTTCTAGCATGCTAGTGGCTTCGTGGTGACATTCTTCCTACTCGGCGAGTAGGGTACCTGTCTATGGTGGATTCCGGGTTGATGCTAAAGTACTGGGTACCAGGCAGATATCGAGGTATTCGGGCACCAGATAGATGTTGAGGTACCCTAGGGTACTGGATACATGTCACGGTACCTAGGTGCCGGGTAGGAGGCACTGGGTATATGAGAGGTACTGGGTGGATGGCATCATGGTACCAGCTTCACCAGGTGTCGGGGTAGATGTACATGCTCTTCTTGGTTCATATTTCTGGTGCATCATCTAGGTAGACAGGCAGTCGAGGTTCTAGCCCTACTAGGTATCGATTCTTTCAAGTTCGTGGTATCGATCCTACTGGTACCTGGGAGTTGGGAATGGTCCATACCAGGTGGTTACTTGGTGGAAAATTCTTCTTTGGACCCCTGCCAAAAAACCATGTTAACAGAAGTCCCCGCTGACTTGAACACCGGTATTAACTTGGGGTTGGAGTCAGGATCTGTAATGCTTGAAGAATTTTACTCATCATTTCTTTCTGGTAACCGCTACTTGAAACGAGAAAATGCTCTCATCATTCTTGGCTTAGGCAAATCAGGGTACTAGACATTCCTGTTCAAGAGATACTGGTACTTAGGCGAAAGATGCATTCAGATATAGGTACCTGGCATTCCTGTTCCTGGAATCCTGGTACATAGGCGAAAGTTATGGCAGATCATGGTACCTAGCCTTCCTATTTCAAGGAACCTCGGTACTTAGACGAAAATGCTGGCGAATCAAACTTAGGTGAAAATACTAGTGAATCATGGTACATAGCCTTCCATTTTCCAGGAATTAGGGTATAGAGGTGAAAACAATCCTGGTAGGCAACTATACCATCCAGATCCTTCTTGGCGGGGGGCGGTACCCGGCCAAGGCAGCAGGACGGCCATTTAGCTGTCCTGGTCTTGAGGCAAGAACACGTAGGCGAACATATTGGCGAAAATGGGTACCTCACATTCCTTTTCTAGGAATCTTGGTACTCTGGCAAAAACAAGGCGAACACATTGGCGAATCTAGGTACCTCACATTCCTTTCTAGGAATCTTAGTACTTTGGCGAAAACAAGGTGAACACATTGGCGGATCTAGGTACCTCACATTCCTTTCTAGGAATCTTGGTACTCTGGCGAAAACAAGGCGAACACATTGGCAACAAGATCCTGATAGGCAACTAAGGCCACTTTAATACCAGGTCTTTCTTGGTGGGGGGTGGTGCCTGGCCAAGGCCTTGATCTGGTAGGAAACTATGCTCTTTCAAAACAGACCCTTCTTAGCGGGGGGTGATGCCCGGCCAATGTTTGATCTGTCAGGCAACTATGCTCTTACGTATCGGATCCTTCCTAGCGGGGGGTGGTGCCCGGCCAGGGCAGTAAAAATGCCATGTAGCTTTTCCTTTTCTTGAGGCGATCCTCCTAGAGGGATTATTCTGGTCTAGGGCATCATGAGTGCTATGTGGCTTATCCTGGTTTTATGGCAAGCCTCTTGGAGGGATTAATTCCGTCCAAGGCATTGGAGTGTTGTGTAGCTCTCCTGGATTTATGGTGATCCTTCTGGAAGGATTTATCCTGTCCAGGGCATCAGGCATTCCTGTGCAAGGATTCCCGGTCTTCAAGCGATGGTCGTGGTAGGTAACCAAGGCCACTTCAGCACCAAGTCTTTCTTGGCTGGGGGTGGTGCCCGGCCAAGGCATCAGGAATGTCATGTGGCTTTCTTGGTTTCGATCATAGGTGAAAGGCGATCATAGAAGAACTACCAAGACGATCATACTCAAGGTGATACTAGTCAATGCTCACCCTGCAGGCTTCGTTAGTGAAACCTTTTGAGGTGGACCGCATTCCGGGTATCAGTAATAGAGCGGCCTTCCGTAAAAGGAGATATTATCATGGATCAATCATTAGGAGAACTCTTCTCATGTTGAGGTCACTACCCTTCTCATAGGAGCACTAGGGAGAATGGTAACCTTCTAGTCCCCCAAGTGATGCAACTAGATAAGAAGCCTGCTTGGATTAGTTGAGAGTCTTCAACAATCGTAATGGTGCTCGAGACTCTGCTTGAACAAACCTGGATCTCGATAGGACGCTGGGGCATTGGGTACCTCGGTATAAAAGGTCAAAAACCGCTAATCTTATAACTATGATCTTGGTAGTTCACATGGGCGCTGTGAGGGGGCCCAATAAAACAAGTGAGAAATCACTGATCTTGCAGCAATGGTGCTACTATAGAGGCTTACTTAGGCATGTAGGAGGCCTCAGCATCATGGGAAGCCTCTGGGCTCTCTTGAACATATCAGGACATATGTGGCTCACTCGGGCGTTGAAGGGCCCGATATAGGAGGTAGGGAGCCACCGATGTGATACTGGTCCAGAGGCATGCTTGGGATTCTAGAAGTCCCTAGCAACTGAAATGTCACTCTGGACCATGCCCGAATGGATCGGGGCATATTGGCTCACCTGGGTGTTGACCGACCCGGTACAATAAGTGAGGAGCCACTGGGCTATGCAGTTGGGCTGCTACTCCAGAGGCTTGCTTTGGCAGGTAGGAGGCCTCAGCAATGTGGGAAGCCTTTGGCTCTCTCCGAACGGATCGGGACATCGGTGGATCTCTAGGGCATTGAATGGCCCGATATAAATAGAGAAGAGCCACTGGTATGGTACTGGTCCAGAGGCATGCTTGGGATCCTAGAAGTCCCCAACAACTGAAATGTAGCTCTATGGACCAAGCTCGAATGGATCGGGGCACAGTGGCTCACCTGGGCGTTGACCGGCCCGGTACAATAAGTGAGGAGGCACTGGGCTATGCAGCTAGGCTGCTACTCTAGAGGCTTGCTTTGGCATGTAAGATGCCTTAGCATTATGGGAAGCCTCTGGCTCTCTCTGAATGGATTGAAACATCGGTGGCTCTCTATGGAGTTGAATTGCCCGATACAAATAGAGAAGAGCCACCGGTATGGTACTGGTCCAGAGGCATGCTTGGGATCTTAGAAGTCCCCAACAACTGAAATGTAGCTCTGGACCATGCTCGAATATAGTGGCTAACCTGGGCGTTGACCTGCCCGGTACAATAAGTGAGGAGCCACTGGGCTATGCAGCTGGGTTGCTACTTTAGAGGCTTGCTTTGGCATGTAGGAGGAATCAGCAATGTTAGAAGCCTCAGGGATCTCCTCGAACAGGTCAGGACATCGGTGGCTCTCTAGGGCGTTGAGTTGCCCGGTACAGTAGGTAGGGAGCCACCGGAGTGATACTAGTTCAGAGGGATGCTTGGGATCGTAGAAGTCCCCAATTACTGAAATGTGGCTCTGGACCATCCAAGAATGAATCGGGACACAGTGGCTCACTTGGGCATTGATCTGACTATTTTATACATATTTTAGGTCCCCAATTTCCTATCGTTTGTTCTCGTTTTCGAGCATATTTTTGTATATTATGTGTTTGTTGAGCCATGTGTAGGTACATATTCCCTATTTCATGGTTTTGAGCGTAAAGATTAGATTGGGAGGCAAAAGAAGCCAAAAATGAGAATAAATGGAAGTATTCAGAATGTCGTGCCTCACCGTTGATACAGACCGCGACGTGATCTAAGCCCAATCGTGGCCAAGAAAATCTAGATGTTTCCACGGTTGATCTGTCGTCAAGCAAGAATGCAACACGGAGACCGCGTGCATGAACCCCTCTGATTTTCCGACGGCTTATGGGTTGAAATTGTATGGGCCTGTGCAGAACGTCCGACTTGTGGGTACCATAAATCCCTCCTCTGCTGAATTCACATTGAGATCTTTATATATTTGGAAAGGTACGGAAGTCTAGTTTTCAGAACCTTTTACGGATTGCTATTCCGACCTTCCTGGAGGAAGTTATGTTCGTTTGAGTAATTGGTGTGCAGAGCAGAAATGGCATTCGGCGGGAAAAACGGTGGGCAACCAAACCGCCGTTCTGACCGCCGAATTAGGATAGTAGGTTTCTTCACCAATTCGGCGGGCAAAATGGCTGGCACCATGGCCACAGTTTTGTCCGCCGAACGGCACCCAGAGGTCGCTTTTTTACCCGAAATTGAGGAGCATTTTCGTCCTTTCACTACCAATTCATACCCTAACCTCCCAACACTATATAAACACCTTTTCCTCTCCTCTCTTCATAATTTTTCAGACCCAAAACTTCATCTTCTTCAATCTTCTTTACCAATTAAGAGAGAGAAAGAGAGCTTTCAAGAGCATCCATGGAGGTTCTCCTCCATGGATGCCTCTCCCACACCATTTCTACCCATCACTCACCACATGTGAGAGTTGATTGCAAGGAGATAGGAGTGGTCTATGACCAATTTCGAGCTAGGAATTTATGGAGCTCTTGGAGGGATTTCTTTAAGGGTTGTCTCCTTTAAACTCATTCTCTTTGTATTTCATGTTTTCTTAATTGTGTAAACCCCCACTTGGGAATACTTGTAAACCTAATTTGTGCTTAATATAATGTATGGTTGTTTTTATATCTAATTTGTGTTTTGATTCATTCTTGCTTTTATTGAATATATCTCTATCTTGAAATGCATGTGTGGAGATTGGAAATTAATATATGTTCATGAATGGGATTAGGAGTAGATTAATGTAATTGTAGGAATAGTTGTAATCAAATGTCCCATCTGTGTGTGTATGTTGATGGAAAGTCAAATTTGCATGTGTATGGATGGATTAGAGTGAATTAGAGTTAGGATTGTGCCATTGGAAAGGCCATTCCGGGCATAGACTTGACTAATTAGCTAGGAAGAATGAATGAACTTGTTAATTGCCATATTTAAAGAGGTTTGGTTCATTGTTTTTGTTATTTATTGGACTTTGGCTACTTCTCACGCTAGGGGCTCTAGGTGAGTTGTGGTTGGAGTTACAATAATTGGGAATCCGGCTACTTCTTGCGCTAGGGGCTCTAGGTAAGTTATGGTTGGAGGAACAATTACTCTTTCCACATTCATTACACCTAAAGTTGCCATTTTACAATTACCATGTTAGTATTGGGGCTCAATCTAGCATTGGTTTGTAGAATTGGTTAACAAATGTCGGTTGCGGTTTCGTGTTTGAGAGACTCTCGACACACTCTTCAACCGTTGGCTCTATGAATGGGTATAAATCGGATTGAGGCAAGAATGAACCCTTAACTTGAACTGGATGTGCTTAATGTCTAACAACCCACTTGTGTGCACTTATGTTTGGTGGACTTGTAAACCCTTGTGTGACCATTTTCATGCATCTCTCTTATCCACCCTTTTATTATTTCTCATTTAATCACCATTCTCACCCTTCCATATTCTCTTGTTAATTTTTATTCCTTCATTTCCATTTCCATTACACACACAAATACACACACACCATTCTCACCTCATCCGCATTCTATTTACATGCTTTCCCTAACCTCTAAAACTTGAAACGGTTAACAACACATCCCTGCGGAACGATACCTTTTCTTGCACACTGTACTAGTTTTATTTCTATATATGTCTTTTGACTCGTGCCTTATAGCGAGGTTGATTTTATTATAAATGTTTGACGATGCTTTCAACAACAGAAAAATCCATTTGTCAAAATGGCGCCGCTGCCGGGGATGGGTATTCGTTAATTGTTTCTTATTTTAGCTTAGGTTCTGTAAATGTTATATTTAATTGCTTTGCGGATATTTATGTATGCGGTTAGATTTTTCTTTTTCTTATTTTCTTTTATTTACGGCATATGCATTTGATTGTTTTTGAGTTGTGCTTGTGCTAGGAAAGAACAATTTCAGGTTTTATGGACCGCACCACTCTTGAGAACAAAGTGTGCGCTTATCGCACCACAACAATTCCATGAAGTGAAGCAGTAGCGCCACAACGGATGCGTTGGTCGCCGACACATGAGGTAATTCCTCTGCTTAATTTGAGTGCTTGTGGAGTAGTTGTCAACTTGGGCGGAAACCGCCCGTGCGCTTAATGATAGGAATGCTATGTTTGTTGTGTTTGTGATTTTTATTTTTGTTTAGATCTAAGAGTGGATTTGTATTGTGCTTAGACCTTAGGATTTGATATGTTCTTGTTTTTAGTCTTTGGTGATGTTTATGTTCTATCTCCCGAATCTTGCTAAACGTTGTCCATATTTTATGATTTGAGCAACATTGAGGACAATGTTGAGTTTAGGTTTGGGGGTGTGGACACTTTCGTGTTGTATATGTGTTTTGTTGTTTATATGTGTTTTGTTACGTTTAGAAAATTTTCAAATCTCTGTAAACCGGTTATTTTTGAAATTTTTTTGTAATAGTTCCGGTTTTGTTGAGTTGTTTTTCTTTGTGTGCCAGTTGAGACATATCATGTATGCTTTTAGCTCCGAGCATCACTTTAAATATGCTTGTACAGTGCCAGTCTTTTGATGTTGAGGTGGATGAGACCTCTATCCTTGCTTAGCTTAGGAAAATAGTGGAGACTGATGAGAAGGTTTTTGCCGTCAGAAAACCGTCCGTCAAAACAATTTATAAAACCTATGCGATGCGTTCACAAGTATAAATACAAGCAAAGCGGTAAGCACGGGTGTCGTCCACTGAGATCGGGGTAGCGGTGATAAGATTAGGATTAATATAACTAGCAAGCATAAAAGTAAAGTGATAGCGAATGAAGATACAATATAAAATAAACTATGAAAGCAAATAAATGGATGACAATAGAGGGATGAATGAATGATGATGGAACTATGGAGATGATGGACTCGTAAGTGAATATTGGGGCAATTGCAACAAACTCTCAAGTAAGTACGTTTTGACAAATGTAACCAACCTAGGGTGTATAGTGTTGGCATACATCTCTAGCAAGAGGTCAACCTAGGATGTATAGTGAAAACCTCCTACTAGCGATTAATCCCTCTTAAGCAACCAACAGTGGCTAGTTACTCAATTGGGACTTGTTCCATGAATTCTCATCTATCTAGCTATGGCTCAACCTATTACTAATGTAGCCATCCTAGGGTGTATAGTGATGGCTTCCAATTCCCTCACAAGTGGCCAACCTAGGATGTATAGTGAAGGCCACCCGGTTGGGATTGGATGAGGCTCGAGGTTATCAACCGAATTCTACTCGAAGGTTAGTTCTCATAAAATCACTAAAGTAGCCAACCTAGGGTGTATAGTGGAGGCTTCTAATTCTCTCACAAGTGGCTAACCTAGGATGTATAGTGAAAGCCACTAATTCGAGATTAGATTAAGAGCATGATTATAGAGCCGGATTTTCGGAAATCCTTCCATTCAATGGAGCATTAGACAACCTAATTGTCTACTCAAGTAATCCAAATCAACATGCAAAGAAGGTGTATCCAAGCAAATCAATAATGGAAATCAATACAAGCAAAGGAATGAAATATAGAGATAGAATAAATATAACACATAGAGTTTATTTACAAAGCCCAAAATATCCATCAAACAAATAACATCAACCCCATAGTGGGGTATTTTAGCTACTCATGTTCTATTACAACAAATAAACTAAGAGAGAGAGTAGAGATAACCCTAGAAGATTGATCTCCTTCCTTGAAGCTTGAATCCAAGTCTCCTAGTTGCCTTTGATTGAGTAGAGATGGTTTGGATGAGAGGGAGATGTGTTACTAGCTTAGAATACAAGTGTTGGGAGGTATGGTGATTCTTTGGTTCGTTCCCATCCTTTTCTATTTATAGAGGATGGAAAAATAGGTCACTTAAGCTTGAAACCAGAAACTGTCGCGCGAATAGTGCGGGTGGAGTGCGGGTGAATTACCCGCACTGTAAAAGTTTTCTTCATCTTCAGGTCTCTGATCTGGGCAATAGTGCGGGTGGAGTGCGGTTGGATTACCCGCACTTGACTCGCACTTGACCTGCACTGTAGTCGCACTTGAGTCGCACTATACTGTCAGGTGCAAAATCCCTCCTCTGTTTTGAGCAATAGTGCGGGTGGAGTGCTGGTGGATGACCCGCACTGTACCCGCACTCTAATTTCAGGTGCAACTTCAACTTCTCTGGTTTGGCAACAGTGCGGGTGGAGTGCGGTTGGATGACCCGCACTGGACCCGCACTGTAACTCTTCTCCTGTATCAAGTCCCAACTATGATCATGAGTGTGGTTGAAGCACGGTTGGAGTGCAGTTGAGACCCGCACTTGACCCGCACTTGACCCGCACTGTAGAGCTGCTTATGATCCTTTGTCTTTCGTTTTGCCCCTTTTCTGCCAGAATCACTGTAACATGCTTCCAAACCCCGAATTACATCTATTGCCTGCAATTAACACTAATGAGCCTATTAGACATAAAATATATAGAAAATACACACAAGAACGAGGCAAAGGAATAGGAATGAGAGCCGAAATATACAACAATTAGGCACGATCAAACACCCCCAAACCAAACCTTTGCTCGTCCTCGAGCAAACATAAAATGAAACAAATAAGACACAAACTAAAAATGACTCGAACTAAAAACTTTCCTAGACACAAAGAAAAACCTGCTGCAGAACCAACTAGCAGAGAGATACGTAAAAGCAAATGGAAGTGAGGAATGAGCATATGGGAAATGTTCTAAACAACTCGAAGACACCCCGAGGGAAACTGGCAAAACACGAATCCCACACTTAAAATGCCCTCGCCTCAGAAACTACTCACTCTCACACCTCGAGCATAATTCGCTTCGAAACTAGGTTCTCGCATGGATTCTCTCTTATCTTTCCTCTCAGAACCTAGGTTCACACTCATGCAACATGTATGCCAATGAATTTATGTAACTGAATCAACTTAGTTGCATACATTTAGTATAGAATAAATGCTGTTTTCAGTGAGTGAGTCTCATGAAAGACTCATGTGTCATGAACGTGGAAAGAGCATTCATTAACTAATATTCCTAATCTAGACATCCCCTAAGATCAACTAGGTCTTTTCCATTTGGTTGTAACGTGGCCACGGTGAATGGTGATTAGAAGAATGAGAAATTTAGGCACAAGCACTAATCAACCAAGTTAAGGCAATACATTCTACACTTAAACATTTAATTTCTCATGCAACTCCACTTCCAAATACAATATGGCGTCCAGGCATACAATTAGACTCTACGTGCAATCTTTAACTACTCATGTTACATTTGAGTAGCATTTACAATTTACACAAGGCATTTGAAGCATATTTTTCTTTTGTTACTTTTTGCTTCTTTTCTTTTCTTTTCTTTTCATGCCTTTTTACTATGCACATTTTAACAACTCATTATTCTTGCCTAGGTACAAGCAAAGGAATGAAATATAGAAATAGAATAAATATAACAATAGAGTTTATTTACAAAACCCAAAATATCCATCAAACAAATAACATCAACCCCATTGTGGGGTATTTTCGCTACTCATGTTCTATTACAACAAATAAACTAAGAGAGAGAGTAGAGATAACCCTAGAAGATTGATCTCCTTCCTTGAAGCTTGAATCCAAGTCTCCTAGTTGCCTTTGATTGAGTAGAGATGGTTTGGATGAGAGGGAGATGTGTTACTAGCTTAGAATACAAGTGTTGAGAGGTATGGTGATTCTTTGGTTCGTTCCCATCCTTTTCTATTTATAGAGGATGGAAAAATAGGTCACTTAAGCTTGAAACCAGAAACTGTCTCGCGAATAGTGCGGGTAAATTACCCGCACTGTACCCGCACTGTAAGAGTTTTCTTCATCTTCAGATCTCTGATCTGGGCAATAGTGCGGGTGGAGTGCGGTTGGATTACCCGCACTTGACTCGCACTTGACCCGCACTGTAGTCGCACTTGAGTCGCACTGTACTGTCAGGTGCAAAATCCCTCCTCTGTTTTCAGCAATAGTGCGGGTGGAGTGCTGGTGGATGACCCGCACTGTACCCGCACTCTAATGTCAGGTGCAACTTCAACTTCTCTGGTTTGGCAACAGTGCGGGTGGAGTGCGGTTGGATGACCCGTACTGTACCCGCACTTTAACGTCAGGTGCAACTCAGCTTCTCTGGCTTTGGCAACAGTGTGGGTGGAGTGCGGTTGGATGACCCGCACTGGACCCGCACTGTAACTCTTCTCCTGTATCAAGTCCAGGCTATGATCATGAGTGTGGTTGGAGCGCGGTTGGAGTGCGGTTGCGACCCGCACTTGACCCGCACTTGACCCGCACTGTAGAGCTGCTTATGATCCTTTGTCTTTCCTTTTGCCCTTTTCTGCCAGAATCACTGTAACATGCTTACAAACCCCAAATTACATCTATTGCCTGCAATTAACACTAATAAGCCTATTAGACATAAAATATATAGAAAATAAACACAAGAACGAGGCAAAGGAATAGGAATGAGGGCCGAAATATACAACAATTTAGGCACGATCAGAGACTACCCGTGAGCTATACTAAGCCTAAATTGCGAAAAAATCTGTGGGTTTTGTTTCTACTCTTATACACTCTTCGAATTTGCACTTAATTTTTAGTTATCTCATTGTACATCAAATTTCTTTCATTGATTGCTATAAAACGTCATGTGGACTGCTTGTATGAGATTTGTATTCCCTTGCTAGATGGACTTTTAGAAATGATTTTGGACTTGAGTGTGAGAGTAACTACTAAAATAGCCTAAACACTTACCCATAGATATGTGCTTACATTGGAAAAATTGAGGCCAAACACTAAACCTCCACCAGCTACATAACCTAAACACTTTCACATACCCTAGTTATTCATGTTAAAGTGTATAGCTTTAAAGAAGTTATGTAGCTCTAAATTGTGTAAAGCATATACTTAGGCAAATGTATGTAAATTGTACAAAGGCAAAGGCTTAAAAAAATAAAAGTGTGAAATATAAACACTTAAGCCTTCAAATTCTTCAATTGTAAAGTTACTCTGAAAATTTCAGTACAAATGTAGTACAAAATGTGCAATGTAAAGGTTTATAGCCTAGACGCTTGAATTGTAATGTAAAGTGTAAATGAGCTCAAAGTGATGTAATTGTAATGTAAACACCTTGGCATGGTTAGTAGCTTTATCTTCCCACTCCTACCATATCCTCCATCCTCTACATTACCAAACACCCTTGGCCACAAATACAATTAGGGAAAGTCCATTTGATCTCTTAGGAAGTCTATCTTGGGAATGTGAGTCGATGCATGCTCTTTCCACGTTCATAGCATTTCAATTCCTTCATGAGATCCATTTTCAGAAATTGTGTGTTTTTTGGAAATACTCATATGCGATTATATTTGGTTTCCGTACATAAACTCATTCGCATATGTTTGCTAGAGAGTGCGCCTAGGATTCTGAGTGAAAATATATGACTGAAATCCGGTGAGGATTAGAGTCGAGGCAAATTTTATCTTGAGCATTCGAGTGTAGTTGGCTTGTAAACCGAAAACATCCTGAGAATTGGCATACTTGCATTATGTGATACATGTTTACTGATTGGTATATTTGAGATTCCAGCATGCAAGTGTTGTTTTTGCTTGGTATGTTTGGATTCCAACTCAACCAATTTTCTTGTAGAGTATACGTTTGTGGGTGTCGTAACTGTAAACCCTCAGGAGACTATAACTCCTCCTATTAGGGCCGCCTATAGGTTCAAAGGCTTGTGGCATGTGCTAAGTGCCATCGTGTTTCCTACGAAAGTGGACTAGCCTAGTTTTTATTTATTTATTTTTACTGTTATATGTTTGTTTGTTTGTTTTTCTATTTTTTTTTTGTTTTGCTCGAGGACGAGCAAAGGATAGGTTTGGGGGTATTTGATCGGACTATTTTATACATTTTTAGGTCCCTAATTTCCTATTGTTTGTTCTCATTTTCGAGCGTATTTTTGTATATTATGTGTTTGTTGAGCCATGTGTAGGTACATATTCCCTATTTCATGGTTTTGAGCGTAAAGATTAGATTGGGAGGCAAAAGGAGCCAAAAACGCGAATAAATGGAAGTATTCAGAGTGCCGTGCCTCACCGTTGATACAGACCGCGACGTGATCTAAGCCCAATCTTGGCCAAGAAAATCTAGATGTTTCCGCGGTTGATCCGTCGTCAAGCAAGAATGCAACACCGAGACCACGTGCATGAACCCCTCTGATTTTCTGACAGCTTATGGGTTTAAATTGTATGGGCCTGTGCAGATCGTTCGAATTGTGGGTACCATAACTCCCTCGTCTGATGGATTCACGTTGAGATCTTTATATATTCGGAAATGTACGGAAGTCTAGTTTACAGAACCTTTTACGGATTGCGATTCTGATCTTTCTGGAGGAATGTATGCCCGTTTGAGTAACTGGTGCACAGAGAAGAAATGGCATTCGGCGGGAAAAATGGCGGGCAACCAAACCGCCATTCTGACCGCCGAATTAGGAAAGTAGGTTTCTTCACCAATTCGGCGAGCAAAATGGCTGGCACCATGGCTGCCGTTTTGACTGCCGAACGGCACCCGGAGGTCACGTTGTTACCCGAAATTGAGGGGCATTTTCATCCCTTCACTACCAATTCATACCCTAACCTCCCAACACTATATAAACATCTTTTCCTCTCCTCTCTTCATAATTTTTAAGACCCAAAACTTCATCTTCTTCAATCTTCTTCACCAATTAAGAGAGAGAGAGAGAGAGAGAGAGAGAGCTTTCAAGAGTATCCATGGAGGTTTTCCCCCATGGATGGCTCTCCCACACCATTTCTACCCATCACCCACCACATTTGAGAGTTGATTGCAAGGAGATAGGAGTGGTCTATGACTAATTTCGAGCTAGGCATTTATGGAGCTCTTGGAGGGGTTTCTTCAAGGGTTGTCTCCTTTAAACTCATTCTCTTTGTATTTCATGTTTTCTTAATTGTGTAAACCCCCACTTGGGAATACTTGTAAACCTAATTTGTGCTCAATATAATGTGTGGTTGTTTTTATATCTAATTTGTGTTTTGATTCATTCTTGCTTTTATTGAATATATCTCTATCTTGAAATGCTTATGTGTGGAGATTGGAAATTAATATATGTTCATGAATGGGATTAGGAGTAGATTAATGTAATTGTAGGAGTAGTTGTAATCAAGTGTCCCATTTGGTTGTGGATGTTAATGGAAAGTCGAATTTGCATGTGTATGGATGGATTAGAGTGAATTAGAGTTAGGATTGTGCCATTGGAAAGGCAATTCCGGGCATAGACTTGACTAATTAGCTACGAAGAATGAATGAACTTGTTAATTGCCATATTTAAAGAGGTTTGGTTCATTCTTTTTGTTATATATTGGACTTTGGCTACTTCTCACGCTAGGGGCTCTAGGTGAGTTGTGGTTGGAGTTACAATAATTGGGAATCTGGCTACTTCTTTCGCTAGTGGCTTTAGGTGAGTTATGGTTGGAGGAACAATTACTCTTTCCACATTTATTACACCTAAAGTTGCCATTTTACATATACCTCGTTAGTACTGGGGCTCAATCTAGCATTGGTTTGTAGAATTAGTTCACAAATGTCGGTTGCGGTTTCGTGTTTGAGAGACTCTCGACACACTATTCAACCGTTAGCTCTATGAATGGGTATAAATCGGATTGAGGCAAGAATGAACCCTTAACTTGAACTGGATGTGCTTAATGTCTAACAACCCACTTGTGTGCACTTATGTTTGGTGGACTTGTAAACCCTTGTGTGACCATTTTCATGCATCTCTCCTATCCACCATTTTATTATTTCTCATTTAATCACCATTCTCACCCCTCCATATTCTCTTGTTAATTTTTATTCCTTCATTTCCATTTCCGTTACACACACAAACACACACACACACACCATTCTCACCTCATCCACATTCTATTTACATGCTTTCCCTAAACTCTAAAACTTGAAACGGTTAACAATACATCCGTGCGGAATGATACCCTTGCTTGCACGATGTACTAGTTTTATTTCTATATATGTCTTTTGACTTGTGCCTTATAGCAAGGTTGATTTTATTATAAATGTTTGACGATGCTTTCAACGACACAAAAATCCATTCGTCAGGTGTTGACTAGCCCGGTAAAAGAAGTGATGAGCCATTGGGCCATGCAGCTAGGCTGCTACTCCAGTGGCCTACTTAGGCATGTAGGAGGCCTCAGCAATGTGAGAAGCCTCTAAGATCTACCCGAATGGATCGGATCATAGGTGGCTCATTAGGGCATTGAAGAGCCCAGTACAGGAGGTAGGGAGCCACATGTATGATATTGGTCAAGAGGCATGCTTAGGATCGTAGAAGTCCCTAGCAACTGAAATGTGGCTCTAGACCATCCTGAAATGCATCGGGACATAGTGGCTCACTTGGACGTTGACTAGCCCGATAGAAGAAGTGAGGAGCCACTGGCCATGCAGCTAGGCTGTTGCTCCAGAGACTTGCTTAGGCATGTAGGAGGCCTCAGCAATGTGGGAAGCCTCTGAGCTATACCCAAACGGATCGGGACATACGTGGCTCATTATGGCATTGAAGGGCCCGGTACAAGAGGTAAGGAACCACCTGCATGATACTGGTCCTGAGGCATGCTTGGGATCGTAAAAGTCCACAGCAACTGAAATGTGGCTCTGGACCATCCTGGAATGAATCGGGACACACTGGCTCACTTGGGCGTTAACTAGCCCGGTAAAAGAAGTGAGGAGCCACTGGGCCATGCAGCTAGGCTGCTGCTCCAGAGGCTTGCTTAGGCATGTAGAAGGCCTCAGCAATATAGGAAGCCTCTGAGCTCTACCGGAATGGATTGGGACATAGGTGGCTCACTAGGGCGTTGAAATGCCCGGTACAAGAGGTAGGGAGCCACCTGTATGATACTAGTCTAGAGGCATGCTTGGGATCCTAGAAGTCCCATGCAACTCAAATGTGGCTCTGGACCATCCTGGATAGAATCGGAACCGCAATGGCTCACTTAGTTATTGACCGGCCCGGTACAAAAAGTGCGAAGCCACTAGGCCTCCACAGGTCGTCATGCTCCTACAATCTTTCGAAGTGGATCCGGTGACATGAGAGGGTCTGTATGTACCGGTGCAAATCTAGTAGATCTGATGGATAAGAGATCTGCTGATAATGGAACAAACCCTCTGTATGGTAGCAGGAGAGGTGCAATTCTGCTACATAGGAGCTCTAGAAGTACCGGAGCGGATCCGTGTAGAGGAGCTCCGCAAGCATATGAGAAGGTTTTGTTGCATAGGAGCAACATGGTAGACCGGTTCTGGTAGGAATCCCACGTACCATATTTGTCAATAGTAGAAAGTCGAGCATGCATGTAGAGACAAGGATGCTCATGTAGAGACATGGAAGCCACGTTGGTGAGCATCCCACAGATGGCCCCAAAAAGTGTTAATGAAAAAATTTACTCGGGGTGAAAATCTCAATCAACACCCTCTACCCGCTACCCCGGAGGTTGCAGCAGGGGGTAGGTACTTCGTACCATGATTCTGGTAAGAATGAATGAGAGAATTAGATCGTTCAATGTCCTTAGATGGGGTATATACCGTGAGAGAGGTAAGGTAGGTAGGAGAACAATCATCCCCCTCATCTGGTGCAGTAAGCAGGTACCCGGTCCTGGTATCTGATCCTGGTACCTAGTCACCTCTCTAGGTGCCTTCAATATTCCCCCAACCTAGATAATGAGCAAGTAGAGGTACATGACAGCTAAGACCAATATGGTAGGTGCCTAGCACGCATACATCCATTCATAACAAGGAGATATATGGGAGAATGACAACTCTTTTAGTTTTGGTGGAATGACCTAGGGGGAAAAAGCATCACGATTGATCACATGCTGAAAAACCCCCATGCAATATCCATAGGAAGGGAGAAAAACCCTTCTTTATATTTATATATCTCGCGAGGTGCTCCAGAGAGCTTACATTAGTACAAACTGAGACCTGATAGGTCATAGTTGGAGGGGTATCACTTGGCACTGATACATATTTTGGGAAAATTAATGTGCATAATAGTCGATACACTGGTGGGAGATGTCGAACTGTATTTCTGGTGGAGAAATGGACTAAATCTGGGATCGGAGACATCTTGAAGACATGGAGATGTTGGAGGGCTGTTGGAGAATGTTGGAGAGAATGTCGGGCCAGAGAAAAAGTTGGAACCCATGAGATGGAGAAATTCGAGAGAGCTGGTGGCGAAGTCAGAACCCCTTTCCTGGGGAGAACTTTGTCATACTTATATGTTCCGATTCTTGTTGTCCACTCCTCTAATTAATTCGCAATCAAAGGAACATTAACTTGGCATTAATGGAGTTGAATATTCTCTCATTAATGGCGTTGTGAATGGCCATTAAAGAGTTTGTTAACTGAAAAATCACTCAGGGAGCGAAATCTCGGTTAATACCCTCACCCCCTACCGGTAGCCAGTAGCGGGATAGGTACCTTCGGTACTGGGATCCTTCCCCGTAAAGTAGATGGATGTAAAAAAGGAGCAAGATGAGAAGGATCAATGATATATGAAAATGACACTATTTTATTTAACAAAAAGGTATTGATATTATCGTCACAATTCAGACTATCCTCTCACTAAAATCTCTTTTTTCTCCTATACAGGATGAGGACTGAGCCTCCGTTTATGTCGATAAGTGGATATTTTCTCCCAATGATCGTTACTGGACTCTCATTGGCTTCGGAGAATTTCACAGGGGAATTCAACCGGAAAAAATCTCTCTCTGTCTTTGGCGATCCTAATATTCAAAAAACCTTATACTATTTACCCTTCAACGCATATATATAGTTCTCCAAAGAATCCTCACGAAATCTGGTTGTGTTAATGTGGATTAATGAGTGTCCTTTTTTAGGCGTTGAAAAGCATTGTGTGGGGCTGATGGCGTGGGATTTGATCCCATGAATTCACTGTCGAATTCGAATTCTAATAAGATTTCATTAATGGTGCTTTATTTTGGCGACGGAGTCAACTTTCCTTCTTCATGGACCTTAGAGGGAAACTCTAATCCCTAATTTTGTTGGTAGGGCGAGGTACTGGTATACTAGTCGGATCTTACCGGCATGGAGCTTGTTCTATCTCTTGATGGAGTGGTGCTTGTGTCTTCGCGATCATCTTCGTATTGCTTGGCAGGTAAGGTACCTGCCTTGGAAAGGCTCCGAATATATACATCGAGGTACTAGGTACCAGGTCCCAGGTGGAAGTCGAGGCGGTACCAAGGCTGGTATTCGGATACCGGGTTCCTTGACTGATGTCGAGGCACTTGAGTGGTGCTGGGTGTGTGATCTACCATGGTACTGGTATTGAGTTGATATTAGGAGCTTTAGTAGGGCGAGGTATGTACCTTCATTAGCTCGCGGTACTAGTGTTCTATCTAGATAGATAGGTAATCGAGGTCCTGGCCTTACCAAGTATCGGCTCCATCTAGGTAGTGGCATCGACCTCGCTGGTCACCCGGAAGCTAAGACTGGCCCCCATCAGGTTGATACTAGTTGGAAAATTCTCCTTTGGTCCCTTGCCAAAAATCCCTTTTAGCAGATGTCTCCCCTGACTTGAACACCGGTACCAGGTTGGGGTTGGAGTAAGGATAGATAATACTTGGAGAATTTTTTGCAACCGTCTTGTAGGAGGGAATCTTCTCTTTGCAAGCCGATTTAAATGAGTCTTCGACGTGGCTGACCAGGGTAAGCCAAATTCAAAAGAAGGAAATTTTTTGGAGGCGCGCGTTTCCCGAAACCGTTCCCTCCACGTTGTCGATATTCCCGCGGCATTGATTACCTCTCTGGCCGTTACAAGTAACTATCTCTATATAAATCCTGCTTCTTCAAGGTGTACTCACTTAAGCAAACCTTTACGAACAAGAGTCTTTGCAAGAAACCTAACTTTCTCTCCGTTGATCTTCGAATTTTCCCTTTTCTGAGAAATTAAATTTTGACTCTGTGAATATTTCTTCACCTAATGGCGATAGTATCGAGCAGTTGTTTGGCGACGACGTGGTGGCCAGCGGAAGTCTTGCCCCAAGAAAAAAAGCACGCGTTGACAGTGATAGCGGGGACGATGTTCCCTTTCAGCGCCGGCGTTCCAACCGAAATATGGGAATCGAGACGGGCTTTTCGAACAATCCCACTGCTCCGGTTGATATTGATCAAGAGTCGAGTGGAGAAACTGGAGCCGTCGTCAGGGTAGTCAAAGACCGGGCTGGCGAGGTTATAGATACTGTGGGAAGAATACTCGGCGTTCCTTACGAGTATAGATGCATTCCTGATTCTACCAGCACTTCGGATACTGTGAAGCACTTGAGGAGGGATTTTAAGATCCCTAAGGATATTTTGATTTCCATACCCCCACCTGGGTATGATATGTATTCTCCCATTCCTGGTGAGCTTCCGATTCATACCGCGGCCTTCGATAGTGAAGTCAGGCTACCTCTCCACCCCACCTTGCGTAGGGCGTTGTACGCCTTACAGCTTGCCCATCTTAAGCTAACACCAGGGTTTTGGAGGCACCTGGTGGGGTTCCTGGTACTATAGAGGGAGCAGTGTGCGAGGGACAACATCGATCAGGAACCGGGATCTGACGAGCTCGGATATGTGTTTCAAATTGCTGCCAACGCCCCGGGTCTGAAGGGGCAGTTCTATGCTCGGGCAAAGAACAACCTGAAATTTGTGGTACCAGGAGCCACGAAGAAGGATACCTCCTGGAGGGAGGAATGGGTTGTCGTCAAGGGCGAATGGGGCAGCTCGGTTCACATCGGATGAACTGAATTCAAAGTTCCTACCTGCTTTAGCGGGAAACCCCCATTGGATAAAGGTAAGCTCTCCACTGAGTCAGAGAAAATCTTTAAGGCTATCATGGCCAGGAATTATGTTAACCTGCAGTATCCTACCTCGGATGCCTTCAATGCTTGGAGGGTGGAATATTCCCTCCGTATTTCCGACGCACTTCATGGTAAACATCTTTCTGATTTTCCTTTCGCTGTACTGTTTTATTAATTTTGTTGATATTAACTTGTGCTGTCTTGGTAGTTTCAGCAGTACCTCCACCGATCCTTGAGGTGGAGCTCAACCAGGCTGGGGGGCCCATCGATTCTCCTTCATCCTCCCCGGCCAGGCTTCCTGCTAGCTTTGATCTCAATACATGAGTTAGCATATCTGCTGGACCTGGTAGAGTCTCGGGCGAGGTATCTGGATCTCGAGCTCTCCCTCCTCCTGTTTCGGTTAGATCACTGGAGGCCTTTACAGCTAGAGTAGGGAGGTATCGAGGTGTTTCTGGTTGAGTGCAGGATACATCACGCATCGGACCAGTCAATGTTGCCAGTGCTGCTGATGTTGGTGCCCCAGCTCCTTCTGCTTCTCCCGTCATGGCAACTAGTCAATTTAAGCCGGTCGAGAAGAGTTCTGACCTTGCTATGGCGAGGCGGGTGGTACCTCGGGATAAGGCACGATCGAGGTCGAAGAACAGCAGCCAGGATGAAGTTTTGGCCCACTTTGTTGCCTCCTGCCAAGGTAGGAGCTTGGGTGTCATGACGGCCATGCCCACCGAGCTGCTAATTATAAGGGAGTCTGCTCTTCTGGCTGAGGTAAGTTGTCTCGTTTTAATCTTCTATTCCGATTAAGGGTGAGAGATATCCTGACTAGTGCCTTGTTTTTGTCAGTTTTTAAGTTCAACGTGGCCATGAGCCAACAAGTCGGCTCCCTCTTGGAGCAAGTTAGAGGTGCTACTGCCGAGCGGGAGAAGTCTAAGGAGGAGCTCGCTAAGGCTTCTCGTGGAATGGAATCTCTGAATCAGTCGCTGGTAAATGCCCAAAAGGAAGCTGTCGAGGCGAAGGTTGATAGGGAGAGGATGCAGCATGCTTTGGATACTGAGAGGCTCAGGTCCCTTTACCGTAAGGGGAGAGGGATATTGCTACGGGGAAGGTTGCGGAGCTCGAGAAAGATGTTCTATCCCTCTGTGGTAGCATGGCCGACCTGAATGCCCAAGTAGACACCGCCTTCGGGGATGGTTACTTTTTTACCGGCTACTTGGTGGCCTTTGCTTTCCCTCCTCCGTTTGATCTGAGTGCCATCGCTGGATGGAACCGGGAGGAAATTATGGCAAAGGCTGCTGAATTGGCAAGGGTAGCGCCTTTTGATGTGGTTGGACCTTCCCAGGTTGCTAAATCCAGTGCAGTGGTTGGAGGGGCAGACCAGAGTTATATCTCCCTTCTTCCACCAAGCAATGCCGGAGCAACTCCCAGTTTGAAGAACCCTGAGGCTGGTGTGGCTCAGGGTGAAGGAGGGATTTCTGTCACTTCGGCTCCTTCATTAGAGCCCATCAAGGAGGTAGGGGATCAGCCTGCTACTGATGATGGAGAATCTGTCCCGCATATCTCATCTTCTGACCATGTCCAGGTAGAGGAAGGTCAGACTGCTTTGATCAAGGAAGTTGGAGGAGTTTCTGACCAAGCAGCGGGAGAACTTCGGGGCGATCTGTCCCAGGTGAAGCTTCAGGTTATGGTGGGTACCCAAGAAGAAGGCAGGGTTCTATCTGGTACTGAAGAGGGAGAAACTCTAACTGGCGGAGTTGGCAAGGAGACGGCCAATCAGAAGCAGGAGGATGCATGACCAAGATTGATCCCTTACCCAGGAGTACCCAGATAATTTTATCTCTCTATAGCCCGTGATCGGGGGATAGGCTCCCCAGTTTTAATAATGAGAATTTTTTATTTTCCTTGACTTCATGCGTGTGTAGTTTATTATACCCTAGGTTGAAACTTGCTTAAATCTGAAGTAGGATCTTCGATGTAATATCGATTCTATAAATGCTTGCTCTTGGATGACTCTTAGTACCTAGGTGGAGATTCGGTGGTCCATCCACTATTGCGCTCGATGTAGTTGATATCATGAGTGGTCCGGGAGGGGTACCAAGACCTCAACCGGATAAAGATCGGGGTACTCATTTTATTTTTTATGGATTCCTGTGTAGACATTAATGGTTCGAATTCTGTATTAAACTGCCTTTCCAGATGTCAGTCCAGACAGGTTCGATTGCCCCAAGCATTAAGCCTCGGAGGGGAGGCACACTTTGTGAGGCTATCCTTTCCCATGTATCGAATGTTGTGTCCATAAATGACTTTATCCTCTCGCTCTTGATATTCCATCTTTCCTTCTATACATATCCCTTATCTGTTAGATGGATCTTCGGACAATCTCTTTTCCCTTTTAGTAGGCAACCCCCTATAGGTTGACCAATGATCGTCGTATCAACTAACAATGTGGGAGGAGGAAGAGATGTCGGCTCTGTGACTGGCAGGATGCTTGGTATTGTGGAAGGAGCTGTGCTCAGTGGATTTAACTACTAGAGGAACAGGAAAGGTAGATATTCCTAGGATGAGGATGAATGGTGGGTTCTGGTGCTGCAGCCTTGCCAATGGTGTAAACATTACCCGGTCGAGTTGCAGCTTCATGCCCCATTGCATCTTGGACGTGAGGGGAATCCTTGTTGCCCCCTTATTTTTGCTGACCCTAACTCGGCCTCTGTTCCTACCTCCGGGGTTCGGGGCAGCATCGTCAACATAGATTCTGATTAAGATCAATGTTGCTAGGTAGGCAGATCTAGAAAGTAGGTGAGAAGTTAAAGAGGAAGATGGCTTTTTCATACTTGTCACTTTCTCTCTTGTATCTTGTATGTAGCTTAAAATAAGGGCTGGGTTCCCTGATTTGATCAATGAAAAGAAAACTCATTTCCATCTGTGTCTATCGATTGAATTCAGTCACACGCTTCTGATTGTAGCATAAATTCGGGCAAAAGTCCCAGCATAAACTTGACTTATCAATACTTGGTAATGCGAGAACCCTAATGAGAGTGAAGTAGAGGAACAACAGTTGACCGGTACCATGGTACCTAGCACTCTAGTTCTGAGAATCTTGGTTCCTTAATGATAATGAACGTTCTGGCGAATAATCTTGCAATCTAGGTACCTAGCCTTCCTATTTTAGGAATCTTAGTACTATGGCAAATCTGGGTACCTCGCATTCCTGTTTGTAGGGATCTTCGTACTTCGATGAATAACCTGATACCTAGCCTTCATGTTTCAAAGAGCCTATGTCTCTAGGCAGATATTCTGGCAAAATAGGGCACCTCACATTCTCGTTTGGTGCCTTGGAGAATAAATTTGGTGAATCGGGGTACCCCACATTCCTGCTCTCGAAATCTTGGTACCGTGGCGAATGTGATGGAGAATATGTTGGCAACAAGATCCTGGTAGGCGGCTAGGGCCATGTTAGAACTAGGTCTTTCTTAGCGGGGGCTAGTACCCGGCCAAGGCCTTTATCTGGCAGGCGGCTACGTCCTCGCTAACCAGATTTTTCATGGCAGGGGCTGGCACCCAGCCAAGGCAATAGGAAATCCATATGGTCCTTTCTTGTCTTGAGGCGATTATTGGCAAAAATAAGGTGATCATACTGGCAACAAGATCCTGGTAGGCAACTAAGGCCACTTTAGCACCAAGTCTTTCTTAGCGGGGGGTGGTACCCGACTAAGGCCTTGATCTGGTGGGCAACTATGCACTTACTATCCAGACCCTTCTCATCGGGGGGTGGTGCCCGGCCGAGATTTGGTCCCTAAGGCAACTATGCTCTTACATACTGGATCCTTCCTAGCAGGGGTGGTGCCCGGCCAGGGCATCAGGAATGGCATGTTGTTTATCCTGGTCTCGAGAAGATCCTCCTGGAGGGATTTATCCTGTCCAGGGCATTAGGAGAGCCATCTGGCTTTCCTGGTCTTTAAGGCGACCATGACGGATACAATTGGCGACACACAGTAGATAGGTGTAGATAATCATAGAGAAAGTAGATGGAGAAAGAAAAACCTTCTTTATTGATGATCAAAAAAGAGAATACAAGTACTCACGATTACTAACATCTTCTAGTGTTTGTTACGGGACAGTCTTGGCTTACTTTTTCCGCCTGTCTTATAGGTAGAACCTCTTGAGATGATCAACATTCCAAGTGTGGTCTACAGGATGCCCATTCATATCGTCCAGCTTGTATGCCCCATATTGGACCACCATTCTGATTAGGTAGGGACCTTCCCAATTAGGTGACAGTACCCCGTCTGACCTCTTCCGGGTATTCTGAGTAACCTTCCTGAGAAGCAAGTCCCCTTCTTTGAACCTCCCGGCTTTTACTTTCTTGTTGAAGTAACGAGCAATCCGGCTCTGGTAAACTGCTACCCTTTCTGCAACCCTGTCTTGTTTTTCCTACAGGAGGTCCAGGTTGGCTCTAAGCTTGTCTTCATTTTCATCAGGATCGAAATGTTGAACTCGGAAAGAAGTGAGCTTAGGTTCTATAGGAAGGACAGCTTCTACCCGGAAAGATATTGAGTACGGGGTTTCTCCAGTAGCGGTCCTCTTTGTGGTGCGATAAGCCCATAGCACGTCCGGGAGTTCATCAGCCCATCTCCCTTTCTTCTGTTGAAGTTTCTTCTTCAGGGGCTTCTTGATAATTTTATTTGTGGCCTCTACCAGGCCATTAGTCTGAGGGTGTGCTATAGATGCGATGCGAAACGAAGTTCAATCCCCAAACTTTTACAGAATTCTTGGAACCTGGCGTTATCAAACTGCTTACCCAGATCGGTGATGATGACCATCGGGGTACCGAACCAGCAGACCATATTCTTCTTGATGAATTATATTGTATTTTCTTCAGTAATTCTGGGGAGGGGTTCTGCTTCCACCCATCAGGTGAAGTAATCAATAGCCACGATCGCATGCTTCTGCTGACCTGGCGCGGTAGGTAGAGGCCCAATTAGGTCTACTCCTCAGAAGGTAAACAGATACGGCGATCTGATGGTAGATAGTCATTCTGGAGGTAGGTGATGCAGGTTGGCCATTTTCTGACATTGTTCACATGATTGTACGAACTGCCTTGTATCATGGTGCAAGGTTGGCCAAAAATATCCCATGCGTAGTACTTGATAAGCCAGCGCTTCTCCCCCAGCATGATTTCCACAGTCTCCTGAATGCACTTCTCTCAATGCCCAGTCTGCATCGTCGGAATGCAGGCATCTAAGCAAGAGGAGTGACCTACCTCTGCGGTAAATGTGCTCCTCTACCAAGCAGTATCGTACCAAGGTTCGCTTGATCTTGTGAGCTTGATCAGGGGTTTCAGGGAGCTTTCCTGACTGAAGATAATCCACGATGGGTTCCATCCAGCATGAGAGTCGTGCCACGTGGTTGACTTCCCTACCTTCAGCTATGCTGGATGTAGTGATTATCTTGTCTGGTACAGACCAGTTATTTGATTAACTACCAGTTGTGAGTCACATTTGGCAATGAGGTAATTAGCCCCTAGCTCAGCTGCTGTTCTCATTCCTGCTAACAAGGCTTCATATTCAACTTCGTTATTGGTGGTACTGAACTCGAATCTGAAACAGTGACAGCACTCAACCTTTTCAGGGTCGGTTAGAATGATCCCACCTCCGCTTCCTGCTTGATTGGATGCCTCATCAGTATATAAGATCCAGACTTGATTGATAGGCCAATCTACATGCTCTTGCTCTTTCTAAAGAGCTTGACTCAGGGCCGGGATAGCATATTGATCAAGAATTGCACTGAATTCTACCACGAAATCTACCAAAGCTTGGGCTTTAATGGTTGTCCTGGCTTTGTACTTGATGTCAAACTGGGTGAGCTCAAGGGCCCACAGCACAAGTCTCCCGATACGTCCGGCCTTTGTAGAAATTGACGCAGAGGTTGATCAGTGACTACCACAACTGTGTGGGCAAGGAAATAAGGGCGGAGCATCCTGAAAGCAACCACCAAGGTGAAAGAGAGCTTCTCTAAGAGGATGTAGTTCTTTTCTGATTTAGTTAGGGCGCGGCTCACGTAGTAGACAGGGCGCTGACGCAGAGGTTGATCAGTGACTACCACGACTATGTGGGAAAGGAAATAAGGGCGGAGCATCCTGAAAGCAACCACCAAGGTGAAAGAGAGCTTCTCTAAGAGGATGTAGTTCTTTTCTGATTTGGTTAGGGCACGGCTCACGTAGTAGACAGGGCGCTGGACCCCATCTCCGCATTCCTTTACCAATGCTCCGCTGACCGTTGTTTCGAATATTGCCAGGTATAATTGCAGTTCTTCTCCTAGTACTGGGCTAGCTAGTAGGGGCGGGCTAGCGAGGTACTTTTTTAGCGATTGGAAAGCGAGCTCGCTATCCTAGTCCCACTTCATGTTCTTCCCTTGTCTGATTGCCTTGAAGAAGGGAATACAGTTGTCAGTAGATCGTGATATGAAGCGGTTTAGGGCTGCAATTCGCTCGATCAGACCTTGTACTTGTCTGAGTGAAGTGGGGGACTCATGATATAGGATGGCTTTGATCTTCTCGAGATTAGCTTCGATCCCCCTCTCATGGACCATGAATCCGAGAAATTTCCCGGCTGTAACTCCGAAGGCGCGCTTATCAGGATTCAATCGCATCTGATTCTCTCGGATTATCTGGAACGTCTAAAGGAGATGGTCTTGGTGATGATCAGCTACCTGAGACTTCATGATCATATCATCGATGTATACCTCCTTCGACTTTCCTATCAGTCTCTTGAACAATCGGTTGACCAGGGGCTGGTAGGTAGCCCCAGCGTTTTTGAGCCCGAAGGGCATGACCCTGTAGCAGTATAGGCCCTGACCGGCTATGAAACTGGTTTTATCCTGATCACCTGGGTGCATCATTATCTGGTTGTATCCCGAGAAGGCGTCCATAAAACTCAAGAGCTTGTTACCCGCGGTTGAATCTACCAGTTGGTCGATTTTCGGTAGCAGGAAGTTGTCTTTTGGGCAAGCGCAGTTGAGATCCGTATAATCAACACACATGCGCCAGTTCTCGTTTGCCTTGGTCACCATAACTACGTTGGTGATCCATTCGGGGTACCGAGACTCCGTAATGAATTCTGCCTTTAGTAGTTTGTTTACCTCTTCTTGCACTGCAGCATTTCTTGCATGGTTGAAATGCCTTCTATTTTGTTTGACTGGCTTGAAGGTGGGATCTACCGCTAACCTGTGATCTGCTAAAGCAACATGTATCCCTGGCATCTCCTCATGGCTCCATGCAAGGATGTCATTATATTCTCGTAGGAGCTTTATCAGATCTTCCTTTACCTTCGCCTTCAATATTGAACCTATCCTGACTACCTTGGAAGGATCGTCCTTCCTGATAGGTATATCTTCTAACTCCTCTGCGGGATGGCCACTGGCCCATCCCTTCTCTTCCTCCTCCCTGATCTCTATATCAGCGAGCTCTGACGTGGATCCCCCATTGACCAAGTTAGTTTCATCTTCAAAGTATTCCTCCGAAGACTGGTGATCTTGATTAATGGTTATTTGCACACATTACTTGGCCAACGCTGCTGGGTTGGTTGATACTGCATAGCAGTTACGAGCAGCCTGCTGATCCCCCCGTATTTCACCCACTTTGTCTCCCACTGGGAATTTCAGGACGTTATGGTATATTGATAGGACCCCTTTGAGGGCAGACAAGTAGGGCCTTCCCAGTATAGCGTTGTAGGCAGACGGGGTGTCTACCACAACGAAGTCTGTCATTAGGTTCTGCTGGAGTGGCGCTGTTCCCACTATTACTGGTAGGATCATAGACTCGGTGGGAATCAACGAGTCCCCCGTGAAACTTTACAATGGGGTGATACAGCTGTTGTAACAAGGTCTCTTTAGGTTGAATTGCTCCAAAGCATTCTTGAAGAGAATATCAACGCTGCTACCTGTGTCAATCAAAACCCGGTGGGCCAAGTTGTTGGCTATTTGAACAGTGATGACCATGGGATCATCAGGAGGCTGGACGGTGTTGAATACGTCCTCTTCTGTGAAGATGATCTGTGTAGCAGGAGGAGACCGAGGTGATCCTCTAGTAACCTTGAAAACATTCTGGCCCGCTTCTACTCTGGGAACTCTCCTGGCGTGGTTCTTTCGAGCTTTGTTGGAGGTTCCTGCCAAGGTGGGACCTCCACTGATGGTATTGACAATGTGGATCTGCTCTATCAGATCCTTCCCTTTTGCATTCCTTCTTTCTTCATATGCTTTAATATCGACATGCACCTCTTTTCCAGTACGTATGTTGTCATGTACTTGTTGAAGGAATTCCTCCAATCAACCTCCCCTAACCAAGTCTTCAATCTGGTTCCGCAGACTATAGCATTCCGAGGTATTATGACCTACATCCTTGTGGAAGTCACAATACTTGTAGTGGTTCCGTTGATCAACCGGTGCCTTTATTGGACCTGGCTTCCTGAGTAGTCATTTTTCACGGATGGCGAGGTAAATAGTCTCACGAGATGCGTTCAAGGGGGTGTAATAGGAGTACCCCATTTCCTCTCTATCTACCCGCGCTACCTCTTTGGGTTTGGGTGTAGCTCCAGGCGGAGTCCGCCTAGTCGTGCACCAATTCCGTGGAGGTTGATAGGGTGGCGACTGATATGTAGATTTGTTGGGAGGCCTGTTCCGATTCTTCAAAATGGGTGTAGTCTTGGGCACCTCCTTCTTTTGGCGCTTGGCAGTTCTCATATCATCCTGCTCCATCTTAACTCGGAGCTGTTCATCTATCTCAACCTGCTCTAAAGCTCTATCGTAGGCCTTCTAGTAGGTCTCCGGGGGATGTTTGGCAAAAGATCTGAACAGTTTGCCTGCCTAAAGATTCCTTCTGAAATTGGCCAAGGTTTCCTTTTCCGCGAAGACTCCCATCTGGATCACTTCTTTATGGAATTTCTCCACGTAGGCTCTGAGCGATTCACCCCGCTCCTAGATCACATATTGAAGGTGAATAGGATCGTTGGGGTGAGGTTTGATGCCCTGAAACTGGGCACAGAAGTCTGTTGTCAATTTTGTGAATGAATCAACGCTTCCCGCTGGTAGCTTCCTGAACTATGTCTTGGCATAGTCCGTCAGCGTGGTTGGGAACATTCTGCACATAGTAGCATTGTGGACCTCCATTTGGTGAACAAAGCTTTCTAGGTGGCTCAAGGGGTCCTCAGTCCCAGAATATTTATCGGTTGGCATCTTGAATTTGGGAGGTAATTCTGCCTCCTTGATCCTCCTAGAGAAGGGAGCATTCATCTCTCCCAAAGGTCTTTCCGGTTTTCCTGGTGCTTGCCCTTCTTCAACTCCTGGATTTCTTTCGTCATTCTGGCGACCTGATCCCGGAGACGTTTACTGCCATCATTCCCAGATTCCACCTCAGAATCTCTGTCGTCAGACCCTTCCGATGTCGCATAAGCTTCATCCTGATTCTCTCCATAGGGAGGGTCTTCTCCGGCGCCCTTGTTGCTACCTCCCACCACTAAATGAGGGCGTTCCCTGGTCGTTTCCTGGTAAGGCAGTCTAGAATAGGCCACTGGTTGGGCCAGGTGGTGGTGCTCTCTAGGTGGGAGGTCGATGGTGGATCTTGCAAGCCTGGTTTGATAACCTGTATGATGTCCAAGAATGGGGGGCATAGGCCCGAGTCTGTCGTGGACCGATGGTGCTGGGGGCATGGGCCCGAGTCTATCATGGACTGGTACAGGAGGTGGTGGTCCCAACTTGTCGAAGGGAGGTACCCTGGTACCTTACCGATTGGCATCTCCCCTGGGATCTGGTACTGCCTTCGGCGACCCTTCAGAGGCGAATGCACTCTATAAAGGCCGCGACCTGTTGGTCTAGATTGGCAGGTCCAGCTGCTGGAGTAGCAGGTACCTGGGGGTAATCCGTGCGGTAGCTGACGGCTTCGAGGCTGGTTTGGGACCCTTCCCCCGCCCCCCCCCCCCCCCCCCCCTCTTTGGCTTCTGACCCTTTCAGGTTGAAGCATTTGATTGATGTCCCGACGGGTCAAGATGGTCCGAGAGGATCAGAGCTTTATTTTGATAGTAAGACAAGAAAATGAGGCACGCTGGCTTTCTTTTGAGGGTGTGGTTCTTCCCACAAACGGTGCCAAAAAGTGTTAACTGAAAAATCACTCAGGGAGCAAAATCTCGGTTAACACCCTCACCCCCTACCGGTATCCAGTAGCGGGAAAGGTACCTTCGGTATCGGGATCCTTCCTGGTAAAGTAGATGGATGTAAAAAAGGAGCAAGATGAGAAGGATCAATGATATATGAAAATAACACTATTTTATTTAACAAAAAGGTATTGATATTATCGTCACAATTCAGACTATCCTATCACTAAAATCTCTCTTTTCTCCTATACAGGATGAGGACTGAGCCTCTGTTTATGTCGATAAGTGGATATTTTCACCCAATGATCGTCAGTTGACTCTCATTGGCTTCGGAGAATTTCACAGGGGAATTCAACAGGAAAAAATCTCTCTCTGTCTTTAGCGATCCTAATACTCAAAAAACCTTCTTATATTTACCCTTCAACGCCATATATATAGTTCTCCAAAGAATCCCCACGAAATCCTGTTGTGTTAATGAGGATTATTGAGTGTCCTTTTTTAGGCGTTGAAAAGCATTATGTGGGGCTGAAGGCATGAGATTTTATCCCATGAAATCACTGTCGAATTCGAATTCTAATAAGATTTCATTAATGGCACTTTATTTTGGCGATGAAGTCAACTTTCCTTCTTCATAGAGCTTGGAGGGAAATTCTGATTCCAAATTTCGTTGGTAGGGCGAGGTACTGGTATACCAGTCAGATCCTACCAGCAAGGAGCTTGTTCTATCTCTTGATGGAGTGGTGCTTGTGTCTTCGCGATCATCTTCGTATTACTTGGAAAGTAAGGTACCTGCCTTGGAAGGGCTCCGAATATATACATCGAGGTACTAGATACCAGGTGGAAGTTGAGGCAGTACTAAGGCGGGTATCGGGATACCGGGTTGCTTGACTGATGTCGAGGCACTTGAGGGTTGCTGGGTGTACGATCTACCATTGTACTGGTCTTGAGTTGATATCAGGACCTTTAGTAGGGCAAGGTATGTACCTTCATTAGCTCGCGGTACTAGTGTTCCATCTAGAAAGATAGGTAATCGAGGTCCTAGCCTTACCAAGTATCGGCTCCATCTAGGTAGTGGCATCGACCTCACTGGTCACCCGGAAGCTAGGACTGGCGCCCATCGGGTTGATACTAGTTGGAAAATTCTCCTTTGGTCCCTTGCCAAAAATCCCTGTTAACAGAGTTGACTGATCTTCTCAATAATGAGGCTGATTATCTCCATTAATAGAGTTGATTGATTCCCTCATTAATGGCGTTCTGAATGGTGATTAATGGAGTTGACTGCTTCATTCATTAATGGTGTTGTGAATGGCCATTAATGGAGTTGACTGATTCCCTCATTAATGGAGTTATGAATGGCTATTAATGAGGTCAGATGGTGTTGCATGCTTCTTCCCTTTAGGCGAGGTATTCTAGTGTACTAGTCCCTTCTCGCTGGCGTGGCGCTTGTTCTAGTATGCTAGTGGCTTCGTGGCGACATTCTTCCTACTCGGCGACTAGGGTACCTATCTATGGTGGATTTCGGGTTGATGCCAAAGTACTGGGTACCAGTCAGATATCGAGGTATTCGGGCACCAGGTAGATTTTGAGGTACCCTAGGGTACCAGATACATGTCGCGGTACCTATGTTTCAGGTAGGAGGCACCGGGTATATGCGAGGTACTGGGTGGATGGTGTCACGGTACCAGCTTCACCAGGTGTCGGGTAGATGTACCTACTCTTCCTGGTTCATATTTCTGGTGCCTCATCTAGGTAGACAAGCAGTCAAGGTTCTAGCCCTACCAGGTATCGATTCTTCCAAGGTCGCGGTATCGATCCTACTGGTACCTGGGAGCTGGGAATGGTCCATACTAGGTGGTTACTTGGTGGAAAATTCTTCTTTGGACCCCTGCCGAAAACCCTGTTAATAGAAGTCCCACTGACTTAAACACCGGTATTAACTTGGGGTTGGAGTCAGGATCTGTATTGCTTGAAGAATTATACTCATCATTTCTTTCTGGTAACCGCTACTTGAAACGAGAAAACGCTCTCAGCATTCTTGGCTTAGGCAAATCAAGGTACCTGACATTCCTGTTCAAGGGATACTGGTAAAATTGACTCTCAATTTTAAACGTATGTTGTGTTGTCTTAGTTTCCAAAAACGTATATCATATATATTTTTAATAAAACTAATTAATAAAATCTTTTAAAGATATCTGATATCTTTAAAGACGTTAATTAATATTAATCTCTTTGATTTGATTTGAATTCAAACTCTTTTAAATTTAAATTTAAATATTTAATTAAATGAAAATAAAAATAATCAAATTATCTTATCTTCATTCAAAATTAAATATCAATCAACACCCTCCATCTAATGATTAATTACACAATTAAATAATCTAATTATTAATTAACATAATCATTAATATTCATTAATTAAATAATCTCATTGTTCAATTAATTCCCGAATAGACACGTGTCAATTTCGTAACACAATTAATTGAACAATCCAATTAATTAACCGCTACCCTTGTTACCTTAATCAATCAGGCTAGTAAGGGGACCCAATAGACCCACAGTATTTTGAGCTCTAATAACCCTTAGAAATAATTAATTAAACTCATTAATTAATATTTCATGATTATTAACTTCGGTGTTTTCCACTACAAACCTGAAGCTGCATTCTCTCAACTGTAGATGTTTTTTACGCAAACCAATAACTTTCGGTGTCCATCGATATAGTTATTACATATGATATAATCCTCTGCAAGTAGTTCATAATTAGAGCTAAGTAATAATGTCTGTTATGCCCCTCTAATTACATGTTTTCCATTAAGTACCATTGATTCTCTTATGAACAATAAATCCTACATTCCTCAAGGAATTAGGAGAGCGCTCATATTGTTCAAGCCCTGAATCAACCCTTAAGGGAACTACTATATGCTTCTCACAAGAAGAAGTGGATTATACTATTGTGTACAAACCTTCCTAGCCACAAGCCAAACCGCGATTCCAACATACGAAGCATATTGACCGGGTATGTAACTCCGATCTCACTCATGGTATATCAAAAACCACGATCTAACCTGAAGGGGTCGATACGACAATTAGGATTAAGATCATCCATATATAGCCATCATTTGTCGATATATATGAATCTCATCATGTAACGGATCTTATTGAGAGATTCATATAGATTGTGGCCTAGTCCTATATGATCACATCATACAAGGTGCCTCCATTCTCATATCACCATATGAATGATCCAGGATAAGATCACCGTACATTACGGAATGGACCGCAGCTATGGATTAACCACAAATAAAGTACCCAGCTTTATTTGCTATCTACGGACTCTTTAGATTGCTGGTTTCAAACTGAATCCATCTATATATGACATTCATATACTCAGTTCGAAATTACATCCGGCAATCTTGGATGTTAAATACACATGTTATGTAAAAGTATGAAACAATTTGAATGAAAAAACTACTTCTTTTATTTAAGTTTAATTCACATTTACAAATTACAAGCTTTAGGGAAAAAACCCCAATAGTTTACACTGGTGCTAGGCCATCGTGCAATAGCTTTCCAAGAGGAGGCTAGTGTTGCTATGGCTGCACTGGAAGAAGCCAAGGAGGATGGGAGCAGGGCAGAAGGGAGTGTGGCCTTCTTGAATAAAGTTGTGACCGAAGCCGAGGAGACCGTGGCAAAGGCTTAGGTGGACATGGAGCGGATGAAGCATGCTTATGATATGGAACGATTAAAGTCTACACGCCGTGCCATAAAGATAAAAACTTTTAAGAAGGAGAATGATCTGTTGGAGAAGAAGAACCGGGCCTTGCACGATAGTGTGACTACTCTTGAGGCCGGTAGATGCCTCATTTGGAGAAGGGTACTTCTTTGCTACTCTTCAGGTCGCTCAAACGCTCCCCCCCTTCAACCCAGCCTCGGTAATCGGATGGAACCAGGACAAGATTATGGTCAAAGCTGCCCAGCTTTCTGATACCACTCCGGTCGAGGCAAGGTCCATAGCACCCCTACGGATAACACTGATACATTGCCCATCTCACCCTCTATGTAGGATCAGGCCATGAAGGAGCCAAGCCTACTGATCCCAGCTGATCCGGAAGTTGCAAATAAAGGAGCGGTTCTTGATCCCCCCCCCCCTCTTCTCAAGATGATCTGGTGAATGAGGTGGATGTTCCAGCTAAACCAGAGACATCAAATGCTAAGGATGTTCTTACCGATCCAAAGGTTGTAGGGATCGAGAAAGCTGAAGCTGGTGTTGCTGGAGATGCCAATCAAGTGGGGGGTACGGAGGAGAGAGGAGAGAAGGTCATTGATCCTTCTATGTGACAAATTTATTTTTTATTTTTTTCTATGTAGCTCAGAAATAGGGTTTGGGCTCCCTATATGATTTAGTAGAGAATGCATCTCCTTTCCTTCATGTCACTACCCATAAACGGGGTTTGGGCACCCCTTATGCTTTACTGCAAAATTCCCTCCATTGTTTTGTTGTCTTTTGTGTGCATACTAGATCCCGGTAGGACTTGGTACCTCAATGCTATCCTGCAACCATATTTAAGATTATTGGAAATATAGATCCTAGTAGGCGTACAAGCTTTGTTACATTCTGGAACAATTTGGGAGATTAGTCCACTGACTGCATCCAACCCAAGGCATTTGGGAATCTCCATAAGTTGTTGTGGAACAATGATTAATTGTCCTTTGCCTGGTACCACATTCCCCCTTGGTGGGTTCATGCCTCAGAACTTTCTTGGAATTGATCATTAACATCGAGTATTCCTGCAACAGGATTCCCTATCCTTAGGCGAATAAATCCCGGTAGGCAACTAAGGCCGCTTCAGCACCAGGTCATCATATATAGATGAATCAAGGTACTGGGCATTCCTGATATAGGAATCCCAGTCCTTAGGCGAATAGACATTGGTAGGAACCTAAGGCCACTTTCGCACCAGGTCCTCCTTATAGGCAAATCAAAGTACCGGGCATTGCTGCTCTAGGAGTCTCGATCCTTAAGTTAATAGATCCTAGTAGGCAACTAAGGCCGCTTTCACACTAGGTTCACCTTAAAGACGAATCAGGGTACCAGGCATTCCTGTTTAAAGAGTCTCGGTCCTTAGGCAAATAGATCCTGGTAGGCAACTAAGGCCACTTTTGCACCAGGTCTTCTTGGAGAGATTGGGTTTCGTCTAAGGCTTCAGGAGTGCCATATAGGCTTTCAAGATCTTGAGGATGCAGCGGGCAACCGGGGCCACGAATCCGGATCCTTGGCCTGGTAGGCAACTATTAGGTTTTATATTTTTGTTGGCTTAATTCCATACCAAAATGCTCTTTGTTTGTATTGCTTAGTTGCTTAGGTGGTTCGTGATTGGTTCGAGCTTCAAAGAAAGAAAGCAACTTCGCATGCAAAGTTCATCTTCAAAAGGAAATATGCTTACTTGGATGCTAAGGTATCTAGATTCTTTCTCCTCTTGCAAGGCATAGGGGCACACACACACATTGCATTCATTTGTGTCCCTGCATCGTTGTGCAAAATTTGGTATAACACATTCACACACTTGTTCATATATGCACATGCATTAAACTTGAAGTTGACAATTTTCATAAATTGCATGTTCTAGGACTATATCTAGGAAATAGCATACTTGTGTGTTTTTGTATTTATTTGTTTGTGTTTTGTGATATTGAACTTGAATTTGAGCTTATATAATTCCTCATTGAGTTCTGGTTGTTTCGGTTACTCATTCGTTAAGTTTCGAGTTCAAATTAGGAGGTTAAGAAACTTACCGTGTTTTGGTTATACATGATCTTCGTCCTTAATTTTCAAGTTGAATTCCATATTTTTTTTGAGAAAGTTTTCTTGACATCTTTTGTAAGTGAGGAGTCCCGGTTTGTAATCAGAAAACAAATTCAAAATTGGAGTTCGGAGGCTGGAGAACGATCGAAGAACATTTCAGTACGTGAGGTGAGTTAAAGGGCGAAATAGGGGAGCCAAGCAACTCTCCCTGTGGAGGCGCGTGGCCTCCACGTGAAGGGCTGTCATCTACCCCCATGGAGGCCACACGCCTCCATGGGAAGTAGAGGTGGCTCGCCCGTACTAGTAGGTTGTGTTCTCTCTCTTCTCTCTCCTTTAAATATCACTTTCCCTATCATTTTCAAACATAGGTGTTGGTGTGAAAAACTTGTGTGCAGAAATTTTCTCTCAAAATATTCTCACCTTCCAAACACCATAACTCTCTCAAATCAACTCCTATTTTAGATTTTGATAAGCTGAAATTGTTGGTATTGAAGAGAGGAACAAGTCCCAAGTATTTTTAGAGTCAAACAATGCTTAGAATTTTCTTGATGGTCTGATTTCAGTTCGTGATTCATTGTTTGTAAGTGAATCACTTCTCCTTCAATTTTCTTTCATGATTTACTTGATGATTCTTCTTATATGAGTTGAAAGAAATGATTAGAATGATTTTAATTCTTATATTAGGACTTGTTTGATTTACTTTCAAGATTAGTTCAAGTGTTTTGATTGAAAATCATTTTTGCTACTCTCGAAGAATATGGGTTTAAATCTAGAATAACTTTGTGTATTAGATCTTGATTGATGATTTCCAGATTTGATCCCATGTTTCAGAACTAGAACTTCTTGATTGTGATTTTGATTTCTCAAAACCTAGTTCTTATTTTTGTTCTTGTTTGTTGAATATGTTGAATACTTCAAGTGTTAACTTGTTCACTTGATTTCAAAGTTAGTTGTGTGATTTTCATTGAAAAACTTGTTATACTAGCTTTGATTGAAATGTTTAGGTTTCTAGATATTTTTGTGAATGAGTTTGAATGCTTAATCTAGATTTCCTATCACATGTTCATAAGGATTAGTTACATTTGCTTGCGAGCTTGTTTTGTGCAAAACTAATTCTTCATAAAGTGTGTTTGATCAACTTGCTCTATTTGCTTATGTTGGAATCATTTGCATTCACTTAGATCATTTGCCTTGTAAAGAGGTTGGAAGTCTCATATTGGAGAGTGATTCTTCAACTTGAGCATTGGAAGTCACATTTGGAGTGTGATTCTTCAAGTTGTGCATTGGAAGTCTTGGCTTGGATCGGGGTGATCCGGATAGCTAAGCGTGGAAGTCTTGTCTAAAGTCGGAGTGACTTGGATAGAAAAACAAGGTATCTTCCTTGAGACTTGAGGTCTTGGATAGGAAGTTGGCATAGTACATTCACTAGGACCAAGGGTAAAATAGGTGTTGATAGCTTAGAGAGTGAATCTTGTGTTGATTGCTTCTTGAGTGTGTAACTTCTATTTGTCATAGTGAATTGCTTTTTCCGGTTGTTGTGGTATCAACCCGTGGATATTTTCTCATTTTGAGGTTTTACCATGTAAAAATCTTTTGTGTTGATTTTTGTTTTATTGTCTTTACTTATTTTGAATTCATATTGATTCTTCCATTGCTTAATTGTATTCATACTATTTTGTTGCATCAATATTCTTGTTAACGGAAATTTTGCTAGGGATGAGAAATCTCTGTTAACGCCCTCGAGACCACTACCACGTAGGTGGTGGCCAAAATTCTTTATATATGTGACAGTGGTTTATATAGACAAAATTCTTTATATATGTGACAGTGGTTTATATAGTGACAAATATACAAGAACGTTTTTATTTAGCATGCATGGTACACGAATACAAAGATTCTTCTCTCTTTGGTGAATGGTCGATTGCTAGTCGTATGCCTATCGAATAGTAGTCTCCTCTTTTCATTTCTTTTATTTTCTATTTATACATGGTTTGTAGGTCAACAGACTGATTCTCCCTTGATTGTCTCAGTGATTGTCTCAGTCTCTTCCTTATCGGGCGGGATTTCTTGCGTTAATATCATTTGACTTTTAGATTGACGCCCGAATTGAGAGTATCGTGGTGGAGATCAGTTTGTTTCCTTTTTGGATTTCATTACTTGTTCTGCATGTAGATAACGCTTCCGGGTATGATTTAATGCATTCCTCGTATCCTTTCAGTATGATCCTTATAGAAGTCGCGGGACATGACGATATGGTATGATGCATCAACCAGGGAGGTTGTTTAGTATTTCGACCTTGATGTCTGAGAAGTTTCATCTAGCTTGGAGCCAGATCTGGCTTCTCTTGACTTTTTCGAAGCTAGATGTGGCCTCGACTGACCTTTTTGAAGCTAGGTGTGGCTTCGACTGACCTCGCGGCCTTCTAGGGACATTCTTCTGTGTCAATCGAGGTACAGACGGGTTTCTTGAGCATTTGCGAGATGACCTTGACTTTGAGGAGCTTCTAGTTTTGATGATGCGGGCTAAGTCCGATCATTCCGGGCTCTATCGCGGATGTTTCCGGAGCCCGCCCTTGTTCCTGGGGTGGTATCGCAGTTCGGCCCTGGATAGAGAGGTCTCCTGGTGGAAGCTCTCCGGTCAGGGCTTTATCCCAGATGTTTCTGGAGCCCGCCCTTGTGCCTGGGGCGCTATCATAGCTTGGCTCTGGATATAGAGGTCTTTAGGTGAAACTTTCGGGTATTGAACCAGGTCTAGGAAGTGGAAAATTTCCCTTTGGTCCTTAGCCAATTTTGGCTATTAACAGAAGTCCCCTCTGACTTGAACACCAGACGACGAGCTCGGGGTTGAGGTCAGATTCTCACTTTATTTGGGAAATCTTCCTCTTTTTACCGTTACCGAAATTTTGGGAAATTTCTTCATTTGAGTGACGTGTTGTGAACCGACTATTTTATCTTCGAATTAATCTGATCATGTTACGGCAGTCCCCGAGATTTTTTACCGTTACCAGGATCTTGGGGAGATCTTCCTCTTAACTGCGTAAATGATGTGGCATGAGATGATTAGCTAGCTTTCGAGTTTAATCCGGTTACGTTACCGAGTTGATTTTTTACCCTTACCAAACGAGTATCCTGGTAACTTGAGCTGTTGCCCTCCTGCCTATATATATATATGTCTGTTTTCCTCCTCATCTTCCTCACATCTTCTCAAGCTAAAAGAACCTTTTGTTGAGAAATATTTCCACAGTTTTTCCTCCAAGCTTGTTTCTTTCTTCATTCTTCGTCTTCTATTCTTTCTTCATTCTTCGTCTTCTATAATGTCGAAAAACAGTCGTGATTCAAATGATTCCATATTCAACGGCGAGGAGGTCGTCAGTCTTAGTCTGAGGAAGCGGGCTAGGAGGAGTTCTGACGGTGATGATTCCCCGCCCATATCGCAACGTCGGCGATCCAGTAGGAATGTATCTATCGGGACTGGGTTTTCCAATCATTCCGACCACCCTTTAGATATTGTTGATGATGATTCCGACAAAGAAATGACCGGTGGCGCTGCGGGGGAGCGTCAGGTCTCTGCTCCTGGTCCCCTTGGGGAGACGCTCCCTCCCTACGATTTCCGGGTTATCCCAGATTCCACCGTTGACCCGATGTCGATCGACCGCTTGAGGTCAAAGTTTGGCATCCCTGACAGTGTATCCATCTCGGTGCCTCCCAAGAACTTCAAGTTTTTCAACCCCCCTAAAGGCGTGCTTCCGATCCATGTGGCCGCTCTTGAGAACGGGGTCAGGCTTCCCCTCCATCTGACCCTTCGGCGGGCTCTAAACGCCATCCAGCTCGCTCCCCTTCAGTTAACGCCGGGCTTCTAGAGGCATTTGATTGGCTTCCTTGTGTTATGGAGGGAACAATGCCAGATAAGTAAAGTGACAAGGGAGCCAGGTGCAGAGGAGCTGGCGTATCTTTTTCAGATTGGGAGCTTGTATGGGGCTCCTCGAGGTCAGTTCTACGCCAAGGCCAAGAATAAGCTCAATTTCATCGTTCCTGGTGCTTCGAAGAAGGATCCCACATGGAAATAAGAATGGATCCTGGCGGGGGATGACTGGGGGAGCTCGATTTTCATCAGAGGGCATGAATTCGAGGTTCCTACGGCTTTCAGTGACAAGCCCTCCTGGGACCGGGACTCCCTGCCTGCCGAGTCCGAAGCCGTCTTAAAGGCTATTCTAGCCCGGAATTACCTGAATCCGAAGTTCCCTACCGCTGAAGCTTTTGACCCTCGTAGGGTGAACAAATATCTACGGATTTCAGACGCTATTCCTCGTAAGTATCCTTGTGTCGCTTCTTCTTATTACTTAGCTTGGTTCTAACATTTTTTTTATCTGTTTATTCACAGTATTTCTCGTGGAGCCAGCCACCCGACACGTCTCGCGCTCTCCTCAAGGTGGAGCTTCTCTTCCCTCCTCTGGGGTCGAGCCTGCCCTGGCTTCTTCTGTCTCTCCGGCTGGGTCTAAGATGGCCACTCTGTCTCTCCGGATGGGTCTAAGATGGCCACTCTGGCCTCGCGGGCTTTCCAAGCTTTGGGTAAAGCTCCCCAGGTGGTTGGCCCGACTGTTTCTGCCCCCTCGGCCATGGCCGCTAAAGTCGCTATCCCTTCGACTCAAACATCTGATTCAACTGCGCTTCCAACAACCAAAGCCTCGGAGGTTTCTGGGAAAGATGTTGCTCATGGGAAAGGTGTCGCGAAGGCTCCTTCCAACCGTTCCCGGCCTCAGTCGAGCTCGACATGGAAGGCTGAGGTCCTGGAGCAGTTCATAGCGTCCTGTCCTGGTGGCGGGATCTCCAAGATGGCTTCTATGCCTGTGGACATCCTTATAACCAAGGGGTCTGCTATCTTGGCTGAGGTAATTGTATTTCCTTCATGCTTTTTTTGTTAACTCGTTCAATTTCTAACTCGGGTTTTATATTTGTAGGCCTTTAAGGTCAATGTCGCGATGGGCCAGCAGGTAGCCCTTCTCCGTGATCGGGCTACAAAAGCCGAAGCTGAAGCCGAGAAGGCCGGGGAACTGCTCAAGCAGGCTCGGTCTCTAGTGGAAGAGGTGACTTCCAGCCAGGGAAAAATTGAGCTCGAGATGGCTGAGCTTCGCTGCTACCATGAGAGGATGAAGCAATCTTTCGATCAGGAGCATCTTCAATCTCTCCGGCGGGCTAGGCAGCTAGACTCCTGGAGATCTGAGGCTAAGAAGCTGGACCTTGAGAACCGATTTCTGATTACTCAGGTGGCTAAGCTACAAGCTGATGCGGAGATCTCCTTCAGCGATAGGTATTTTTATGCTTCCTTTCAAGCCGCGAAAGCTTTTCCTCCTCCTTTTGATTTGTCATCTATTGCGGGCTAGAACAGACAGGAAATAATGCTCAAAGCTACCGAGTTGTCTCGTCCTGAAGGCGACAAGGTGGTCCCTTCTAGCCCGGCAAGAACTGGGAAGCAGCCCACTCAGTCAGATCCCTTCTTCCATCTTTCTTCCTTTATCCCCTCAGGTCCTGGGGAATCGTCCAGCAAAGTGATATCCTCTCGATCCGAGGAGGACCAATCGGGAGCTAGTGAAGAGGTTAGGAGCCCATCTGATGATCCAGCTTTAACAGAGATGGAGGTCGACATGAGCCAGATGGGGCCCTTGGCTGCTCTTCTCGACGCGACTATTCCTCTTGAAGTTATGGATGTAATCAATGAAGTTTTGGAGGAAAATCCAGCTGATCATCAGATAGAGCCTCTAAATGGAGGAGCGGTCGGCGAGGATAACCCAGATGGATAGCTACCTATTGAGGGGTGAAAATACACTCTTAACGTGTGTCTACAACCTAGAGGGGGGGGGGGGGGGGGTGAATGGGTTGTTAATCGATTATTACCAATTTTTCGATTAGTCAATATTAAACAAATAACCCAATTAAAGCAAACATACAAAATCAAGTGTAAAGTGCGGAATAATAAATAACACTTGATTTTTACGTGGAAACCCTTAAACAAAGGGAAAAACCACGGGCTATCCTTCTAGCCACACACGATCCTCATATCCACTATATGAGTAAAACGTTACACCCTCAAGTGATGCTCAGACTCTCACTCTAGATAAGCTCAGGCTATGGACACTACCACTCGCCACTCTTGGTTCAATCCCTAGTGATATCCACTGATACACTACTATTGGCGTGAGCACCTCCTACTCTACCCGCAGGCCTTTTACAATGGATTCTTGACCAATGCTTGCCAACCACAACTTGGTTGCAAGACTTCAATGCTTGTGCAACTTCACCCCGAAGCCACAAGACTTTGACTCAATGAAGAGAATTATGTGTCTATGTGATCATGTAAATGATGCTCAATGCAAATTATGCTAGACAACACAAATTGCTCAACTATGAGTTTGTAGAAACAAATCCAAGTTGTCAAATATCTAAATGCAAGGCATAAAGACTTAGCTAGATGTTATCAATAACAACCAATCCTAGCTATCACAAACAATCACAATGAATCAACAAATATGCTCACAATGTATTCAACATAAACTTAGCATATATTCATGTGATTAAGACAAGACATTTAATCATTCACTAAATGCAAGTCTTAGACAAAAGTCTATCAACGAACAAACTCAATTAGATTTGTAGAGAATTTCCAACAAACTAATTGTTACACAAAATATGCATAAACATTCAAGAAGCTTAACTAGTTGATTAAAGATCAATATTTCAACCTAGTTATCAATGAATCACAAATGAATGTTTATGACCTAGCTTTTAGGCAAAAATGACCTAATCAATTAAGCTATCAAATTACAAACCCAATCATGTTATCAAGACTCATAAATATGCAATAATAGAGTCTAGGTATTTAATCATGCAATAAATACCTAATCTAGAGTAAGAAGAACAATAAATGATATTCAAAGAAGTTCTTGCTTACCTAGTCATGAAACAATGAAGACCCATGCTCAAATGATGTTGAATGATGCAAGATGGAGATGGGTTTTGGGTTTGGAGAGTCAAAGAAGCTTTCTTGAAGCTTTCTCTCTCTAGGAGCTTTAACCTCTCTCTAAAAATGAATTTTTTGAGCTCTTTTACGGCCAAGAAGAGAAGAGGAAGAATATATATGAAGCCCTAGATAAAACTACATCATTTTGAACTTGGAAACCAGAATCCCGTCAAAACCGCTTGCTAGACCGCGGCTCAGGTAAGTGTCCAGACCGCGGTACATACAGCAGTGCACCGTCTGGACAACACCGGGGTTGGGACTGCTGTGCGTGCAAGTGCACAGGTCGCGGTCCACGTCGCGCATGACGCACTGGAGAATACCGCTCCGTGCGCCGCGGTGCAAGCAAATCCTGTCGAGCGGTCTAGGCCGCGCCAAAGGGAAAAATCCCTTTTTAACACTCAAGACAAAAGTCAATCTTACATGAATGTTGTGCAAGTGTGAAGTGAGTGAGATGCACACAATGAAGCACAATTAACATGTCAAACATGTTATCAACTAAGATACAATGCAAGATATGATATCTAATGTAAGCCAGTGAGTGTTTTAGAAAAGGATGCACACTTATACAAACAATAAAGAACACAAATGCAAGATAAACAAAACATGCATGAAGTGTGTGTGTGTGCACCTAAACTCTTCAAGAGACAAAGTCAAGTGAATATACCTTTTGCTCTTGAAGTCATGGAGATGCTTGGAAGCTACCCAACAAGGACCTAAGCTACCCATTACACAATCATCCCCAATGTGGTGGTTTGTCATGAAATAAGCCAATCATAAAATCGAGGTCCTTACAATCTCCCCCTTTGGCTATTTCATGACAAAACAACCACTCACAAACAATCCTCACAAAATAAAACAAAGCTATTGTCCATAATCACTTCTACATTACAAAAGAGATACCTAGTATCTAAATCTTCAATATCTTCAATCTCTTTGTAGAATTATCAATGTACCTACACACAATAGCAAGAAGCACTTTCCAAGAACAAGTGCATGTGAGGTGAACAAATAAAAACAAGCATTACACTTAAATACAAATAAAGCAATACAAAGAATGCATGTGCAATGCTCCCCCTAAAAGGTTACTCTCCCTCATGATTTCTCCCCCAAAGCATAGCATAAACAATGCTCCCCTTATATCTCTCACTCCCCCTATTTCTCCCCAGACTTCTCCCCCTTTTTTTCATGAGATAGGCAAAGGAGCTCCCCCTATCGGGTTGCTTTAGCAAAGAGAACTATTCGCACAATTACATTGCATAATCATATACACAAACTTTATGCAACTTAAATAATTGAGAGAGATTCAAGGAGATTATATTCAAAAAATGTGTGCGTGTGAAAGGTTGCTTAGCATGTAATACAAAATACTATTATTCTCATGCATAAAAATCAATCAAAGCAACACTCAACAGGATTTCCAAATGAAGTCAAACCAATTAAGACCTTGTTGTTATGATAAGAAGATATATATCCAAGCATTTGTGTGCAAGTGTACTAATCACAACAAAAGTATATCATCTTTTCTTCATTGCAAGATACATCATCAATCAACAATTTTGATGTCAAAAATAAGCAATGCAACACCACACATAACAGTCATATAACAACATTTTCTGATTTTCTCCTTTTTCTGTTTTTCTCCATATTCCTAGCAAGCATGTATTTCTGTTTATCATACTAATGTAACTCTCTTGATGGCTTTCACTCGGTTTCAAATGAGTAGCCTTTTCCAACATTGGGCGGCTCCACGTCATATTGCCAGTAGCCCTTTTCAAGAGAGAGCTTAAGAATGCATATCTAGGAATCATGAGCATGGAGAATAATTTGAGGTCAATCAAATGTACTAACAAGTAGAACATTCCTTGAAAAGATAAGCATGCTCAAGTAATAATAGAAGACATGCATTATCGTACAAAGCAACAGTGCAATGGTGTAATCAAAAACATTATACAATTATTAATCAATGTTATTCACCAAGCACACTCAAGCAATCATAAACGAGCATAAAATAAGCCAACTTTTTGCATATAGCAAATCATGCAAGATTGCTCTCTTTGCTTGAGCTCTCCTCATGGGGTCAATTCCAACCAAGTCAATGGGAGACATGAGCTCCTATAGACCTATCAAGTCCAATGGACCTAATTGCATCTACGGGAGTCACATGGGCACTAAGGCAAGCGGGTTCATTCTTTCTAACCCACCTAGGTTCCACTTTAACAGTTTTAGTGGTCATAGACATGTTTCTAGGTTCCCTAGGTTTATGCAAACTTGCCCTATTCTTCAACCGTTTTTCTTTCATGCTCTCTAATCTACACCTCTTAATGTAATTTAAGCAATTTGGTCTTAAGTGACCAATCATACCACAATAATGACAAGTAGGTACAAAGTAAGGATTTATACCATAGCATTATGATCTCATCGAGGCATCGCCATGTTGACGAGGTTGTCTTTGATGGTGCATCGGTTTGCTTCTCCTAGGAGCTTGAGCCGATTGGTGGCACCTTTGTGGTTTTGCTTGTAGAGGTGGTTCAGCCGGTTGATCATGCCACCTTGGTTGAGCATGCCACTTATGGTCACCTCCTTTCTTGATAGTTGACTTGTTAAAGGAGGTGGTTGGCTTCTCAGGGAATTGTCCTTTCTTCTTGGATTGCCTAGGCTTTGGTTGGGATGCCAAGGCTTGTGTGGACTTTCCTTGAGTTGAAGGTTGCTTGGATGAAGCTTTGCTCTTGCCTTGAGCTTGAGGTTGTTTGACCTTGGCCTTTTTTAATTCTTCAAGGCACCTCATCTCTCTTTCCTTGACAATCTTCAAGGAGTTTTCATTTTTGGCAAGTTCTTCTTTCATGGCCTTCATCCGTTGATGGCAATCTTTAATCTCCTTCTCATATTCAGACATATCAATCACGTCCGACTTCAAGGAGTCATTTAACTTAGCCTTTAATCGAAGATTATCCTTTTCCAATCTAAGGATATCATTTTCTCTCTCCTTTAAGGACTTTTGAAAAAGTCAATGAACTCTTGGTTGTGCACATTGTTGTCACAAGAGTTCCCGGAGCATGATCCATCACTATCAAGGCTTCTCCCACTTGTACTTGTGAGATTCATATCATCAAGGCTTGCTTCACTCAAGCATGAACCTCTTCGGTTTCCAAGTTCAAGGCCACCCATCTTGAAATCTTCATGGTAGGAACCCGGAAATACGAAGTAGTTGATCTCACTAGCAACCGAGCTTGTGGAGCACTCTTCAACTACTTCAACTTCGCTATCACTCCAAGTAGCGATCATAGTTTCTCCTCCCTTCTTGTATTTCAAGTTACCACACATGGAGGCAAGGTGGCCAACTCCACCACACTCAAGGCAAGGGTCATCTTTCCTTGACTTTTTCTTTTCCTCCTTCACGCTGAAGGTCATACACTTCTCCTCCTTCACTTTAGAGGTCAAACCCTTCTTTTGAGATTTTGTAAATCTCTTAAATCTCTCAACCATGAGAGTCATCTCCTTATCGGAGTCACTTTCCTCCCTCTCAATTTTAGAGGTCAAATCACCTTCATCACTTGAGTTCTTGGAGCTTGAACTTTCTTCATCGAAGCTTCTACCACTTATGCTATCGTGGCAATCATCATCTGAATTAGCTTCTTCATTATTGACTTTGAGTGATGGGTATCTTGTGGCCGCCATTAAGTTGTCATCATGTAAAGCGGGGAAGGCTATGTGATTCCTTTCACATCTCTCGAAACCCGAAGATCTTTCTTCACCTTCATCCCAAGAGTAGGCCTTTGATTTGCCTCTTCGGCTCTTGGTCTTCGAGTTTCCACAGTCCGTGGAGATGTGCCCATAGCCACCACAATCATGATATTGAAGCTTTATCTTCAAGGTACCCAAATTCTTATCTTCTTCCTTCACGGTGCCTTCGTGGGTGATTCTTAGAATCTCCCAAGCTTCTCGAACATCTTGAGAGGTTTGGATGAGTTTGGCTTGATTCTCATCCACTGCACAAGATAAGGCACGGATGCCCTTTGAGTTCCACTCTGCAGCCTCGAGTTCGTCATTGGTCCACTTGGACTTAGGCTTAGGCTTAGAAGCCCCATTCTCTAACTTCTCGGTGGGAGGTGAATATCCCTCTTCCACACACATCCACACATGCTCATCGAGGTCCATCAAAAATACTTCCATCCTAACTTTCCAAGAGGAGTAGTTATCCTTGGCGAGCAATGGTGGTTCAGAGATCAACGCACCCTCTAACATCTCAATGCCACTCATAGTGTTTAATGAATGAGATGAATGCAAATGAATGCAATGATCAAAATGCACACAAATGCAAGACACACAAACAAGAGCAAGGATCACCTAAGTATGTCTAGGAACCCACTCTGATACCAATTGAAAATACACTCTTAACGTGTGTCTACAACCTAGAGGGGGGGGGGGGGGGGTGAATGGGTTGTTAATCCATTATTACCAATTTTTCGATTAGTCAATATTAAACAAATAACCCAATTAAAGCAAACATACAAAATCAAGTGTAAAGTGCGGAATAATAAACAACACTTGATTTTTACGTGGAAACCCTTAAACAAAGGGAAAAACCACGGGCTATCCTTCTAGCCACACACGATCCTCAAATCCACTATATGAGTAAAACGTTACACCCTCAAGTGATGCTCGGACTCTCACTCTAGATAACCTCAGGCTATGGACACTACCACTCGCCACTCTTGGTTCAATCCCTAGTGATATCCACTGATACACTACTATTGGCGTGAGCACCTCCTACTCTACCCGCAGGCCTTTTACAATGGATTCTTGACCAATGCTTGCCAACCATAACTTGGTTGCAAGACTTCAATGCTTGTGCAACTTCACCCCGAAGCCACAAGACTTTGACTCAATGAAGAGAATTATGTGTCTATGTGATCATGTAAATGATGCTCAATGCAAATTATGCTAGACAACACAAATTGCTCAACTATGAGTTTGTAGAAACAAATCCAAGTTGTCAAATATCTAAATGCAAGGCATAAAGACTTAGCTAGATGTTATCAATAACAACCAATCCTAGCTATCACAAACAATCACAATGAATCAACAAATATGCTCACAATGTATTCAACATAAACTTAGCATATATTCATGTGATTAAGACAAGACATTTAATCATTCACTAAATGCAAGTCTTAGACAAAAGTCTATCAATGAACAAACTCAATTAGATTTGTAGAGAATTTCCAACAAACTAATTGTTACACAAAATATGCATAAACATTCAAGAAGCTTAACTAGTTGATTAAAGATCAATATTTCAACCTAGTTATCAATGAATCACAAATGAATGTTTATGACCTAGCTTTTAGGCAAAAATGACCTAATCAATTAAGCTATCAAAATACAAACCCAATCATGTTATCAAGACTCATAAATATGCAATAATAGAGTCTAGGTATTTAATCATGCAATAAATACCTAATCTAGAGTAAGAAGAACAATAAATGATATTCAAAGAAGTTCTTGCTTACCTAGTCATGAAATAATGAAGACCCATGCTCAAATGATGTTGAATGATGCAAGATGGAGATGGGTTTTGGGTTTGGAGAGTCAAAGTAGCTTTCTTGAAGCTTTCTCTCTCTAGAAGCTCTGACCTCTCTCTAAAAATGAATTTTTTGAGCTCTTTTACGGCCAAGAAGAGAAGAGGAAGAATATATATGAAGCCCTAGATAAAACTACATCGTTTTGAACTTGGGAACCAGAATCCCGTCAAAACCGCTTGCTAGACCGCGGCTCAGGTAAGTGTCCAGACCGCGGTACATACAGCAGTGCACCGTCTGGACAACACCGCGGTTGGGACCGCTGTGCGTGCAAGTGCACAGGTCGCGGTCCACGTCGCGCATGACGCACTGGAGAATACCGCTCTGTGCACCGCGGTGCAAGCAAATCATGCCGAGCGGTCTAGGCCGCGCCAAAGGGAAAAATCCCTTTTTAACACTCAAGACAAAAGTCAATCTTACATGAATGTTGTGCAAGTGTGAAGTGAGTGAGATGCATTTATTTGATTGAATTATATTTAATTTCTTCTTGTATGTCCCATTCAATTGCACTTAATTGATTCTTGACTTGTATTAAGTAGGACTGACAACCCAACTCTTGATGCATGTTCAGGGATAACTCTTGTCTTTACATTCTTGGCATGTAGAGTAGAAATTGATATGTGTTTATGATTGGGATTAGGAGTAGATTAATGTAATTTAGGAGTAGATTAATTAAGCATCCCATGATTGCTCATATGTCGATGGATTATTCGAAATGCATGTTTTGGATTGACTTGAGTGCTTTTGTTTGTTTGGGTGGAATTCATGAAAGTATACATGATGCTTTTGTGGGTTTCGGTTCTATAAACCTACATGCTTACCCAACCCTTGAGCGTTGCTCGTGCGATACATCCTCGGTGAGTAGCAATCGGGTCTCAACTCTTGGCCATTGCTCGTACGATACATCCTCGGCGAGTAGTGGTCGAGGGTCCATTTATGCTTAATGCCTCCATTGGTTGTTGCTTACACGTGACAGGTGAGTAGCAATCGGTGGTCAATCTTATGTTTATCTCTTTAATATATGTGCTTAAACGCGGTCCATAGTAGTTGCTCATGCGATACATTCTCTGTGAGTAGCTTTGGAGGACCAGACGACTCTCCCATTTCCATATCTATAGGTCGTACTTAAGGCTAGGCTGAACCTTTGCTAGGTGTGTCTTTGCGGTTAGTAATTTTAGGTGGCGCAAATATTTTGGGTGGTCATGAGTACCATATGTGTCCATTTTCTTGTATCTCTCATATCCGCCATTTTATATTTATCATTTTAATCACCATTCTCACCCCTTCATGTTCTCTTATGTTTTCTAATTTATGTCTTTTCATTGCTCTTGTTCTACACACACACACACACACACACACACTCAAATGCTACACTTCACACACACCACTCTCACCCTTGCCATGTTCTTATTTACACTGCTTTCAATAATCACTAAAATGAGAGACAATTGACGGATGACACCTCCCTATGGACGATACCCTCGCTTACCGCTTTACTAAGTTCTTAAAACTTTAGAGCACATTGTGTAGGACCAACTTTACAAATATCTTTTGATCCGCAATTTGGTAACGACACAAAAAACGAATATCAGTCCCATTAGATTTTCTCGTGATATTCCAACATGTTGGAATTCTACTTATAAATTACTTTCTAAAATTTATGATTATAAGGATTTATTAGTTTCTTTTATGCAATATAATGTTAGTCAAATCAATCTTTATACACACCATTGAGATGTTTGTCCAAAAATTTGTAATTTGTTAAAAGTTTTTAATAGTGCTACTAACAATATTTCTTGTATTTATTATCCTACTACTCAATTATTTATTATTGAGAGTTGTAACATTGTTTGTGCATTTTCTGAGTGTTCAACCAATATACAATAACAAGCATGCATTGAAGCTATGAAAAAAAAATGGTTAGACTATTATAAGGAGTTTCCAACTATTTATTTGCTTGCATTGTGTTTTGATTCATGTTGTAAATTAGAAAATTTGTTTGATTAATTAACTCTTTATTATGGTTGTTTAGAAATAGATGTAGAAATTCATTGTCATTGTTCTACAATTAAGACATTATTTTATGAGTTATATGAAGAATATCATAGAGTTTATGGTCCATCACTGAACATTAATGTTCCACAAACTCAAACTGTATCCAATACTCGATCCTCCAGATTTTTGGGGTTAAGGTCTCAACTGTTATCCCAAAAGACAAAAAAATTACGAGCTTCTTCTTCTTCATCAATCTCGGCCTCATATTCCGAGATTGAAACTTATCAAAATGCCAATTTTGAGTTCATAGGAGACCGTGATGTGGAAAATTTTGATATCCTACATTGGTGGAGGAATCATGGAAAGCACTTTCCAATCTTGACTATTATAGCCAAACAAATTCTTGCAACACCAGTTTCTACAGTGGCTGTAAAAAAAGAATTTAGCGCCGGTGGAAATATTCTGGATGCAAGACGTTCGCTTTTGAGTACATAATCAATTCAAGTCCAAGTTTCTGTTGTTGATTGGACCAAGGCACAAAACAGACAACAAGAACTCGAACAAGAAGCACTCTACGATTTTTTCAACGATGACCGCACTACTAGAACAGAAGGCAGCGATTAGTTACAGTTCCAAGTCCCATCTCACTTCACCAAACCGACAATAAAATGTAAAAGAACTACGTGGCATTTGATTCTTTTAAACCCCAAGAGGATACGTATGCAACTTAATTTGTGGTAAAAATTAAGTGCGAGACCGATATAATTTTTTTAGACTTTAGTTATATTTCAATTTATTTTTTTAGTTTTTTATATATTTATTTTATTTTAATTTCGGCTTATCTAATAAACTTCATTTACAATTTCACATAATTACATATTTACATGTCTATTAATTTATTTTAGTTAATAGATTTTAAAAAAATATAACCGAGGAACCAGAGGCGATTCCGGTTCCGGTTCAAGAGCCCTCCGGAACCGAACCGAACCGAACCGTGGTCATGTTTATTATTCACCGCTTTGTGAAATTTCTGGACAGTTTACATGTTGCTTCCTTGTTCACGTGTTGCTACTAAGAGGAACTATATTTTTAAGTTGCTATCCGGCACTATGAGAGAATGCCAGCGCATGAAGGCTATATATGCCATCACATAAAGGCTGTGTAATTTTCCCAAATGTATATCAAGAATGCTGCCACCTTTTGAGTACTTGGCAAATTTTTGGTCGAGAGTAGCTCAACTCATTGCAAATTACTAGTACTGGTTGATATATGCACTTATTGCCAATTTGTCTATTTAGTTTCCCTCCATTTGGCAACTAGAGCGGTGAGTAAGTGAATAGAAGAGATATGGATATATTAGAGATGTTTGTGATTGAGTTTCTTTCATTCCTTTTAAGGTTTGATGCAAGAAAATAAACATCAACTCTTAGCAGAGATGATAAGGCACATCCCTTCCGTATTGATGATGCAGGGTTCAGATTCCACCATACGCATTTTACAAGCTGTTTAGAAACTTTTATTTATTGCAATTGTTGTAGAACTTTCTTCGGGTTTTATCTTCATCCCAATTAATGCTCAAATACTTCAAACCAATTTCGAAATGCTCTCCAAGGATACGCCTATTCCTCCTTCTGAGCCAAGTAGAGGAACTTCACAACCCCCACCCTTTCCGGGGACAAGTTTCTATTACAATGGTTGGAATTTCAGAATGCTGCCCAAGGACACACCTATTCCTCCATCAGGACCAAGTACAGGAACCTCCGATCCATCACCACCTTCGGTAGCATATATTACTCGATCTGGGCCTGGGCCGAGTCCAGGAATCCCCTTGTCCACACCACCTCCAAGAGCAAATTCCTATTCTAATGATTGGAATTCCGGAATGCTGCCCAAGCACACGCCTATTCCTCCATCTGAGCCAAGTACAGGAGCCTCCGATCAACCACCGCCTCCCTGAGCAAATTTCAATTCCAATGGTTGGAACTTCGTGATGCTGCCCAATGGTACACCTGTTCCTCCATCTGGGACCAGTAAAGGCCCACCTCCTTAAATCTTGAAACTAGGTCTTTGAATTTCTAAAGGCACCTTCTTCCAGTTCCAGTTCAATATTTAACGGTTTCTTGTGTGAAATTTCTTACTTAATAAAAAGCTTTTTTTTTTCTTTTTTTTATAATAATAAAAAAAAAAGCAAGTGGAGAAGAGAATTGTATGTTAGAGTGTGTTTGGTATGGCATTCAAGTAGAGCTTCTAAAGTAGATTTTTTTGTAGTAGAGTTTCTAATGAGTAGAACTTCTAACAAAAAAAGTTTTTGGTTGTGTAAATTACAAAAAAAGTGTTCACAATGTATTTTTTAAAATGGCTTTTGGTTGTGTAAATTACAAAAAGGGTGTTGACAATGTATTTATAATAAAAGAGTTGTATGGGCATTTGAGACAATTCATATGTTTTAAAAAAACTCAAAAAAAGCTTTTTGGAAAGGCCTAAATTTTGGGCTTCTCCAAATAGATATAAAATGGCTTTTATAAAGGGTAATTAAGACAATTCATACATTAAAAAAACTGTTTTGAATTTTACCAAACAACCAAAAAAAAACTTCAAAATAACTTTTAGCATTAAAAAAGTGTTTTTGATCTTTACAAAAGTCATACCAAATATACACTTAATATCAAGGAAGAGGAAAGATAAGTCCAAGAGAAGTAGAAGGCCACTTAAGTTTTTTTAGGAGATAGAACATGGTCGTTGGAAAGAGAAAGGATTAAAAAAAACCAACTAAATCTAGACCATTAAAATTTCTGGCCTCCACATGTCATTAGATTATTTAAAGTACAGTAAAAATCAGATCAGCGGTTGATCTGACTCCATTACGAGATGTTACGAGAGGAATTCATTTTCATAATTACGGGTGGACGGTTTCGGATAGGGTTGAAATTTTTTCAACCTAATCCAACCTAACCTAATCAAATATTTGTTGGATTGGATTGGATTGGGTTGATCGGGTTGGACTTTTTAAGTCCAATAGAAAACATATATATTTGAATTCAAATTTTTTTATATTAAAATTCAAATTTAAAATAATTTTTCACTCTAATATCATATCACATAGAGTTTAGATTTTTTTAAAGCGTCAAAATCAAATCACAACATATAATACAAATTGTTTAAATATTGGTTGCATAATTATAAAATAAAAATATAACAATTTATCCAATGTGAAAAGTCTTCATCTAAGCCTCTCATTCATTTTACGATTATAATCACTTTGTCGAATATCTCGTGGTTGGATAATCTATTATTTATTTCAACCAACATAATAGTTTGAGTTGATATGCAATTAGACTTTTTTCCAACCTAATTCTTAATCAATCCTAAAAGAAAAAATATATATTTTAAAGCATAATCAAAGATGTGCTAATTAATACAAAAGATGAAAACACTATAATTGCATATTTTTAATAAATGTATTATATATTTATGGTATGAGAATATTTAAAATTATGTATTTATACTTTCATTTTAAATACTATAAGTGCATTCGAAATGTTTTCTGAACAAAAAGTGTTTGTTTGCATGTCTATTTTCTTGTGTTAAAATTTGAGAAAATTATTTTGAGTATTCTTAGAGATATGCATCAATTAACAGATAAAGGTTGATTTTGAAAGTCACCAGTTTTTGGAATTTTTGTCCTCCATATTGAGATACTTCTTTTGTGTGCTTTAAGAGCCGTAATGTATGCTTTATTTACTGAGTTGAGACTAACCTCTTGCCACTTAAAGTAGTGCATTGCCTTTTTCAAAACTTATGACATGCTCTTGATGTGAGAGTGGATAGGATGCTTAGTTGGATTACCATGATTAATAGTAGAGACTACCATTGTAAATTCACTAAACCAAAAAGCATACAATAAATGACATTATATGAGGGTTTTGTTGTTTCTACTCCTAAACACTTGTTAGGTTCTTAGTATTAGAATTGATCTCAATAGGTTATGCATTGGACATTAAAGAACATTTATCATAAAAAGATATCACATATGGACTTTGCTCTTGTTTTGGTTGAACCATTAGAAGTGACATAGGCAATGTGTGTTTAACCTACATAAAAGGCCTTAAATTTCCCTACCCATGTGTGTGCTCCATTAGCCCTTTTGAAGCCAAACACTTATGCCCCTTTTTCTTTCATCACCCGTATAATCCCTATCCCTTATACCCAATATATATTGGTCGTACCCTATAGCTTGGGATCATGTCGAGAAGAAGAAGTTGAAGAAGAAGATGAGGTTCAAATTCAAGATGAAGATGAAGAAAAGAAGAAGAGAACCATGGGTAAGTTCTATGAAATGCATGTACTAAGGTATAGAAACGAATCAAAAATGCTCATCTTTAAAGAAAGAAAAAGAACACAAAAAATAAGCATAAAGAATAAAAAGCAAAATTGAAGAAGAGCAAGGCAATGAAAAGAAAGAAAGTAGAATGATGGAAAAAGAAAATGAATTCAAGTTGACATTTTTATTTAAATGTCAACACATTATTATAAAGAGAAAAATGCATCAGTGCTTGAAAGAGGAGATGTGCAATTGGTGTGCGTGAGGGACAAAGAGAAAAACGAAGGCAATTGGTGCAAGTCGTGCACAATTGAAAAAAAAAATTAATATTTTTTTTAACAACTAGAATCGTTCTAGTTATTTTTCTCTTTGAAGAAATAGTTTCTTCTTCTTTTCTCTACATCTTCCTAAGTTCCTGAGTACGTGACGCGCCCACAAGCAGTTACCAGTTTCGGGAATAGCTAGGAAGATCGGTGGTAAAGACCAGGAGCATATCGTAAAGTGAAGGAGCCTCCTACATAGGTATGAAGAATTGATTTCTTCTCTTCTTCTGATTATTGGTTTCAATTTCTTGTGTATACATATATTTTATTATTGAAATAATGATGTACGTATAAGTTCCGAAAAATTACGATCCTAAGTTCACTAGTCCTAAATCGTTTATGATCTGTATAAAAAATTTTAAAACTTATTTCCGCTGTGTTAATAGTGATCGGGGTTCCAACAATTGGTATCAAAGCCAATTTTTTTCGGAACAGGAAATTGTTTTCGATGCTCCTGAATGTATGATTGTGTAGGAACTATTTAAATTGATTGTATGTTGTTTTGGTATGTATATTAAATTTGTTAATTCACAAAAACATGATTGATCGTTAATTATATGGTACTATGGATTTAGGGTTCATGCGTTGTATTATATATATATTTTTTACTATTGTTGTATTGAAAATAAAAAAAATTGTAACCTATATTGAAGACCTGGAAAAATTGCTAAGAAGGATTCATGAGATAAATCAGAGTGACCTGAAGAGACTAGAAGATTTATGAAGTCACAAGAAGACCAAGGAATGCCTTGGGGGTATTTTTGTAACTTTAGATTCCATATTTTTTTGGTTAAATAATCCACAGTACTCGGTCAATTCATGTATCTTCCTCGGATGATCAGCTGGATCTTCCTCCAAAACTTCATTAGTTACATCCATAACCTCATAAGGGACAGCCGCATCAAGAAGGGCAGCCAAGGACCCCATCTGGCTCTTGTCGACCTCCATCTCTGTTAAAGGGGGATCCTCAGATGGGCTCCTAACCTCTTCACCAGCTCCCGATTGGTCCTCCTCGGATCGAGAAGTCATGACTTTACTAGAAGACTCCCCAAGACCCGAGGTGATAAAGGAAGGAAGATGGAATGAGGGATCTGACTGAGCTGGCTGCTTCCTAGTTCCTGCTGGGCTAGAAGGGACCACCTTGTCGCCCTCAGGGTGAGATAACTCGGCAGCTTTGAGCATTATTTCCTGTCTGTCCCAGCCCGCAATAGACGATAAATCAAAGGGAGGAGGAAGAGCTTCCGCGGCCTGAAAGGATACATAAAAATACCCGTCACTGAAGGAGGTCTCCGCATAAGCTTGCAGCTTGGCCACCTGAGTAATCAGAGACTGGTTCTCGAGGTCCAGCTTCTTAGCCTCAGATCTCCAGGAATCCCGCTGCCTAGCCCGCCGGAGAGATTGAAGACGCTCCTGATCAAAAGATTGCTTCATCCTCTCATGATCACAGTGAAGCTCAGCCATCTCGAGCTCGATTTTTCCCTGGCTGGAAGTCACCTCTTCCACTAAAGACCGAGCCTGCTTGAGCAGTTCCCTGGCTTTCTCGGCTTCAGCCTCGGCTTTTGCAGCCTGATCATGAAGGAGGGCTACCTGCTGGCCCATCGCGACATTAACCCTAAAGGCCTACAAAATACAGAACCCGAGTAAGAAACTAAACGAATTAAATAAAGTAGCGTGAAGGAAATACAATTACCTCAGCTAAAATAGCAGACCCCTTGGTTATAAGGACGTCCACAGGCATAGAATCCATCTTGGAGATCCCGCCACCCGGACATGACGCTATGAACTGCTCTAGGACCTCATCCTGCCCAGTCGAGCTCGGCTGAGGCCGGGAGCAACTGGGAGGAACCTTCGTGACACCTTTCCCAGAAGCAACACCTTTCCTAGAAACCTCTGATGCTTTGGTTGTTGAAAGCGCAGCGGAATCAGGTGTTTGAGCCGAAGGGGTAGCGACTTTAGCGGCCACAGCCGAGGGGGCAGAAGCAGCCGGGCTAACCACCTGGGGAGCTTTACCCAAAGCCCGGAAAGCCCGTGAGGCAAGAGTGGCCATCTTAGACCCAGCCGGAGAGATAGATGAAGCCAGGGCAGGTTCGACCCCAGAGGAGGGAAGAGAAGCTCCACCTTGAGGAGAGCGTGAGACGTGACAGGTGGCCGGCTCCACGACAAAAACTGTAAAAAAAAAAAGAAGAAAAATGTTAGAACCAAGCCAAGTAAAAAGGAGAAGTAACTAAATGACACTTACGAGGAATAGCGTCTGAAATCCGCAAATACTTGTTCACCCTACGAGGATCAAAAGCTTCAGCAGTAGGGAACTTCGGATTCAGATAATTCCAGGCTAGAATAGCCTTTAAGACGGCTTCGGACTCAGAAGGCAGGGAGTCCTTGTCCCAAGAGGGCTTGTCACTGAAAGCCGTAGGAACCTCGAATTCATGCCCTCCGATGAAAATCGAGCTCCCCCAGTCATCCCCCACCAGGATCCATTCCTCTTTCCACGAGGGGTCCTTCTTCGAGGCACCAGGAACGATGAAGTTAAGCTTATTCTTGGCCTTGGCATAGAACTGGCCTCGAGGAGCCCCAGACAAGCTCCCAATCTAGAAGAGATAAGCCAGTTCCTCTGCACCTGGCTCCCTCGTCACTTTACTCATCTGGCATTGTTCCCTCCATAATACAAGGAAACCAATCAGATACCTCCAGAAGCCAGGCGTCAACTGGAGGGGAGCGAGCTGGATGGCGTTGAGAGCCCGCAGAAGGGTTGGATGGAGGGGAAGCCTGACCCCGTTCTCAAGAGCGGCCATATGAATCGGAAGCACGCCTTTAGGGGGGTTGAAAAACTCATAATTTTTGGGAGGCACCGAGATGGATACGCTATCAGGGATGCCAAACTTTGACCCCAAGCGATCAATCGACACCGGGTCAACGGTGAAATCTAGGACAACCCAGAAATCGTAGGGAGGGAGCCTCTCCCCAAGGGGACTAGGAACCGAGACCCGACGCTCCCCCGCAGCGCCACTGGCAGCTTCTTTGTCGGAGTCATCATCGATGATATCTAAAGGGTAGTCGGGATGGTTGGAGAACCCAGTCCCGATTGATACATTCCTACTTGACCGCCGACGTTGTGAGGTGGGCGGGGAATCATCGCCGTCAGAACTCCTCCTAGCCCGCTTCCCCAGAATAAGACTGACGACCTTTTCGCCATCGAATATGGAATCAGTTGAGTCATGACTGTTTTTCGACATTATAGAAGATGAAGAATGAAGAAAGAAGGAAGCTCGAAGGAAAAGCTATGGAAATATTTCTCGGTAATAGGTTTTTAGCTCGAAGAGATGTGAGGAAGATGAGGAGGAAAACAGACATATATATAGGCAGAAGGGCAACAGCACCGAGATACTCGTCTGGTAACTGTAAAAAATCGATTACAGTAACGTAACCGGATTAAACTCTAAAGCGGGCTAATCATCACATGCCACATCACTTATGCAGTTAAGAGGATGATCTCCCTAAGATTCTGGTAACTGTAAAAAATCTCAGGGACTGCCGTAACGCAATCAGATTAATTCGAAGATAAATTAGTCGGTTCGTAACACATCATTCAAATGAAGAAATTTCCCCAATATTTCGGTAACGGTAAAAAGAGGAAGATTTCCCAAATAAAGTGAAAATCTGACCTCAACCCCGAGCTCGACGTCTGGTGTTCAAGTCAGAGGGGACTTCTATTAATAGCCAAAATTGGCTAAGGACCAAAGGGAAATTTTCCACCTCCCAGACCTGGTTCCATACCCGAGAGCTTCACCAGGAGACCTCTCAATCCAGAGCTGAGCTACTATACCATCCCAGAAACAAGGGTGGGCTCCGGAAAAATTTGGGATAGAGCCTGGACCCGAGAGCTTCCACCAGGAGACCTCTCTATCCAGAGCCGAACTGCGATACCACCCCAGGAACAAGGACGGGCTCCGGAAACATCTGGGATAAAGCCTGGAACGATCAGATCTAGCTAGCATCACCAAAACTAGAAGCTCCCCAAAGTCGAGGTCATCTCGCAAGTGCTCCAGAGACTCGTCTGTACCTCGATTGACATAGAAGAATGTCCCTAAAAGGCCGCAAGGTCAGTCGAAGCCACACCTAGCTTCAAAAGGTCAGTCGAGGCCACACCTAGCTTCGAAAAGGTCAAGGGAAGCCAGATTTGGCTCTAAGCTAGATGAAACTTCTCAGATATCAAGGTCGAAATACTAATCAACCTCCCTGGTTGATGCACCACACCATATCATCATATCCAATGACCTCCATAAAGGATCATACTGAAAGGATATGAGGAATGCATTGAATCATATCTAGAAATGTTACCTACATGCAGAACAAGTAATAAAATCCAAAAAGGAAACAAACTGATCTCCACCACGATACTCTCAATTCGGACGTCAAACCAAAAGTCAATGACATTAAAGAATGAAATCCCGCCCGATAAGGAGGAGACTGAGAAAATCAAGGGAGAATCAATCTGTTGACCTACAAACTATGTATAAATAGAAAAGAAAAGAAATGAAAAAAGAGAGACTACTATTCGACAGGCATACGACTAACAATTGACCATTCCCTAGAGAGGGTTGAGAGAAAAGAGAGAAGAACCTCTGTATTTGTATACCATGCATGTTCAATAAAAACATTCTTGCTTACTTGTCACTTTATAAATCACTGTTACATATACAATAAATTTTGGCCACCACCTACGTGGTAGTGGTCTTGAGGGCGTTAATTGAGATTTCTCATCCCGAGCTAAATTTTCGTTAACATTTGTAACTTGAAGTGTATCCCATGCCTCTTTGGCCCATTCAAGATTTTGTATATAGGAGAATTGATGTTGTTAACGGAAATTTTGCTCGGGATGAGAAATCTCAGTTAACGTCCTCAAGACCACTACCACGTAGGTGGTGGCCAAAATTCATTGTATATGTAATAGTGATTAATAAAGTGACAAGTAAGCAAGAATGTTTTTATTGAATATGCATGGTATACAAATACAAAGGTTCTTCTCTCTTTTCTCTCAACTCTCTCTAAGGAATGGTCGATAGTTAGTCGTATGCCTGTCGAATAGTAGTCTCCTCTTTTTCGTTTCTTTTCTTTTCTATTTATACATAGTTTATAGGTCAACAGATTGATTCTCCCTTGATTTTCTCAGTCTCCTCTTTATCGGGCGGGATTTCTTGCTTTAATGTCATTGACTTTTAAATTGACGTCCGAATTGAGAGTATCGTGGTGGAGATCAGTTTGTTTCCTTTTTGGATTTTATTACTTGTTCTGCATGTAGGTAACGTTTCCAGATATGATTCAATACATTCCTCGTATCCTGTTATTAGTTTACCTAGGGTTAGCAATTATTAGTTGATTAATTGCATGTTTAATTTGTTTAGCATGATTTGAGTATGTTTGTGACTTTGTTTGTTGGTTGAGATTGCATGTTCATTGATAGCTATCTTTTAGGACCATTTTTCCCTTTAGCTAAATCTTCATGCATTTGCATTTAGATATTGATATCTAGGATTTGCACTTATTGACATCTTTAAATCCTTAGATAAGAATTTAGAGTAGCCTAGCATTAGTTGCATGATAGAATACTTTTACATATTCACATAGGTTGCTTAATCTCTTCATTAATTGTTAAGCTTTGTGACTAAGTGGATTAGTGCACAAGCTTGCTGGTCTAGGATCACTATTAAAGGCCCGTTGGGTAGAGTGAAAGGGTTAGTGACCAAGTATGATGTGACTTGAGGTCAACCTAGGTTGTAAACTTTCATTCAAAAAGTGGATTTAAGGACGGTGTGTGGCTAGAGGGATAACCCGTGAGTTTTGCCCAGTTGGAGGGTTTCTCACATAAATCGATCCTTGTGTTTTTATTGTTTTTCGCATGTTTATTTTGGATTGGTTGATTACTAATATTGGGTAGCATTATTAAAATTGATTAAGTCGAAAAGTTGGTAATAAATCAACTAAAACCTATTCACCCCCCCTCTAGGTCAGTAGACACACGCTTTATAGTATTTTCAATTAGTATCAGAGCAGGTTCCTAGATATACTTAGGTGATCCTTGCTCTTTGTGTGTCTTGCATCTTGCATTTTGTTTGTTGTTTATTGCACACATTAGCATTCATCTCATTCATACCTAAACATGATGAGTGGGAACGGAGGTGGATATGAGGGAGCCTTAAGCACAAGACCTCATTTACACAATGGGGTGAACTATGCCTCATGGAAAGGCAAGATGGAGTCTTACCTTTACCAAATAGATGACCGTGCATGGATGGCAATTGAAGATGGCTACACTTCTCTAACAATGACCACCGAATATGGAAGTGAAGTCTCCAAGCCAAAGTCTCAGTGGAGCACTCAAGAATTTGAAGCTTCCAAGTGGAACAACAAGGCGATGCATGCCATCCTTTGCGCCAGGGATGACAACCAATACAAGTTGATTCAAACAACTAGAAATGCAAAGGAGGCATGGGAGATTTTAGAGACGACTCATGAAGGAACCGAGGTAATCAAGGACTCCAAGCTCCAAGTCTGTCAAATGCAATTTAAGACCATTAGGATATAAGAGAATGAATGCTTTAATGACTTTTAAGTGAAGTTGATAGACATAGTCAATCAAAGCCATCAACCTGATGACCCTTATTTGGATAGGCGAATCAAGCAAAACATTATGAGATCTCTTTCGGCAAGATTTGAGTCAAAAGTGACAGCTCTTGAGGAGAATAGTGACTACAAGAACACGAAGCCAAGTGAAGTTATTGGAAGACTTCTAGCATATGAGTCTAGGTGGACTCCTACACCTACACCTCTAAAGAAGCAAAAGAGTATTGCGTTGAAGGCCTCTAAGGTTGAGAAGGATGAGGACGACTCAGATGAAGAGATGGCCCTCATGGTCAAAAGGTTCAAGAAATTCATCAAATTTGAAAAGAAGGGCTTTGGATCCAAAGGAAATGAAATGAAGAAGAAGACTCATTTAAAGAAGGTTGAATCAAGTCAAGACAAGCCCACAAGGAAAGGAATCCAGTGTTTTGAATGTGGAGGTTTTGGACGGATTGTGGAAACTTGAAGAACAAGAAGAAAGGAAAGGCAATGGCCGCCTCGTGGAGTGATAGTGATGAACTAGAAGAGGAAGGAGAATCCTCAGATGATGAAGACCATGTGGAAAATTTTATTGCCTTTGCATCTTTACTTAAGAGTAAGAAAGCAATAGATGATGAAGAGGAAGAAAAACAAAGTGAAGATGACTCAAGTGTTGGTGACTCTACAACTCATTCAACCAACAGAGATGTAGAAGGCATGGACCTCGAAGGGTTTATTGAGCATTTTCAAAGCTCAAGGTTGAAGATGAAGAAAAAGATTTGAATGGTAAAAGGAGAGAATCTCAAGCTATCTACCGAAGTGACTTACTTGAATGGAGAAGTGAAGATAGCAAAGAGGAATGAGACATTGATGGAAAATGAGCTTGAAGAAGCAAGAGAGATCATTGCTAAGATGACTTCGAGCACGAAGAAACTTGACCACATGCTGGGAGTTGGCAAGAGGCCAAGTGATAAGAAAGGTCTTGGCTATGAGGAGAACAAGGAAACCTCATCCTCAAGCAAGACCGTGTTTGTCAAGAGCATGGAAATCAAAGAGTCTTCACCTTTACAACATCCGAGAAAGAAAATTGAACTAGGAGAGTGTTAAAGGAATGTTCAAGTGAAGACAACATCAAAGGAACAAGCACAAACTCAAGCTCAACCAATGAGAGCACATCAAGCTAACTTTCCTCAACCTAAATACAACCAAGCCAATAAGCAATTCATGCAAGCTCAACCAAGGAAGCAATCTACTTCAACTCAACAACAAAGAAGGAGAGAACCAATCCAACACCAAAGACAAGCTCAAATGCATTGGAAAGCCCCTTTGTATTCATAAGGGCATGGTATGACTTCTTATTTCACTCTCACTTGTCATTTTTGTGGTGTTGATGGTCACATTAGACCTTATCACTTCAAATACATTAAGAAGTGTAGATTTAAGAGCATGAGTGAAAGAAATAGAGCTAGAGCCACTATGCATGTTCCTAGGAAATCTAGAGCCAATGTGACTAATACCACTAGGAAAGAGAACATTTCACCTAGGTGGATTAGAAGGGATAAATATTTTAGTCATACTGGGCTGGTCTCTATGTGGCTAAAATTGCCTTGAAGGCAAATGCCTCTAACACTTGGTATTTGGTTACTGGGTGCTCTAGGCACATGATGGGGAACAAGAGTTTCTTTAAATCTCTTGTAATGGAGGATGGAGGATTTATCACCTTTGGTGATGGATCTAGGAAGAAATTTATAGGGAAAGGAACCATTTCCATTCCTGATTTATCCTCCTTGTCAAATACTTTACTTGTTGATGGCTTGCAAGCCAATCTTACAAGCATTTCTCATCTAAATGATGATGGACTCTCCATCTTGTTTAACAAAAATGATTGTTCTATTTTCATGCCAAATGGACAAACCTTGCTAAAAGGAAAGAGATATAGTGACAATTGCTATTGTCTTGAAGCTAGTGCTATCGCTTGTAATATGTCCAAGTTTAAAGAAGTTGAGTTGTGGCATCAAAGACTTGGCGACATAAACTATTGGGATTTGAGGATCTTAGATAAGTTCAAGGTTGTGTGTGGCCTCCCTAAGCTTGGGAAGAAAGTCGAAGGTGTTTGTGGACCTTGTCAATAAGGAAAACAAACAAAAAGCATGCACAAGAAAGGCAAGTATCTCGCCACAAAGGAGCCACTAGAGCTTCTACATATGGACTGTATGGGTCCCATGCAAACCGAGAGTCTCGGTGGCAAGAGATACATTTTTGTTTGTGTTGATGATTTCTCTAGATTTACATGGACATACTTTCTTAGAGAAAAATCTGAAACATTTGAAAATTTTAAAATGCTTTGCACTAAAATTCAAAATGAAAAGAACTCACACATTAAAAGCATTAAGAGAATTAGGAATGACCATGGGAAAGAGTTTGAAAATGCTTGTTTTGAAAGCTATTGGAATAGCTTAGGGATTTCTCATGAATTTTTGGCTCCTATAACTCCTCAACAGAATGGGGTTGTTGGGAGGAAGAATAGGGTCCTTCAAGAGATGGCCCGTGTGATGTTGCTTAGCAACAATGTCCCTAGGAGCCTTTGGGCCGAAGCCGTCAATACGGCTTTTTACATAGGAAATAGAGTCTTCCTAAGGCCCGGTACTAGGCAAACCTCCTATGAATTATGGAAGGGTAGGAAGCCAAATGTTAGCTACTTCCACTCATTTGGAAGCAAGTGCTACATACTTAATGACCGAGATCAACTTGGCAAGTTTGATGCCAAGAGTGATGAAGGGATTTTTATTGGCTATGCCCTTAATAGTAAGGCCTACAGAGTATTCAATTTGAAAACTCATAGTGTCATGGAATCATCCAATGTTGTTATAGATGATTGTAGGCTTAGAATTACTAACCATGATGAGGAGGTTGATGTGGTTCATGATTCTCAGTTGAGACTTCTATTGATGTGAAGTCAAATCAAGATGAAAAGGTTATTCAACCTCTTGATATAGATCCATCTTTGGACTCCAAAGAACCCGCTCCATGGGTTAGACATCTCCACAACAAGAATGATATTCTTGGAGATGTGAATGAGGGTGTTAGGACTAGGCGTCAAATAGCTAATCAAATTAGCTACACTTGTTACACCTCTCAAATTGAACCCCAAAAGGTTGATGAATCCTTGTATGATGAGTTTTGGGTTCTTGCCATGCAAAAAGAGCTAAACCAATTTGAAAGAAATGAGGATTGGACTCTAGTTCCTAGACCCAAGGACACTAATGTCATTAGCACCAAATGGGTGAATAGGAGCAAGTCGGATGAGGATGGCAACATTGTGCGTAACAAGGCTTGACTTATGGCATGAGGATACTCTCAAATTGAGGGTATTGACTTTGAGGAGACCTTTGCTCCGGTTGCCCACCTTGAGTCCAAAAGGCTTCTCTTGTCCATATCATGCATGAACAAGTTCAAATTGTATCAAATGGATGTTAAGAGTGCCTTCCTCAATGGTTTCTTGCATAAGGAAGTGTTTGTTGAACAACCCAAGGGGTTTGTGGATCCACACCACCCCAACTATGTCTATCACCTCAAGAAGGCTCTATATGGGTTAAAGCAAGCAGTAATGGCTTGGTATGAGCGCCTCACTCAATTTCTTGTTAATAATGACTTCACTAGAGGTAGTGTTGACAAGACTTTATTCATTAAGAGGAACAAAGATGAGCTTTTCATAGCACAAATCTATGTTGATGATATTGTCTTTGGCTCTAGCAAAAAATCCAAAGTCCAACAATTTGTTGATGTCATGTCTCATGAGTTTGAGATAAGTCTTTTTGGGGAGCTCAATTACTTCCTAGGGTTGCAAATCAAGCAATTGCATGATGGGATTTCATATCCCAATCTAAGTATGCTAAGAACCCAGTGAAGAAGTTTGGCCTTGAGAATGCCAAACATTGTAACACACCCATGAGTACCACCTTCAAACTAAGCCAGGATGCTAGTGGCAAGAGTGTGGAACAAAGTATTTATCGTGGCATGATTGGTAGCTTGCTTTACTTGACCACAAGTAGGCCCGATATAGACTTTAGTGTGGGTACGTGGGCTAGGTACCAAGCAGATCCCAAGGAGTCCCATCTTTCTTTTGTGAAGAGAATCATCTGATATGTGAATGGGACATCCAACTATGGGATATGGTACTCTTTAGACACTAATGCTAGCTTAGTTGGCGTTAGTGATGCAGATTTGGCTGGGAATTATGATGATAGGAAGAGTACGTCAGGCGGTTGCTTCTTCCTAGGCCACAACTTGGTCTCATGGTTTTGCAAGAAGCAAAATTCCATCTCTCTATCCACAGCTGAAGCGGAATACATAGCCGCCGGGAGTGCTTGCACACAACTCCTTTGGATGAAGCAAATGCTTGTGGAATATGGTTTTGATCAAGGTACTCTAACCCTTTATTGTGATAACTTTAGTGCAATTAACATTTCACAGAATCCTGTTTAGCACTCTAGGACAAAGCATATAGACATTAGGCATCACTTTATTAGGGAGCTAGTTGAAAACAAGTGCATTGCACTTGGACATGTTGGCACAAATGATCAACTAGCGGATTTGTTCACAAAGCCCTTAGATTCAACTTGGTTCATGGCACTTAGTAGATCTATTGGGATTTGTCATATGCCTTGATATGTCTTGGTGATTGACCTTATATGGAGAGCTCAAGCAAAGAGAGTGAATTTACATGTTGAAATAAGTTGAAAATTGATCAACTTTATGCTCTTTAATTAATTGCTTGAGAATTTATGTTGTGCGTATATATTATTATATGGATTTTATTCAATAAGTGTTATTTTGCTTTGTTTGTAATCCATGTCACCTTTATGTTCGAACATGCAGTTTTGGACTAGGAGAATTGATTGGGAAGTACAATTGAATGACCTATAATTTATCTCCATGACATGTGAACTTGTTTTTGACATGCTAAAATATTATGCATGATTTTTGTGTGTGCAATTGTGTGTGGTAGCAACATGACAAGGCTAAAATCAATAAGGACCTTGTGTCCATGCAATAAATAAGGATGTCTTAACTAATTTAGCTTTGTCTCCTTTCTTAATGGTTGAACAAGATAACAACCAATAAGGATTCTATATCCATTCATGAATAAGGATTTTATATCCATGTCTTGATTGATAATTAAGGATTGACATGGTTGCTTGTGTGTGCTATAAGTTTATTAAAGCTATATCTTGTTTCATTATGGCAAAAGGGTACAAATAGGTCTGAATTCCTTTGGAAACTTTTTTGATGTTCACTTTTCCAAATACCATTTGCTTGAATCTTGATGTTGCAGGCCTTGCATCCGAAGCAAAAATTTCACACAATTTTTTTTAAATCAAACCTCCTTGATTCTCTCTCAATTAATTAAATTGTATAAAGTTGTTGTATATGATTATGCACTTATCTTGCAAATAACTCTCTTTGCTAAAGTGACCTAATTGGGGAATACTCCTTTGCCTATCTCATGACAAAAAGGGGGAATAGTGCTGGTGGCAATGAGTGTTGCATCTTAGGGGAGAATTATGCTTTGAGATGGAGTAATCTATTTAAGGGGAGCATTTGTATTGCGCTTAATTTCATTGTGTGTTTGTGTTTCTTCTTGCAATGCTTGTATTTTTCTTTTCTCTCTTGATCACCTCACATGCACTTGTCTTGGAAAGTGTAGTTATCTTGTTTTGCAGGGATGATTATTCTACAAGAGATTGAAGGCTTGAAGATCTAGAGTTTAGGCATCTATCTGTAATGTAGAATATATCTTGTTGACCTCTTGGTTTTATTTTTGTTTTGTGAGGATGATCTGTGAGTGGTGGTTTTGTCACGAAATAGCCAAAGGGGGAGATTGTAAGTTCCTCATATTTTGATTGGCTTATTTCGTTGACAAACCACATAGGGATTTGCTTGTAAGGGTATATTAGGCCGTATTGTTCTTGTTCAAGCTTCAATGGCATCATCATGCTCAAGGGCACATCAAGAAGGTATATCAATAGCTTAACTCTTTGAAGAGATTAGTAGCTCACACACACACACATTAGCATGCAGGCCTTACATATCTTGCATTTGTGTTTCAATCATTTGTTTTGTGTGTTCTTCATTAAACTTCTCACACATGCACTTTTGTATTAGTTCTAGGTGTGGTTGTGGTCTTTGTATTTCGTTTTCCAATGTATGTTCGGAAACATCCGTGCCCGTACGTTAGTGTGCTTTTTCTTGGTGCGACGAGTGACATGCTTGTAGAATGGTTCTTTTGCATGGGCAGTGCACGAGTTACCTACCCGTACAGTTACCCGTGCATTAAAGATAGGTTCCCTCGGATTCTCATTCTGTACGGGTTGTGCATGGGTCTCCTACCCATGCAGTTACCCGTGCACTAAGGTAAGATGCTCTCTTGTGAGCCTTTTGCATGGGTGTTGCACGGGTCTCCTACCCATGCAGTTACGGGTGTTGCACAGGTCTCCTACCCGTGCAGTTACCCGTGCACTTAGTCCGTTTTGTGCCTGTCTTTGCCAAAACGATGTAGTTTCATTTAGAGCTTCTAAGTATATTTTCTTTTCTCTCCCAACTCGTTTTTCAGAGCTTTAAAACCCCTTTTTAGTGAGAGAAAGTGTTCATTTGAGAGAAAAGCTCCAAGAAGCCATTTTTACTCAACCAAACTCATACCCATGTGCATTTAGCTCCATTCTTGCATCTATTCTTCATGGGTCTTCATGCTTCTCTTGACTAGGTAGTTAACTATGAACTAATACTTCTTGTTTCTTCTCTATGTTCTTAGTTTACCTAGGGTTAGCAATTGTTAATTGATTAATTGCATGTTTAATTTGTTTAGCATGATTTGATTATGTTTGTGACTTTGTTTGTTGGTTGAGATTGCATGTTCGTTGATAGCTATCTTTTAGGACCATTTTGCCCTTTAGCTAAATCTTCATGCATTTGCATTTAGATATTGATATCTAGGATTTGCACTTATTGACATATTTAAATCCTTAGATAAGCATTTAGTGTAGCCTAGCATTAATTGCATGATACTTTTACATATTCACATAGGTTGCTTAATCTCTTCATTGATTGTTAAGCTTTGTGACTAAGTGGATTAGTGCACAAGCTTGTTGGTATATGATCACTATTAAAGGCCTGTTGGGTAGAGTGAAAAGGTTAGTGACCAAGAATAGTGTGACTTGAGGTCAACCTAGGTTGTAAACTTTCATTCAAATAGTGGATTTAAGGACCGTGTGTGGCTAGAAGGATAGCCCGTGAGTTTTGCCCAGTTGGAGGGTTTCTCACGTAAATCAATCCTTGTGTTTTTATTGTTTTCCGCATGTTTATTTTGGATTGGTTGATTGCTAATATGGGGTAGCATTTTTAAAATTGATTAAGTCGAAAAGTTGGTAATAAATCAACTAAAACCAATTCACCCCCCCCCCCCCACCCCCCCTCTAGGTTAGTAGACGCTTTATAGTATTTTCAAACTTTCTCCAAAAATCTTAACAAATTACACTAAATAGATTTCAAAAATCAACTTCTCTAAAGTAAATCAATAGATTTCGACTATCATAGTGAAAGTATGAGAATAATATGTTCATGTATTGACTAGAGACACAAAGTTTGAATACTAGACCGAGCATATTACAAATAGCTTAATCAAGCATCAAACTTTGAACTCTTATCAAACAAGAACCAAAAAACATATTCTCATATGTGCTAGTCAATCAAGTAGGAGAGCACTCACCTTTGACCATATTGGTCTTAGGTGAACCTATACGAAGAACATCATGATCATTACTCATGGCAATATGAAATCTACAAAATAAATCATCAACTATCTTCTTCATGAAAATATCACTTATATTAAACTCATCATTATTGCCACACACAAATATTTCATCAAGACAAGGTACATGACCATCATGTTTTTACACATTCTCTTCCACACAAATCTTCTTGACATTCTTCTTCACATGTTTATCATTATTATGCACAACATTCAAAGATTTATCAATATCAACATGTTTAGAAGAATCACTAGGAATCGTTTTCACATCATGCTTCTTAATCCAACCTGTCATAGTAAGTTTCTTTACCTGATGCATAGTCTCTAATGCCCTAACATGTTTAGAAACAACCAAAGGAAGTCTTTTCATCTCACTAGCATGTATCTCCTTCCCTAGTTTGCATTGTCTAATATACTCGTAGCATTTAGGTTCGATATGCCCTACATCATTGCGAAAATGACAAATCAGAATAAACTTAGAGATGTTATGTCTTGTTCTAGACTTAAACTCATGCTTAGGAGAATGATTAGGTAACTTCTCCACATCTTTGACATGTTTCAAATTTCCTAGTTTGCATTGCCTAATGTATTCATAACACCTAGGCCTAATGTGACCAGCCACATTACAATAATGACAAACCACAATGAATTTAGAAAAATTACCTTTTTGGTGTGCATGCTATGGTTGAGAAATTCCATAGCTCTTCTTGTCTTTGTCTTTGATTTTGGAAGGAATGGTAGTTGAGTCTTTCTTCTTCTTAGACTTTCTTGACTTGTTCTTGGTTGTAGAAGTCTTCTTAACTTCTTCTATAAAACTTAAGCCACTCATATCTCCATGATGCTTTCCAAGTTTTTTGACTTCATCAAGCTTAATGGCACCAAATTTTCATGCCATTAATAGACTCTTTGAGAGCTTTGACTTCATATTTAAGCTCACACTCCTTTTTCTTCAAGATAGTCAAAGTGTTATCTTTTTGCTTAATCTCTCATTCCATGACAAACAACTCCATAGTAAAGTCTTCTTTTAATTCATCCAACACTTGAGCACTTTCCTCCATCTTTGAAAAATATTTTCCAATGGTTTTTTCATGCTCCTTGATGACTTCACTTTGCTTGCTTATCTTCTCCAAAGACATCTTCTTTGCATTGTCAAGAGCTTTGATTATAACCACTAAATTGGCATTGATCAACTTTAACTTGTTGCTCTCATCTTTCTTCTTGACATTTTCACTAGTTAGTTGATGGATCTTTTCATTGAAACTCATTTCATCATGATTTGAGGAAGCTTCGATCTCTTCATGATTGGAGGAGACTTCACTATCTTCACTACTTGAAGAGTATTCACTTTCCTCATTACTTCAGGAGTCTTCACTACTATCCTCAAATCTTCCCTCATATATGGTTGGGTGAGCAATGTATTGCTAGTATATTCTTGATCAGCCGAGGAATCCTCTTCCTCTTCTACATCACTCACACTTACATCACTCCAAGTAGCTGCCATTGCTAAGCCTTTCTTAGACTCTTTCTTTTCATTAGCATGTTTGGTGGAGATAAATCCAATTCCTTTACATTCATGACATCAAATTAGCTTCTTCTTAGATTTATCCTTGCAATCCACTTCTCTTTTTGAGTGATCTTCTCATCGACTTCCTCTCTCTTAGAACATATGTTCTTTAGAAATTTCTTCAAAGTTCTCACCATACTAGCCACATCATCTTCATCTTTACTCTTCTCATTGGTCACCTTGAGTGCTATTCCCTTACCCTCAATCTTTGGCTTAAACCCAAGCTCATATGTTTGCAGTGACCCAAGAAGCTCATCAACCCTCATAAGATCGACATTCTTGCTTTCTTCTATTGCAGTCACCTTTGCTTTAAATCTCTTAGGCAAGGATCTCAAGATTTTCCACTTAATTCTCTCTTGTGGATATGGCTCTTCCAAAGTTTGACTTTGGTTTGTGATATTCAAGAGTCTAGTTTGGAAGTCTACTAACTTCTCATCCTCATCCATAATAAGACTTTCAAATTGAAAAGTAAGCATTTGTACTCTAGACCTTCGAACCGCCAACGTACCCTCATTGATAGTTTGCAAAGTATCCCATGCTCCCTTTGCTGATTCGAGGTTTTGGATGTAGATAAATTGAGTACTATCTATAGCCCCAAAAATAGCATTCACTGCCCGATGATGCCACCTCGCATTATCAAATTCAATGGCTGTCCATTCGGCTCTAGGCTTCAAATACATAGTGCCATCCTCAAGCCTTTTGGTAGGTATGTCATAACCTTCCTCAACACTCATCCACACTTTTTCATTGATGGATCTAATGTAGGCTTTCATCCTAATTTTCCAAAACGAGTAATTACCACTCTTCAACAGTGGAGGTCTAGCACTATAAGCACCTTCTGGCAACAAATCACCCTCAGCTAAAAAAAACACTATAAAAAAGATCTATCTAATTACCTCTAGACACCCGCTCTAATACCAATTGAAATTCCCTTAATATTATAGTGTCAAATATACCTAGAGGGGGGGGGGGGGGGTCGGTGAATAGGTATGGTCTCAAAATCCTTGCAATTTCTTTTTCTTCATAAGATATACAATTGCACAAGTAGGCTTTGACAAGAATTGTTAATAGCCAAAATTGGCTAAGGACCAAAGGGAAATTTTCCACTTCCTAGACCTGGTTCCATACCCGAAAGTTTCACCTAAAGACCTCTATATCCAGAGCCAAGCTACGATACCACCCCAGGCACAAGGGCGGGCTCCAGAAACATCTGGGATAAAGCCCTGACCCGAGAGCTTCCACCAGGAGACCTCTCTATCCAGGGCCGAACTGCGATACCACCCCAGGAACAAGGGTGGGCTCCGGAAACATCCGGGATAGAGCCCGGAATGATCGGACTTAGCCCGTATCATCAAAACTAGAAGCTCCCCGAAGTCAAGATCATCTCGCAAATTCTCAAGAAACCCGTCTATACCTCGATTGACACAGAAGAATGTCCCTAGAAGGCCGCGAGGTCAGTCGAAGCCACACCTAGCTTCAAAAAGGTCAGTCGAGGCCACATCTAGCTTCGAAAACGACAAGAGAAGCCAGATCTGGCTCCAAGCTGGATGAAACTTCTCATACATCAAGGTCGAAATACTAAACAACCTCCCTGGTTGATGCATCATACCATATCATCATGTCCCACGACTTCTATAAGGATCATACTGAAAGGATACGAGGAATGCATTAAATCATACCTGGAAGCGTTATCTACATGCAGAACAAGTAATGAAATCCAAAAAGGAAACAAACTGATCTCCACCACGATACTCTCAATTCGGGCGTCAATCTAAAAGTCAAATGATATTAACGCAAGAAATCCCGCCCGATAAGGAAGAGACTGAGACAATCACCGAGACAATCAAGGGAGAATCAGTCTGTTGACCTACAAACCATGTATAAATAGAAAAGAAAAGAAATGAAAAGAGGAGACTACTATTCGACAGGCATACGACTAGCAATCGACCATTCACCAAAGAGAGTTGAGAGAAAAGAGAGAAGAATTTTTGTATTCGTGTACCATGCATGCTAAATAAAAACGTTCTTGTTTATTTGTCACTATATAAACCACTGTCACATATATAAAGAATTTTGGCCACCACCTACGTGGTAGTGGTCTCGAGGGCGTTAACAGAGATTTCTCATCCCGAGCAAAATTTCGGTTAACACTTTCTGGCGCCGTCTGTGGGAAAAAATCCTACACCCAACTAACCAATCGTTTGTATTTATATTGTCATTGTTTTATAGGAACTATGAGGCTCCGCTCCTCCCAAGGCCAACACAGAGTCCCGGAGCAATCTCCGGCGAGGCCAACCCGAAAGGCTCCAGGAAGGGGGAGAAAGTCTGGATATAGTAGTCAAGCTCCGATCCAGACAACCAATACAAGGACTGCTGGCCACCCCATAGTGAGCCAGGCAGCGCTCAACCAACAAGCGGCGGCCTTCGTAGAATCCATCCGCGTCTGCCTTCTCGCTGAAGGCATCACAGTCCAGCCGACCAACCTGAATGATCAGGGAGAGCCGAGCAGGCTCGGAGCTAGACCACCTGCTTTCGATCACCTAGGCCCTCCTCCTCCCGAGCCGGCTCGAGATAGATCAGGGCCCCAACGTTCGATCCGGGATAGGCTGGGACCCATGCCCCCAGTTCCTAAAAGACTTTCACAATATCAACCCCGGCTAGTTAAGTCAGTCGCGGATGTTTTTACCCGGAAGCCGCGAGGGCTATCTCATCCAACTACATCTAGGAGAACTACCCGGGCCCTAGAGGAGGAAAGTAGACAAACTCCCCGAATGGATCATGTCCAGGAGGAGGACCGGATAGAAATTGCCAGTTCATCAGAAAGGTTCGACAGTGAGGAATCTGAGGCTAACTCGAAGAGACCTGGAAATAAGCGACTAAGGGATCAGCTGGCAAAGCTACAGAAAGAGGTCCAGCAGATAAGGAAGGGAAAGAGTAAGGAGGACAAAAAGAATCCCCTGAGCGAGATGAACGCTCCCTTCACTAGGAGGATCCGGGAAGCAGAGCTCCCCCAAAAATTCAAAATGCCAGTAGATAAGTTCTCTGGAACGGAAGATCCTCTAAGCCATTTAGAGAGCTTCGTTCAATAGATGGAGGTCCAGAACACTACCAGAGCAGCTATGTGCAGAATGTTTCCAACAACCTTGACCGACTATGCGAAAACCTGGTTCAGGAAACTGCCCGTTGGTAGCGTTGATTCTTTCACAAAATTGTCAACCGATTTTTGCTCACAATTCTAGGGAGTTAAACCTCGCCCGAAAGATCCCATACACCTCCAATATGTGATCCAGGAATGGAGTGAAAATCTTCGATCATACGTGGAGCGGTTTCACAAGGAGGTCATACAGATGAGAGTTTTCACTGAAAAAGAAACCCTCGCCAACTTTAGACGAAACCTTTGGGCAGGAAAGCTTTTCCATTCTTTTGCCAAAAGACCTCCCGAGACTTACCAGGACGCCTATGACCGGGCTCTTGAGCAGGTCAAGATCGACGAACAACTCAAGGTCAAGATAGAACATGACGACATGAGAACGGCAAAACGTTTGAAGAAAGAAGCCCCCAAATTTGAGCCGGTGCAGAGAGCTCAGAATAAACCTCCCAACAGGTCGACCTATCGCCCCTCTGCTCCTCCGCATAGGCAAGAAAGATATCCAGCAAAACGAACCCCTCCCCGGGCTTCATCGCCTCCCAGGACCGTGGCTCCAGTAATGCAAGAGGAAAAAGGGTTTGACCACTATACCCCATTGAATGCATCCAGGGAAACGGTCTACCTTGCCATATGGGATAAAGGGTTGCTCCAAAAGCCCGCTCCCATGAAGACCCCAGCTGACAGGAGAAACCGGTACAAGTACTGTGACTTTCACGAAGACGTGGGCCATAACACTTCGGAGTGCTATAACTTGCGCAACCAGATTGAGGCCCTGATAAGGGGAGGATGCCTGATTGAATTTTTACAACAGGTCAGAGATAATATCAGAACTGGAAGGGAGGTACAAGCTGAAATCCACAAGGACGCAGAAAAGAGGAAAGAGGAGCAGGCTGACTTAATGCAACAGATCCAAGTGATACACATTATCAGCGGAGGTCCTACATTGGCCGGCGTTTCCAATAACTCCCAGAAAAACCACGCAAGAAAGGTTCCCTGCCTTGGAGAGAGCTGGGGGATCTTCGAAGTCAGCCAGAGCCCGACAGAGCCTGCCCAGTCAGCTCAGATCGTGTTCACCGAAGCAGATGTCTTCAACACTGTGCAACCTCATGATGATCCTATGGTCATCACGATACAGATCGCCAACTGTCTGGTCCTTCGCGTGCTCATGGATACAGGAAGCAGTGTAGATATCCTCTTCAAAGATACCCTGGAAAAACTGAACCTGAAGCAACATTGCTACAACAGCTGTACCACTCCATTTTACGGTTTCACTGGGGACTCGATCATACCAGTGGGGTCAATGATCCTCCCAGTAATCATCGGGGTCACCCCGCTCCAACAGAACGTAATGACCGATTTTGTTGTGGTGGACACCCCATCGGCCTACAACGCCATCTTAGGGAGACCTTTCCTATCCTCTTTGAAGGGAGTCTTGTCCATATACCACAATGTTTTGAAATTCCCGGTTGGAACCAAGGTATGAGAGGTACACGGAGACCAGCAGGCAGCCAGGAAATGCTACGCAGTATCTGCCAATCCTACAGCCCTAGCAAAGCAGTGTGTACAGGTGACAATAATCCAGGAAGACATGGATACATCCCGGATAATCCAGGAGGAGAAGGAGCCCGCAGAACATACTAGGCATCCGGTGGATGAACCTATCATGCCCTACGAGGAAGAAAGGGGTAAGGAATGGGCCAATGGGCAGCCCGTGGATAAACTAGAAGAGATATCCGTCAGGACTGATGATCCCACCAAGGTCGTCAAGGTCGGAGCCGCCCTTGATCCAGAAGTAAGAAGAGGACTGATTGATCTTCTTAGAGAATTAAGCGACATCTTCACCTGGAACCATAATGAAATGCCTGGAATCCCGGCATCGTTGGCCACCCACCGGCTAGCAGTAGATCCAACAGTCAAGCCCGTCAAGCAGAAGAGGCATCATTTCAACACTGATAGGAACGCGGCGGTACAGGAAGAGGTTGATAAATTGATCAAAGCGGGGTTCGTCAGAGAGGTACGTTACCCCGAATGGATCGCCAACGTAGTCATGGTCACGAAGGTGAATGGAAAATGGCTTATGTGTGTCGACTACACCGACCTCAACCGGGCTTGTCCGAAAGACAGTTTTCCTTTGCCAAAGATCGACCAGCTGGTTGACTCCACATCTGGAAATAAACTTTTGAGTTTTATGGACGCATTCTCAGGATACAACCAAATTAAAATGCACCCGGCTGACTAAGATAAGACCAGTTTCATTACTGGGCAGGGCTTATACTGCTACAAGGTGATGCCGTTTGGTTTGAAGAATGCAGGGGCCACATACCAACGGCTGGTTAACAAATTGTTCAAGCCCGAGATAGGAAGGACGATGGAAGTATATATCGAAATCATGATCACGAAATCCCCAACCACAAAGGGACATCAAGAAGACCTTCGCAAAACCTTCCTCATACTGAGGGAAAACCAGATGCGTTTGAACCCCTCTAAATGTGCTTTTGAGGTAACGGCAGGAAAGTTTCTGGGCTTCATGGTTCATGAGAGAGGTATCGAAGCCAACCCAGAAAAAATCAAAGCTATCCTGGACTTGGAATCCCCGACCTCGCTCAAGCAAGTACAGATTCTGACTGGACGGGTGGCAGTACTCAACAGGTTTATCTCTCGCTCCACCGATAAATGCCTCCCTTTCTTCAAGGCCATCAAACATGGAAAGAACATGAAATGGAGCCAGGAAAGCGAGTAGGCGTTTCAAGCTTTGAAGGAATACCTAACAAGCCCCCCTTTGTTAGTCAACCCGGTTCTCGGAGATGAGCTGCAGATTTACCTGGCTGTATCATAAATTGCAGTAAGTGGGGCTTTGGCCAAGGATTGTAGCGACGGTTTTCAAAGACCCATATACTATGTGAGTCATGCCTTGACCAAATCAGAAAGGAATTACGTTCTCCTGGAGAAGCTCGCTTATGCTCTGGTGATCTCAGCAAGGAAACTCCGTCCTTATTTTCAAGCTCACACAATAGCAGTGGTGACAGACCAACCCCTCCGTCAATTCTTGCAAAGACCAGATGTGTCAGGAAGGTTAGTTCTATGGGCACTAGAGCTCACTCAGTTCGACTTAAAGTATAAGCCCCGGACTACGATTAAGGCACAGGCTTTAGCCGACTTCGTGGCAGAATTCTCAGCTATCCCAGATCCAGTTGATCCCCCAGTATCAAACGAGGTCCTTGAGAAGATATCCGAGGTCGAAAATTGGCTGGAGGGCCGCAAGCCATGGGTCCTCTTTTCAGACGGAGCATCCGGATGAGCTGGGGGAGGAGCTGGCGTAGTTTTGATAGATCCGGAGGGGACTGAATTCTGTCACTGTTTCAGATTCGAGTTTAAAGCTACCAACAACGAAGCGGAATATGAAGCCTTCCTAGCCGAGATGAATGTAGCTATCGAGCTAAAGGCCGACTACCTACAGGTCAAGAGCGATTCGTTGCTTGTTGTAAACCAGATGACTGGGGTCTACCAGGCAAAGGGAGATAATATGGTTGCCTACTTAAATCTAGCTCGGTTGCTGAAAAGCAAATTTAAGGGACTCAAGATCGATCAGGTGCCTCGACACCAAAACCATCGCGCAGATGTTCTAGCTAAAATAGTGGCGAACGGAGGCCAATCCCTACCAAGGGGAATTCCCCTCCAAGTAATCACCCAGCCAAGCATAGCCACAAATGGAGAAATTTGTTCTACCTTGCTGGATGGACCCAATCGTCACCTATCTCCTTGAAGGAGAGTTTCCTGAAGAGTCCGACCAAGCCCGAAGAGTTAAGAGACTCTCAGTTCGATACTGTATGGTGGACGGATACCTCTACAGAAGGGGCAGATCCCTCCCCTTACTTAGGTGCTTGCAGCCCGATGATGCTAAGTGGGCATTGAGAGAGGTCCATTCTGGGGACTGTGGGAACCACATAGGTGGGGAAGCTCTAGCCTATCAGGTGCTTCGTATGGGGTACTACTGGCCGACCATCCATCAAGATGCAAAGAGTTTTGTGATATCCTGCGAACCTTGTCAAAGAACCTCAAACTTGAGCCACCAGCCACCCAAGCGACCGTCGTCCCTCTGCTCACCTTACCCCTTTGCCATGTGGGGAATCGACCTAATTGGGCCACTTCCTACCACTCATGGACAGATGAAACATGCTATCGTGGCTATTGACTACTTCATAAGATGGGTCGAGGCAGGGCTTCTTGCTCGAATATCAGAAAAGAATACAACCAAGTTCATCAAGACTAACGTTGTATGCAGGTTCGGAACCCCTCTCATCATTGTAGCCGACCTAGGAAAGCAATTCGACAACGCTCGATTCAAAGAATTTTGCAAGGGATTGGGGATCGACCTCATACTCGCTTCAGTGGCTCATCCCCAGACTAACGGGCTGGTGGAATCCACCAACAAGACACTCAAGAAACTTCTGAAGAAGAAGCTTCAGCAGAGGAAAGGTAAATGGGCCGAAGAGCTACCAGAAGTCCTTTGGGCATACCGGACTACCAAAAGAACTGCTACTGGAGAAACGCCTTACTCCCTGGCCTTCGGGGTTGAAGCAGTCCTCCACATCAAGCATAAATTGACCTCGTTCAGGGTACAACACTTTGAGCATGAAAGTAATGAAGTCAAGCTCCGGGCTATTCTAGACCTCTTAGAAGAAAAGCAAGACCGGGTAGCAGAGAAAGTAGCGATCTACCTGAGCAGGATCGGTAGATACTTCAACCAAAAGGTTAGAGCCCGAAAATTCAAGGAAGGGGATCTGGTACTTAGAAAAGTAACAATGAATACTCGGGAAAGGTCGGATGGAGTCTTAAGTCCAAATTGGGAAGGGCCATATTTGATAAAGCTAGTTGTCCGCAATGGAGCTTATAAACTCGAAGACATGGACAGAAGACCCATCAACCACACTTAGAATGCAGACCATTTGAAGAAATTCTACCCTTGAAAGGAGTTCTCAAGCAGACTATCCCCACTTAGTTTTCATTACAGGTCCTAATAAAGATGTACTACATCTCCATCATCAATAAACTCATTTTCCTTTTCTCTTCCATCTTTGTCTCCAACTATGTTCAACGTTAGAGACTATACCCTTGTATGGGAATTCGACATAAACTTCTCGAAACCAAGAGATAGCTCGATTGCCCTCCTGATGCCTTGGTCGGGCTACCACCCCCAAGAAGGATCTGAGTGTAAAAGCATAGTTGCCTTCCAGATCTCGAGACCAGGAAATAGCTCGATAGCCCTCCTGATGCCTTGGTCGGGCTACCACCCCCAAGAAGGATCTGAGTGTAAGAGCATAGTTGCCTTCCAGATCTTGAGACCAGGAAATAGCTCGATAGCCCTCCTGATGCCTTGGTCGGGCTACCACCCCCAAGAAGGATCTGAGTGTAAAGGCATAGTTGCCCGCTAGATCTCAAAGACTAGGAAATAGCTAAGTAGCATTTCTGATGTCTTGGTTGGGTTATCGCCCCGTATATATATAATGTTTGCTTTCGTGTGCAGGATCAAAATCATCATAATTGCCTACACGAATCTTAATTGATGCTACAGATGCAACTCTGGATACCATTCAAGACCAGAAGCAGAATAAAGTTCTCAAAAAGGCGCGTCAATTTATCATTAAGGGCAAGGGGAGCCTATCCCCCGATAAGGCTACATCCAAATGGGGAGCCTAACCCCCGAATTCGGGCTACAAAAAGAAGAAGGAAAAATAAAAAAATGACAATGGCAAAGCAAGGTGCCAACCCCTTTTTCCGGGCAATCAGAAACAAGTCATCTGCTTCAAGCTTTGGGGCTATCATGGCTCCCATCCGCTGGCCCTCCTCCTTCCTGCTGATCCTCAGCATCAACCCCCTTGTAAGGACCTCGATTTTATGATTGGCTTAATTCATGACAAACCACCACATTGGGGATGATTGTGTAATGGGTAGCTTAGGTCCGTGTTGGGTAGCTTCCAAGCATCTCCATGACTTCAAGAGAAAAAGGTATATTCACTTGACTTTGTCTCTTGAAGAGTTTAGGTGCACACACACACTTCATGCATGTTTTGTTTATCTTGCATTTGTGTTCTTTATTGTTTGTATAAGTGTGCATCCTTTTCTAAAACACTCACTGGCTTACATTAGATATCATATCTTGCATTGTATCTTAGTTGATAACATTTTTGACATGTCAAGTAAAGAAAATACAAGAGAAGAGTAAAAAGAAGAAACCCAAGGGTGTCAATCCCGGATCTCTAAGCTCGGAGAGTGGCCCAATTGTCATCTCGGATCTCCAAGCTCCATTGAAGCTCCTCCTCCTCATAGATAAGGTAGGGTTCTCTTTCCTCTCAAATCTTCATCAAAGATGGATGATGATGGTAGTAGGTGGTGGTGGAGAGGCAATCCATGGAGAAAAACCTCCATGGATGCCTTTGGAAGCTCCTCTCTCTCTTGATTTGGTAGAGAAGATGAGTTGTGGAATGGATGGATTAATTGAATGAATAGATGATGGATCTTGTGGAAAAGTAATGTATTTATAGGTTTGAGAGGCCAGGGTACGAAATAGGCTGGAGCCAAGTTGGAACATATAGTGCACGGGTAAGTGCACTGGTAATACCCGTGCAGTTACCCGTGCACTAACGACTCTTCATGACCTGCTCTTCGCCCGGTGCACGGGTAAGTGCACGGGTAGTGAACGGGTAAGGGACCCATGCCCTATGCTTTTAGGCTCATTTTCCTCTAGTTTTGACTTGTTTCTCTCCCGAAAGTCTCGGTTTCCGCCTCCAACACTTGAAATCCATTAAATGCCTGCAATCACTACAAAACGAGCCATTAGACACCAAAATATGCTCGAAAACAAGCTAAACGATATGTAATTGAGGGCCAAAATGTATGACAATTTTAGCACGATCAGGGACGCCCATCTTTAATGGGTTTAATAAAGCTTGAAGAAATGCCAAACCTTTTTTAACACATAAATTTAAAACATGGCAAACACATTTTTGATGAAAAAAATTACTATTAAAATAAGGTTTGCATAATTCAATTAAAGCAGGAATAGCTGCCGTATAGTTGGAAGCATTAGCAAAACCAATTGAAAAATTTTGATTTCAATTTTATACTCTTCAAAAATTATTTTCATATTTTTATAAATATTATCAGCAGTATGTACATCATCAAAAACTCTAAATGCAAGAATTATTGTTTGCATTGTTCATGCTTTTTCCATAAAATGACAAGTGACACCCAAGTATGAATGTGGTTGACAATGGTCAGTCCAAATGTTGGCACATACGGAAACACGACCTTTATAATTCTAAAAAAAAAAATCAAATCTTTTTTTCTCTTTTATAAATATCATAAAGTGTACATGTGAGAGTGGTTATAAGAACATGACAAGCATCAGGATTTAATGCTCTATGACAATAATTAATAAAATCAACATTTTCACCAAAACCAAGAGGTAAATGTTCTACAACTACAATTCTAGCTAATTTTTCTCTATTAGTTTGATCACTATATTTAAATAATTGAGTGTTAAGGGTAGCGAACCTTGAAATTTGAGTTTGTTTACTCGACGTGGCATGTTCGGCTGGATGTCGGGTCGTAATATGCTTCCAATATGTACCATATCCTCCAGATTTACTCCACTTAAATTCTTTGTGGCAGTAATTGCAAACTGCTGCCATCGTTCCATCCTCTTTCATAATTTTATTTATGCGGTATACGAAGAGATCATATTTGGGCTACTTCTCAGCTTTCTCTAAGATCTCTTCAGTAGGTGGTACTTCAAAATTAGGATATGGAGGATGATCGGGTATATTTTCTGATTGGCTTGCGATATTGGGCTAGAGCCGCTAGGCTGGCTAGCTTCGGGTTCAAAGATTATTAAAGGGGGATTTAGATTGTTGTTGTAGGAACTCATGGTAAGCAACGTCGTCATAACCGATATTGTCCGGCTGGACCGAAACCTGCTCCGACATAAGACCCTTACCAGTCTTGGAATTACTGGAAATGGAACGCATTGGAGGAATTGGAGCATCTCCAGCTCCACTTCCACTTCCACTTCCACTTCCACTTGCCATTTAAAAAATGGAATTGTTAAAAAAATCTTGAAAACATTATAAAATAAATGGGTGGAAATAAATTTAAAAAATTTTCTTGGAAATAAATTTCAAAAACTTGTTGAAAATGATTTTGAATTGATAAAAAAATTGCAATAAAATAAATATAAACAATTGAATAATTGAGAGTTGAAAAAGAATTAGAGAGAACTGGGAGAGAATTGGTGTGAGGAGAAATAAATGGAAGGGGGGGGGGGGGGGGGGGGGGGGGGGGGGGGGGGTAGTATTTGTAAGGAAAAAAGAGAAAAAAAAAAGAAACAAAAAATATTTAATTTTTTTGGCTGTTGGCCTCAAACGGTCACCAGACTATTAGGGCAAAAACATTTTGAAAAATAAATTATAAAAAAAATAAAAAAATGGACTTGAACCGAACTGTGATCATGTCTAGTGTATATAAATAGAACAAATTAACCAAATATGCCTAAACCAACAAGACGAAACTAGAACCGAACGTTGAGGACTAGAATAAATTTTTTTAAACCTCGATCCACAATAAAATCCGTCACATATGATTTGTCAAACAAAGTTTTTATTTACTATATATATAGTAATTTTCTAAAGAACTTTTTGCGATGCACACTTTAAGTACCTTTGATGAAATTTAATGTAATATATTGAAACTTGATTTGATTTTTTGTATGAATGATAAAAACATTGAAATACATTTATAGAAAAAACATTTTAAAAAATTCGGGTCCAAAAACTAATTTTGTCCGACTTTTTTGAAGATAAAACATTTAAAAATAAGGAAATATAAGAAAAAAATAGTTCTCAAATCCAAAAAATTTCCAAATTTTCACCAAATGTGTATTTTAATTTTTTTAGGGACCAACGGTCCATACAAAAAATCTTATCGAAAAACATTCAATTACATGCAATTTCATCAAAGATACTTATGGGTCGTTTGGTATAGAGTAATCTTTGCTTGAGAATAGGAATCTGATAGCATTCCCATGTTTGGTAGCAGGTTTACGTTTTTCGATTCCCGGGAAAGTGATTACCATGAGAATCATATTACCCTCCAGGGGGGTAATGTGAAACCCACCCCAACAGGTGAGTTTCATATTACCCTCCATACGATTCCCATCGTGGGACCCACCTTAATTTTTTTTAAATAATTAATATAAATTAAATGGAATATATATATATATATATATATGTATATATTATAATAATATTATAGATATATTATAATAATATATATATAATTATATAATTATATTATATATAGTATATAAATTCAATAATATATAATAATAATAATAATAATATATAGTACTGTATATATATTATTTATAATAATATATAATAATATATTATATAATGCATATATATATATATATATAATACATATATCATATAATATATATATATATATATTATATATATGAACATATATAATAAAAAAATATATTATATTATATATATTAATATATATTAATATATATATAATATATATTAATATATATAAAATAATAATATATATATATATATAATTTATTATAATATATAATATATATTAATATATGTAAATATAATATTATTGTATATAATAATATCAATATTATAATGATTATTATATATAAAAATATATATTATATTTTATATATATTAATATATATATATATATAATAATTATTATATATATTAATATATATTTATATATATTAAGATATATATAATATATACATAATATATATCAATATATATATAATAGTATATGTAATATATATATATATAATATTAATATATATATATTATAATTATTATATATAATAATATATATTATATGTATTATCTAAATTATTTAAATATATATAATATATATAATATAAGATTTCTATGTGCAACCAAACACAATTATCTAACATTCTTAGGAATCTGACATAATATTCCCATACACAACCAAACACATATATACAAGTTTTCCAGGAATCACATTACCATGTTTAACTTTCTCAGGAATCAGATTATTTTGATTACCTTATACCAAACGGCCCCTTAAAGTATGCATCTTAAAAAATCTTCATTGGAAAATTACTCATATATATATATATATATATATATATATTTCTCCCCTCGAGACAAATTAACTTTATTATTGTTAGTTATTTAATTATTTATTGTTATATACGTCCACTCTTTGTATATTAATCAATCTGCTTTGAAGTTTGGTTCTAATTTTAAAAATTCAGGATGTATGTATTTACTTATTTATTTTAATCAACAATTTTTAAGTGATTTTTAAAAGAAAATATGTTTGTTTTTAATAATAAGATGACGGACATCGATTCAATGACGAACTACTCAAAAACCTGGATTACATTATAAAATTGATGCATAACAATTATTTAGACGTTTAATTAACTTATATCTGTAATTGTAGAAACAACAAATATTATAAGCGTTTTTACAACTCACTTTGAACAATAAAAGATATTTACGTTTCAATAAAGTTTGACGAAAAAATATATAGTTAAAATGGTACAAGATATCATGTTATATAAATATAATCTATAGGTGCAATGTTAATAACATCGGAGGAAAATAACGTATAACATTGGATGAAAAAAGAAAAACAATGAACTGGATAATGTTTTATCGATTAAAATTTAGTAATTTTGGCTGAAATTAAAAGTAAATTCTAATAAAAGGCTAACTAAAGGACATATAATATATAATTGTTTTTTTTAAGAGAGTTGCCCGTGGTAGCCCTCTCATGGGTCTGCCCGTGTATCAGTGTATGTAATATTTGAACATAAACGTACAATATCTAGTCTCTATTTATGCATACATTTTCTTAAATAGAAGGTTAATTTGAAATTTTCAATATACAAATTTTGTTGTTATTTTTTTATTTAATAATTTCAATATTTAGAATTCAAGTTCTAACAAAATTAAACATTAACAAGCCAACATGATACCACAATTCCTATCAAAATTTAGCCTGCAAACCCCTAACCATGGCTTGTTTTGCATAATGAACTAGAGAAATGCTAAGGTATTAGAATTTGTTAGTAATCAACAGACCCAAAAGTTTATGCCGATAGGAAAGGACCCAACAATAATATTCAAACCTTCTAACACACCCCCTCACGTGTATGACTATATGGCTTGGCACTTGACCCAAGCATAAATACATTTTCAAACAAATTCAAATAACAAATACAAATGCAATCACGTGGGGGGAGTTGAACCTAGGACTTCTGGGACAACCAAGACCCTGATGCAATGTCACTACAACAGAATCGGAACTAACACCCAACCGTACATGTCCTCTAATAAATCAAATCCCTTTGACAGCAGCCAAGTGAGATTGTTGAGGTTTGTGCAAAAATTTGCAAACTTGGTTCATAGCAAGGTGACGGTCTAGTCATTGTGAGGTATTGTAGAGCACCAACAACGCTCCGATATGTTGTAGCATCAACCAAAGGTGTAGAAGTATCTTGTGACTATTTGGAACCTGCAGCTATAGCAGAAGAACATGGTTTTGCAAAAACAAAGTTAGCTTTCTTTAACAAATCAAGAGCATATTTTGTTTGGCTGAGTTTGATACATGATTCATCACGATAAACTTCAATACCCAAAAAATAATTGAGAGGGGCCCAAATCTTTCACTTCAAACTTTTGATGGAGATGAGAGATGATGATGGAAACAAAAGCGGAGCATGCCCCTGTAAGAATAATATCATCTACATAAAGTAGAAGTATAGTAAGTCCGTGTGAGCCATGACAGAGAAACATAGATGTATCAGTGCGACTGCGTATGAAACCAATTTCAAAGAGAGCTTCACTAAATCCATCAAACCAAGTACAAGGAGCTTGGTGAAGACCATAAATGGATTTATGAAAACGACATACATGGTCTAGAAAAATTTGATCTATGAAGCCTGGTGGTTGTTTCATGTATATAACTTCATTCAAAACACCATGTAGGAAAGCATTTTTGATGGTAAATTGACGAATGCTCAAACCTCGATTTAATTCTAAAGATAGGACTAGTCGAATGGTGACCGGCTTCACAATTGGACTGAAAGTTTCATCGTAGTCAATTCCATATTGTTGATTAGAGGAAATGGGCCTAAATGGCACTAAATCCATCTCAATTTTTAGAACGATCACTAGATTAATAATTCTTGTTTTAATGGCACCAAAATAAGTGGTGAGACCAAAATACCCCCACTTATTATATATATTTTTAACTTTTTTATTTTATGTCTTTCTCTCTCCCTTTCTTCTTCCCATTTCAACAAATTTCTTTCTCTCATTTCAGTCGAACACATCTCTCTCAAGCTCTCTTACTTTTATTTTGTTCTCACTTAATGATTTGTACTAATTACTAAACCAGTAGACCATATCTTCTTAAGTTTTCAAATGAGATTTTGTTGATTTTGAGATATTAATTTCGTTTTGGTTGATTTTGAGTTCTCAATTTAGTTTTTATTGTGAATTTGTTGTCAATTTGATGTGAATGGTGAGTTTGTTGAATCTAAATGGGGGCTTGTTTGAATCTTGAATTGGTGGGTTTGTGTTTGAGTTTGTCAAATCGGAGAAGATGAACAGTAGCCGAAGTTGAGATTTTTTTTTTAATTTCGAGACTTATTTGTTCCATTTCGAGACTTATTTATGAATACCCGAGACTTATTAGACTTACTCGAGACTTAATTCATGAATACCCGAGACTTACTCACAAATTTTTGAGACTTATGCGTTTTCGAGACTTATTGGGGTAAATTCGAGACTTATTTTGAAATTTCGAGACTTACTGGGGCGAAATACAAATTTTTTTTTTGGTCTTTCTTCTTCCTCGTAATGGTAACAGACCTCCATCAATGGTGAAATTGACGATTCGACAACGGCGCCGGTTGACTCCGGTTATTTGAGATTTAATTTATGAATACTTATTTGTTCAATTTCGAGACTTATTTATGAATACCCTAGACATATTCATGTGTTTCGAGACTTATCCATGCGTTTCGAGACTTATTCATGATTTTTTGAGACCTAATTCATGCTTTTTCGAGACTTATTCATGCGACTTCTTCTTCATCATGATGGAGGTCTGTTCGACCTCTATCAATGGTGACAGTGACGAGCAGACGACAACGCCCGTTGACTCCGGAGATAGTCGGGCCTGGAAGATCGGACGACGCCGAGTTCTTTGGCGCCATCGGTTTCGTCAGATTCACGATGGATCGTCACAGATCTAACGATGAAGGTTCGACCATGGTCGGGTTTGTCTTCGTTTCTCTCTCCACACAGCTAGAAATTGAAAACAAACACTTCGGTTACAACGATTGGCACTGGACGAACGTTTTTTTGGTTGTTTTGACAGTCAACTCACCTGTATGCGGTGGCAACTCCATTGATGGAGCTCTGAGCTCTATCAATGGAGGTTTCTAAATAAAAAAAGAAAAAGAAAAAAAGAAAAAAGAAAAAAGAAAAGGACTGATAAGAAAAAAGAATAGAAGAGAGGGGGTATTTTTGTCCAAATCCCATTGTTAACGGAAATTTTGCTCGGGATGAGAAATCTCAGTTAACGCCCTCGAGACCACTACCACGTAGGTGGTGGCCAAGATTGATTGTATGTGTAATGATGATTTATAGAATGCCAAGAAATGATGATACCATTCAACCAAAAGAAAGCAAGAATATTTTTATTGAACGTGCATGGTATACAAATACAAGTTTCTTTATTTTTTGCTCTCAACTCACTCTAGGGTATGATCGAGTATTTGTCGTATGCCTGTCGAATAGTAGTCTCCACTTTTTCATTTTCTTCCTTTCTATTTATACATAGTTTTGTAGGTCAAACAGATTGATTCTCCCTTTGATTTTCTCAGTCTCTCCCCTCCTTATCAGGTGGGATTTCTCGCTTTAATGTCATTGACTTTGAGTTAACAACCGAATTGAGAGTATCGTGGTGGAGATCAGTTTGTTTCCTTTTTGGATTCTATTACTTGTTCTGCATATAGGTAATGTTTCCAGATATGGTCCAGTGTATCTTCGTATCTTTTCAGCATGATCCTTTATAGAGGTCGTTGAATATGGCGTGGTGTGGTGCATCAACTAGTGAGGTTGATTAGTGTTCTGACCTTGATATCTGAGAAGTTTCATCAGCTTGGAGCCAGATCTGGCTTCCCTTGACCTTTTCGAAGCTAGGTGTGGCTTCCTCTGACCTTTCGAAGCTAGGTGTGGCTTCCCCTGACCTTCTGGAGCTAGGTGTAGCTTCCCCTAACCTTCCGGAGCTAGGTGCGGCCTTCTAGGGACATTCTTCTGTGTCAACGAGGTATAGGCGAGTCTCTGGAGCATTTGCGAGGTGACCTCGACTTCGGGGAGCTTCTAGTTTTGGTGATGCGGGCTAGATCTGATCGTTCCGGGCTCTATCCCGGATGTTTCCGGAGCCCGTCCTTGTTCCTGGGGTGGTATCGTAGTTCGGCTCTGGATAGAGAGGTCTCCTGGTGGAAACTCTCGGGTATGGAACCAGGTTTGGGAGGTGGAAAATTTTCCTTTGGTCCTTAGCCAATTTTGGCTATTAACAGAAGTCCCCTCTGACTTGAACACCAGACGTCGAGCTTGGGGTTGAGGTCAGATTTTTACTTTATTTGGGAAATCTTCCTCTTTTTACCGTTACCGAAATATTGGGGAAATTTCTTCATTTGAGTGACGTGATGCGAACCGACTAATTTATCTCCGAATTAATCTGATTGCGTTACGGCAGTCCCCGAGGATTTTTTACCGTTACCAGAATCTTAGGGAGATCTTCCTCTTAACTGCGTAAGTGATGTGGCTTGAGATGATTAACCCGCTTCTGAGTTTAATCCGGTTACGTTACTGTAGTCCCCCAGATTTTTTACCGTTACCAAACGAGTATCTCGGTAGCTCATACTATTGCCCTCCTGCATATATATATATATATATATATATATATATCTATTTTTCTCCTTATCTTCCTCACATCTCTTCGAACTAAATTTTTTTTGCTAAGAAATATTCCTATAGCCTTTCCTCCAAGCTTGCTTTTTTTCCTCATTCTTCATCCTTTTTGGCTTTTACTATGTCGAAAACCAGTGGCGACTCAGCTGATTCCATAATCGACGGTGAGGAGGTCGTCAGTTTTACTCTGGGGAGGCGGGCTAGGAGGAGTTCTGGTGGCGACGATTCCCCGCCCACCTTGCAACATCGGCGGTCAAGTAGGAATGTATCCATCGGGACTGGGTTCTCTAACCATCCTGACCATCCTTTGGATATCATCGACGAGGATTCTGACAAAGAAGCGGACGGTGGCGCCGCAAGGGAGTATCAGGTCTCGGCTCCTGGTCTCCTTATGGAGAGGCTCCCTCCTTACGATTTCTGGGTTGTCCCAGATTCCATTGTTGATCTGGTCTCGATTGACCGCTTGAGGTCAAAGTTTGGCATCCCCCACAGCGTATCCATCTCAGTGCCTTTCAAAAATTACGAGTTCTTCAACCCCACTAAAGGCGTGCTTCCGATTCATATGGCCGCTCTTGAGAACGAGCTCAGGCTTCCCCTCCATCCGACTCTTCGGTGGGCTCTCAACGCCATCCAGCTCGCTCCCCTCCAGTTGACGCCTGGCTTCTGGAGGCATCTGATTGGTTTCCTTGTACTATGGAGGGAACAATGTCAGATGAGTAAGGTTACGAGGGAGCCAGGTGCAGAGGAGCTGGCCTATCTCTTCCAGATTGGGAGCCTGTCTGGCGCTCCTCGAGGCCAGTTCTATGCCAAGGCCAAGAACAGGCTCAACTTCATCATTCCTGGTGCTTCGAAGAAGGACCCCGCTTGGAAAGAAGAATGGATCCTTACGGGGGATGACTGTGGGAGCTCGATTTTCATCGAAGGGCATGAATTCGAGGTTCCCATGGCTTTCAGTGAAAAGCCCTCATGGGACCGGGACTCCCTACCTTCTGAATTCGAAGCCGTTTTGAAGGCTATTCTAGCCCGAAATTATTTAAATCTGAAGTTCCCTACTGCTGAAGCCTTTGATCCTCTTAAGGTGAACAAATATTTACGGATCTCAGACGCTATTCCTTGTAAGTGTCATTGAGTTGCTTTGCCTTATTACTCAGCTTGGTTCTAACATTTTCTTTTTTAATCTACTTATTCGCAGTTTTTGTCGTGGAACCGGCCACCCGCCACGTCTCACGCTCTCCTCAAGGTGGAGTTTCTCTTCCCTCCACTGGGGTCGAACCTGTTCTTGCTTCATCTATCTCTCCGGCTGGGTCCAAGATGGCCACTCTTGCTTCGCGGGCTTTCCGGGCTTTGGGTAAAGCTCCCCAGGTGGTTGGCCTGGATGCTTATGTCTCTTCGGCCGTGGTCGCTAAAGTTGCTACCCCTTCGACTTAAACACCTGATTCCGCTGCGCTTCCAACAACCAAAGCTTCAGAGGTTTCTGGGAAAGGTGTCGCAAGGGTTCTTTCCAGCCGCTCCCGGCCTCAGTCGAGCTCGACAGGGCGGGATGAGGTCCTGGAGCAATTCATAGCTTCCTGTCCGGGTGGCGGGAACTCCAAGATGGCTTCCATGCCTGTGGACGTCCTTATAACCAAGGGGTCTGCTATTTTAGCTGAGGTAATTGTATTTCCTTCGTGCTACTTTTGTTAATTCGTTCAGTTTCTAACTCGGGTTCTGTATTTTGTAGGCCTTCAAGTTTAATGTTGCGATGGGCCAACAGGTAGCCCTCCTCCGCGACCGGGCTGCAAAAGCCGAAGCTGAAGCCGAGAAAGCTGGGGAACTGCTCAAGCAGGCTCGGTCTTTAGTGGAAGAGGTGACTTCCAATCAGGGAAAGGTCGAGGTCGAGATGGCTGAGCTTCGCTGCGATCATGAGAGGATGAAGCAGTCTTATGATCATGAGCGTCTACAATCTCTCCGGCGGGCTAGGCAGCGGGATTCATGGAGATCTGAGGCTAAGAAGTTGGACCTCGAGAACCAGTCTCTGATTACTCAGGTGACTAAGCTGCAAGCTGACGTGGAGACCTCCTTCAGCGACAGATATTTCTACGCTTCCTATCAGGCCGCGGAATCTCTTCCTCCTCCCTTTGATTTGTCATCTATTGCTGGCTAGGATAGACAAGAAATAATGCTCAAGGCTACCGAGCTATCTCTCCCTGAAGGTGACAAGGTGGTCCCTTCGAGCCAAGCAGGAGCTGGGAAACAGCCCGCTCAGATAGATCCTCCATTCCCTTTTCCTACCTTTACCACCTCAGGTCCTGGGGAGTCTTCTAGTAAAGTGATGTCCTCTCGATCCGAGGAGGACCATTCGGGAGCTGGTGAAGAGGTTAGGAGCCTGTCTGAGGATCCTTCTTTAACAGAGATGGAGGTCGACAGGAGCCAGACGAGGTCCATGGCTGCCCTTCTTGATGCGGCTATCTCGCCTGAGGTTATGGACGTGATTAATGAGGTTTTAGAGGAAGATCCTGCTGATCAACAGATGAAGCCTCTAAATGAAGGAGCGGTCAGCGAGGATAACCCAGATGGACAGCTATCTGTAGAAGAGGTTGATGACGGAGATCAGCAAGAAGGAGGAGGGCCAGCGGAGGGGAGCCAAGAGAGTCCCAAAGCTTGAAGCAGTTCATCATGACTTGTTTTTTATTGCCCGAAAAAGGGGGTGGGAACCCCGTTTTGCCCTTATTAGCTTTTTTTTTATAGCCCTAGTTCGGGGGTTGGGCTCCCCATTTGGTGGATGTAGCCTTATCGGAGGATAGGCTCCCCTTGTCTTCAATGAGAAATCGAATCGCTTTTGAGAACTTTTATTTTATTTCTAGTCTTGAATAGGATCCAGAGTAGCATCTGTAGCAACAATTAAGATTCGTGTAGGGAATTATGATGATTTTGATCCTGCACACGAAAGCAAACATTATATATATATATATGTGTATATATATATATATATCTATATTTTTTATGGGGCGATAGCCCAACAAAGACATCAGGAGGGCTATTTAGCTATTTCCTGGTCTTTGAGATCTGGAGGGCAACTATGCTCTTACACTCAGATCCTTCTTGGGGGTGGTAGCCTGACCAAGGCATCAGGAGGGCTATCGAGCTATTTCCTGGTCTCGAGATCTAAAGGGCAACTATGCTCTTACAATTAGATCCTTCTTGGGGGTGGTAGCCCGACCAAGGCATCAGGAGGGCTATCGAGCTATTTCCTGGTCTCGAGATCTGGAGGGCAACTATGCTCTTACGCTCAGATCCTTCTTGGGGGTGGTAGCCCGACCAAGGGATCATGAGGGCTATCGAGCTACTTCCTGGTCTCGAGATCTGGAGGGCAACTATGCTCATACACTCAGATCCTTCTTGGGGGTGGTAGCCCGACCAAGGCATCAGGAGGGCTATCGAGCTATTTCCTGGTCTCGAGATGTTTATGTTGAATTCCCATACAAGGGTATAGTCAGTAATGTCGAACATAGTTGGAGACAAAGATGGAAGAGAAAAGGAAAATGACTTTATTGATGATCGAGATGTAGTACATCTTTATTAGGGTCTGTAATGAAAACTAAGTGGGGGTAGTCTGCTTGAGAACTCCTTTCAAGGGTAGAGTTTCCTCAAATGATCTGCATTCCAAGTGTGGTCGATGGATCGTCCGTCCATGTCTTCAAGTTTACAAGCTCCATTGCGAACAACTAGCTTTATCAAATATGGCCCTTCCCAATTGGGACTTAAGACTCCATCCGACCTTTTCTGAGTGTTCAGGGTCACTTTCCTAAGTACCAGGTCCCCTTCTTTGAATTCTCGAGCTCTGACCTTTTGGTTGAAGTATTTAGCGATCTTGCTCTGGTAGATCGCTACTTTCTCTGCTACCCGGTCTTGTTTTTCTTCTAAGAGGTCCAGATTAGCCCGGAGCTTGACTTCATTACTTTCGGGCTCAAAGTGCTGTACCCTGAATGAGGTTAATTTATGCTCAATGGGGAGGACTGCTTCAATCCAGAAGGTCAGGGAGTAAGGTGTTTCCCCGGTAGCTATTCTCTTTGTAGTCCGGTATGCCCAGAGGACTTCTGGTAGCTTTTCGGCCCATTTACCTTTCTTCTGCTGTAGCTTCTTTTTCAAAAGTTTCTTGATAGTCTTGTTGGTAGATTCTACCAGCCCGTTAGTCTGAGGATGAGCCACTGAAGCGAGCCTGAGGTTGATCCCCAATCCCTTGCAGAAGTCTTTGAACCAGGCGTTGTCGAATTGCTTCCCTAGGTCAGCTATAATTATGAGAGGGGTCCCGAATCTGCATACCACGTTAGTCTTGATGAACTTGGTTGTATTTTTTTTCTGATATTCAAGAAAGAGGTCCTGCCTCGACCCATCTTGTGAAGTAGTCGATAGCCACGATATCATGTTTCGTCTGTCCGGGAGCGGTAGGGAGTGGCCCAATTAGGTCGATTCCCCACATGGCAAAGGGGTAAGGTGAACTGAGGGACGACAGTTGCTCGGGTGGCTGGTGGTTCAAGTTTGAAGTTCTTTGACAGGGTTCGCAAGATTGCACAAAACTCTTTGCGTCTTGGTGGATGGTCGGCCAATAGTACCCCTTACGAAACACCTGATAGGCTAGAGCTTCCCCACCTATGTGGTTCCCACAGTCCCCAGAGTGGACCTCTCTCAATGCCCACTTAACATCATCGGGATGTAAGCACCTAAGCAAGGGGAGGGATCTGCCCCTCCTGTAGAGGTACCCGTCCACCATACAGTATCGGACTGAGAGTCTCTTAATTCTTCGGGCTTGGTTGGGCCCTTCGGGAATCTCTCCTTCAAGGAGGTAGGCGACAATTGGGTCCATCCAGCAAGGCAGGCGATCCAGGGAACAAATTTCTCCATTTGTGGCTATGCTTGGTTGGGTGATTACTTGGAGGGGAATTCCCCGTGGTAGGGACTGGCCTCTGTTCGCCGCTATTTACGCCAGAATATCCGCGCAATGGTTTTGGTGTCGAGGCACCTGATCGATCTTGAGTCCCTTAAATTTGGTTTTTAGCAGCCGAGCTAGATTTAGGTATACAGCCATATTATCTCCCTTTGCCTGGTAGACCCTAGTCACCTGGTTTACAACAAGCAATGAATCGCTCTTGATTTGCAGGTAGTCGGCCTTTAGTTCAATGGCTACCTTCATCCCGACTAGGAGGGCTTCATATTCCGCTTCGGTGTTGGTAGTTTTAAATTCGAATCTGAAACAGTGATAGAATTTGGTCCCCTCCGGATCTATTAAAACTATGCCAGTTCCTCCCCCGGCTTGCCCGGATGCTCCATCTGCAAAGAGGGTCCATGGCTTGCAGCCTTCCGGCCAATTGTCGAGCTCAGATATCTTCTCGGGGACCTCATTTGATACTGAGGGATCATCTGGATCTGAGATCTTTGAGAATTCTGCCACGAAGTCGGCCAAAGCTTGTGCCTTAATCGTAGTCTGGGGCTTATACTTTAGGTCGAACTGAGTGAGCTCTAGTGCCCATAAGACTAGCCTTCCAGACACGTTTGGTCTTTGCAAGAATTGGCGGAGCTATTGTGTGAGCTTGAAAATAGGGACGGAGTTTCCTCACTGAGATCACCAGAGCATAAGCGAGCTTTTCTAGGAGAATGTAATTCCTTTCTGATTTGGTCAAAGCATGACTCACATAGTATATGGGTCTTTGAAAACCGTCGCTACAATCCTTGGCCAAAGCCCCGCTTACTGTAGTTCTGATACGGCCAGGTAGATTTGTAACTCATCTCCGAGAATCGGCTTGACTAACAATGGGGGGCTTGTTAGGTATTCTTTCAAAGCTTGAAAAGCCTGTTCGTTCTCCTGTCTCCATTTCATATTTTTTCCTTGTTTGATGGCCTTGAAGAAAGGGAGACATTTATCGGTGGAGCGAGAGATAAACCTGTTGAGTGCCGCCACCCGTCCAGTCAGAATCTGTACTTGCTTGAGCGAGGTTGGGGATTCCAGGACCAAGATAGCTTCGATTTTTTCTGGGTTGGCTTCAATACCTCTCTCATGAACCATGAAGCCCAGAAACTTCCCTGCCGTTACCCCAAAGGCACATTTGGAGGGGTTCAAACGCATCTTGTTTTCCTTCAGTATGAGGAAGGTTTTGCGAAGGTCTTCCTGATGTCCTTTTACAGTCGGGGATTTCGTGATCATGTCGTCGATATACACTTCCATCGTCCTTCCTATCTCGGGCTTGAACAGTTTGTTAACCAAAAGCTGGTATGTGGCCCCCGCATTCTTCAAACCAAACGGCATCACCTTGTAGCAGTATAAGCCCTGCCCAGTAATGAAACCGGTCTTATCTTGGTCAGCCGGGTGCATTTTAATCTGGTTGTATACTTAGAATGCATCCATAAAACTCAAAAGTTTATTTCCGGACGTGGAGTCAACCAGCTGGTCGATCTTTGGTAAAGGAAAACTGTCTTTCGGACAAGCCCGGTTGAGGTCGGTGTAATCGACACACATACGCCACTTCCCATTCGCCTTCGTAACCATGACCACGTTGGTGATCCATTCGGGGTAGAGTACTTCTCTGATGAACCCTGCTTTGATCAATTTATCAACCTCTTCCTGCACCGCAGCGTTCCTATCAGTGTTGAAGTGACGCCTCTTCTGCTTGACGGGCTTGACTGTTGGATCTACTACTAGTCGGTGGGCAACCAATGATGCCGGGATTCAGGGCATTTCATCATGGTTCCAGGCGAAGATGTCGCTGAACTCCCTAAGAAGGTCAATCAGTCCTCTTTTTACTTCTGGATCAAGGGTGGCTCCGACCTTGACAACCTTGGAGGGATCGTCATTTCTGATGGGTATCTCTTCTAGTTTATCTATGGGCTACCCGTTGGCCCATTCCTTACTCTGTTCATCCTCATAGGGCATAGTAGGTTCGCTCTCCGGATGCCCAGGATGTTCCGCGGGCTCCTTCTTCTCTTGGATTATCCGGGATGTATCCATGTCTTCCTGGACTAAGTCACATGTACACACTGTTTCGCTAGGGCTGTAGGATTGGCAGATACTGTGTAGCATTTCCTGGCTGCCTGCTGGTCTCCGCGTACCTCTCCTACTTTGATTCCAACCGGGAATTTCAGGACGTTGTGGTATATGGACAAGACTCCCTTTGAGGAGGATAGGAAAGGTCTCCCTAGGATGGCGTTGTAGGCCGATGGGGTGTCCACCACAACAAAGTCGGTCATAACATTCTGTTGGAGAGAGGTGATTCCGATGATTACTGGGAGGATCATTGACCCCACTGGTATGATTGAGTCCCCAATGAAACCGTAAAGCAGAGTGGTACAGCTGTTGTAACAACGTTGCTTCAGGTTCAATTTTTCCAGGGTATCCTTGAAGAGGATATCTACACTGCTACCAGTATCCACGAGCACGTGATGGACCAGATAGTTGGCGATCTGTATCGTGATTACCATAGGATCATCATGAGGTTACACAGTGCTGAAGACATCTGCTTCGGTGAATACGATATGCGCTGACTGGGAGGGCTCTGTCGGGCTCTGGCTGACTTCGAAGATCCCCCGGCTTTCTCCGATGCGGGGAACCTTTCTTGCGTGATTTTTCTGGGAGTTATTGGAAATGCCAGCCAGTGTAGGACCTCCGCTGATAGTGTGTATCACCTGGATCTGTTGCATTAAGTCAGCCTGTTCCCCTTTCCTCTTTTCTGCGTCTTCACGGATTTCACCTTGTACCTCCCTCCCAGTCCTAATGTTATCTCTGACCTGTTGTAAGAACTCAATCAGGCATCCTCCTCTTATCAGAGCCTCAATCTGGTTGCGTAAATTATAGCACTCTGAGGTGTTGTGGCCCACGTCTTCGTGGAAATCGCAGTACTTGTACCGATTTCTCCTGTCAGCTAGGGCCTTCATGGGAGCGGGCTTTTGGAGCAACCCTTTATCTCGTATGGCGAGGTAGACTGTTTCCCTAGAGGCATTCAAAGCGGTGTAGTAGTCATACCCTTTTCCCCTTGCATTACTGGAGCCACGGTCCTGGGAGGCGGTGAAGCTCGCGGAGGGGTTCGCTTTGCTGGATATCGTTCTTGCCTATGCAGAGGAGCAGGGAGGCGATAGGTCGACCTGTTGGGAGGTTTATTCTGAGTTTTCTGCACTGGCTCAAATTTGGGGGCTTCTTTCTTCAGACGCTTTGCCGTTCTCATGTCTTCGTGTTCCATCTTGACCTTGAGTTGTTCATCGATCTCGACCTGCTCAAGAGCCCGGTCGTAGGCCTCTAAGTAAGTCTCGGGAGGTCTCTTGGTGAAGGAACGGAAAAGCTTTCCTGCCCATAGGTTTCGCCTGAAGTTGGCGAGGGTTTCTTTTTCAGTGAAAACCCCCATTTCTATGACCTATTTGTGAAATCGTTCCACGTACGACCGAAGAGTTTCACTTCGTTCCTGGATCACATATTGGAGATGTATGGGATCTTTCGGACGAGGTTTGACTCCTTGGAATTGTGAGAAAAAATCTGTTGATAATTTTGTGAAAGAATCCACGCTGCCAACGGGCAGTTTTCTGAACCAGATTTTCGCATAGTCGGTTAGGGTCGTTGGAAACATTCTGCACATAGCTTCTCTGGTAGTGTTCTGGACCTCCATCTGTTAAACTAAGCTCTCTAGGTGGCTTAGAGGATCTTCCGTTCCAGAGAACTTATTTGCTGGCATTTTGAATTTTGGGGGGTGCTCTGCTTCCCGGATCCTCCTAGTGAAGGGAGCGTTCATCTCGCTCAGGGGATCCTTTTTATCCTCTTTATTCTTTCCCTTCCTTATCTGCTGGACCTCTTTTTGTAACTTTTCCAGCTGATCCCTCAGTCGCTTGTTCCCAGGTCTCATCGAGTTAACCTCAGATTCCTCACTGTTGAATCTTTCCGATGAACTGGCAATTTCTATCCGGTCCTCCTCCTGGATAGGATCCACTCGGGGAGTTTGTCTACTTTCCTCCACTAGGGCCCGGGTAGTTCTCCTAGATGTAGTTGGATGAGATAGCCCTCGTGGCTTCCAGGTAAAAGCATCCGCGGCAGACTTAACTCGCCTGGGTTGATATTGTGAAAGTCTTTTCGGAACTGGGGGCATGGGTCCCAGCCTATCCCGGATCAAACGTTGGAGCCCTGACCTATCTCGGGCCGGCTCTGGAAGAGGAGGTCCTAGGCGATCGAAGGCAGGTGGCCTAGCTGCGAGCCTGCTCGGTTCTCCCTAATCATTCAGGTTGGTTGGCTGGATTGCGATGCCTTCAGCGAGCAAGCGGATGCGGATGGATTCTACGAAGGCCGCCGCTTGTTGTTCGAGCGCGGCCTGGCTCACTATGGGGTGGCCACTAGCTCGCGCATTGGTTGTTTGGACGGAGCTTGACTATTATACCCAGACTTTCTCCCCTTTCTTGGGGCCTTTCATGTTAGCCTCGCCGGAGGTTGCTCCGAGACTCTATGTTGGCCTTGGGAGGAGCGGAGCCTCATAGTTCCTGTAAAACAACTAAAATGTAAATGCAAATAATTGGTTAATTTGGTGTAAGGTTTTTTCTTCCCACAGACGGCGCTAGAAAGTGTTAACGGAAATTTTGCTCGGGATGAGAAATCTCAGTTAACGCCCTCGAGACCACTACCACGTAGGTGGTGGCCAAGATTGATTGTATGTGTAATGATGATTTATAGAATGCCAAGAAATGATGATACCATTCAACCAAAAGAAAGCAAGAATATTTTTATTGAACGTGCATGTTATACAAATACAAGTTTCTTTATTTTTTGCTCTCAACTCTCTCTAGGGTATGATCGAGTATTTTTCGTATGCCTGTCGAATAATAGTCTCCTCTTTTTCATTTTCTTTCTTTCTATTTATACATAGTTTTGTAGGTCAAACAGATTGATTCTCCCTTTGATTTTCTCAGTGTCTCCCCTCCTTATTGGGCGGGATTTCTCGCTTTAATGTCATTGACTTTGAGTTAACAACCGAATTGAGAGTATCGTGGTGGAGATCAGTTTGTTTCCTTTTTGGATTCTATTACTTGTTCTGCATATAGGTAATGTTTCCAGATATGGTCCAGTGTATCTTCGTATCTTTTCAGCATGATCCTTTATAGAGGTCGTTGAATATGGCGTGGTGTGGTGCATCAACTAGTGAGGTTGATTAGTGTTCTGACCTCGATATCTGAGAAGTTTCATCAGCTTGGAACCAGATCTGGCTTCCCTTGACCTTTTCGAAGCTAGGTGTGGCTTCCCCTGACCTTTCGAAGCTAGGTGTGGCTTCCCCTGACCTTCCGGAGCTAGGTGTGGCTTCCTCTGACCTTCCGGAGCTAGGTGCGGCCTTCTAGGAACATTCTTCTGTGTCAACGAGGTATAGGCGAGTCTCTGGAGCATTTGCGAGGTGACCTCGACTTCGGGGAGCTTCTGGTTTTGGTGATGCGGGCTAGATCTGATCGTTCCGGGCTCTATCCCGGATGTTTCCAGAGCCCGTCCTTATTCCTGGGGTGGTATCGTAGTTCGGCTCTGGATAGAGAGGTCTCCTGGTGGAAACTCTCGGGTATGGAACCAGGTTTGGGAGGTGGAAAATTTTCCTTTGGTCCTTAGCCAATTTTTGCTATTAACACCCATCTTTAGTGCTATTAAAACAACACATATTAATGTGGTGCTATTTGCACAAACCCCACCCAAAAAAGTGCTATTTAAGTTTTTCGCCCTTGTTGATTATATCCTTTCGCTACAAGACGTCACTACAAGAAAATTGTTCATCTACAACGGGCAATGCCCGTAGTAGATGCGTATCTACAACGGACATTGCCCGTTGCAATGCTCGTTGTCTCTGAAGATGTGATAGAAAATAACGCATTTCGATAACGAGCATTGCATGTGATAAATCATGTTATTTACTACATGCAAAAACCGTAGTAATAATAGTAATTACTACGGCCACTGCACGTAATCAATGTGTTATGAACGACATGTATTGCCTGCGTTAAAAACTATCATGTTTTTTTAATATATATATATATATATATATATATATATATTATTTATAAAAGGGTCAGTGATATATAAAGCCACTGATTTGGTGAGGCAGTCCCAAAATCACTATTAATTTTTCAAAATGGCTCAAATTAGCCATTTTATAGAAAAAAAGTATCAATTGTTGCCACTTTGGCCATTAATTGTTTGAAGTCCTTTTGCTTGTATTATAAATTATTAGAATACAGGTCAAAATAGTAAAACATGTTTTGCACCGGTTTTTGAAATGGTTTTTAACAGGTTTAAACTGGTTTTTTTACCTGTATTTTGACTATTTTTTGACCATGATTACTTTATAAAACAGAAAATATTGCCCATAAATTCTTATAAGCAAATCATTACTTTTTATATATAATTAAATAATAAATTAATCATGAAATAAGTTTGATGTCACCCCAAATTGATCAGGGAATAATAATAAGTTTTATGTCACCCATAAACAGGAAGTATTATCCATAAAAATAATAAATTAATCAAATCATTAATTTTTATATATAATTAAATAATCAAATTACATAAAATATTGCCCATAAAATTCGTTATGGGCATCATATCATACATAACGGTAGCTTTCTGTTAGATTTTAACAGAATGGTTGCCAAGTGAACAATGTTTTGTCAAAATGGTGACTTTGGAACAATTTAAACAGTGAATGACCTTTTTGGGACTTGACCTACCAATTAATGGTGTCTAGTGCTATTTTCTCTTTATAAAATTGGGGGTATCAAATTTTGTCCATCCAAAAATTCTAGAATTTTTTTATGATTTCTTTTAATTGAAATTTGATATTTCTTGAATCTATATTTTCTTTACCCAAACTTTCTCTAATTCCATATCAAGAATTTTTTTTTCTTTTGTAGAAATCTTATTTGGTACCTAAACAAAAAAAACAAATATAAAAAAAATGGAAAGAAATAATCATTATCACACACATAAAAAAAATCAACTAAAACCAAAAATGAAATAGAAAATAAAAGTTACATAATTGAAACAAAGTGATAAATATACAAACAAAGAATTATGTATAAAATTCAAATAATTAAGAGAATCATAATAGCAATTATATATAAAACAAATAAACTTATAAATAAAAATTACAACAAAAACAAAATCTCTTTTTAATTAAACAAACATCTTAAACATCAAACTATAAAAACCAAACATTTTAAATCTTCAACCATAACATTCTCTTCAAAAAAAAAAATATAACATTAAGGGGCTGTTTGTTTTTATATTTTAAATCTATTTAGGACTTAATTTAAGTTAAATTCAATAAAGACTTAATAAATAAGTAATGGAGACTTTGTTTGTTTTTTTTAAATGTCTTAAAATACGATTTAAGTGTTTGTTTTTGTCATCTTATAACATCTTAAGATTAATAGTTTGACAATTTTATCCTTATAACGTTTCCTTGCCTATAAATCTAATAAATATGAACAATTTACAAATAACAATCCAAAAACACTTCTTAAAGATTAATAATATTCAATGATTTATTTTTTTAAGGAAATTGAGTAAATATTATATTTAAAATATTAATTGGCCAAACATAAATTCCAACGTAAAAATTAATGTTCTTTTTTTTTTCTCTCTCACTAATAAACAACAAAATAATTATGTGTTTGAAATAGTTGATTCGCAATTCGTTCTCGAAGCCCCTGCATAAACAACTGTTCTGAAGCACTAAAAGAATTATCTGTGCTTGGTGTTTGATTTTGGGCTGAATTCTCCAACTGAACTTCTTCATCATCATATTGAGAAAATAATTCATCATTAAACGATGTCTTTCGAAGAAAGTTGTGTAGTGCAAAATATGCCAACACTATCCTTTTCTGGGTGTCGATTGAGGACGATGGCATCCTTTTTAATATTGGAAAACATGCTTTTAAGACACCAAAAGCACACTCAATAATATTCCTCAATTTAGAATAGCATTGATTGAAAACCTCCTCTTTAGTGTTAGCACGACCACGACTACGAAAATTATTTAACCAATAACGGGCATTGCGATATGGTGCCATAAATCCACTACTATGTGTACAAGCTGCATCCACTAAATAATATTTATCTGAAAAATAATGTCATTTCGATTATAACAATAATAGAAAAAACTTCAATGAGGTATTATAATAAATAATATAAGATTGTAATAAATAATACACCGAGTGGTGGCAAGGGGGAATTATGTCTTGAATCATGTATCGTTTCTCTCAAGACTCTTGAATCGTGTGCTGTTCCTTCCCATCCGACGACAACATACTTAAAGATCATATCAAAATCACAAATTGCCATCACATTTTGAAAACATTCCCCTTTCCCACGACCCCTATATGGTACTTGTTTATCCCTCGGAATGCATGCATGAACTAAAGTTCCATCAATTGCACCAACGGCATCCTATATAAAAATAATATTGTTACCGTAAAGAATAATTTAAGTATGAGATAAAGTAATTATATTAAAATAATAAAATAAAATATATATACCTTAAAAACTTGTCTGAGTCAACGATTAGAAATGCCACTCAATTTATCATTAAATGAAGGAGGAGTAATCATTTCTTTAGAAAACTTCATCATGGCATCCAAAACCTGATGAAAGTATTTGTGTACTGTCTGACCCGAGTGTTGGAACCTATTTTTAACAAGCCTATTTCGAAGATTATGACTAACCGTCATTAAAAACATTGTCATTTTCTCCTCAACAATCAAATGTTTACTATTGACAAGCCATCTCCTTTCTCGAAACATTTGACACAAAGAAACCAAACAACTCTTCTCCATTTGCATTAGTTCATAACATACAGTAGATGAACCTGCTAAAAGCTCTTGAATAAAACGTGAACCTGAAAGTGATGATGTACTAACATGTACCTTACTAGTAGTTAATAATGTCGGTAACTGTAGAATTAATCGTTTCCGTAATATGCTTTTAAGCTTCACATTCACATCATCATCTTCAATTGATGACGATGACATAGAACTACTTGAGTAATCGGAAGGACTTCTCATAGAAATCTATTGTAAAAAAAAAACATCACTTCCTATATAAATATTGATAATTATTTCAATATAGTAAAGGCATAGTTTCAACATCTTCACTCCACTACAAGATAGTAAAAACATAACAATGAAAGAAGACAATTAGCTAATCCATATGCAGAAAGTGCAACAAGCAAAGCAAATATAATAAAAACATAACAATGAAAGTGTAGAAAGTTTCCAACATAATAAGTTTATACAAAATAGAGTAAATCTCACTAAGGGTATCAATTATTTCATGACCATTAAATCCAACATAATAAGCAAGAACTTAATCCAAATCAACACATACACCGCAAATATAGTCGGCAATTACAAAGTACATTAAGGTTTTGTTGTTAAACTCCTAATGCATGCAATTCGTTCTCCATCACTTCGCATGCCCATCCATAAGACTCGATACTCCTTCCGCTTACATAAAGCATTAGTTGCGATAAAATATTGTGGATCCTTATATGTTAATAGCCTTCGGAAAATTTCCATACAATCATCCACCGATGGTCCTCTATCTTTCTCCAAAACATCTATGATTTTACACACTTCTTCATGGGTTGATCCAATTTCCTTCTCTTTTGTTTCTTCCCCTTAGAATGATCCTCACACTTATTGGACTTATATAAATTGGTCTCCTCATTTTCCTCCATTTGTCTAACAAAATTTGTTGAATGTGTTGATGTTGAATAAGTTGAAGATGTGGAGCCAATTTCAGGTATCTCTTCCATACCGGAACTCAAATTCTCAATTCATGTCGCTAACACTCCATCAAATAATTGTTCTAACTCTTCACAATGTGGTAAAGGCTTATAGCAAAATTGCTTAGCATCTGGATGACTCTGTTTTACAAAATAAACATCTAATTAGCTAAATATGTCGATAGATAGCTTAAATAATTTAAAAAGAAAGTTAAAGAATATTTGCCTTGAGGTATTCTTCCCATCTCTCATCTGGCCAATTAATAATACGAGTCACCGAGTTATAACCATATCCTGTAGTGTTTGTCAATTTAGTCCACGTTTGATATTGTCTTTTCATGTAGTCCCACCCATTTTTAAGTTGCTTTTGGTTTAGACGTTTTTCGATCGTCTTTTCCAATCCCTCAACAATATGAGTCCAAGCAGAAGGTTTCAAGGTTGCTCCAGATCTAAAACCACTATTTGCCTCATTGAAGACAAAGATCAATAAAGTGTTTTCTTGGAAGGGCATCACTCCAATTCGCCCTACTAAATTGAGCCATTTATACCTAAATGTTGTTAACATGTTATTAGAGGCATGTCATTTTATTCCAAAATAATACGCATCACTCAATATATATATATATATATATATATATATATATATCAATTTTTTTTCTCCCTAAAAGTTTTACCCCTTTGTATACTACCCATCAACCAAAACCCCATCATAGTTACGGATAGTAAATTATTAGGGCATCAAAACATAGCTGGTCACATATCTATAAACACCAAATTGAGAATCGTTTTCAATACACAACAATCAGCCAGTAATATTGTACATAACAAATGTCTAAGACTATCCAATTCAATTCATGTTAATCAAAAAAATTAGTATTATGTCATTGTAAACTGCAACAGAAAACTGATCGGATTTTTAGATATATTACAACTCAAAACCCATTCAGTTCCGATTTATTGTGTGTAAAATCCTATTCTATTTGAATCGGTTCATTACCAGAACTCAGTTCTTTGTAATAGGTTAGCAATAAACTTTTTTTTTTTTATGGAAATTAAGAGAGAAAGAGAATCAATTTGAACTGTAATCCTTATTCAGATCCATGTCAACATTCAACAACTACAAACAAAAAGATAAAATAAATAAATAAATATATTAGTAAAGAAAAAACAGTAAAGTTGAAATTCAGATTTTTAAATTTTAAACAAAATCAAACCACCAATTCAAAGAACCAAATTTTCGTCATTACTCTCAAGCCACTCCAATGTATTCCAATCAAGACGAGCAATTCAATAATGATGAAGGAGAGAGGGATTCGAAGAACAATATTTTCGCAATCATTCAAAAATTATTTATTTTGAACCAAAAGCAAGATCTTATCAAAGAAACAGAGCAAATCCACACATAACAACCTATATTGAAATACAATCAACCCCAAGAAAATAATCTTCAAATAAATCAAACTTGATCTACATATATGAACAAAAATCACCAAATCTGAAAATATTAGACAAGATTGGTCGAACCGAAAAAAAAATGAAAGTAAAATGTATTGATTTTGCTCGTAGGTGGTCGGAAACTAGATTCCGGCAAGTAATGGAAGATTTGACATTGCTCTGCAAGTGACCGCTGCTCTGCGAGAGGTTTTGATAGAAGCTTCGTTTTAGATAGAATCATAGAAATGTGATTTTTAGGGTTTTATTTTGTTTGGATAAAATCTTAAATGTATGAATTGTTAGAGGGCATTTGTAGAAATACATTTGGAGACTTTCATCTAGTGCTTTTTAAATAAGATAAAAGCCAAAAAAATTGATTTTTTTAATAGACATATAAATCTTAAAATAAGATTTAAGTTAAAAAAACAAACAAAACTAATTATCTTAAATTAAGTTAAAAGAGGTAATACGACTTATCTTAAAAAAAACAAACAGCCCCAAGTCCAAGACATGGAGGAGAAGAAGAACATAAAAAAAATATGGATTTGAAACAAATTTAAGAGAAAATGTAGAGAAAATGATTAAATAATAGAGATAAAGGTGTGGCCACTTAGGTTTTGTGAAAGAGTTTAAGTGATAGTGTTTAGAGAATGGAAAAGTTTAAATAAAAGGTTTTTTGTTATTGGATAGAGATGAAAATTTTTGCTATTTTTTTCCCTCATTTTACCTTTTACTACGGGCCTTTATAAACCCATTATAAAAACAATATAAATGAAATAAATAAATAAAATATCTTTTCACTTTTAACAGGAAATTAAAATTTTAAATTATTTTCCCTCCAACTATCTTTAACAACGGACATTGTCTATAGTAATTTATAAAAATCTACAACGGGCTATGTCTGTAGCAAATAATCAATTTTTAAATGTCTGTACTCTAATCCCTTCACTAATATAATGACTTTCCACTACGGTCTTTGCCCGTAATGAATAACTCTATAAACTACGAACAAAGCCGGTAATGCGTATATTATCTACAACAAGCCCATTTTCGCTCCATCACGGGCATTCCAAGCCAGTAGTGAATGCCCCGTTGTAGATACACACTTTTCTTGTAGTGTGTGCTTTGTAACGTTCAATTTTTCCATTTGCCTTCCTTTTTATCTTGAAAACCCATTTACAACCCACAAGATTTTGAGCTTCAAATGATGGAACAAGAGACCATGTACGTTGTTTGAGTAAAGCATTAAACTCATCAAGCATTGCCGCTCGCCATTTTGGCAAATTGGAAGCTTTAGTAAAACAAGTAGGTTCAATATCAAGGTTTTTTAGTATTGTATGAAGACATGTTGGAAGAGGATGGCGGATTGAGATTCCAGTATATGCAACTTGAGGTTTTCAAGTGCCGTCACAAGAACGAGTTACCATTGGGTAGCCATTGGTTGGTGGCGGTTGTGGTGAGGATGAGTGTTGTATATTTTGTATAATTGGTGGGTCAAATGTTGTATTATTTGGCGAACTTGTGTTGTTGAGTGACTGTAATGGTTGTGCTGATGGTAGTTGCGGTGGATTTGGTGGGTCTGGGGTTTGATTTATAAGAGGACATGTACAGTCGGGTGTTTGTACTGATTCTATTGTAGTGACAGGTGTAAGAGTTTGTATGTTTGTGGAGGATGAAAATGGAAGAAAGAGACCACTAGATGAACTAGTGTGGGTATGTTTAGTAGGATTAAACCAATGTAATAGATTTAGAGATGACTTTAGAGGACCAGTTGATAAAAAGGAAAAATGTCTTCATTGAATCTTACATGTCGAGATTTGTAAACCTGACATGTTTTGATGTCAAGACAACAATACCCCTTGTGATTCATTCCATATCCCAGGAAAACACACTGAGTAGACTTTGGAGAGAGCTTGTCTGCTTTAGTTGATCCTAAAAAAGGAAAACATCGGCAGCCAAATGTATGTAAAGTACCATAATCATGAGCTTGATTAAAAAGCAATTCATAAGGTGAATTGTAAAACAATAACTGAGATGGAATGCGATTGATCAAGTAAATTGCAGTTGAAAAAGCTTCCATCCAAAACCGACAAGGTAGAAAGCATTGATGAAGTAGAGATAAGCCATTCTCTACAATATATGGATGTTTCCGCTCCGCAATCCCATTTTGTTGAGGGGTGTATGAACATGAAATTTGGTGACGTATGCCATGGTTGGAAAGAAAATTAGAAAACTCTTTACTATTATATTCCAACCCACCATCTCATTGAATATGTTAATAGCCAAAACTGGCTAAGGACCAAAGGAAACTTTTCCACCTTCCAGACCTGGCTCCATCCCCGAAAGTTCCCGCCAGGAAACCATTCTACCCAAAGCCGAGCTACGATACCACCCCGCAAGAACAAGGACGGGCTCCGGAAACATCCTGGATAGAGCCCGGAACGATCAGATATAGCCCGCATCACCAAAACAGAAAACACTTTCTTCCCCGAAGCCGAGGTCATCTCACAATTCCTCAAGAAACTCACATATACCTCACTGATACAGGGAGATATCCCTAGGAAGCCGCACCCTAGCTCCGAAAGGTCAGGGGAAGCCGCATCTAGCTTCGAAAGGTCAAGGGAAGCCAGATCTGGCTCCTAGCTAGATGAAACTTCTCAGATATCAAGGTCGAAACACTGATCGACCTCATTAGTTGATGCACCACACCATGATACATTCAGCGACCCTTATTGAAATCATGCCAGACCCGAAGATACACAGTATCACATCCACAGAGATTATACACGTGCAGAACAAGTTATAGAATTTGAATGGGAAACAAATTGATTTCCAAGATATCCTCAACGGAGCAATTAACTCAAAGTCAACTACATTTAAAGGTAAAAATCCCGTCCGATAAAAGGGGGATGAGAAAATGAAGGGGAAATAAATGAGTTCAAACCTATGAAGACATTGTATAAATGAGGGACTTCCTCCTTCAGAAAGAGGAGACTACTATTCGACATGCATACGACAAAGACCTGACCATACCCTAGAGAGAATTGAGAGCAATTTGAGAGAAATTTGTATACCATACATGTTCAATAAAGAAAATATTTCTTTTTTTTTTGCTTTCTTTTGGGTGACAAATTGTATCAGTATTACTTGTCATTTTGAAAAGCATTGTTACACATACGATCAATCTTGGCCACCACCTAGGTGGTAGTGGCCTCGAGGGTGTTAATTGAGGTTTCTCGTCTCGAGCAAAATTTCCGTTAACACTTTCTGGCGCCGTCTGTGGGAAAGGGCCTTTCACCCAATTAATCAATTACTTGCATTTACATATTTTGTTTTACAGGAACTATGAGGCTCCGCTCTTCCCAAGGCCAACATAGAGTTTCTGAGCAACCTCCGGCGAGGCCAACACGAAAGGCCCCAAGAAAGGGGAGAAAATCTGGATATGGTAGTCAAGATCCGGTCCAAACAACCAATGCGCGGACTTCTGGCCACCCTATAGTGAGCCAGGCCGCATTCGACCAACAAGCGGCAGCCTTCGTAGAAACCATCCGCGTCCGCTTGCTCGCTGAAGGCATCACAATCCAGCCAACCAACCTGAATGATCAGAGAGAGCCGAGCAGGCTCGGAGCTAGGCCACCTGCTTTAGATCGCCTGAGACCTCCTCTTCCAGAGCCGGATCGAGAGAGGTCAAGGCCCCAACGTTCAATTCGGGATAGGCTGGGACCCATGCCCACAGTTCCGAAAAGACCTTCACAATATCAACCCAGGCGAGTTAAGTCTGTTGCGGATGCTTTTACCCAGAAGCCATGAGAGCTATCTCATCGGACTACATCTAGAAGGACCGCCCGGGCCCTAGAGGAGGAAAGTAGACAAACTCCCTTAAGGGATCCTATCCATGAGGAGGACAGGATAGACATTTCCAGTTCATCGGAAAGACTCGACAGTGAAGAATCTGAGGTTAACTCGAAGAGACCTGGGAACAAGCGACTGAGGGATAAGCTGGCAAAGCTACAAAAAGAGGTCCAGCAGATAAGAAAGGGAAAGAATAAGGGGACAAAAAGATCCTATACACCTCCAATATGTGATTCACGAGCGGAGTGAGACCCTTCGGTCGTACGTGGAACGTTTTCATAAGGAGGTCATACAAATGGGAGTTTTCACCGAAAAAGAAACCCTCACCAACTTCAGGCGGAACCTATGGGCGGGAAAGCTTTTCCGTGCCTTCGCCAAGAGACCTCCCGAGACCTTCTAGGAGGCCTACGACCGGGCTCTTGAGTAGGTCGAGATCGACGAACAACTCAAGGTCAAGATGGAACACGACGACATGAGAACGGCAAAGCGTCTGAAAAAAGAAGCCGCCTAATTTGAGCCAGTACAGAAAACTCAGAATAAACCTCCCAACAAGTCGACCTACCGTATCCCTGCTCCTCAGCATAAGCCAGAAAGATATCCAGCAAAACGAACCCCTCCCCGGGCTTCGCCACCTCCTAGGACCGAGGCTCCCGTAATGCAAGGGGAAAAAGGGTATGAGTACTACAGCCTTTTGAATGCTTCCAGGGAAACGGTCTACCTTGCTATACGAGATAAAGGGTTGCTCCAAAAGCCCGCTCCCATGAATGCCCCAGCTGATAGGAGAAACCGGTACAAGTACTGTGACTTCCACGAAGACCGTGGGCCACAACACCTCAGAGTTCTATAATTTGCGCAACCAGATTGAAGTCTTGATAAGGGGGGGATGCTTGACTGAGTTCTTACAACATGTCAGAGATAACATTCGGACTTGAAGGGAGGTACAAGCTGAAATCCGTGAAGATGCAGAAAAGAGGAAAGGGGAACAGGCTGACTTAATGCAACAGATCCAGGTGATACACACTATCAGCGAAGGTCCTACACTGGCTGGCGTTTCCAATAACTCTCAAAAAAACCACGCAAGAAAGATTCCCCGTATCGGAGAAAGCCGGGGGATCTTCGAAGCCAGCCAGAGCCCGACAGAGCCCTCCCAGTCAGCGCTGATCATTTTCACTAAAGCAGATATCATCAACACCGTGCAACCTCATGATGATCCCATGGTAATCATGATACAGATCGCCAACTGTCTGGTCCATCGCGTGCTCGTGGATACAAGTAGCAGTGTAGATATCCTCTTCAAGGATACCCTGGAAAAATTAAACCTGAAGCAACGTTGTTACAATAGTTGTACCACTTCGCTTTATGGGTTCACTGGGGATTGGATCATACCAGTGGGGTCGATGATCCTCCCAGTAATCATCGGAATCACTCCTCTCCAACAGAATGTTATGACCGATTTTGTTGTGGTTGACATCCCATCGGCCTACAACGCCATCCTAGGGAGACCTTTCCTATCCTCCTTGAAGGGAGTCTTGTCCATATACCACAACGTCCTGAAATTCCCGGTTGGAACCAAAGTAGGAGAGGTACGCGGGGACCAGCAGGCATCCAGGAAATGTTACGCAGTATCTGCCAATCCTACAGCCCTAGCAAACCAGTGTGTAGAGGTGACATTAATCCAGGAAGACATGGATACATCCCGGATAATCCAAGAGGAGAATGAGCCCGCGGAACATCCTGGGCATCCGGAGAACGAACCTATTATGCCTTACGAGGAAGAACGGAATAAGGAGTGGGCCAGCGGGCAGCCCGTAGATAAACTAGAAGAGATACCCATCAGAAATGACGATCCATCCAAGGTCGTCAAGGTCGGGGCCACCCTTGATCCAGAAGTGAAAAGAGGACTAATTGACCTTCTCTGGGAGTTCAACGACATCTTCGCTTGGAACCATGATTAAATGCCTGGAATCCCGGCGTCATTGGCCACCCACCGACTAGCAGTAGATCCAACAGTTAAGCCCGTCAAGCAGAAGAGGCGTCACTTCAACGATAATAGGAACGCCGCGGTACAAGAAGAGGTTGATAAATTGATCAAGGCAGGGTTTGTCAGAGAAGTACGCTTCCTCGAATGGATCGCCAACGTGGTCATGGTCACCAAGGCTAATGGGAAGTGGGGTATGTGTGTCGATTACACTGACCTCAACTGGGCTTGTCCAAAAGACAGTTTTCCTTTACCAAAGATCGACCAGCTGGTTGACTCCATGTCCGGAAATAAACTTTTGAGTTTTATGGATGCATTCTCAAGATACAACCAAATTAAAATGCACCCGGCTGACCAAGATAAAACCAGTTTCATTACTGGGCAGGGCTTATACTGCTACAAGGTGATGCCGTTTGGTTTGAAGAATGCGGGGGCTACATACCAGCGGCTGGTTAACAAACTGTTCAAGCCCGAGATAGGAAGGATGATGGAAGTATATATCGACGACATGATCAAGAAATCCTCAACCGCAAAAGGACATCAGGAAGACCTTCGCAAAACCTTCCTCATACCGAGGGAAAACAAGATGCGGTTGAACCCCTCCAAATGTGCCTTTGGGGTAACAGCGGGGAAGTTTCTGGGTTTCATGGTTCATGGTTCATGAGAGAGGCATAGAAGCCAACCCAGAAAAAATCAAGGCTATCTTGGACCTATATCTCCAACCTCACTCAAGCAAGTACAGATTCTGACTGGACGCGTGGCCGCACTCAACAGGTTTATTTCTCGCTCCACCCATAAATGTCTCCCTTTCTTCAAAGCCATCAAACAAGGGAAAAACATGAAGTGGAGCCAGGAGAGCCAACAGGCTTTCCAAGCTTTGAAAGAGTACCTAACAAGCCCCCCATTGTTAGTCAAGCCGGTTCACGGAGATGAGTTGCAGATCTACCTAGCCGTATCAGAAAATGCAATAAGCGGGGCTTTGCCCAAGGAGTGTAGCGACGGTTCTCAAAGACCCATATACTATGTGAGTCATGCTTTGACCAAATCAGAAAAGAATTACATTCTCCTGGGAAAGCTCGCTTATGCTCTGGTAATCTCAACAAGGAAGCTCCGTCCCTATTTTCAAGCTCACACAATAGCTGTGGTGACAGACCAACCCCTCCACCAATTCTTGCAAAGACCAGACGTATCTGGAAGGCTAGTCTTATGGGCCATAGAGCTCACTTAGTTCCATTTAAAGTATAAGCCCCGAGCTACGATTAAGGCACGGGCTTTGGCCGACTTCGTGGCAGAATTTTCAGCAATCCCAGATCAAGATGACCCCTCAATATCAAATGAGGTCCCTGAAAGGATATCCGAGGTCGATAATTGGCCGAAAGGCTGCAGGCCATGGACCCTCTTTACAGATGGAGCATCCCGGCAAGCCGGGGGAGGAGCTGGCATAATTTTAATAGATCCGGAAGGGACTGAATTCTGTCATTTTTTTAGATTCGAGTTTAAAGCTACCAATAATAAAGCGGAGTATGAAGCCCTCCTAGCCGGGATGAAGGTAGCCATCGAACTAAAGGCTGATTACCTACAAATAAGGAGCGATTCATTGCTTGTTGTAAATCAGGTGACTGGGGTCTACCAGGCAAAGGGAGATAATATGGCTGCCTACCTAAAGCTAGCTCATCTGCTAAAAAGTAAATTTAAGGGGCTCAAGATCGATCAGGTGCCTCGACACCAAAACCATCTCGCAGATGTTCTGGCTAAAATAGTGGCGAACGGAGGCCATTCCCTACCACGGGGAATTCCCCTCCAAGTGATCACCCAACCCAGCACAGCCATAAATGGAGAAATCTGCTCCCTGGATCGCCTGCCTTGCTGGATGGACCCAATTGTTGCCTACCTCCTTAAAGGAACGCTTCCCGAAGGGCCCGACCAAGCCCGAAGAATTAAAAGTCTCTCAGTCTGATACTGTATGGTGGACGGGTACCTCTACAGGAGGGGCAGATCCCTCCCCTTACTTAGGTGCTTGCATTTCGATGATGCTGAATGGGCATTGAGAGAGGTCCACTATGGTGATTGTGGAAACCACATAGGTGGGGAAGCTCTAGCCTATCAGGTGCTTTGTATGGGGTACTATTGGCCGACCATCCACCAAGACGCAAAGAGTTTTGTGCAATCTTGCGAGCCTTGTCAAAAAACTTCAAACTTGAACCACCAGCCACCCGAGTGACTGTCGTCCCTCAGTTCACCTTACCCCTTTGCCATGTGGGGAATCGATCTAATTGGGCCACTCTCGACCGCTCCCGGACAGATGAAACATGCTATCGAGGCTATCGACTACTTCACAAGATGGGTCGAGGCAGGACCTCTTTCTCGAATATCAGAAAAGAAAACGACCAAGTTTATCAAGACCAACGTGGTATGCAGATTTGGGACCTCTCTCATCATTATAGCTGACCTAGGGAAGCAGTTCGACAACGCCCGGTTCAAAGACTTCTGCAAGGGATTGAGGATCGACCTCAGGCTCGCTTCAGTGGCTCATCCCCAGACTAACGGGCTGGTAGAATCCACCAACAAGACTATCAAGAAACTTCTGAAAAAGAAGCTACAGCAGAAGAAAGGTAAATGGGCCGAAGAGCTACCGGAAGTTCTCTGGGCATATCGGACAACAAAGAGAACAGCTACCGGGGAGACACCTTACTCCCTGGTTTTCGGGGTTGAAGCAGTCCTCCCCATCGAGTATAAATTGACCTCATTCAGGGTACATCACTTTGAGCCCGAAAGTAACGAAGTCAAGCACCGGGCTAATCTAGACCTCTTAGAAGAAAAACAAGACCGGGTAGTAGAGAAAGTAGCGATCTACAAGAGCAAGATCGCTAGATACTTCAACCAAAAGGTCAGAGCCCAAAATTTCAAAGAAGGGATCTGGTACTTAGGAAAGTGACCCTGAACACTCGGAAAAGGTCGGATGGAGTCTTAAGTCCCAATTGGGAAGGGCCATATTTGATAAAGCTAGTTGTTCGCAATGGAGCTTATAAACTCGAAGACATGGACGGACGATCCATTGACCACACTTGGAATACGGATCATTTGAGGAAATTCTACCGTTGAGAAGGAAATTCTCAAGCAGACTACCCCCATTTAGTTTTCATTACGGACCCTAATAAAGATGTACTACATCTCGATCATCAATAAAGCCATTTTCTTTTTTCTCTTCTGTCTTTATCTCTAACATTAGTAACTACACCCTTGTGTGGGAAACTCAACATAAACATTTCAAGGCCATAAAATAGCTCAATAGCCCTTATGATGCCTTGGTCAGGCTACCACCCCCAAGAAGGGTCTGAGTGTAAGAGCATAGTTGCCCTCCAGATCTCGAGACCAGGAAATAGCTCAATAGCCCTCATGGTGCCTTGGTCGGGCTACCACCCCCAAGAAGGGTCTGAGTGTAAGAGCATATTTGCCTTCCATATCTCGAGACCAGGAAATAGCTCAATAGCCCTCCTGATGCCTTGGTCGGGCTACCACCCCCAAGAAGGGTCTGAGTGTAAGAGCATAGTTGCCTTCCAGATCTCGAGACCAGGAAATAGCTCAATAGCCCTCTTGATGCCTTGGTCGGGCTACCACCCCCAAGAAGGGTCTGAGTGTAAGAGCATAGTTGCCTTCCAGATCTCGAGACCAGGAAATAGCTCGATAGCCCTTCTGATGCCTTGGTCGGGCTACCACCCCCGAGAAGGATCTGAGTGTAAGAGCATAGTTGCCCCCCAGATCTCGAGACCAGGAAATAGCTCGATAGCCCTCCTAATGCCTTGGTCGGGCTACCACCCCCAAGAAGGATCTTAGTGTAAGAGCATAGTTGCCCTCCAGATCTCTTGACCAGGAAATAGCTCGATAGCCCTCCTGATGCCTTGGTCGGGCTACCACCCTCAAGATAAAAGAAAATAAATAAATAAATAAAATGTTTGTTTTCGTGTGTAGGATCAAGATCATCATAATTCCCTACCCAAGTTTTAATTGCTACTACGGATGCAACTCTGGTTCCCATTCAAGACCAGAAGTGAAACAAGAATTCTCAAAGCAATTCGATTTCTCATTAAAGATAAAGGGAGCCTATCCCCCAGTAAGGCTACAGCCGTCCTACGGGGAGCCCAACCCCCGAGCTCGGGCTAAAAAAAAAAGAAAAAAAAAGAGGAAAAAAAGGTGAAGAAAGCTAATAAAAGCATAACGAGGTGCCCACCCCCTTTTTACGGGGCAATCAAAAACAAACCATGAACGAACTGCTTCAAGCTTTGGGACTCTCTCGGTTCTCCTCCGCCGGTCCTCCTCCTTCTTGCTGATCTTCGCCATCGACCCCCTTTTCAGGTAGCTGTCCATCTTGGTTATCCTCGCTGACCGCCCCTCCATTTAGAGGCTCCATCTGCTGATTAGCAGGATCTTCCTCCAGAACTTCATTAATCACGACCATAACCTCAAGCGGGATAGCCGCATCAAGAAGGGCAGCCATGGACCCCATCCGGCTCCTGTCGACCTCCATCTCTATTAAGGGAGGCTCCTCAGATGGGCTCATAACCTCTTCACCAGCTCCCGACTGGTCCTCCTTGGATCGAGTGGACAAAACTGTTAATAGCCAAAATTGGCTAAAGACCAAAGGAAAATTTTCCACCTCCCAGACCTGGTTCCATACCCGAGAGCCTCCACCAAGAGACCTTTCTATCTATAACCGAACTACGACACCTCCCCTGGAACAAGGACGGACTCCGAAAACATCCGGGATAGAGCCCGGAATGATCAGATCTAGCCCGCATCACCAAAACTAGAAGCTCCCTGAAGTCGAGGTCACCTCGCAAATGCTCCAGAGACTTGTCTATACCTCGCCGACACAGAAGAATGTCCCTAGAAGGCCGCACCTAGCTTCGAGAGGTCAGGGGAAGCCACTCCTAGCTTCGAAAGGTCAGGGGAGGCCACACATAGCTTCAAATAGGTCAAGGGAAGCCGGATCTGGCTCCAAGTTGGATGAAATTTCTCAGATATCGAGGTCGGAACACTGACCAACCTCACTAGTTGATGCACCACACCATGCCATATTCAACGACCTCTATAAAGGATCATGCTGAAAAGATACGAAGATACACAGGATCATATCTGGAAACGTTACCTATATGCAGGACAAGTAATAGAGTCCAAAGAGGAAACAAACTGATCTCCACCACGATATTCTCAATTCGGCTGTTAACTCAAAGTCAATGACATTAAAGCGAAAAATCCTGCCCGATAAGAAGGGGAGAGACTGAGAAAATAAAGGGGATAATCAGTTTGTTTAACCTACAAAACTATGTATAAATAGAAAGAAAGAAAATGAAAAAGAGGAGACTACTATTCGACAGGCATACGACAAATACTCAGGCACACCCTAGAGAGAGTTGAGAGCAAAAATAAAGAAACTTGTATTTGTATACCATGCACGTTCAATAAAAATATTCTTGCTTTCTTTTGGGTGAATGGTATCATCATTCCTTGGCATTTTATAAATCATCGTTACACATACAATCAATCTTGGCCACCACTAACGTGGTAGTGGTCTCGAGGGTGTTAACTGAGGTTTCTCATCCCGAGCAAAATTCATGTTAACACTTTCTGGCGCCGTCTGTGGGAAAAAACCTTACACCCAATTAACCAATTATTTGCATTTACATTTTCGTTGTTTTACAGGAACTATGAGGCTCCGCTCCTCCCAAGGCCAAAATAGAATCCCGGAGCAACCTCCGGCGAGGCTAACACGAAAGGCCCCAAGAAAGGGGAGAAAGTCTGGATATAATAGTCAAGCTCCGGTCCAAACAACCAATGCGCGGGCTACTGGCCACCCTATAGTGAGCCAGGCCGCGCTCGACCAACAAGCAGCGGCCTTCGTAGAATTGATCCACGTCCTCCTGCTCGGTGAAGGTATCACAATCCAGCCAACCAGCCTGAATGATCAGGGAGAGCCGAGCAGGCTCGGAGCTAGGCCACCTGCTTTCGATCGCCTAGGACCTCCACTTCCAGAGCCGGCCCGAGATAGATCCGGCCCCCAACGTTTGATCCGGGATAGGCTGGGACCCATGCCCCCATTTTCGAAAAGACTTTTAGAATATCAACCCAGGCTAGTTACGTCTGCCGCGGATGCTTTTACTTGGAAGCCACGAGGGCTATCTCATCCAACTACATCGAGGAGAACTGCCCGGGCCCTAGAGGAGGAAAGTAGACAAACTCCCCGAGTGGATCCTATCCAGGAGGAGGATCGGATAGAAATTGCCAGTTCATCGGAAAGATTTGACAGTGAGGAATCTGAGGTTAACTCGAAGAGACCTGGGAACAAGCGATTGAGGGATCATCTGGCAAAGTTACAAAAAGAGGTCCAGCAGATAAGGAAGGGAAAGAATAAGGAGGACAAAAAGGATCTCCTGAGCGAGATGAACGCTCCCTTCACTAGGAGGATCCGGGAAGCAGAGCTCCCCCCAAAATTCAAAATTCCAGCAGATAAGTTTTCTGGAACGAAAGATCCTCTAAGCCACCTAGAGAGCTTCATTCAACAGATGGAAGTCCAGAACACTACCAGAGCAGCTATGTGCAGAATGTTTCCAACGACCCTAACCGACTATGCGAAAACCTGGTTCAGGAAACTGCCCGTTGGCAGCGTGGATTCTTTCACAAAATTATCAACAGATTTTTGCTCACAATTCCAAGGAGTCAAACCTCGTCCGAAAGATCCCACACACCTCCAGATCCAGGAACGGAGTGAAACTCTTCGGTCGTACGTGGAACGATTTCACAAGGAGGTCATACAAATGAGAGTTTTCACCGAAAAAGAAACCCTCGCCAACTTCAGGCGAAACCTATGGGCAGGAAAGCTTTTCCATTCCTTCGCCAAGAGACCTCCCAAGACTTAACAGAAGGCCTACGACCGGGCTCTTGAACAGGTCGAGATCGACGAACAACTTAAGGTCAAGATGGAACACGACGACATGAGAACGGCAAAGCGTCTGAAGAAAGAAGCCCCCAAATTTGAGCCAGTGCAGAAAACTCAGAATAAACCTCCCAACAGGTCGACCTATCGCCTCCCTGCTCCTCTGCATAGGCAAAAAAGATATCCAGCAAAACGAACCCCTCCCTGGGCTTCGCCGCCTCCCAAGACCGTGGCTCCAGTAATGCAAGGGGAAAAAGGGTATGACTACTACACCCCTTTGAATGCTTCCAGGGAAACAGTCTACCTTCGTCAACTGGAGGGGAGTGAGCTGGATGGCGCTAAGAGCCCGCAGAAGAGTCGGATGAAGGGGAAGCCTGACCCCATTCTCAAGAGCGGCCACATGAATCGGAAGCACGCCTTTGGGAGGGTTGAAGAACTCGTAATTTTTAGGAGGCACCGAGATGGATACGCTGTCGGGGATGCCAAACTTCGACCTCAAGCGGTCAATCGAGACCGGGTCAACGATGGAATATGGGATAACCCGGAAATCATAAGAAAGGAGCCTCTCCACAAGGGGACCAGGAGCCGAGACCCGATGCTCCCCCGCGGTGCCACCGTCCGCTTCTTTGTCAGAATCTTCATCAACAATATCCAAAGGATGGTCAATATGGTTGGAGAACCTAGTCCCAATGGATACATTCCTACTTGACCGTCGACGTTGCGAGGTGGGCAGGGAATCGTCACCGTCAGACCTCCTCCTAGCCCGCTTCTCTAGAGTAAAACTGACGACCTCCTCGCCGTCGATTATGGAATCAGTTGAGTCGAGACTGGTTTTCGACATAGTAAAAGCCAAAAAGGACGAAGGATGAAGAAAAAAGCAAGCTTGGAGGAAAGGCTGTGAAAATATTTCTCAATAAAAAATTTTAGTTCAAGAGATGCGAGGAAGACGAGGAGAAAAATAGATATATATATATATATATATATATATATATATAGGTAGGAGGGCAACAACACGAGCTACCGAGATACTCTTTTGATAACGGTAAAAAATCTCGAGGACTACAGTAACGTAACCAGATTAAACTCAGAAGCAGGCTAATCATCTCACGCCATATCACTTACGCAGTTAAGAGGAAGATCTCCCCAAGATTCTGGTAACGGTAAAAAATATCGGGGACTGCCATAACGCAATCAGATTAATTCGAAGACAAATTAGTCAGTTCGCATCACGTCACTCTAATGAAGAAATTTCCCCAATATTTCAGTAACGGTAAAAAGAGGAAGATTTTCCAAATAAAGTAAAAATCTGACTTCAACCCCAAGCCAAGCTCGAGGTCTGGTGTTCAAGTCAGAGGGAACTTCTGTTAATAGCAAAAATTGGCTAAGGACCAAAGGAAAATGTTCCACCTCCCAGACCTGGTTCCATACCCGAGAGCCTCCACCAAGAGACCTTTCTATCCATAACCGAACTACGACACCTCCTTAGGAACAAGGACGGGCTCTGGAAACATCCGGGATAGAGCCCGGAACGATCAGATCTAGCCCGCATCACCAAAACTAGAAGCTCTCCGAAGTCGAGGTCACCTCGCAAATGCTCCAGAGACTCGTCTATACCTCGCTGACACAGAAGAATGTCCCTAGATGGCCGCACCTAGCTTCGAGAGGTCAGGGGAAGCCACTCCTAGCTTTAAAAGGTCAGGGGAGGCCACATATAGCTTCAAAAAGGTCAAGGGAAGCCGGATCTGGCTCCAAGCTGGATGAAACTTCTCAGATATCAAGGTCGAAACACTGATCAACCTCACTAGTTGATGCACCACACCATGCCATATTCAACGACCTCTATAAAGGATCATGCTGAAAAGATACGAAGATACACTGGATCATATCTGGAAATGTTACCTATATGCAGGACAAGTAATAGAGTCCAAAGAGGAAACAAACTGATCTCCACCACGATATTCCCAATTCGGCTGTTAACTCAAAGTCAGTGACATTAAAGCGAGAAATCCCGCCCGATAAGGAGGGGAGAGACTGAGAAAATCAATGGGAGAATCAGTTTATTTAACCTACAAAACTATGTATAAATAGAAAGAAAGAAAATGAAAAAGAGGAGACTACTATTCGACAGGCATACGATAAATACTCAGGCACACCCTAGAGAGAGTTGAGAGCAAAAATAAAGAAACTTGTATTTGTATACCATGCACGTTCAATAAAAATATTCTTGCTTTCTTTTGGGTGAATGGTATCATCATTCCTTGGCATTTTATAAATCATCGCTACACATACAATCAATCTTGGCCACCACCTACGTGGTAGTGGTCTCGAGGGTGTTAACTGAGGTTTCTCATCCCAAGCAAAATTTCCGTTAACAAAAACTTTACTGGAAGATTCCCCGGGACCTGAGGTAGTAAAGGTAGGGGGAGGGAATGGAGGATCTGTCTGGGCGGGATGTATTCCAGCTCCTTCTTGGCTCGAAGAAACCATCTTGTCGCCTTCATTGCGAGATAACTCGGCAGCCTTAAGCATGATTTCCTGTCTATCCCAGCCGGCAATAGATGACAAATCAAAGGGAGGAGGAAGAGCTTCTGCGGCCTGAAAAGAAGCGTAGAAATATCCATCGCTGAAGGAGGTCTCCGCGTCAGCTTGCAGCTTGGTCACCTAAGTAATCAGAGACTGATTCTCGAGGTCCAACTTTTTAGCCTCTAACCTCCAGGAATCCCTCTGTCTAGCTCGCCGGAGAGATTGTAGACGCTTCTTATCATAATATTGCTTCATCCTCTCATGGTCACAGCGAAGCTCAGCCATCTCGACCTCGACCTTTCCCTGGTTAGAAGTTATCTCTTCCACTAAAGACTGAGCCTGCTTGAGAAAGTCCCTGGCTTTCTCGGCTTCGGCTTTGGCTTTGGCTTTTACAGCCCGGTCACGGAGGAGGGCTATGTGCTGGCCCATCGCTACATTAAACTTGAAGGCCTACAAAGGACAGAACTCGAGTTAGAAACCGAACAAATTAACAAGAGTAGTACAAAGGAAATACAATTACCTCAGCTAAAATAGCAGACCCATTGGTAATCAGGACGTCCACAGGCATGGAAGCCATCCTGGAGATCCCACCGCCCGGACAAGACGCGATGAATTGTTCAAGGACTTTACCCTGCCCTGCCGAGCTCGATTGAGGCGGGGAACGGCTGGAATGAACCTTGCGAGACCCTGCCTAGAAACCTCCAAAGGTTTGGTTGTTGGAAGCGCAGCGAAATCAGGAGGTTGAGTCAATGGGGTAGCAACTTTAGCGACCTCAGCTGAAGGGATAGAAGTGGTCAGACCGACAACCTGGAGAGCTTTACCCAAAGCCCAGAAAGCACGCGAAGCAAGATTGGCCATCTTGGACCCAGCTGGAGAAATAGACGGAGCAAGAGCAGTTTCGACCTCAGAGGAGGGAAGAGAAACTCTACCTTGAGGAGAGCGTGAGACGTGGCGGATAGCCGGTTCAACGACAGAAACTGTGAATAAGCAAATTAAAAAGGAAAATGTTAGAACCAAGCTGAATAATAAGGCAAGGCAAGGCAACTCAATGACACTTACGAGGAGTAGTGTCTGAGATTCGCAAGTATTGGTTCACCCTACGAGGATCGAAGGCTTCAGCAGTAGGGAACTTCAGGTTCAAATAATTCCCGGCTAAAATAGCCTTCAAGATGGCTTCGGACTCAGAAGGCATGGCATCCCGGTCCCACGAGGGTTTGTTACTGAAGGCGGTGGGAACCTCGAATTCATGCCCTCCAATGAAAATCAAGCTCCCCCAGTCCTTCCCCTCCATGATCCATTCTTTTTTCCAAGCGGGGTTCTTCTTTGAAGCACCAGGAATGATGAAATTGAGCTTGTTCTTGTCCTTAGTATAGAACTGGCCTCGAGGAGCGCCAGACAAACTCCCAATCTGGAAAAGATAGGCCAACTCCTCTGCACTCGGCTCCCTTGTCACCTTGCTCAACTGACATTGTTCCCACCATAGTACGAGGAAACCAATCAGATGCCTCCAGAAGCCAGGCGTCAACTGGAGGGGAGCAAGCTAGATGGCGTTAAGAGCCCGCCGAAGAGTCAGATGAAGGGGAAGCCTGACCTCATTCTAGAGAGCTTCCATATGAATCGGAAGCACGCCTTCGGGGGGGTTGAAGAATTCATAATTTTTAGGAGGCACCGAGATGGATACGCTGTCAGGGATGCCAAACTTTGACCTCAAGCGGTCAATCGAGACCGGATCAACGGTGGAATCTGGGACAACCCGGAAATCTTAGGGAGGGAGCCTCTCCAAAAGGGGGCAAGAAGCCGAGACCCGATGTTCTCCAGCGGCGTCACCGCCCACTTCTTTTTCGGAATATTCATCGGCGATATCCAAAGGATGGTCAGGATGGTTGGAGAACCCAGTCCCAATGGATACATTCCTACTTGACCGCCGATGTTACAGGTTAGGCGGGGAATCATCGCCATCTAAACTTCTCCTAGCCCGTTTCCCAGAGCAAGACTGACGACCTCCTCGCCGTCAACTATGAAGTCAACTGAATCGGGACTAGTTTTCGACATAGTAAAAGTTAATAAGGATGAAGAATGAAGAAAAAGGCAAGCTTGGAAAAAAGGCTATGAGAGAAAGTATTTCTTAGCAAAAAAATTTAGTTCGAGAGATGTGAGGAAGACGTGGAGATAAATAGATATATAGATAGGCAAGAGGGCAACAACGCGAGCTATCGAGATCCTCGGGTGGTAACGGTAAAGAATCTCAGGAACTACAGTAACATAACCGGATTAACTCAAAGCAGGCTAATCAGCTCACGCCACGTCACTTACCCAGTTAAGAGGGAGATCTCCCCAAGATTCTAGTAACGGTAAAAAATCTCGGGGACTGCCGTAACGCAGTCAGATTAATTTGGAGATAAATTAGTAAGTTCACATCACGTCGCTTTAATGAGGAGATTTCCCCTATATTCTTGTATCGGTAAAAAAAGGAAGATTTCCCAAATAAAGTAAAAATCTGACCCTAACCCCAAGCTCGACGTCTGGTGTTCAAGTCAGATGGGACTTCTGTTAATAGCCAAAACTTGCTAAGGACCAAAGGAAAATTTTCCACCTTCCAGACCTGGCTCCATGCCCGAAAGTTCCTGCCAGAAACCATTCTACCCAAAGCCGAGCTACGATACCACCCCGCAGGAACAAGGATGGGCTCCGAAAACATCCAGGATAGAGCCCGAAACGATCAGATATAGCCCGCATCACCAAAACTGAAAACACTTTCTTCCCCGAAGCCGAGGTCACCTCACAATTCCTCTAGAAACTCACATATACCTCGCTGATACAGGGAGATATCCCTAGGAAGCCGCACCCTAGTTCTGAATTGTCAGGGGGAAGCCGCACCTAGCTTTGAAAGGTCAAGGGAAGCCAGATCTGGCTCCTAGCTAGACGAAACTTCTCCGATATCAAGGTCGAAACACTGATCGACCTCATTAGTTGATGCACCACACCATGATACATTCAGCGACTCTTATTGAAATCATGCCAGACCCGAAGATACACAGTATCACATCCACAGAGATTATACACGTGCAGAACAAGTAATAGAGTTTGAATGGGAAACAAATTGATTTCCAAGATATCCTCAACGGAGCAATTAACTCAAAGTCAACTACATTTAAAGGTAAAAATCCCGTCCGATAAAAGGGGGATGAGAAAATGAAGGGGAAATGAATGAGTTCAAACCTATGAAGACATTGTATAAAGGAGGGACTTCCTCCTTCAGAAAGAGGAGACTATTATTCGACAGGCATACGACAAAGACCCGACCATACCCTAGAGAGAATTGAGAGCAATTTGAGAGAAATTTGTATACCATACATGTTCAATAAAGAAAATATTTCTTTTTTTTTTGCTTTCTTTTAGGTGACAAATTGTATCAGTATTACTTGTCATTTTGAAAAGCATTATTACACATACGATCAATCTTGGCCACCACCTACGTGGTAGTAGCCTCGAGGGTGTTAATTGAGGTTTCTTGTCTCGAGCAAAATTTCCGTTAAAAGAATAGATTTTATTTTTGTACCAAATTGATTTTCCACGGCTAATTTAAATTTACAAAAATAGCAAAAATTTCTGACTTACGAATAAGAGGAAAAATCCATGTATATTTGGAATAGACATCTATGAAAATAAGATAATAACGAAAACCACCGCATGATAATTCTGGAGCAGGTCCACATAAAGCCGAGTGAATAAGTTGTAGATGTGAAATAGAATAAAAAGTAGATAAATTAAATTTCTAACGACAACCTTTATGCATTGAACAACTTAAACAATTTGTAACATAGAAACTATCGGTAACCGTAAGGCACTTATTTTTAACTAGATGATGGAGAATCTGAGAACATGGATGGCCAAGTCTACTGTGCCAATTAGAAAGAGATGTATTCTTTCAAACCATTCCAGAGAAGAATAATGGAGACTGATCATGTTGTGCTTCAACAGGGTAAAGACAATTCTTACTCGGATTGTGATAAAGAAGTTTTTGGTGTGATGATCTGGTGTAGCGGAAGCTCTACGAGAAAAACCTGCAAGAAAAAATTAGAAACAACCTACTAATATTCTGTTGATCCACGCACGGATGCCAGAATACTAGGCATCAAATACGACAAGCTTCGCGCACGAAGGATGTGTAATTGGATAATTTGAGAATCAAATCTCTAAAATTTTATAAAATCAAAACTGAGAAACAAAAGCGGCTTACAGGTCTATTTAAAGTAAAACAAACCCTAACCCTAATCCTATACCTTGTTGAGCAAGGAAATGGTCTAAAAACCCGAATAACAAAAATTACCAAAAATGGCAAATTTGAGTTAATTGCGGAAAGAAGTAAAGCTAAAAAAACTAAACAAACCTGAATTGACGGAAGTCAATTCGGATTTGGAAAACTAAAGTTATTACGAAAACGAAACTTTCCAAAAACGACAAAAACAACAATTTCGGGGCCTAAACGAAGGAATTCGGCTAAAATCGGGTATGCCACACAACCAAAGGTCATTAGTTGTGAAACACATCAACTGTGAAATTTTCACGCCATTCCAACTCCGACGCCCGGACTAGTAGGATTGATTTGCCCCTTTTCCTTGGTTTTTCTCCGATCCAACCCCTCCATGTAATCCAATGCTAAGGCTGCTGCTTCAGTCCCTCCAGGGTAGAAAAAAGTCGACCTCGATGTTGTATCCTCCTCCTCAGAATCATCAAAATAAGGCACCAAATGTTTTACATTAAATACATCTGCTGTCCGAATGTGGCTAGGAAGCTTCAATCTATATGCATTCGGATTTATCTTCTCAAGCACTTCAAGTGGACCGATCTTTTTTGCTGCAAGTTTGTTATATTCTCCAACTGATAAACGGTCTTTAGTCAGGATAGCCCACACAAAATCCCCTACTTCGAACTCCACCAGGCGGCGTTTCCTATCAGCTTCTGCTTTGTATTTCGCCGTGGACTGTAACAAGTTCTCACGAACCTGCTTATGAATTTCCTGCAAATGTTGAACAAAATCCTCTGCCTTACCATGAACCCGATTCTTATTGGGAAGAGGAAGGAGGTCAAGCATACCACGAGGGATCACCGAATACACCACTTGAAAAGGACTAAAACTTGTGCTCCGATTTATGGCATGATTATGTGCAAATTCTGCCTGACTGAGCTTTTGATCCCAAATTTGAGTATTTTCACCCACCAAACAACGCAACAAATTCCCCAGTGACTTATTAATAACCTATGTTTGACCATCCGTTTGCGGGTGATATGCACTACTGAAATCAAGTCGAGTGTTCACCAATTTCCACAGACTGCGCCAAAAGTGGCTAAGAAAACGGGTGTCGCGATCTGACATGATTGAGTTTGGCAGTCCATGCAATCGATATATTTCTCGAAAAAAAAGTTGAGCAACACTAACTGGGTCTGTAGTCTTCTTACACGGAATGAAATGGACCATCTTTGAAAACCTATCAACAACCACAAAAATCGAATCAAAGCCACGTTGAGTTCGCGGTAATCCGAGGACAAAATCTATGCTTAATTCTGTCCATGGTTCAATCGGTATTGGTAACGGCAAGTACAAGCCCGCATTAGTTGCCTTCCCTTTAGAAACTTGACAAACTCGACAGTGGTCCACATATCGCTCCACTTCTTTTCGAATAGTCGGCCAAATATAGCTCTCCTTGACCAATTGGAGTGTTCGATCTATGCCTACATGTCTATCCCCATGAAGTTCTGTAATGATTTTTTGTCGCAAGCTGCAATCAGGAATGCACAATTGATTTCCCCGAAACTAAAACCCATCTACCAACAAAAAGTTAGACTTCTCGACGGCTTGCAAGGCTGTCAGAATGGAAGAGAAATATGAATTCGTAACAAGTGATTCACAGAATAATTCGAACCCTGGTACCGAGAGACCCATGGTGGATAACAAGTTACTTCACCAACTTAATGCATCCGCAACTCTTTTAGAAGTGCCCGCTTTGTGTTTCAGGACGAAAGTGAACTATTGTAGATAGGCTGACCAAGATGCATGTCTAGCTGAAATTTTATCTTGACTGTTGAGATGTTTCAGCGCCTCATGATCTGTATAGAGGACGAACTCATGATGGAAAAGGTAGTGTCTCCAATGTTTCACGGCTTGGACCACTACGTAGAACTCAATGTCGTAAGTGATATACCGCAACCTCGCCCCTGCTAACTTCTCACTAAAAAAAGCCACTGGTTTGCCAGCTTGGCTCAACACTGCTCCAATGCCTAACTTGGATGCATCACTGTGAAGCTCGAAAGGTTGCAAAAAATCTAGCAGGATTAATATGGGGGCTGTTGTTAACTGCAACTTGATGAGTTTGAAGGCTTCTTCGACCTCAGGAGTCCATCCGAATTTGTCTTTCTTCATATAATCAGTTATAGGTGCCATGACGATACTAAAATGTGAGATGAAACACCTATAGAAGGCTGCCAAACCATGAAAACTCCTGACTTCCGTGATAGTTTTTAGCCGAGGCCAGTGCTTGATGGCTTCGATTTTCGATTCATCCACCTGTAAACCTTCCCTCGAAATTATATAACCCAAAAATAAAACTTTGGCTGTCATGAAAACACACTTACTTGTGACTGCGACTAATTTCTGTGCACGTAGGACAGTTAACACCTCGTGAATGTGTTGTTTGTGTTTTTCAAGGTGTGCAATGTAGATTAAAATGTCGTCAAAGTATACGACAGCAAATTTTCCGATGAACGTCCGTAAAGCTTGGTTCATTACTCTCATGAATGTACTCGGTGCATTAGATAAACCGAAGAGCATAACCATCCATTCATACAGACCTTCTCACGTTTTGAACGCAGTTTTCCACTCATCTCCGGGTCGAATTCTGATCTGGTGATATCCACTCTTCAAGTCTAATTTGGTGAAAACGGTTGCTCCACTGATCTGATCAAGTAAATCGTCCAAGCATGGAATAGGAAACCGATATCTCACCATGATTTTATTGATAGCACGACTATCCACACACATCCTCCAGGACCCATCTTTTTTTGGAATTAGAAGGGCCAGTACAGCACAAGGGCTAAAGCTCTCACAGATGTGGCCCTTGGCCAACAATTCTTCAACATGTCTCCGTAATTCCTCATGCTCTACGGGACTCATTCTGTAATGTGGACGGTTAGGTAGGATCGCTCCTGGTTCCAAGTCAATCTGGTGTTGAATATCTCTTAGGGGTGGAAGCCCCTCAGGTAATTCGTTAGGAAACACCTCTAGAAATTCAGACAGTAATGGAACCGCATCTTCAGGAATTTCGACCTCGACTGTCTTCTCTTTGTTGAGAAGCATAAAAACTGTTTCTGCTTCCTCCATCTCTATTTCAAACTTAGCAAAAGAAAGGAGATTCGTACTATCAGGTGATTTGAGTTTTTCCAGACTTTTACCAGGTAATAACACTATATTGGTATTGTTGAAGCGCAGAGTATAAGTGTTCATGAACTCGTCATGCTTCACCTTCCGATCATATTGCCATGGCATCTCGAGCAAAAGGTGGCATGCGACCATATGGACCATATCGCACCATGCTTGGTCCTTGTAATTTGACCCCATTGAAAAAGAGACGAGAACTCTTTCCGACACTGTTATCTCTCCACCCTTTTGTAACCATACTAGCTTATACGGTTTTGGATGTTTCTCCATTTTTAGTCCCAATTTCTGAACCGCTTCAGCTGCCACAATATTCTCACAACTCCCTCTATTGATGATGTATCGACACACCTTGCCTAGAATAGTGCAAGTCGATTGAAACACATTATTTCGAAGCCAATCACTTTCGTCAGCTCGCGGTGTCAAGAATGTGTGACGTACTATCAACATCGGACCAGAACCGCCATCCATAAAATCTTCTTCAATGGTGTTTTCTTTATCAAATTGGGCATCTTCTCCAACCTCTACAATTCCCTTTCCACTGTCATCAGTTTCATTGAACAAGGCTGATCTCTTCCCCAACTTTTGACACTCCGATTGTCGTGTCCTACCTCGCCACAGCTGAAGCACCACAATCCTCCTGATACTGCCCTAGGTGGTACCTGATTGGTCTGTGTCTGGACTTGGTTTGTGGTTTGATACGGAGCACTTCCGCTGCTGCTGCTGGCCACTGTCCTCTGTTGCCACCCCGTGTTGGTATTACTATTCCCGATTCTGCCCATCGAACTAGCACTGTTACTGTTGCCTAATAACGGACCCTCTCCAGTTCTCTGTGTCATGGTTTTTTCTATCTGTAAGGTTCTTTGATGTGCATCTGAAACCGTAATCGGATTAAAAAGATTCACCACATCTAGGATTTGTTGGCGTAATCCCCCACAATATCTGGACATTAACTGATCTTGGGTTTCTTGAATATCGTTACGTACTAACAACTAATAAAATTATGTGGTATAGTCATCGACCGATCGCATTCCTTGCCTCAAGTTCTGCAACTTCTGATACATCAATTTCTGAAAATTATGGGGCAAAAACTCTGCTCGCATCTTCCTCTTCATCTTCTCCCAATCTGTGATCCTAGTCTTTCCAAAGCGATTCCTGGTAAGTTTGAGTTGCTGCCACCACGCGGCTGCTCGTCCCCGAAGCCGAGTTGCCACCAAGGCTACTCTTGTATTTTCTGGAACCTTTTTGAACTCTAGGATTTCTTCCATGACTCCGAGCCATTCGAGGAACTCTTCGGTTGCAGGTTTCCTTGAAACTCCAGGACTTCCGTCCTAATACCTGCCTCTCACCGTCGGTTCTCCTCAGGTTCTCGCGCTGGTCGCCTGTGCCACGGAACCTCCTCTTCCTCGTAACTCTCCTCGTCGCTCTCTTCCTCGTCACCACTCTCAAGAGGGTTTCGAGCTGGGAAGGGGTTTTGGTTGGTGATTAACATGGTGAGTTGCTTGGTTAATTGCACAACCTGCTGCTCCAACTGTGTCGTACGGTCACGTTCGATGTCTTCTTCTACAGGGATCTGGTTGTCGTCTCTTCGGCGGCATATTGATGTCACGAACGAACACGTCTTTGATACCAACTGGTGTAGCGGAAGCTCTACGAGAAAAACCTGCAAGAAACAATTAGAAACAACCTACTAATATTCTATTGATCCACGCACGGATGCCAGAATACTAGGCTTCAAATAAGACAAGCTTTGCGCACGAAGGATATGTAATTGGATAATTTGAGAATCAAATCTCTGAAACTTTATTAAATCAAAACTGAGAAACAAAAGTGGCTTACAGGTCTATTTAAAGTAAAACAAACCCTAACCCTAATCATATACCTTGTTGAGCAAGGAAACGGTATAAAAACCCGAAATAACAAAAATTACCAAAAATGGCAAATTTGAGTTAATTGCGGAAACAAGTAAAGCTAAAAAAACTAAACAAACCAGAATTGATGGAATTCGATTCGAATTTGGAAAACTAAAGTTATTACGAAAACGAAACTTTCCTAAAACAGCAAAAACATCAATTTCGGGGCCTAAAAGAAAGAATTCGGCTAAAATAGGCTAAAATAAGATCTCACCGAAATGCATCAACTGTACAATTTTCACTCCATTCCGACTCCGACGCCAAAACTAGCAAGATTGATTTTCCCCTTTTCCTTGGTTTTTCTCCGATCCAACCCCTCCATGTAATTCAATGCTAAGGCTGTTGCATCACGATCCTTTATATAAAAACCCTGATAATCAAATAAATATGATGAGTCAAAAATAATCGAAAGGTTTTCGAGTAAAAGAATCTAGTGCACTAGGTGCATTGAACTGGATCACAATAAAATACTTTATCTAGAACCTTCACTAGATATAAGTCTTTTCATTAAAGAGGACAATCGGAGAGTCTATCTTAATCCTGAGATAAATGATGGACTTATGGTTGCAAGTGTTATCATTAGAGCTATCAATGAGTACGATTATACAGCATAGTCTATCCTCGATAGTTTGGTGGTATACATTTGTTAATCGATAGAGGACTTCATTTATAGATATGGACATCGTGGCTCCATTTATTAAATGAGAGTATAATATCAACATATGGATGTTTTGAGGTATTGGATATTAAATCTCAACGTTGAGTTTTCAATAATGATTATTGAAAACATGGCTTCTGGACAAGTCAAAGTATCCAAGTTCGAAATGTGGTCATATGAGGAAATATAGTAACTTGGAGAGCTATATGCGGTCTATGAGCTCTTGGCGATTACTGATATTATTCACGAGGATACACCATCTCCTATAAGATTGTCTAGGGTATGAATGAGAAACATCTCCTTATTCTATCTTTATTTAAGAGTTCAATTTTAGCTCTTTAGTGGAATGAGTTAAAATTAATAGATTGGACCTAAGTGAATCATTTGTTGATTGTGATTAGGTTGTGTCTATTGAAGCTTAAATTTAGATAGCCCGCCAAGATCCCCAATCCACACGTATTTACATGGATCACTTGATATATTCTACCGGGCCGATTTAAGGGTCCATCTAGAATTGTTTTTAATATATCAAGAATATAATATGTCTATTATTTAATTAATGGGCTGCACTATTATATTAATATATTAAAAGGAGACATGTGGGTTTGTTTCTTTTAGTAAGAATGGGTCTGGTTCATATGTGGGCTTTTATTTAAAGTCCAATGGATTAAATGAAATAAGAAAATAATATATGGCCTATTTATATAAGTGGGGCGACAAGGTATATATATTAACCTAATATATTATTTTGTTTCATTGTTTTAATTAAATAAGAATTAGTTAATTTATTAATTAATTGTTTAATTAAGAAACAAATCTTTTTCTGATCAGGAAATATATTTCCTAAAGTTATACAATTGGTAGTAGTATATTAAAAGTAAAAGACTTGTTTGATAAGAAAATAAATAATTATTTTTTTTATTTAATCAAATAAGAAGTCTTTTTATTTAGTCAATAAAAGAATAAAAATATCTATGAGTTGGATTAGGTTTTGAAGTCTAAAGGTTGATGGAAATTAGGGTGCAACACAAACTCTTTTTGGTATGTGATTTGCGGCAACCCTAGTCCATTTACAAGAAGATTTCGGCAATCCTAAATAGAAGAGGAAGCAAAATTTCGGCCACCTATATAATACCACATATAGAATTCGGCCACCATAGTTGATTGAATGATTCAATTTTTCTTCTTCTTCTCAATTCATAGAAAAGGATAATTTTTATTCTGCTAAACATAAAAGAGAGAAGAGATTATTCTTTGATAGTACACTGATTGCTTGTTTATCAATAAGCTTATGTGTACAACATCGAATTAGGTTCACACGAGTTTCGATCATTAGATTGAGAACTCAAAAGTAACCGGAATAATTTTTGTCTTCTTTTGATTGTTTTGTGACTAACAAAAGAAAAAGAAAACTTTGTTCATCCATTCTCAGGTTTGCAATTCAAAGAAAAAGGGAGACCACGCTCCTAGATGATTCACGTACGTGTTCGGATTGGAAGATCTCACGGTACTGTTCACGAGGGGGGGGGGGGGGGGGGGGGTCACTGTTCACGGTCACTGTTCACGCGGTACTGTTCACGATCACTGTTCACGCGGGGGTACTGTTCACAATCACTATTCACGCGGGTATTGTTCACGGGCATCGGAAAAGATTTTGCGGATTACCAATCGACGTAAGTCATTCGGATCACGCGTCAAGAGGTATTTAACTCTAACCGTATATATTTGAGTTTAATTAATTAAAATTTTAAGGTTCAACTTTGAGAAAAATTTTAAAACCATACGAAATCTATTTTTCGTTTCTTCCGCTGCGTTTTATATCGATTTTCCCTACAATTGGTATCAGAGCCTTGGTTGTACCTTTTAATTCATTAACGTATATATACGTGAATCTATTTCTTTTTTATTGTGATTATACATGTTTTAGAAAAGAGACGGCACTCTAGGTATTCGCATATATAATTACATGTTGAATGTATGGATTTATATATGTTTTATAAAGTGAATTGTTATTGCTCGATTTTGGTCCTAGAATTTCAATGTAATTTTTGTTTCGGATTTGTAACAAGAAGGGTGGTCTATTATCGCCATAATTCGTTCTTGGTAGTTGCTAGGGTTTTATTTATTTTTTTTTGTATGTAAAATAAGTGCAGTATTTTTTTTTATAATCAAGTGCAGTATTTTTTTTGTAAATCTTACTGCAGTAAAATAAAAAATAAAAATAAAAAAATTTGCTGCAGTTATTTATTGTTAATATGATGTAATGTATTCGGGTATTGAAAATTTGAAGACACGAAGAAAAACGAAGCAACCGGAACCGAGAACGAGCACCGTGCGCACCCTAGGACTGGATTGGGCTGCGCATGGCAATCCCAATCCTTGGTGGGCTGCGCACGGCAGCCTTGTGTGGCCTTATGGGCTGTGCAAGGCAGCCCCTTTGTGGGGTTGTGGGCTGTGCACGTCCATGGGAGGAGGCCGAGGGATGAGCGTATGGTTGATGGCCACCTGAAGATCTTGTATTCCTAACAATTGTAATTTACTTGCTTTTCTAGGATGGGCCAAAATTGTTGCTATTTAATTTTTTCTTAAATATTACAATATTTGTTGTTGTATGATAACATGACATTTTAGAATAGGAGTGCCACTCATATATCTCTTTTGGTATGAACATGCATTGAATGATTTAGGTATCTAATTGGCATCTAGATAACTTGGTAAAAATCATTCTTTGGGATTTAATCACACGCCTTAAATAATTGAGTGGGAGAAACTGTGCAAGAACGCCTATGGCCTCCAAGATTAGTTGAGTTTTATTATTTTTGGTAATCCCCCCAAGGGGCGTCCATAAATGGAATTTAACAATATACTTCCTTACAAGGATAGACTAGACAATTGACTTAAACGAAATCTACTCCCCAAAGAGGGATTTTCGTGAGAGAAAATTGAGGGTCGGTATCTTGGTAACACACTCAATGTAATTTTATTAATATCCTCCCAAGAGTTCTTGTTAATAAAAATTACAAGGCTAAAATTAAAAACGCTGGTTGTTATGTTAACAATTAGGTGGGACCTAGTCTAACTAGTAAATAGTGCGAACTCCCAAAGGAGGCGTAATATTTATGGGTGTTGGATCACCGTTGAATTTTTATGATTGAATTATTTATTTTAATTCAAGATAAATTTTTAAAAGTGCTATTATCATGATTATTTACATATATATGTTTTTGTTTTAATCAGAAATCATGACCCCATCACTTATGAACATCCTGAAAGATAACACCTTAACTGGAGATAACTACGTAACATGGAAAAGGAAAATTGGGTTGTTGCTGCAAAGTAAAAAAACATAAGTTTGTTCTGACCACTCCTAAACTACCCCTTCCTAATAATGAATCTAATATGATGCAAAGAGATGAGTATGAGCAGTGGAAGACTTCTGATGATATGGCAAAATGTTACAATATGGCCACTATCTCCGACGTGTTGCAACAACAACATGAAGGAATGGAGTCCGCTGCTAATATAATGATGTCTCTAGAGGAAATGTTTGCTATGAGGTCTAGGATGACTAAGAGAGAGGCAGTGACTGCTTTTATGAATCTTAGGATGAAACCTGGACAATCTGTGAAAGATCACATGATGAAAGTCATAGCACATCTCAATATTGCTGAACTAAATGGTGTTGAGATTGATGGTGAGACCAAAATTGATATGGTAGTTAACTCACTGTCAGATTCCTTTGATCAGTTCAAGTTGGACTACACCTTGAACAAAAGGGAATACACCTTGCAGGGCCTGATGCAAGATGTTCAAAGCGCTGAAAAGATCCTTGTGAAAAACAAAGGTCAAGAGATTCATTTGGTTGGTAAAGTTGCTACTGTTAAGACCCGTAAGAAGGTCAAGAAACAACAGAAGAAAAAGCAACTTGGGCCTACCAAGAAAGTAACCAAGATCAAAGGGAAATGATTCCTTTGTGGTGAAAAGGGACATTGGAAAAGAGATTGCCCAAAGTCCCAGAAAAAGAAGGAAGAAGGTAATGTTAATTATCTAGAAACATGTGTTCTGGCAGATTCTACTGATTCTTGGATCATAGACTCTGGAGCCACTAATCATGTTTGTTATTCCTTGCAGGGGTTTCAGGAAAAGAGAAGGTTGAATGAAGATGAAGTCAATTTGCGCTTGGGCAATGGAACGTTAGTGTCTGCAAGTGCAGTGGGAGATATTAGAGTTATTTTAGATTCTAGTAGGCATTTAGATTTAATAGACATTTATTATGTACCTCAATTCAAGAGGAATTTAATTTCAGTTTCTTGTTTAAATAAGTTTGGATATTCTGTTACTTTTAATAAAAATTTTATTATTAGTAAGAATGACAAAGTTGTTTGCAAAGGTACATTGGAAAATGGTTTATTCTTTTTGCATAGAAATATCTCTCACTCGTTAGACACAGAAATAACGGAACCTAATCATAAAAGAGTAAAATTATCAAAAGATGAAACCTATCTTTGGCATTTACGCCTAGGTCACATTAACCTTAATAGGATTAAAAGATTGGTATGTGACGGACCTTTAAGTGACTTAAAGGTTGATGATCTACCAACTTGTGAATCTTGTTTGGAAGGTAAAATGACCAAAAGGCCGTTCAATACCAAAGGTGCAAGAGCCACTGAATGTTTAGGACTAGTACACACTGATGTATGTGGTCCTATGAGCATTCAAGCTAGAGGTGGATATGAGTAATTCATCACCTTCACAGATGATTACTCAAAATTTGGTTACGTGTATCTCATGAGACATAAGTCGGATGCATTTGATATGTTCAAAGCATTCAAAGCTGAAGTAGAAAATCAGCTTGAGAAACATATAAAAATCTTGAGATCTGATCGTGGTGGAGAATATCTATCTGGAGAGTTTCAGCAATATCTTATTGATAATGGGATAGTTTCTCAGCTTTCTGCACCAGGTACACCTCAACAAAATGGGGTAGCAGAAAGGAGAAATAGGACTCTTTTAGAGATGGTTGATCAATGTTGAGTTATTCAACACTTCCTATTTCTTTTTGGGGATATGCTCTACAAATAGCAATATATATTCTAAACGATGTACCATCTAAATTTGTCCCTAAAACCCCACATGAATTGTGGACTGGGCGAAAGCCTAGTTTACAACACATGAGGATATTTGGTTGTCCTGCACATGTGTTGAAAGGAAAGACAGAAAAGATGGAGTCCCGTTCGGAAACATGTATATTTGTAGGGTATCCAAAAGGAACTAAAGGATATTATTTCTATAGTCCTTCTGATCTAAAAGTGTTTGTTTCAACAAATGCTTCATTTCTAGAAAAGGACTATATGAATAATTTTGTGCCTAAAAGTAGAATTGTCCTGAATGAGATGTCAGGAGATACAATTCCACAAGAGGTTTCACAACACAGCCAGCCCAATTGTAAGTTCCACTCCAACACAAGATCAACAACCTACCATTCTTCGTCGTAGTGGGAGGGTTAGAACACAACCCGAAAGATATATCGGTCTAGGACAATCTATTGAGAATCTCCCGGACGACGATGATCCCTCGACGTACAAGGAAGCTATGGAGGATGTTGATTGTCGTCATTGGCAAAAGGCAATGCAATCCGAGATTGAATCAATGTTCAATAACAAAGTCTGGTCCCTTGTAGACTTGCCTAAAGGGATAAAACCCATTGGGTGCAAGTGGGTATACAAGAGGAAAAGAGGTATGGATGGTAAGGTGGAAACCTTTAAAGCTAGACTAGTAGCTAAAGGTTATACACAGAAAGAAGGTATCGATTACGAGGAAACCTTCTCACCTGTGGCCATGCAGATAAGTTCTCTGGAACGGAAGATCCTCTAAGCCACCTAGAGAGCTTCGTTCAACAGATGGAGGTCCAGAACACTACCAGAGCAGCTATGTGCAGAATGTTTCCAACGACCTTGACCGACCATGCGAAAACCTGGTTCAGGAAATTGCCCGTTGGTAGCGTGGATTCTTTCACGAAATTATCAACCTATTTTTGCTCACAATTCCAAGGAGTCAAACCTCGCCCGAAAGATCCCATACACCTCCAATATGTGATCCAAGAATGGAGTGAAACTCTTCGATCGTACGTGGAACGATTTCATAAGGAGGTTATACAAATGGGAGTTTTCACTGAAAAAGAAACCCTCGCCAACTTCAGGCGAAACCTATGGGCAGGAAAGCTTTTCCGTTCCTTCGCCAAGAGACCTCCCAAGACTTATCAGGAGGCCTACGACTGGGCTCTTGAGTAGGTCGAGATCGGTGAACAACTCAAGGTCAAGATGGAACATGATGACATCAGAACGGTAAAGCGTCTAAAGAAAGAAGCCCCCAAATTTGAGCCAGTGCAGAAAACTCAGAATAAACCTCCCAACAGGTCGACCTATCGCCTCCCTACTCCTCTACATAGGCCAGAAAGATATCCAGCAAAATGAACCCCTCCCCGGGCTTCGCCGCCTCCCAGGACCGTGGCTCCAATAATGTTAGGAGGAAAAGGGTATGACTACTACACCCCTTTGAATGCTTCCAGGGAAACAGTCTACCTTACCATACGAGATAAAGGGTTACTCCAAAAGCCCGCTCCCATGAAGGCCCCAGTTGATAGGAGAAACTGGTACAAGTACTGCGACTTCCACGAAGACGTGGGCCATAACACCTCAAAGTGCTATAATTTGGGCAACCAGATTGAGGCCCTGATAAGGGGAGGATGCCTGATTGAGTTCTTACAACATGTCAGGGATAATATCAGAACTGGAAGGGAGGTACAAGCTAAAATCCGTGAGGACGCAGAAAAGAAGAAAGGGGAGCAGGCTGACTTAATGCAACAGATCCAGGTGATGCACACTATCAGCTGAGGTCCTACACTGGCTGGAGTTTCCAATAATTCCTGGAAAAACCACGCTAGAAAGGTTCCCCCCATCGGAGAAAGCCGAGGGTTCTTCGAAGTCAGCCAGAGCCCGACAAAGCCCTCCCAATCAGCACAGATCGTATTCACTGAAGCAGATGTCTTCAACACTGTGCAACCTTATGATGATCCTATGGTAATCACGATACACATCGCCAACTGTCTGGTCCATCGCGTGCTCGTGGATACAGGTAGCAGTGTAGATATCTTCTTCAAGGATACCCTGGAAAAATTGAACCTGAAGCAACGTTGTTACAACAGCTGTACCGCTCTGCTTTATGGTTTCACTGGGGACTCGATCATACCAGTGGGGTCAATGATCCTCCCAGTAATCATCGGGATCACCCCGCTCCAACAGAATGCTATGACTGACTTTGTTATGGTGGACACTCCATTGGCCTACAACGCCATCCTAGGGAGACCTTTCATGTCCTCCTTGAAGAGAGTCTTGTCCATATACCACAACGTCCTGAAATTCCTGGTTGGAACCAAAGTAGGAGAGGTACGCGGAGACCAGCAGGCAGCCAGGAAATGCTATGCAGTATCTGCAAATCCTACAGCCCTAGCGAAACAATGTGTACATGTGACATTAGTCCAGGAAGACATGGATACGTCCTGGATAATCCAGGAGGAGAAGGATCCTGCGAAGCATCCTTGGCCTCCGGAGAGCGAACCTATCATGCCCTACGAGGAAGAACGGAGTAAGGAATGGGCCAGCGGGCAACCCGTAGATAAACTAGAAGAGATACCTATCAGGAATGACGATCCCTCCAAGGTCGTCAAGGTCGGAGCCATCCTTGATCTAGAAGTAAAAAAAGGACTGATTGACCTTCTCAAGGAATTCAGCGACATCTTCGCCTGGAACCATGATGAAATGCCTGGAATCCCGGCATCGTTGGCCACCCACCGACTAGCAGTAGATCCAACAGTCAAGCCCGTCAAGTAGAAGAGGCGTCACTTCAACGTTGATAGGAATGCGGCGGTACAGGAAGAGGTAGATAAATTGATCAAAGCAGGGTTCGTTAGAGAAGTACGTTACCCCGAATGGATCGCCAACGTGGTCATGGTCACGAAGGCGAATGGGAAATGGCGTATGTGTGTCGATTACACCGACCTCAACCGGGCTTGTCTGAAAGACAGTTTTCCTCTACCAAAGATCGACCAGCTGGTTGACTCCACATCCGAAAATAAACTTTTGAGTTTTATGGACGCATTCTCAGGATACAACCAAATTAAAATGCACGCGGCTGACCAAGATAAGACCGGTTTCATTACTGGGCAGGGCTTATACTGCTACAAGGTGATGCCGTTTGGTTTGAAGAATACGAGGGCCACATACCAGCGGCTGGTTAACAAACTGTTCAAGCCCGAGATAGGAAGGACGATGGAAGTGTATATCGACGACATGATCACGAAATCCCCATCCACAAAGGGACATCAGGAAGACCTTCGCAAAACCTTCCTCATACCGAGGGAAAACCAGATGCATTTGAACCCCTCTAAATGTGCCTTTGGGGTAACGGCATGGAAGTTTCTAGGCTTCTTGGTTCATGAGAGAGGTATAGAAGCCAACCCAGAAAAAATCAAAGCTATCTTGGACCTGGAATCCCCGACCTCGCTCAAGCAAGTACAGATTCTGACTGGACGGGTGGCGGCACTCAACAGGTTTATCTCTCGCTCCACCGATAAATGTCTCCCTTTCTTCAAGGCCATCAAACAAGGGAAGAACATGAAATGGAGCCAGGAGAGCGAACAGGCATTTCAAGCTTTAAAAGAGTACCTAACAAGCCTCCCATTCTTAGTCAAGCCGGTTCTCGGAGATGAGTTACAGATCTACCTGGCCGTATCAGAAACTGCAGTAAGCGGGGCTTTGGCCAATGATTATAGCGACGATTTTCAAAGACCCATATACTATGTGAGTCATACTTTGACCAAATCAGAAAGGAATTACATTCTCCTGGAGAAGCTCGCTTAAGCTCTGGTGATCTCAGTGAGGAAACTCCGTCCCTATTTTCAAGCTCACACAATAGCAGTGGTGACAGACCAACCCCTCCGCCAATTCTTGCAAAGACCAGACGTGTGTCAGGAAGGCTAGTCTTATGGGCACTAGAGCTCACTCAGTTTGACCTAAAGTATAAGCCCCGGACAACGATTAAGGCACAGGCTTTGGCCGACTTCGTGGCAGAATTCTCAGCGATCCCAGATCCAGATGATCCCTCAGTATCAAATGAGGTCCCTCAGAAGATATCCGAAGTCAAAAATTGGCTGGAAGGCTGCAAGCCATGGATCCTCTTTTCAGATGGAGCATCTGGACGAGCCGGAGGAGGAGTTGGCATAGTTTTAATAGATCCGGAGGGGACTTAATTCTGTCACTGTTTCAGATTCGAGTTTAAAGGTACCAACAACGAAGCGGAATATGAAGCCCTCCTAGCCGGGATGAAGGTAGCCATTGAACTAAAGGCCGACTACCTGCAGATCAAGAGCGATTCATTGCTTGTTGTAAACCAGGTGACTGGGGTCTACCAAGCAAAAGGCGATAATATGGCTGCCTACCTAAATATAGCTCGGTTGCTAAAAAGCAAATTTAAGGAACTCAAGATCGATCAGGTGCCTCGAGACCAAAACCATCGCACAGATGTTCTGGCTAAAATAGCGGCGAACAGAGGCCAATCCCTACCAAGGGGAATTCCTCTCCAAGTAATCACCCAGCCAAGCATAGCCACAAATGGAGAAATTTGTTCCCTGGATCGCTTACCTTGCTGGATGGACCCAATTGTCGCCTACCTCCTTGAAGGAGAGCTTCCCGAAGGGCCTGACCAAGTCAGAAGAATTAAGAGACTCTCAGTTCAATACTGTATGGTGGATGGATACCTCTACAGGAGGGGCAGATCCCTCCCCTTACTTAGGTGCTTGCATCCCGATGATGCTAAGTGGGCATTGAGAGAGGTCCACTCTGGGGACTATGGGAACCATATAGTGGGGAAGCTTTAGCCTATCAGGTGCTTCGGATGGGGTACTATTTGCCGACCATCCATCAAGATGCAAAGAGTTTTGTGCAATCTTGTGAACCTTGTCAAAGAACTTCAAACTTCAACCACCAGCCACCCGAACGACTGTCGTCCCTCAGTTCACATTACCCCCTTGCCATGTTGGGAATCGACCTAATTGGGCCACTCCCTACCGTTCCCGGATAGATGAAACATGTTATCGTGGCTATCGACTACTTCACAAGATGGGTTGAGGCAGGACCACTTTCTTGAATAGTAGAAAAGAATACAACCAAGTTCATCAAGAATAACGTGGTATGCAGATTCGGGACCCTTCTCATCATTATAGCCGACCTAGGAAAGCAATTCGACAACGCCTGATTCAAAAACTTCTGCAAGGGATTGGGGATCGACCTCAGGCTCGCTTCAGTGGCTTATCCCCAGACTAACGGACTGGTAGAATCCACCAACAAGACTATCAAGAAACTTCTGAAAAAGAAGCTTCAGCAGAAGAAAGGTAAGTGGACCGAAGAGCAACCAGAAGTCCTTTGGGCATACCGGACTACAAAAAGAATAGCTACCAGGGAGAAACCTTACTCCCTGGCTTTCGGGGTTGAAGCAGTCCTCCCCATCGAGCATAAATTAACCTCGTTCAGGTTACAGCACTTTGAGCCCGAAAGTAACGAAGTCAAGCTCCGGGCAAATCTAGACCTCTTAGAAGAAAAACAAGACCGGGCAGTAGAGAAAGTAGTGATCTACTAGAGCAAGATCGCTAGATACTTCAACCAAAAGGTTAGAGCCCGAAAATTCAAGGAAGGGGATCTGGTACTTAGGAAAGTGACCCATAACACTCGAAAAAGGCCGGATGGAGTCCTAAGTCCAAATTGGGAAGGGCCATATTTGATAAAGCTAGTTGTTCCCAATGGAGCTTATAAACTTGAAGACATGGACGGACAACCCGTCGACCACACTTGGAATGTAGATCATTTGAGGAAATTCTACCCTTGAAAGGAGTTCTCAAGCAGACTACCCCAACTTAGTTTTCATTACAGACCCTAATAAAGATGTACTACATCTCGATCATCAATAAAGTCATTTTCCTTTTCTCTTCCATCTTTGTCTCCAACTATGTTCAACATTAGTGACTATACCTTTGTATGGGAATTCGACGTAAACCTCTCGAGACCAGGAAATAGCTCGATAGCCCTTCTGATGCCTTGGTCGGGCTACCACCCCCCAGAAGGATCTGAGTGTAAGAGCATAGTTGCCCTCCAGATCTCGAGACCAGGAAATAGCTCGATAGCCCTCCTGATGCCATGGTCGGGCTACCACTCCTAAGAAGGATATGAGTGTAAGAGCATAGTTGCGCTCCAGATCTCGAGCCCAGGAAATAGCTCGATAACCCTCCTGATGCCTTGGTCGGGCTACCACCCCAAAGAAGGATCTGAGTGTAAGAGCATAGTTGTCCTCCTGATCTCGAGACCAGGAAATAGCTCGATAGCCCTCATGATGCCTTGGTCGGGCTACCACCCTCAAGAAGGATCTGAGTGTAAGAGAATAGTTACCCTCCAGATCTCGAGACCCGAAAATAGCTCGATAGCCCTCTTGATGCCTCGGTCGGGCTAGCACCCTTAAGAAGGATCTGAGTGTAAAAGCATAGTTGCCCTCCAGATCTCGAGATTAGGAAATAGCTCGAAAGCCCTCCTGATGCCTTGGTCGGGCAACAACCCCCAAGAAGGATCTGAGTGTAAGAGCATAGTTACCCTCTAGATCTCGGGACCAGGAAATAGCTCGATAGCCCTTCCGATGCCTTGGTCGGGCTACCACCCCCCAGAAGAATCTGAGTGTAAGAGCATAGTTGCCCTCCAGATCTCGAGACCAGGAAATAGCTCGATAGCCTTCCTGATGCCTTGGTCGGGCTACCACCCCTAAGAAGGATCTGAGTGTAAGAGCATAGTTGCCCTCCAGATCTCGAGACCAGGAAACAGCTCGATAGCCCTCCTGATGCCTTGGTCGGGCTACCACCCCAAAGAAGGATCTGAGTGTAAGAGCATAGTTGCCCTCTAGATCCTGAGACCAGGAAATATCTCGATAGCCCTCATGATGCCTTGGTCGGGCTACCACCCCTAAGAAGGATCTGAGTGTAATAGAATAGTTACCCTCCAGATCTCGAGTCCAGGAAACAGCTCGATACCCCTCCTGATGCCTTGGTCGGGCTACCACCCCAAAGAAGGATCTGAGTGTAAGAGCATAGTTGCCCTCCAGATCTCGAGACCAGGAAATAGCTCGATAGCCCTCCTGATGCCTTGGTCGGGCTACCACCCCAAAGAAGGATCTGAGTGTAAGAGCATAGTTGCCCTCCAGATCTCGAGACCAGGAAATAGCTCGATAGCCCTCATGATGCCTTGGTCGGGCTACCACCCTCAAAAAGAATCTGAGTGTAAGAGCATAGTTGCCCTCCAGATCTCGAGACCCAGAAATAGCTCGATAGCCCTCTTGATGCCTTGGTCGGGCTAGCACCCCGTAGAAGGATCTGAGTGTAAGAGCATAGTTGCCCTCCAGATATCGAGATTAGGAAATAGCTCGATAGCCCTCATGATTCCTTGGTCGGGCTACCACCCGTAAGAAGGATCTGAGTGTAAGAGCATAGTTGCCCTACGGATCTCAAGACAAAGAAATAGCTCGATAGCCCTCCTGATGCTTTGGTCGGGCTACCACCCCCAAGAGGAATCTGAGTGTAAGAGCATAGTTGCCCTGCAGATCTCTAGACCAGGAAATAGCTCGATAGCCATCCTGATGCGTTGGTCGGGCTACCACCCCCAAAAAGGATCTGAGTGTAAGAGCATAGTTGCCCTCCAGATCTCGAGACCAGGAAATAGCTCGATAGCCTTCATGATGCCTTGGTCGGGCTACCAGCCCCAACAAGGATCTGAGTGTAAGAGCATAGTTGCCCTTCAGATCTCGAGACCAGAAAATAGCTTGATAGCCCTCCTTAAGCCTTGGTCGGGCTACCACCCCCAATAAGGATCTTAGTGTAAGTGCATAGTTTCCCTCCAGATCTCGAGACCAGGAAATAGCTCGATAGCCCTCCTGATGCCTTGGTCAAGCTATTACCCCCAAATAGGATCTGAGTGTAAGAGCATAGTTGCCCTTCAGATCTCAAGACCAGGAAATAGCTCGATAGCCCTTCTGATGCCTTGGTCGGGCTACCACCCCCAAGAAGGATCTGAGTGTAAGAGCATAGTTTCCCTTCAGATCTCGAGACCAGGAAATAGCTCGATAGCCCTCCTGATGCCTTGGTCGGGCTACCAACCTCAAAAAGGATCTGAGTGTAAGAGCATAGTTGCCCTCCAGATCTCGAGACCAGGAAATAGCTCGATAGCCCTCCTGATGCCTTTGTCGGGCTACCACCCCAAAGAAGGATCTGAGTGTAAGAGCATAGTTGCCCTCCAGATCTCGAGACCAAGAAATAGCTCGATAGCCCTCATGATGCCTTGGTCGGGCTACCACCCTCAAGAAGGATCTGAGTGTAAGAGCATAGTTGCCCTCCAGATCTCGAGACCAGGAAATAGCTCGATAGCCCTCTTGATGCCTTGGTCGGGCTACCACCCCTAAGAAGGATCTGAGTGTAAGAGCACAGTTGCCCTCCTGATCTTCAGACCAGGAAATAGCTCGATAGCCCTCCGGATGCCTTGGTCGAACTACCACCCCCAAGAAGGATCATAGTGTAAGAGCATAGTTGCCCTCCAGATCTCGAGACCAGGAAATAGCTCGATAGCCCTCCTGATGCCTTGGTCAAGCTATTACCCCCAAGAAGGATCTGAGTGTAAGAGCATAGTTGCCCTTCAGATCTCAAGACCAGGAAATAGCTCGATAGCCCTTCTGATGCCTTGGTCGGGCTATCACCCCCAAGAAGGATCTGAGTGTAAGAGCATAGTTGCCCTTAAGATCTCTAGACCAGGAAATAGCTCGATAGCCCTCCTTAAGCCTTGGTCGGGCTACCACCCCCAAGAAGGATCTTAGTGTAAGATTTTAGTTGCCCTCCAGATCTCGAGACAAGGAAATAGCTCGATAGCCCTCCTAATGCCTTGGTCGGGCTGTTACCCCCAAGAAGGATCTGAGTGTAAGAGCATAGTTGCCCTCCAGATCTCAAGACCAGGAAATAGCTCGATAGCCCTCCTGATGCCTTGGTCAAGCTATTACCCCCAAGAAGGATCTGAGTGTAAGAGCATAGTTGCCCTTCAGATCTCAAGACCAGGAAATAGCTCGATAGCCCTTCTGATGCCTTGGTCGGGCTATCACCCCCAAGAAGGATCTGAGTGTAAGAGCATAGTTTCCCTTCAGATATCGAGACCAGGAAATAGCTCGATAGCCCTCCTGATGCCTTTGTCGGGCTACCACCCCAAAGAAGGATCTGAGTGTAAGAGCATAGTTGCCCTCCAGATCTCGAGACCAGGAAATAGCTCGATAGCCCTCATGATGCCTTGGTCGGGCTACCACCCTCAAGAAGGATCTGAGTGTAAGAGCATAGTTGCCCTACAGATCTCGACACCAGGAAATAGCTCGATAGCCCTCTTGATGCCTTGGTCGGGCTACCACCCCTAAGAAGGATCTGACTGTAAGAGCACAGTTGCCCTCCTGATCTCGAGACCAGGAAATAGCTCGGTAACCCTCCTGATGCCTTGGTCGGGCTACCACCCCCAAGAAGTATCTGAGTGTAAGAGCATAGTTGCCCTCAAGATCTCGAGACCAGGAAATAGCTCGATAGCCCTCCTTAAGCCTTGGTCAGGCTACCACCCCCAAGAAGGATCTTAGTGTAAGATTTTAGTTGCCCTCCAGATCTCGAGACCAGGAAATAGCTCGATAGCCCTCCTAATGCCTTGGTCGGGCTGTTACCCCCAAGAAGGATCTGAGTGTAAGAGCATAGTTGCCCTCCAGATCTCAAGACCAGGAAATAGCTCGATAGCCCTCCTGATTCCTTGGTCGGGCTATCACCCCCAATAAGGATCTGGGAGTAAGAGCATAGTTGCCCTCCAGATCTCAAGACCATAAAATAGCTCCATGGCCCTTCTGATGCCTTGGTTGGGCTACCACCCCCCAGAAGGATCTTAGTGTAAAAGCATAGTTGCCTTCCAGATCTCGAGACCAGGAAATAGCTCGATAGCCATCCTGATGCCTTGGTCGGGCTATCACCCCTAAGAAGGATCTGAGTGTAAGAGCATAGTTGCCCCCCAGATCTCGAGACCAGGAAATAGCTCGATAGCCCTCCTGATGCCCTCGTCGGGCTACCACCCCCAAGAAAGATCTTAGTGTAAGAGCATAGTTGCCCTCCAGATCTCGAGACCAGGAAATAGCTCGATAGCCCTCCTGATGTCTTGGTCGGGCTACCACCCCCAAGAAGGATCTTAGTGTAAGAGCATAGTTGCCCTCCAGATCTCGAGACCAGGAAATAGCTCGATAGCCCTCCTTATGCCTTGGTCGGGCTACCACCCCTAAGAAGGATCTTAGCGTAAGAGCATAGTTGCCCTCCAGATCTCGAGACCAGGAAATAGCTCGGTAGCCCTCCTGATGACTTGGTCGGGCTATTACCCCAAAGAAGGATCTGAGTGTAAGAGCATAGTTGCCCTCCAGATCTTAAAACCAGGAAATAGCTCGATAGCCCTCCTGATGCCTTGGTCAGGCTATCACCCCAAGAAGGATCTGAGTGTAAGAGCATAGTTTCCCTTCAGATCTCGAGACCAGGAAATAGCTCGATATCCCTCCTTAAGCCTTGGTCAGGCTACCACCCTCAATATGGATCTGAGTGTAAGAGCATAGTTGCCCTCCAAATATCGAGACCAGGAAATAGCTCGATAGCCCTTTTGATGCCTTGGTCGGGCTATTACCCCCAAGAAGGATCTGGGTGTAAGAGCATAGTTGGCCTCAAGATCTCAAGACCATAAAATAGCTCGATGGCCCTTGCGATGCCTTAGTTGGGCTACCACCCCCCAGAAGGATCTGAGTGTAAGAGCATAGTTGCCCTCCAGATCTCGAGACCAGGAAATAGTTCGATAGCCCTCCTGATGCCTTGGTCGAGCTACCACCCCAAGAAGGATCTGAGTGTAAGAGCATAGTTGCCCCCCAGATCTCGAGACCAGGAAATAGCTCGATAGCCCTCCTGATGCCCTCGTCGGGCTACCACCCCCAAGAAGGATCTTAGTGTAAGAGCATAGTTGCCCTCCAGATCTCGAGACCAGGAAATAGCTCGATAGCCCTCCTGATGCCTTGGTCGGGCTACCAGCCCCAAGAAGGATCTTAGTGTAAGAGCATAGTTGCCCTCCAGATCTCGAGACCAGGAAACAGCTCGATAGCCCTCCTTAAGCCTTGGTCGGGCTACCACCCCTAAGAAGGATCTTAGTGTAAGAGAATAGTTGCCCTCCAGATCTCGAGACCATGAAATAGCTCGGTAGCCCTCCTGATCCCTTGGTCGGGCTTCCACCCCTAAGAAGGATCTGAGTGTAAGAGCATAGTTGCCCTCCAGATCTTGAGACCAGGAAATAGCTCCATAGCACTCCTGATGCCTTGGTCGGGCTACCACCCCAAGAAGGATCTGAGTGTAAGAGCATAGTTGCCCCCCAGATCTCGAGACCAGGAAATAGCTCGATAGCCCTCCTGATGCGTTGGTCGGGCTATCACCCCCAAGAAGTATCTGAGTGTAAGAGCATAGTTTCCCTTCATATCTCAAGACCAGGAAATAGCTCGACAGCCCTCCTGATGCCTTGGTCGGGCTACCACCCCTAAGAAGGATCTGAGTGTAAGAGCATAGTTTCCCTTCAGATCTCGAGACCAGGAAATAGCTCGATAGCCCTCCTTAAGCCTTGCTTGGGCTACCACCCTCAAGATGGATCTGAGTGTAAGAGCATAGTTGCCCTCCAGATCTCGAGACCAGGAAATAGCTCGATAGCCCTTTTGATGCCTTGGTCGGGCTACCACCCCTAAGAACGATCTGAGTGTAAGAGCATAGTTGCCCTCCAGATCTCGAGACCAGGAAATAGCTCGATAGCCCTCCTGATGCCTTGGTCGGGCTATTACCCCCAAGAAGGATCTAAGTGTAAGAGCATAGTTGCCCTCCAGATCTCAAGACCATAAAATAGCTCCACGGCCCTTCTGATGCCTTGGTTGGGCTACCACCCCCTAGAAGGATCTTAGTGTAAAAGCATAGTTTCCCTCCAGATCTCGAGACCAGGAAATAGCTCGATAGCCATCCTGATGCCTTGGTCGGGCTATCACCCCCAAGAAGGATCTGAGTGTAAGAGCATAGATTCCCTTCATATCTCGAGACCAGGAAATAGCTCGACAGCCCTCCTGATGCCTTGGTCGGGCTACCACCCCTAAGAAGGATCTGAGTGTAAGAGCATAGTTGCCCTCGAGATCTCAAGACCAGGAAATAGCTCGATAGCCCTCCTGATGCCTTGGTCGGGCTATTACCCCCAAGAAGGATCTGAGTGTAAGAGCATAGTTGCCCTCCAGATGTCAAGACCATAAAATAGCTCGATGGCCCTTCTGATGCCTTGGTTGGGCTATCACCCCCCCAGAAGGATCTGAGTGTAAGAGCATAGTTGCCCTCCAGATGTCGAGACCAGGAAATAGTTCGATAGCCCTTCTGATGCCTTGGTCGGGCTACCACCCCAAGAAGGATTTGAGTGTAAGAGCATAGTTGCCCCCCAGGTCTCGAGACCAGGAAATAGCTCGATAGCCCTCCTGATGCCCTCGTCGGGCTACCACCCCCAAGAAGGATCTTAGTGTAAGAGGATAGTTGCCCTCCAGATCTCGAGACCAGGAAATAACTCGATAGCCCTCCTGATGCCTTGGTCGGGCTACCACCCACAAGAAGGATCTTAGTGTAAGAGCATAGTTGCCCTCCAGATCTCGAGACCAGGAAATAGCTCGGTAACCCTCCTGATGCCTTGGTCGGGCTACCACCCCCAAGAAGTATCTGAGTGTAAGAGCATAGTTGCCCTGAAGATCTCGAGACCAGGAAATAGCTCGATAGCCCTCCTTAAGCCTTGGTCAGGCTACCACCCCCAAGAAGGATCTTAGTGTAAGATTTTAGTTGCCCTCCAGATCTCGAGACCAGGAAATAGCTCCATAGCCCTCCTAATGCCTTGGTCGGGCTGTTACCCCCAAGAAGGATCTGAGTGTAAGAGCATAGTTGCCCTCCAGATCTCAAGACCAGGAAATAGCTCGATAGCCCTCCTGATTCCTTGGTCGGGCTATCACCCCCAATAAGGATCTGGGAGTAAGAGCATAGTTGCCCTCCAGATCTCAAGACCATAAAATAGCTCCATGGCCCTTCTGATGCCTTGGTTGGGCTACCACCCCCCAGAAGGATCTTAGTGTAAAAGCATAGTTGCCCTCCAGATCTCGAGACCAGGAAATAGCTCGATAGCCATCCTGATGCCTTGGTCGGGCTATCACCCCTAAGAAGGATCTGAGTGTAAGAGCATAGTTGCCCCCCAGATCTCGAGACCAGGAAATAGCTCGATAGCCCTCCTGATGCCCTCGTCGGGCTACCACCCCCAAGAAAGATCTTAGTGTAAGAGCATAGTTGCCCTCCAGATCTCGAGACCAGGAAATAGCTCGATAGACCTCCTGATGTCTTGGTTGGGCTACCACCCCCAAGAAGGATCTTAGTGTAAGAGCATAGTTGCCCTCCAGATCTCGAGACCAGGAAATAGCTCGATAGCCCTCCTTATGCCTTGGTCGGGCTACCACCCCTAAGAAGGATCTTAGTGTAAGAGCATAGTTGCCCTCCAGATCTCGAGACCAGGAAATAGCTCGGTAGCCCTCCTGATGACTTGGTCGGGCTATTACCCCAAAGAAGGATCTGAGTGTAAGAGCATAGTTGCCCTCCAGATCTTAAAACCAGGAAATAGCTCGATAGCCCTCCTGATGCCTTGGTCAGGCTATCACCCCAAGAAGGATCTGAGTGTAAGAACATAGTTTCCCTTCAGATCTCGAGACCAGGAAATAGCTCGATAGCCCTCCTTAAGCCTTGGTCAGGCAACCACCCTCAATATGGATCTGAGTGTAAGAGCATAGTTGCCCTCCAAATCTCGAGACCAGGAAATAGCTCGATAGCCCTTTTGATGCCTTGGTCGGGCTATTACCCCCAAGAAGGATCTGGGTGTAAGAGCATAGTTGGCCTCAAGATCTCAAGACCATAAAATAGCTCGATGGCCCTTGCGATGCCTTAGTTGGGCTACCACCCCCCAGAAGGATCTGAGTGTAAGAGCATAGTTGCCCTCCAGATCTCGAGACCAGGAAATAGTTCGATAGCTCTCCTGATGCCTTGGTCGAGCTACCACCCCAAGATGGATCTGAGTGTAAGAGCATAGTTGCCCCCCAGATCTCGAGACCAGGAAATAGCTCGATAGCCATCCTGATGCCTTGGTCGGGCTATCACCCCTAAGAAGGATCTGAGTGTAAGAGCATAGTTGCCCCCCAGATCTCGAGACCAGGAAATAGCTCGATAGCCCTCCTGATGCCCTCGTCGGGCTACCACCCCCAAGAAAGATCTTAGTGTAAGAGCATAGTTGCCCTCCAGATCTCGAGACCAGGAAATAGCTCGATAGACCTCCTGATGTCTTGGTTGGGCTACCACCCCCAAGAAGGATCTTAGTGTAAGAGCATAGTTGCCCTCCAGATCTCGAGACCAGGAAATAGCTCGATAGCCCTCCTTATGCCTTGGTCGGGCTACCACCCCTAAGAAGGATCTTAGTGTAAGAGCATAGTTGCCCTCCAGATCTCGAGACCAGGAAATAGCTCGGTAGCCCTCCTGATGACTTGGTCGGGCTATTACCCCAAAGAAGGATCTGAGTGTAAGAGCATAGTTGCCCTCCAGATCTTAAAACCAGGAAATAGCTCGATAGCCCTCCTGATGCCTTGGTCAGGCTATCACCCCAAGAAGGATCTGAGTGTAAGAGCATAGTTTCCCTTCAGATCTCGAGACCAGGAAATAGCTCGATAGCCCTCCTTAAGCCTTGGTCAGGCAACCACCCTCAATATGGATCTGAGTGTAAGAGCATAGTTGCCCTCCAAATCTCGAGACCAGGAAATAGCTCGATAGCCCTTTTGATGCCTTGGTCGGGCTATTACCCCCAAGAAGGATCTGGGTGTAAGAGCATAGTTGGCCTCAAGATCTCAAGACCATAAAATAGCTCGATGGCCCTTGCGATGCCTTAGTTGGGCTACCACCCCCCAGAAGGATCTGAGTGTAAGAGCATAGTTGCCCTCCAGATCTCGAGACCAGGAAATAGTTCGATAGCTCTCCTGATGCCTTGGTCGAGCTACCACCCCAAGATGGATCTGAGTGTAAGAGCATAGTTGCCCCCCAGATCTCGAGACCAGGAAATAGCTCGATAGCCCTCCTGATGCCCTCGTCGGGCTACCACCCCCAAGAAGGATCTTAGTGTAAGAGCATAGTTGCCCTCCAGATCTCGAGACCAGGAAATAGCTCGATAGCCCTCCTGATGCCTTGGTCGGGCTACCACCCCCAAGAAGGATCTTAGTGTAAGAGCATAGTTGCCCTCCAGATCTCGAGACCAGGAAACAGCTCGATAGCCCTCCTTAAGCCTTGGTCGGGCTACCACCCCTAAGAAGGATCTTAGTGTAAGAGAATAGTTGCCCTCCAGATCTCGAGACCATGAAATAGCTCGGTAGCCCTCCTGATCCCTTGGTCGGGCTTCTACCCCTAAGAAGGATCTGAGTGTAAGAGCATAGTTGCCCTCCAGATCTTGAGACCAGGAAATAGCTCGATAGCACTCCTGATGCCTTGGTCGGGCTACCACCCCCAAGAAGGATCTTAGTGTAAAAGCATAGTTGCCCTCTAGATCTCAAGACCAGGAAATAGTTCGATAGCCCTCCTGATGCCTTGGTCGGGCTACCACCCCAAGAAGGATCTGAGTGTAAGAGCATAGTTGCCCCCCAGATCTCGAGACCAGGAAATAGCTCGATAGCCCTCCTGATGCCTTGGTCGGGCTATCACCCCCAAGAAGTATCTGAGTGTAAGAGCATAGTTTCCCTTCATATCTCAATACCAGGAAATAGCTCGACAGCCCTCCTGATGCCTTGGTCGGGCTACCACCCCTAAGAAGGATCTGAGTGTAAGAGCATAGTTTACCTTCAGATCTCGAGACCAGGAAATAGCTCGATAGCCCTCCTTAAGCCTTGCTTGGGCTACCACCCTCAAGATGGATCTGAGTGTAAGAGCATAGTTGCCCTCAAGATCTCGAGACCAGGAAATAGCTCGATAGCCCTCCTTAAGCCTTGGTCAGGCTACCATCCCCAAGAAGGATCTTAGTGTAAGATTTTAGTTGCCCTCCAGATCTCGAGACCAGGAAATAGCTCGATAGCCCTCCTAATGCCTTGGTCGGGCTGTTACCCCCAAGAAGGATCTGAGTGTAAGAGCATAGTTGCCCTCCAGATCTCAAGACCAGGAAATAGCTCGATAGCCCTCCTGATTCCTTGGTCGGGCTATCACCCCCAATAAGGATCTGGGAGTAAGAGCATAGTTGCCCTCCAGATCTCAAGACCATAAAATAGCTCCATGGCCCTTCTGATGCCTTGGTTGGGCTACCACCCCCCAGAAGGATCTTAGTGTAAAAGCATAGTTGCCCTCCAGATCTCGAGACCAGGAAATAGCTCGATAGCCATCCTGATGCCTTGGTCGGGCTATCACCCCTAAGAAGGATCTGAGTGTAAGAGCATAGTTGCCCCCCAGATCTCGAGACCAGGAAATAGCTCGATAGCCCTCCTGATGCCCTCGTCGGGCTACCACCCCCAAGAAAGATCTTAGTGTAAGAGCATAGTTGCCCTCCAGATCTCGAGACCAGGAAATAGCTCGATAGCCCTCCTGATGTCTTGGTTGGGCTACCACCCCCAAGAAGGATCTTAGTGTAAGAGCATAGTTGCCCTCCAGATCTCGAGACCAGGAAATAGCTCGATAGCCCTCCTTATGCCTTGGTCGGGCTACCACCCCTAAGAAGGATCTTAGTGTAAGAGCATAGTTGCCCTCCAGATCTCGAGACCAGGAAATAGCTCGGTAGCCCTCCTGATGACTTGGTCGGGCTATTACCCCAAAGAAGGATCTGAGTGTAAGAGCATAGTTGCCCTCCAGATCTTAAAACCAGGAAATAGCTCGATAGCCCTCCTGATGCCTTGGTCAGGCTATCACCCCAAGAAGGATCTGAGTGTAAGAGCATAGTTTCCCTTCAGATCTCGAGACCAGGAAATAGCTCGATAGCCCTCCTTAAGCCTTGGTCAGGCAACCACCCTCAATATGGATCTGAGTGTAAGAGCATAGTTGCCCTCCAAATCTCGAGACCAGGAAATAGCTCGATAGCCCTTTTGATGCCTTGGTCGGGCTATTACCCCCAAGAAGGATCTGGGTGTAAGAGCATAGTTGGCCTCAAGATCTCAAGACCATAAAATAGCTCGATGGCCCTTGCGATGCCTTAGTTGGGCTACCACCCCCCAGAAGGATCTGAGTGTAAGAGCATAGTTGCCCTCCAGATCTCGAGACCAGGAAATAGTTCGATAGCTCTCCTGATGCCTTGGTCGAGCTACCACGCCAAGATGGATCTGAGTGTAAGAGCATAGTTGCCCCCCAGATCTCGAGACCAGGAAATAGCTCGATAGCCCTCCTGATGCCCTCGTCGGGCTACCACCCCCAAGAAGGATCTTAGTGTAAGAGCATAGTTGCCCTCCAGATCTCGAGACCAGGAAATAGCTCGATAGCCCTCCTGATGCCTTGGTCGGGCTACCACCCCCAAGAAGGATCTTAGTGTAAGAGCATAGTTGCCCTCCAGATCTCGAGACCAGGAAACAGCTCGATAGCCCTCCTTAAGCCTTGGTCGGGCTACCACCCCTAAGAAGGATCTTAGTGTAAGAGAATAGTTGCCCTCCAGATCTCGAGACCATGAAATAGCTCGGTAGCCCTCCTGATCCCTTGGTCGGGCTTCTACCCCTAAGAAGGATCTGAGTGTAAGAGCATAGTTGCCCTCCAGATCTTGAGACCAGGAAATAGCTCGATAGCACTCCTGATGCCTTGGTCGGGCTACCACCCCCAAGAAGGATCTTAGTGTAAAAGCATAGTTGCCCTCTAGATCTCAAGACCAGGAAATAGTTCGATAGCCCTCCTGATGCCTTGGTCGGGCTACCACCCCAAGAAGGATCTGAGTGTAAGAGCATAGTTGCCCCCCAGATCTCGAGACCAGGAAATAGCTCGATAGCCCTCCTGATGCCTTGGTCGGGCTATCACCCCCAAGAAGTATCTGAGTGTAAGAGCATAGTTTCCCTTCATATCTCAAGACCAGGAAATAGCTCGACAGCCCTCCTGATGCCTTGGTCGGGCTACCACCCCTAAGAAGGATCTGAGTGTAAGAGCATAGTTTACCTTCAGATCTCGAGACCAGGAAATAGCTCGATAGCCCTCCTTAAGCCTTGCTTGGGCTACCACCCTCAAGATGGATCTGAGTGTAAGAGCATAGTTGCCCTCCAGATCTCGAGACCAGGAAATAGCTCGATAGCCCTTTTGATGCCTTGGTCGGGCTACCACCCCTAAGAACGATCTGAGTGTAAGAGCATAGTTGCCCTCCAGATCTCGAGACCAGGAAATAGCTCGATAGCCCTCCTGATGCCTTGGTCGGGCTATTACCCCCAAGAAGGATCTAAGTGTAAGAGCATAGTTGCCCTCCAGATCTCAAGACCATAAAATAGCTCCACGGCCCTTCTGATGCCTTGGTTGGGCTACCACCCCCTAGAAGGATCTTAGTGTAAAAGCATAGTTTCCCTCCAGATCTCGAGACCAGGAAATAGCTCGATAGCCATCCTGATGCCTTGGTCGGGCTATCACCCCCAAGAAGGATCTGAGTGTAAGAGCATAGTTTCCCTTCATATCTCGAGACCAGGAAATAGCTCGACAGCCCTCCTGATGCCTTGGTCGGGCTACCACCCCTAAGAAGGATCTGAGTGTAAGAGCATAGTTGCCCTCAAGATCTCAAGACCAGGAAATAGCTCGATAGCCCTCCTGATGCCTTGGTCGGGCTATTACCCCCAAGAAGGATCTGAGTGTAAGAGCATAGTTGCCCTCCAGATGTCAAGACCATAAAATAGCTCGATGGCCCTTCTGATGCCTTGGTTGGGCTATCACCCCCCCAGAAGGATCTGAGTGTAAGAGCATAGTTGCCCTCCAGATCTCGAGACCAGGAAATAGTTCGATAGCCCTTCTGATGCCTTGGTCGGGCTACCACCCCAAGAAGGATCTGAGTGTAAGAGCATAGTTGTTCCCCAGGTCTCGAGACCAGGAAATAGCTCGATAGCCCTCCTGATGCCCTCGTCGGGCTACCACCCCCAAGAAGGATCTTAGTGTAAGAGCATAGTTGCCCTCCAGATCTCGAGACCAGGAAATAGCTCGATAGCCCTCCTGATGTCTTGGTCGGGCTACCACGCCCAAGAAGGATCTTAGTGTAAGAGCATAGTTGCCCTCCAGATCTCGAGACCAGGAAATAGCTCGATAGCCCTCCTTAAGCCTTGGTCGGGCTACCACCCCTAAGAAGGATCTTAGTGTAAGAGCATAGTTGCCCTCCAGATCTCGAGACCAGGAAATAGCTCGATAGCCCTCCTGATGTCTTGGTCGGGCTACCACGCCCAAGAAGGATCTTAGTGTAAGAGCATAGTTTCCCTTCAGATCTCGAGACCAGGAAATAGCTCGATAGCCCTCCTTAAGCCTTGGTCAGGCTACCACCCTCAATATGGATCTGAGTGTAAGAGCATAGTTGCCCTCCAGATCTCGAGACCAGGAAATAGCTCGATAGCCCTTTTGATGCCTTGGTCGGGCTACCACCCCTAAGAACGATCTAAGTGTAAGAGCATAGTTGCCCTCCAGATCTCGAGACCAGGAAATAGCTCGATAGCCCTCCTGATGCCCTCGTCGGGCTACCACCCCCAAGAAGGATCTTAGTGTAAGAGCATAGTTGCCCTCCAGATCTCGAGACCAGGAAATAGCTCGATAGCCCTCCTGATGTCTTGGTCGGGCTACCACGCCCAAGAAGGATCTTAGTGTAAGAGCATAGTTGCCCTCCAGATCTCGAGACCATGAAATAGCTCGATAGCCCTCCTTAAGCCTTGGTCGGGCTATCACCCCTAAGAAGGATCTTAGTGTAAGAGCATAGTTGCCCTCCAGATCTCGAGACCAGGAAATAGCTCGGTAGCCCTCCTGATGCCTTGGTCGGGCTATTACCCCAAAGAAGGATCTGAGTGTAAGAGCATAGTTGCCCTCCAGATCTTAAAACCAGGAAATAGCTCGATAGCCCTCCTGATGCCTTGGTCAGGCTATCACCCCCAAGAAGGATCTGAGTGTAAGAGCATAGTTTCCCTTCAGATCTCGAGACCAGGAAATAGCTCGATAGCCCTCCTTAAGCCTTGGTCAGGCTACCACCCTCAATATGGATCTGAGTGTAAGAGCATAGTTGCCCTCCAGATCTCGAGACCAGGAAATAGCTCGATAGCCCTTTTGATGCCTTGGTCGGGCTACCACCCCTAAGAACGATCTAAGTGTAAGAGCATAGTTGCCCTCCAGATCTCGAGACCAGGAAATAGCTCGATAGCCCTCCTGATGCCCTCGTCGGGCTACCACCCCCAAGAAGGATCTTAGTGTAAGAGCATAGTTGCCCTCCAGATCTCGAGACCAGGAAATAGCTCGATAGCACTCCTGATGCCTTGGTCGGGCTACCACCCCCAAGAAGGATCTTAGTGTAAGAGCATAGTTTCCCTTCATATCTCGAGACCAGGAAATAGCTCGATAGCCCTCCTAATGCCTTGGTCGGGCTACCACCCCCAAGAAGGATCTTAGTGTAAGAGGATAGTTGCCCTCCAGATCTCGAGACCAGGAAATAACTCGATAGCCCTCCTGATGCCTTGGTCGGGCTACCACCCCCAAGAAGGATCTTAGTGTAAGAGCATAGTTGCCCTCCAGATCTCGAGACCAGGAAATAGCTCGGTAACCCTCCTGATGCCTTGGTCGGGCTACCACCCCCAAGAAGTATCTGAGTGTAAGAGCATAGTTGCCCTCAAGATCTCGAGACCAGGAAATAGCTCGATAGCCCTCCTTAAGCCTTGGTCAGCCTACCACCCCCAAGAAGGATCTTAGTGTAAGATTTTAGTTGCCCTCCAGATCTCGAGACCAGGAAATAGCTCGATAGCCCTCCTAATGCCTTGGTCGGGCTGTTACCCCCAAGAAGGATCTGAGTGTAAGAGCATAGTTTCCCTCCAGATCTCAAGACCAGGAAATAGCTCGATAGCCCTCCTGATTCCTTGGTCGGGCTATCACCCCCAATAAGGATCTGAGTGTAAGAGCATAGTTGCCCTCCAGATCTCAAGACCATAAAATAGCTCCATGGCCCTTCTGATGCCTTGGTTGGGCTACCACCCCCCAGAAGGATCTTAGTGTAAAAGCATAGTTGCCCTCCAGATCTCGAGACCAGGAAATAGCTCGATAGCCATCCTGATGCCTTGGTCGGGCTATCACCCCCAAGAAGGATCTGAGTGTAACAGCATAGTTTCCCTTCAGATCTCGAGACCAGGGAATAGCTCGATAGCCCTCCTTAAGCCTTGGTCAGGCTACCACCCTCAATATGGATCTGAGTGTAAGAGCATAGTTGCCCTCCAGATCTCGAGACCAGGAAATAGCTCGATAGCCCTTTTGATGCCTTGGTCGGGCTTCCACCCCTAAGAAGGATCTGAGTGTAAGAGCATAGTTGCCCCCCAGATCTCGAGACCAGGAAATAGCTCGATAGCCCTCCTGATGCCCTCGTCGGGCTACCACCCCCAAGAAGGATCTTAGTGTAAGAGCATAGTTGCCCTCCAGATCTCGAGACCAGGAAATAGCTCGATATCCCTCCTGATGTCTTGGTCGGTCTACCACCCCCAAGAAGGATCTTAGTGTAAGAGCATAGTTGCCCTCCAGATCTCGAGACCAGGAAATAGCTCGATAGCCCTCCTTAAGCCTTGGTCGGGCTACCACCCCTAAGAAGGATCTTAGTGTAAGAGCATAGTTGCCCTCCAGATCTCGAGACCAGGAAATAGCCCGGTAGCCCTCCTAATGCCTTGGTCGGGCTATTACCCCAAAGAAGGATCTGAGTGTAACAGCATAGTTGCCCTCCAGATCTTAAAACCAGGAAATAGCTCGATAGCCCTCCTGATGCCTTGGTCAGGCTATCACCCCCAAGAAGGATCTGAGTGTAAGAGCATAGTTGCCCTCCAGATCTCAAGACCAGGAAATAGCTCGATAGCCCTCCTGATGCCTTGGTCGGGCTATTACCCCCAAGAAGGATCTGAGTGTAAGAGCATAGTTGCCCTCAAGATCTCAAGACCATAAAATAGCACGATGGCCTTTCCGATGCCTTAGTTGGGCTACCACCCCCCAGAAGGATCTTAGTGTAAGAGCATAGTTGCCCTCCAGATCTCGAGACCAGGAAATAGCTCGGTAACCCTCCTGATGCCTTGGTCGGGCTACCACCCCAAGAAGTATCTGAGTGTAAGAGCATAGTTGCCCTCAAGATCTCGAGACCAGGAAATAGCTCGATAGCCCTCCTTAAGCCTTGCTCAGGCTACCACCCCCAAGAAGGATCTTAGTGTAAGATTTTAGTTGCCCTCCAGATCTCGAGACCAGGAAATAGCTCGATAGCCCTCCTAATGCCTTGGTCGGGCTGTTACCCCCAAGAAGGATTTGAGTGTAAGAGCATAGTTGCCCTCCAGATCTCAAGACCAGGAAATAGCTCGATAGCCCTCCTGATTCCTTGGTCGGGCTATCACCCCCAATAAGGATCTGAGTGTAAGAGCATAGTTGCCCTCCAGATCTCAAGACCATAAAATAGCTCCATGGCCCTTCTGATGCCTTGGTTGTGCTACCACCCCCCAGAAGGATCTTAGTGTAAAAGCATAGTTGCCCTCCAGATCTCGAGACCAGGAAATAGCTCGATAGCCATCCTGATGCCTTGGTCGGGCTATCACCCCCAAGAAGGATCTGAGTGTAACAGCATAGTTTCCCTTCAGATCTCGAGACCAGGGAATAGCTCGATAGCCCTCCTTAAACCTTGGTCAGGCTACCACCCTCAATATGGATCTGAGTATAAGAGCATAGTTGCCCTCCAGATCTCGAGACCAGGAAATAGCTCGATAGCCCTTTTGATGCCTTGGTCGGGCTTCCACCCCTAAGAAGGATCTGAGTGTAAGAGCATAGTTGCCCCCCAGATCTCGAGACCAGGAAATAGCTCGATAGCCCTCCTGATGCCCTCGTCGGGCTACCACCCCCAAGAAGGATCTTAGTGTAAGAGCATAGTTGCCCTCCAGATCTCGAGACCAGGAAACAGCTCGATATCCCTCCTGATGTCTTGGTCGGGCTACCACCCCTAAGAAGGATCTTAGTGTAAGAGCATAGTTGCCCTCCAGATCTCGAGACCAGGAAATAGCTCGATAGCCCTCCTTAAGCCTTGGTCGGGCTACCACCCCTAAGAAGGATCTTAGTGTAAGAGCATAGTTGCCCTCCAGATCTCGAGACCAGGAAATAGCTCGGTAGCCCTCCTGATGCCTTGGTCGGGCTATTACCCCAAAGAAGGATCTGAGTGTAACAGCATAGTTGCCCTCCGGATCTTAAAACCAGGAAATAGCTCGATAGCCCTCCTGATGCCTTGGTCAGGCTATCACCCCCAAGAAGGATCTGAGTGTAAGAGCATAGTTGCCCTCCAGATCTCAAGACCAGGATATAGCTCGATAGCCCTCCTGATGCCTTGGTCGGGCTATTACCCCCAAGAAGGATCTGAGTGTAAGAGCATAGTTGCCCTCAAGATCTCAAGACCATAAAATAGCACGATGGCCCTTCCGATGCCTTAGTTGGGCTACCACCCCCCAGAAGGATCTGAGTGTAAGAGCATAGTTGCCCTCCAGATCTCGAGACCAGGAAATAGTTCGATAGCCCTCCTGATGCCTTGGTCGAGCTACCACCCCAAGAAGGATCTGAGTGTAAGAGCATAGTTGCCCCCCAGATCTCGAGACCAGGAAATAGCTCGATAGCCCTCCTGATGCCCTCGTCGGGCTACCACCCCCAAGAAGGATCTTAGTGTAAGAGCATAGTTGCCCTCCAGATCTCGAGACATGGAAATAGCTCGATATCCCTCCTGATGTCTTGGTCGGGCTACCACCCCCAAGAAGGATCTTAGTGTAAGAGCATAGTTGCCCTCCAGATCTCGAGACCAGGAAATAGCTCGATAGCCCTCCTTAAGCCTTGGTCGGGCTACCACCCCTAAGAAGGATCTTAGTGTAAGAGCATAGTTGCCCTCCAGATCTCGAGACCAGGAAATAGCTCGGTAGCCCTCCTGATGCCTTGGTCGGGCTATTACCCCAAAGAAGGATCTGAGTGTAACAGCATAGTTGCCCTCCAGATCTTAATACCAGGAAATAGCTCGATAGCCCTCCTGATGCCTTGGTCAGGCTATCACCCCCAAGAAGGATCTGAGTGTAAGAGCATAGTTGCCCTCCAGATCTCAAGACCAGGAAATAGCTCGATAGCCCTCCTGATGCCTTGGTCGGGCTATTACCCCCAAGAAGGATCTGAGTGTAAGAGCATAGTTGCCCTCAAGATCTCAAGACCATAAAATAGCACGATGGCCCTTCGGATGCCTTAGTTGGGCTACCACCCCCCAGAAGGATCTGAGTGTAAGAGCATAGTTGCCCTCCAGATCTCGAGACCAGGAAATAGTTCGATAGCCCTCCTGATGCCTTGGTCGAGCTACCACCCCAAGAAGGATCTGAGTGTAAGAGCATAGTTGCGCCCCAGATCTCGAGACCTGGAAATAGCTCGATAGCCCTCCTGATGCCCTCGTCGGGCTACCACCCCCAAGAAGGATCTGAGTGTAAGAGCATAGTTGCCCTCCAGATCTCGAGACCAGGAAATAGCTCGATAGCCCTCATTAAGCCTTGGTCTGGCTACCACCCCTAAGAAGGATCTTAGTGTAAGAGCATAGTTGCCCTCCAGATCTCGAGACCATGAAATAGCTCGGTAGCCCTCCTGATGCCTTGGTCGGGCTTCCACCCCTAAGAAGGATCTGAGTGTAAGAGCATAGTTGCCCTCCAGATCTTGAGACCAGGAAATAGCTCGATAGCACTCCTGATGCCTTGGTCGGGCTACCACCCCCAAGAAGGATCTTAGTGTAAAAGCATAGTTGCCCTCCAGATCTCAAGACCAGGAAATAGTTCGATAGCCCTCCTGATGCCTTGGTCGGGCTACCACCCCAAGAAGGATCAGAGTGTAAGAGCATAGTTGCCCCCCAGATCTCGAGACCAGGAAATAGCTCGATAGCCCTCCTGATGCCCTCGTCGGGCTACCACCCCCAAGAAGGATCTTAGTGTAAGAGCATAGTTGCCCTCCAGATCTCGAGACCAGGAAATAGCTCGATAGCCATCCTGATGCCTTGGTCGGGCTATCACCCCCAAGAAGTATCTGAGTGTAAGTGCATAGTTTCCCTTCATATCTCGAGACCAGGAAATAGCTCGACAGCCCTCCTGATGCCTTGGTCGGGCTACCACCCCTAAGAAGGATCTGAGTGTAAGAGCATAGTTTCCCTTCAGATCTCGAGACCAGGAAATAGCTCGATAGCCCTCCTTAAGCCTTGCTTGGGCTACCACCCTCAAGATGGATCTGAGTGTAAGAGCATAGTTGCCCTCCAGATCTCGAGACCAGGAAATAGCTCGATAGCCCTTTTGATGCCTTGGTCGGGCTACCACCCCTAAGAACGATCTGAGTGTAAGAGCATAGTTGCCCTCCAGATCTCGAGACCAGGAAATAGCTCGATAGCCCTCCTGATGCCTTGGTCGGGCTATTACCCCCAAGAAGGATCTGAGTGTAAGAGCATAGTTGCCCTCCAGATCTCAAGACCATAAAATAGCTCCACGGCCCTTCTGATGCCTTGGTTGGGCTACCACCCCCTAGAAGGATGTTAGTGTAAAAGCATAGTTGCCCTCCAGATCTCGAGACCAGGAAATAGCTCGATAGCCATCCTGATGCCTTGGTCGGGCTATCACCCCCAAGAAGGATCTGAGTGTAAGAGCATAGTTTCCCTTCATATCTCGAGACCAGGAAATAGCTCGACAGCCCTCCTGATGCCTTGGTCGGGCTACCACCCCTAAGAAGGATCTGAGTGTAAGAGCATAGTTGCCCTCCAGATCTCAAGACCAGGAAATAGCTCGATAGCCCTCCTGATGCCTTGGTCGGGCTATTACCCCCAAGAAGGATCTGAGTGTAAGAGCATAGTTGCCCTCCAGATGTCAAGACCATAAAATAGCTCGATGGCCCTTCTGACGCCTTGGTTGGGCTACCACCCCCCCAGAAGGATCTGAGTGTAAGAGCATAGTTGCCCTCCAGATCTCGAGACCAGGAAATAGTTCGATAGCCCTTCTGATGCCTTGGTCGGGCTACCACCCCAAGAAGGATCTGAGTGTAAGAGCATAGTTGCCTCCCAGATCTCGAGACCAGGAAATAGCTCGATAGCCCTCCTGATGCCCTCGTCGGGCTACCACCCACAAGAAGGATCTTAGTGTAAGAGCATAGTTGCCCTCCAGATCTCGAGACCAGGAAATAGCTCAATAGCCCTCCTGATGTCTTGGTCGGGCTACCACCCCCAAGAAGGATCTTAGTGTAAGAGCATAGTTGCCCTCCAGATCTTGAGACCAGGAAATAGCTCGATAGCCCTCCTTAAGCCTTGGTCGGGCTACCACCCCTAAGAAGGATCTTAGTGTAGGAGCATAGTTGCCCTCCAGATCTCGAGACCAGGAAATAGCTCGGTAGCCCTCCTGATGCCTTGGTCGGGCTATTACCCCAAAGAAGGATCTGAGTGTAAGAGCATAGTTGCCCTCCAGATCTTAAAACCTGGAAATAGCTCGATAGCCCTCCTGATGCCTTGGTCGGGCTACCACCCCCTAGAAGGATCTTAGTGTAAAAGCATAGTTGCCCTCCAGATCTCGAGACCAGGAAATAGCTCGATAGCCATCCTGATGCCTTGGTCGGGCTATCACCCCCAAGAAGGATCTGAGTGTAAGAGCATAGTTGCCCTCCAGATCTTGAGACCAGGAAATAGCTCGATAGCCCTCCTTAAGCCTTGGTCGGGCTACCACCCCTAAGAAGGATCTTAGTGTAGGAGCATAGTTGCCCTCAAGATCTCGAGACCAGGAAATAGCTCGATAGCCCTTTTGATGCCTTGGTCGGGCTATTACCCCCAAGAAGGATCTGAGTGTAAGAGCATAGTTGCCCTCCAGATCTCAAGACCATAAAATAGCTCCATGGCCCTTCTGATGCCTTGGTTGGGCTACCACCCCCTAGAAGGATCTTAGTGTAAAAGCATAGTTGCCCTCCAGATCTCGAGACCAGGAAATAGCTCGATAGCCATCCTGATGCCTTGGTCGGGCTATCACCCCCAAGAAGGATCTGAGTGTAAGAGCATAGTTTCCCTTCATATCTCGAGACCAGGAAATAGCTCGATAGCCCTCCTAATGCCTTGGTCGGGCTACCACCCCCAAGAAGGATCTTAGTGTAAGAGGATAGTTGCCCTCCAGATCTCGAGACCAGGAAATAACTCGATAGCCCTCCTGATGCCTTGGTCGGGCTACCACCCCCAAGAAGGATCTTAGTGTAAGAGCATAGTTGCTCTCCAGATCTCGAGACCAGGAAATAGCTCGGTAACCCTCCTGATGCCTTGGTCGGGCTACCACCCCCAAGAAGTATCTGAGTGTAAGAGCATAGTTGCCCTCAAGATCTCGAGACCAGGAAATAGCTCGATAGCCCTCCTTAAGCCTTGGTCAGGCTACCACCCCCAAGAAGGATCTTAGTGTAAGATTTTAGTTGCCCTCCAGATCTCGAGACCAGGAAATAGCTCGATAGCCCTCCTAATGCCTTGGTCGGGCTGTTACCCCCAAGAAGGATCTGAGTGTAAGAGCATAGTTGCCCTCCAGATCTCAAGACCAGGAAATAGCTCGATAGCCCTCCTGATTCCTTGGTCGGGCTATCACCCCCAATAAGGATCTAAGTGTAAGAGCATAGTTGCCCTCCAGATCTCAAGACCATAAAATACCTCCATGGCCCTTCTGATGCCTTGGTTGGGCTACCACCCCCCAGAAGGATCTTAGTGTAAGAGAATGTTGCCCTCCAGATCTCGAGACCAGGAAATAGCTCGATAGCCATCCTGATGCCTTGGTCGGGCTATCACCCCCAAGAAGGATCTGAGTGTAACAGCATAGTTTCCCTTCATATCTCGAGACCAGGAAATAGCTCGACAGCCCTCCTGATGCCTTGGTTGGGCTACCACCCCCCAGAAGGATCTTAGTGTAAGAGCATAGTTGCCCTTCATATCTCGAGACCAGGAAATAGCTCGATAGCCCTCCTGATGCCTTGGTCAGGCTATTACCCCCAAGAAGGATCTTCGTGTAAGAGCATAGTTACCCTTCATATCTCGAGACCAGGAAATAGCTCGATAGCCCTCCTAATGCCTTGGTCGGGCTACCACCCCCAAGAAGGATCTTAGTGTAAGAGGATAGTTGCCCTCCAGATCTCGAGTCCAGGAAATAACTCGATAGCCCTCCTGATGCCTTCGTCGGGCTACCACCCCCAAGAAGGATCTTAGTGTAAGAGCATAGTTGCCCTCCAGATCTCGAGACCAGGAAATAGCTCGGTAGCCCTCCTGATGCCTTGGTCGGGCTACCACCCCCAAGAAGTATCTGAGTGTAAGAGCATAGTTGCCCTCAAGATCTCGAGACCAGGAAATAGCTCGATAGCCTTCCTTAAGCCTTGGTCGGGCTACCACCCCCAAGAAGAATCTTAGTGTAAGATTTTAGTTGCCCTCCAGATCTCGAGACCAGGAAATAGCTCGATAGCCCTCCTAATGCCTTGGTCGGGCTGTTACCCCCAAGAAGGATCTGAGTGTAAGAGCATAGTTGCCCTCCAGATCTCAAGACCAGGAAATAGCTCGATAGCCCTCCTGATTCCTTGGTCGGGCTATCACCCCCAATAATGATCTGAGTGTAAGAGCGTAGATGCCCTTCAGATCTCAAGACCATAAAATAGCTCTATGGCCCTTCTGATTCCTTGGTTGGGCTACCACCCCCCAGAAGGATCTTAGTGTAAAAGCATAGTTGCCCTCCAGATCTCGAGACCAGGAAATAGCTCGATAGCCATCCTGATGCGTTGGTCGGGCTATCACCCCCAAGAAGGATCTGAGTGTAAGAGCATAGTTTCCCTTCATATCTCGAGACCAGGAAATAGCTCGACAGCCCTCCTGATGCCTTGGTCGGGCTACCACCCCTAAGAAGGATCTGAGTGTAAGAGCATAGTTGCCCTCCAGATCTCAAGACCAGGAAATAGCTCGATAGCCATCCTGATGCCTTGGTCTGGCTATCACCCCCAAGAAGGATCTGAGTGTAAGAGCATAGTTACCCTTCATATCTCGAGACCAAGAAATAGCTCGATAGCCCTCCTAATGCCTTGGTCGGGCTACCACCCCCAAGAAGGATCTTAGTGTAAGAGGATAGTTGCCCTCCAGATCTCGAGACCAGGAAATAACTCGAAAGCCCTCCTGATGCCTTGGTCGGGCTACCACCCCCAAGAAGGATCTTAGTGTAAGAGCATAGTTGCCCTCCAGATCTCGAGACCAGGAAATAGCTCGGTAGCCCTCCTGATGCCTTGGTCGGGCTACCACCCCCAAGAAGTATCTGAGTGTAAGAGCATAGTTGCCCTTAAGATCTCGAGACCAGGAAATAGCTCGATAGCCCTCCTTAAGCCTTGGTCGGGCTACCACACCTAAGAAGGATCTTAGTGTAAGATTTTAGTTGCCCTCCAGATCTCGAGACCAGGAAATAGCTCGATAGCCCTCCTAATGCCTTGGTCGGGCTGTTACCCCCAAGAAACATCTGAGTGTAAGAGCATAGTTACCCTCCAGATCTCAAGACCAGGAAATAGCTCGATAGCCCTCCTGTTTCCTTGGTCGGGCTATCACCCCCAATAATGATCTGAGTGTAAGAGCATAGTTGCCCTCCAGATCTCAAGACCATAAAATAGCTCCATGGCCCTTCTGATTCCTTGGTTGGGCTACCACCCCCCAGAAGGATCTTAGTGTAAAAGCATAGTTGCCCTCCAGATCTCGAGACCAGGAAATAGCTCGATAGCCATCCTGATGCGTTGGTCAGGCTATCACCCTCAAGATGGATCTGAGTGTAAGAGCATAGTTGCCCTCCAGATCTCGAGACCAGGAAATAGCTCGATAGCCCTTTTGATGCCTTGGTCGGGCTTCCACCCCTAAGAAAGATCTGAGTGTAAGAGCATAGTTGCCCTCCAGATCTCGAGACCAGGAAATAGCTCGATAGCCCTTTTGATGCCTTGGTCGGGCTTCCACCCCTAAGAAGAATCTGAGTGTAAGAGCAAAGTTGCCCTCCAGATCTCGAGACCAGGAAATAGCTCGATAGCACCCCTGATTCCTTGGTCGGGCTACCACCCCCAAGAAGGATCTTAGTGTAAGAGCATAGTTGCCCTCCAGATCTCGAGACCAGGAAATAGCTCGGTAGCCCTCATGATGCCTTGGTCGGGCTACCACCCCCAAGAAGGATCTTAGTGTAAGAGCATAGTTGCCCTCCAGATCTCGAGACCAGGAAATAGCTCGGTAGCCCTCCTGATGCCTTGGTCGGGCTACCACCCCCAAGAAGTATCTGAGTGTAACAGCATAGTTGCCCTCAAGATCTCGAGACCAGGAAATAGCTCGATAGCCATCCTGATGCCTTGGTCGGGCTATCACCCCCAAGAAGGATCTGAGTGTAACAGCATAGTTTCCCTTCATATCTCGAGACCAGGAAATAGCTCGACAGCCCTCCTGATGCCTTGGTCGAGCTACCACCCCTAAGAAGGATCTGAGTGTAAGAGCATAGTTTCCCTTCAGATCTCGAGACCAGGAAATAGCTCGATAGCCCTTCTTAAGCCTTGCTTGGGCTACCACCCTCAAGATGGATCTGAGTGTAAGAGCATAGTTGCCCTCCAGATCTCGAGACCAGGAAATAGCTCGATAGCCCTTTTGATGCCTTGGTCGGGCTACCACCCCTAAGAACGATCTGAGTGTAAGAGCATAGTTGCCCTCCAGATCTCGAGACCAGGAAATAGCTCGATAGCCCTACTGATGCCTTGGTCGGGCTATTACCCCCAAGAAGGATCTGAGTGTAAGAGCATAGTTGCCCTCCAGATCTCAAGACCATAAAATAGCTCCATGGCCCTTCTGATGCCTTGGTTGGGCTACCACCCCCTAGAAGGATCTTAGTGTAAAAGCATAGTTGCCCTCCAGATCTCGAGACCAGGAAATAGCTCGATAGCCATCCTGATGCCTTGGTCGGGCTATCACCCCCAAGAAGGATCTGAGTGTAAGATCATAGTTACCCTTCATATCTCGAGACCAGGAAAATAGCTCGATAGCCCTCCTAATGCCTTGGTCGGGCTACCACCCCCAAGAAGGATCTTAGTGTAAGAGGATAGTTGCCCTCCAGATCTCGAGACCAGGAAATAACTCGATAGCCCTCCTGATGCCTTGGTCGGGCTACCACCCCCAAGATTGATCTTAGTGTAAGAGCATAGTTGCCCTCCAGATCTCGAGACCAGGAAATAGTTCGGTAGCCCTCTAGATGCCTTGGTCGGGCTACCACCCCCAAGAAGTATCTGAGTGTAAGAGCATAGTTGCCCTCAAGATCTCGAGACCAGGAAATAGCTCGATAGCCCTCCTTAAGCATTGGTCGGGCTACCACCCCCAAGAAGGATCTTAGTGTAAGATTTTAGTTGCCCTCCAGATCTCGAGACCAGGAAATAGCTCGATAGCCCTCCTAATGCCTTGGTCGGGCTGTTACCCCCAAGAAGGATCTGAGTGTAAGAGCATAGTTGCCCTCCAGATCTCAAGACCAGGAAATAGCTCGATAGCCCTCCTGATTCCTTGGTCGGGCTATCACCCCCAATAATGATCTGAGTGTAAGAGCGTAGATGCCCTCCAGATCTCAAGACCATAAAATAGCTCCATGGCCCTTCTGATTCCTTGGTTGGGCTACCACCCCCCAGAAGGATCTTAGTGTAAAAGCATAGTTGCCCTCCAGATCTCGAGACCAGGAAATAGCTCGATAGCCATCCTGATGCGTTGGTCGGGCTATCACCCCCAAGAAGGATCTGAGTGTAAGAGCATAGTTTCCCTTCATATCTCGAGACCAGGAAATAGCTCGACAGCCCTCCTGATGCCTTGGTCGGGCTACCACCACTAAGAAGGATCTGAGTGTAAGAGCATAGTTGCCCTCCAGATCTCAAGACCAGGAAATAGCTCGATAGCCATCCTGATGCCTTGGTCGGGCTATCACCCCCAAGAAGGATCTGAGTGTAAGAGCATAGTTACCCTTCATATCTCGAGACCAGGAAATAGCTCGATAGCCCTCCTAATGCCTTGGTCGGGCTACCACCCCCAAGAAGGATCTTAGTGTAAGAGGATAGTTGCCCTCCAGATCTCGAGACCAGGAAATAACTCGATAGCCCTCCTGATGCCTTGGTCGGGCTACCACCCCCAAGAAGGATCTTAGTGTAAGAGCATAGTTGCCCTCCAGATCTAGAGACCAGGAAATAGCTCGGTAGCCCTCCTGATGCCTTGGTCGGGCTACCACACCCAAGAAGTATCTGAGTGTAAGAGCATAGTTGCCCTCAAGATCTCGAGACCAGGAAATAGCTCGATAGCCTTCCTTAAGCCTTGGTCGGGCTACCACCCCCAAGAAGGATCTTAGTGTAAGATTTTAGTTGCCCTGCAGATCTCGAGACCAGGAAATAGCTCGATAGCCCTCCTAATGCCTTGGTCGGGCTGTTACCCCCAAGAAACATCTGAGTGTAAGAGCATAGTTGCCCTCCAGATCTCAAGACCAGGAAATAGCTCGATAGCCCTCCTGATTCCTTGGTCGGGCTATCACCCCCAATAATGATTCGAGTGTAAGAGCATAGTTGCCCTCCAGATCTCAAGACCATAAAATAGCTCCATGGCCCTTCTGATTCCTTGGTTGGGCTACCACCCCCCAGAAGGATCTTAGTGTAAAAGCATAGTTGCCCTCCAGATCTCGAGACCAGGAAATAGCTCGATAGCCATCCTGATGCGTTGGTCAGGCTATCACCCTCAAGATGGATCTGAGTGTAAGAGCATAGTTGCCCTCCAGATCTCGAGACCAGGAAATAGCTCGATAGCCCTTTTGATGCCTTGGTCGGGCTTCCACCCCTAAGAAGGATCTGAGTGTAAGAGCATAGTTGCCCTCCAGATCTCGAGACCAGGAAATAGCTCGATAGCCCTTTTAATGCCTTGGTCGGGCTTCCACCCCTAAGAAGAATCTGAGTGTAAGAGCATAGTTGCCCTCCAGATCTCGAGACCAGGAAATAGCTCGATAGCACCCCTGATGCCATGGTCGGGCTACCACCCCCAAGAAGGATCTTAGTGTAAAAGCATAGTTGCCCTCCAGATCTCAAGACCAGGAAATAGCTCGATAGCCATCCTGATGCCTTGGTCGGGCTATCACCCCCAAGAAGGATCTGAGTGTAAGAGCATAGTTTCCTTTCATATCTCGAGACCAGGAAATAGCTCGACAGCCCTCCTGATGCCTTGGTCGGGCTACCACTCCTAAGAAGGATCTGAGTGTAAGAGCATAGTTGCCCTCCCGATCTCAAGACCAGGAAATAGCTCGATAGCCCTCCTGATGCCTTGGTCGGGCTATTACCCCCAAGAAGGATCTGAGTGTAAGAGCATAGTTGCCCTCCGGATCTCAAGACCATAAAATAGCTCCATGGCCCTTCTGATGCCTTGGTTGGGCTACCACCCCCTAGAAGGATCTTAGTGTAAACGCATAGTTTCCCTTCATATCTCGAGACCAGGAAATAGCTGGACAGCCCTCCTGATGCCTTGGTCGGGCTACCACCCCTAAGAAGGATCTGAGTGTAAGAGCATAGTTGCCCTCCAGATCTAAAGACCAGGAAATAGCTCGATAGCCCTCCTTAAGCATTGGTCGGGCTACCACCCCCAAGAAGGATCTTAGTGTAAGAGCATAGTTGCCCTACAGATCTCAAGACCATAAAATAGCTCGATGGCCCCTCCGATGCCTTGGTTGGGCTACCACCCCCCAGAAGTATCTGAGTGTAAGAGCATAGTTGCCCTCCAGATCTCGAGACCAGGAAATAGTTCGATAGCCCTCCTGATGTTCTCGTCGGGCTACCACCCCCAAGAAGGATCTTAGTGTAAGAGCATAGTTGCCCTCCAGATCACGAGACCAGGAAATAGCTCGATGGCCCCTCCGATGCCTTGGTTGGGCTACCACCCCCCAGAAGGATCTGAGTGTAAGAGCATAGTTGCCCTCCAGATCTCGAGACCAGGAAAGAGTTCGATAGCCCTCCTGATGCCTTGGTCGGGCTACCACCCCAAGAAGGATCTTAGTGTAAGAGCATAGTTGCCCTCCAGATCACGAGACCAGGAAATAGCTCGATAGCCATCCTGATGCCTTGGTCGGGCTATCACCCCCAAGAAGGATCTGAGTGTAAGAGCATAGTTACCCTTCATATCTCGAGACCAGGAAATAGCTCGATAGCCCTCCTAATGCCTTGGTCGGGCTACCACCCCCAAGAAGGATCTTAGTGTAAGAGGATAGTTGCCCTCCAGATCTCGAGACCAGGAAATAACTCGATAGCCCTCCTGATGCCTTGGTCGGGCTACCACCCCCAAGAAGGATCTTAGTGTAAAAGCATAGTTGCCCTCCAGATCTCGAGACCAGGAAATAGTTCGGTAGCCCTCTAGATGCCTTGGTCGGGCTACCACCCTCAAGAAGTATCTGAGTGTAAGAGCATAGTTGCCCTCAAGATCTCGAGACCAGGAAATAGCTCGATAGCCCTCCTTAAGCATTGGTCGGGCTACCACCCTCAAGAAGGATCTGAATGTAAGAGCATAGTTGCCTCCCAGATCTCAAGACCAGGAAATAGCTCGATAGCCATCCTGATGCGTTGGTCAGGCTATCACCCTCAAGATGGATCTGAGTGTAAGAGCATAGTTGCCCTCCAGATCTCGAGACCAGGAAATAGTTCGATAGCCCTCCTGATGCCTTGGTCGGGCTACCACCCCAAGAAGGATCTTAGTGTAAGAGCATAGTTGCCCCCCAGATCTCGAGACCAGGATATAGCTCGATATCCCTCCTGATGTTCTCGTCGGGCTACCACCCCCAAGAAGGATCTTAGTGTAAGAGCATAGTTGCCCTCCAGATCACGAGACTAGGAAATAGCTCGATAGCCATCCTGATGCCTTGGTCGGGCTATCACCCCCAAGAAGGATCTGAGTGTAAGAGCATAGTTACCCTTCATATCTCGAGACCAGGAAATAGCTCGATAGCCCTCCTAATGCCTTGGTCGGGCTACCACCCCCAAGAAGGATCTTAGTGTAAGAGGATAGTTGCCCTCCAGATCTCGAGACCAGGAAATAACTCGATAGCCCTCCTGATGCCTTGGTCGGGCTACCACCCCCAAGAAGGATCTTAGTGTAAGAGCATAGTTGCCCTCCAGATCTCGAGACCAGGAAATAGTTCGGTAGCCCTCTAGATGCCTTGGTCGGGCTACCACCCTCAAGAAGTATCTGAGTGTAAGAGCATAGTTGCCCTCAAGATCTCGAGACCAGGAAATAGCTCGATAGCCCTCCTTAAGCATTGGTCGGGCTACCACCCTCAAGAAGGATCTAAGTGTAAGAGCATAGTTGCCTCCCAGATCTCAAGACCAGGAAATAGCTCGATAGCCATCCTGATGCGTTGGTCAGGCTATCACCCTCAAGATGGATCTGAGTGTAAGAGCATAGTTGCCCTCCAGATCTCAAGACCATAAAATAGCTCCATGGCCCTTCTGATTCCTTGGTTGGGCTACCACCCCCAAGAAGGATCTTAGTGTAAAAGCATAGTTGCCCTCCAGATCTCAAGACCAGGAAATAGCTCGATAGCCATCCTGATGCCTTGGTCGGGCTATCACCCCCAAGAAGGATCTGAGTGTAAAAGCATAGTTTCCTTTCATATCTCGAGACCAGGAAATAGCTCGACAGCCCTCCTGATGCCTTGGTCGGGCAACCACTCCTAAGAAGGATCTGAGTGTAAGAGCATAGTTGCCCTCCCGATCTCGAGACCAGGAAATAGCTCGATAGCCCTCCTGATGCCTTGGTCGGGCTATTACCCCCAAGAAGGATCTGAGTGTAAGAGCATAGTTGCCCTCCAGATCTCAAGACCATAAAATAGCTCCATGGCCCTTCTGATGCCTTGGTTGGGCTACCACCCCCTAGAAGGATCTTAGTGTAAAAGCATAGTTGCCCTCCAGATCTCGAGACCAGGAAATAGCTCGATAGCCATCCTGATGCCTTGGTCGGGCTATTACCCCCAAGAAGGATCTGAGTGTAAGAGCATAGTTTCCCTTCATATCTCGAGACCAGGAAATAGCTCGACAGCCCTCCTGATGCCTTGGTCGGGCAACCACTCCTAAGAAGGATCTGAGTGTAAGAGCATAGTTGCCCTCCCGATCTCGAGACCAGGAAATAGCCCGATAGCCCTCCTGATGCCTTGGTCGGGCTATTACCCCCAAGAAGGATCTGAGTGTAAGAGCATAGTTGCCCTCCAGATCTCAAGACCATAAAATAGCTCCATGGCCCTTCTGATGCCTTGGTTGGGCTACCACCCCCTAGAAGGATCTTAGTGTAAAAGCATAGTTGCCCTCCAGATCTCGAGACCAGGAAATAGCTCGATAGCCATCCTGATGCCTTGGTCGGGCTATCACCCCCAAGAAGGATCTGAGTGTAAACGCATAGTTTCCCTTCATATATCGAGACCAGGAAATAGCTGGACAGCCCTCCTGATGCCTTGGTCGGGCTACCACCCCTAAGAAGGATCTGAGTGTAAGAGCATAGTTGCCCTCCAGATCTCAAGACCAGGAAATAGCTCGATAGCCCTCCTTAAGCATTGGTCGGGCTACCACCCCAAGAAGGATCTTAGTGTAAGAGCATAGTTGCCCTCCAGATCTCAAGACCATAAAATAGCTCGATGGCCCCTCCGATGCCTTGGTTGGGCTACCACCCCCCAGAAGTATCTGAGTGTAAGAGCATAGTTGCCCTCCAGATCTCGAGACCAGGAAATAGTTCGATAGCCCTCCTGATGTTCTCGTCGGGCTACCACCCCCAAGAAGGATCTTAGTGTAAGAGCATAGTTGCCCTCCAGATCACGAGACCAGGAAATAGCTCGATGGCCCCTCCGATGCCTTGGTTGGGCTACCACCCCCCAGAAGGATCTGAGTGTAAGAGCATAGTTGCCCTCCAGATCTCGAGACCAGGAAATAGTTCGATAGCCCTCCTGATGCCTTGGTCGGGCTACCACCCCAAGAAGGATCTTAGTGTAAGAGCATAGTTGCCCCCCAGATCTCGAGACCAGGATATAGCTCGATATCCCTCCTGATGTTCTCGTCGGGCTACCACCCCCAAGAAGGATCTTAGTGTAAGAGCATAGTTGCCCTCCAGATCACGAGACCAGGAAATAGCTCGATAGCCATCCTGATGCCTTGGTCGGGCTATCACCCCCAAGAAGGATCTGAGTGTAAGAGCATAGTTACCCTTCATATCTCGAGACCAGGAAATAGCTCGATAGCCCTCCTAATGCCTTGGTCGGGCTACCACCCCCAAGAAGGATCTTAGTGTAAGAGGATAGTTGCCCTCCAGATCTCGAGACCAGGAAATAACTCGATAGCCCTCCTGATGCCTTGGTCGGGCTACCACCCCCAAGAAGGATCTTAGTGTAAAAGCATAGTTGCCCTCCAGATCTCGAGACCAGGAAATAGTTCGGTAGCCCTCTAGATGCCTTGGTCGGGCTACCACCCTCAAGAAGTATCTGAGTGTAAGAGCATAGTTGCCCTCAAGATCTCGAGACCAGGAAATAGCTCGATAGCCCTCCTTAAGCATTGGTCGGGCTACCACCCTCAAGAAGGATCTGAGTGTAAGAGCATAGTTGCCTCCCAGATCTCAAGACCAGGAAATAGCTCGATAGCCATCCTGATGCGTTGGTCAGGCTATCACCCTCAAGATGGATCTGAGTGTAAGAGCATAGTTGCCCTCCAGATCTCAAGACCAGGAAATAGTTCGATAGCCCTCCTGATGCCTTGGTCGGGCTACCACCCCAAGAAGGATCTTAGTGTAAGAGCATAGTTGCCCCCCAGATCTCGAGACCAGGATATAGCTCGATATCCCTCCTGATGTTCTCGTCGGGCTACCACCCCCAAGAAGGATCTTAGTGTAAGAGCATAGTTGCCCTCCAGATCACGAGACCAGGAAATAGCTCGATAGCCATCCTGATGCCTTGGTCGGGCTATCACCCCCAAGAAGGATCTGAGTGTAAGAGCATAGTTACCCTTCATATCTCGAGACCAGGAAATAGCTCGATAGCCCTCCTAATGCCTTGGTCGGGCTACCACCCCCAAGAAGGATCTTAGTGTAAGAGGATAGTTGCCCTCCAGATCTCGAGACCAGGAAATAACTCGATAGCCCTCCTGATGCCTTGGTCGGGCTACCACCCCCAAGAAGGATCTTAGTGTAAGAGCATAGTTGCCCTCCAGATCTCGAGACCAGGAAATAGTTCGGTAGCCCTCTAGATGCCTTGGTCGGGCTACCACCCTCAAGAAGTATCTGAGTGTAAGAGCATAGTTGCCCTCAAGATCTCGAGACCAGGAAATAGCTCGATAGCCCTCCTTAAGCATTGGTCGGGCTAGCACCCTCAAGAAGGATCTGAGTGTAAGAGCATAGTTGCCTCCCAGATCTCAAGACCAGGAAATAGCTCGATAGCCATCCTGATGCGTTGGTCAGGCTATCACCCTCAAGATGGATCTCAGTGTAAGAGCATAGTTGCCCTCCAGATCTCAAGACCATAAAATAGCTCCATGGCCCTTCTGATTCCTTGGTTGGGCTACCACCCCCAAGAAGGATCTTAGTGTAAAAGCATAGTTGCCCTCCAGATCTCAAGACCAGGAAATAGCTCGATAGCCATCCTGATGCCTTGGTCGGGCTATCACCCCCAAGAAGGATCTGAGTGTAAAAGCATAGTTTCCTTTCATATCTCGAGACCAGGAAATAGCTCGACAGCCCTCCTGATGCCTTGGTCGGGCTACCACTCCTAAGAAGGATCTGAGTGTAAGAGTATAGTTGCCCTCCCGATCTCGAGACCAGGAAATAGCTCGATAGCCCTCCTGATGTCTTGGTCGGGCTATTACCCCCAAGAAGGATCTGAGTGTAAGAGCATAGTTGCCCTCCAGATCTCAAGACCATAAAATAGCTCCATGGCCCTTCTGATGCCTTGGTTGGGCTACCACCCCCTAGAAGGATCTCAGTGTAAAAGCATAGTTGCCCTCCAGATCTCGAGACCAGGAAATAGCTCGATAGCCATCCTGATGCCTTGGTCGGGCTATCACCCCCAAGAAGGATCTGAGTGTAAACGCATAGTTTCCCTTCATATCTCGAGACCAGGAAATAGCTCGACAGCCCTCCTGATGCCTTGGTCGGGCTACCACCCCTAAGAAGGATCTGAGTGTAAGAGCATAGTTGCCCTCCAGATCTCAAGACCAGGAAATAGCTCGATAGCCCTCCTGATGCCGTGGTCGGGCTATTACCCCCAAGAAGGATCTGAGTGTAAGAGCATAGTTGCCCTCCAGATCTCAAGACCATAAAATAGCTCGATGGCCCCTCCGATGCCTTGGTTGGGCTACCACCCCCCAGAAGTATCTGAGTGTAAGAGCATAGTTGCCCTCCAGATCTCGAGACCAGGAAATAGTTCGATAGCCCTCCTGATGCCTTGGTCGGGCTACCACCCCAAGAAGGATCTTAGTGTAAGAGCATAGTTGCCCCCAGATCTCGAGACCAGGATATAGCTCGATAGCCCTCCTGATGTTCTCGTCGGGCTACCACCCCCAAGAAGGATCTTAGTGTAAGAGCATAGTTGCCCTCCAGATCACGAGACCAGGAAATAGCTCGATAGCCCTCCTAATGCCTTGGTCGGGCTACCACCCCCAAGAAGGATCTTAGTGTAAGAGCATAGTTGCAATCAAGATCTCGAGACCAGGAAATAGCTCGATAGCCCTCCTTAAGCCTTGGTCGGGCTACCACCCCTAAGAAGGATCTTAGTGTAAGAGCATAGTTGCCCTCCAGATCTCGAGACCAGGAAATAGCTCGATAGCCCTCTTGATGCCTTGGTCGGGCTACCACCCCTAAGAAGGATCTTAGTGTAAAAGCATAGTTGCCCTCCAGATCTCAAGACCAGGAAATAGCTCGATAGCCCTCCTTAAGCCTTGGTCGGGCTACCACCCTCAAGAAGGATCTGAGTGTAAGAGCATAGTTGCCTCCCAGATCTCAAGACCAGGAAATAGCTCGATAGCCATCCTGATGCGTTGGTCAGGCTATCACCCTCAAGATGGATCTGAGTGTAAGAGCATAGTTGCCCTCCAGATCTCGAGACCAGGAAATAGCTCGATAGCCCTTTTGATGCCTTGGTCGGGCTTCCACCCCTAAGAAGGATCTGAGTCTAAAAGCATAGTTGCCATCTAGATCTCGAGAGCTTGAAATAGCTAAATAGCCCTTCTGATGCCTTGGTGAGGCTACCACCCCCAAGAAGGGTCTGAGTGTAAGAGCATATTTGCCATCTAGATCTCGAGACCAGGAAATAGCTAAATAGCCCTCATAATGCCTTGGTCAGGCTACCACCCCCAAGGATGGTCGGAGTGTAAGAGCATAGTTGCCATGCAGATCTCGAGACTAGGAAATAGCTCGGTAGCCCTCCTGATGCCTTGGTCGGGCTATTACCAAAAAGAAGGATCTGAGTGTAAGAGCATAGTTTCCCTCCAGATCTTAAAACCAGGAAATAGCTCGATAGCCCTCCTGATGCCTTGGTCAGGCTATCACCCCCAAGAAGGATCTGAGTGTAAGAGCATAGTTTCCCTTCAGATCTCGAGACCAGGAAATAGCTCGATAGCCCTCCTTAAGCCTTGGTCAGGCTACCACCCTCAAGATGGATCTGAGTGTAAGAGCATAGTTGCCCTCCAGATCTCGAGACCAGGAAATAGCTTGATAGCCCTTTTGATGCCTTGGTCGGGCTTCCACCCCTAAGAAGGATCTGAGTGTAAGAGCATAGTTGCAATCCAGATCTCGAGACCAGGAAATAGCTCGATAGCCCTCCTTAAGCCTTGGTCGGGCTACCACCCCTAAGAAGGATCTTAGTGTAAGAGCATAGTTGCCCTCCAGATCTCGAGACCAGGAAATAGCTCGGTAGCCCTCCTGATGCCTTGGTCGGGCTATTACCAAAAAGAAGGATCTGAGTGTAAGAGCATAGTTTCCCTCCAGATCTTAAAACCAGGAAATAGCTCGATAGCCCTCCTGATGCCTTGGTCAGGCTATCACCCCCAAGAAGGATCTGAGTGTAAGAGCATAGTTTCCCTTCAGATCTCGAGACCAGGAAATAGCTCGATAGCACTCCTGATGCCTTGGTCGGGCTACCACCCCCAAGAAGGATCTTAGTGTAAAAGCATAGTTGCCCTCCAGATCTCAAGACCAGGAAATAGCTCGATAGCCATCCTGATGCCTTAGTCGGGCTATCACCCCCAAGAAGGATCTGAGTGTAAGAGCATAGTTTCCCTTCATATCTCGAGACCAGGAAATAGCTCGGTAGCCCTCCTGATGCCTTGGTCGGGCTATTACCAAAAAGAAGGATCTGAGTGTAAGAGCATAGTTTCCCTCCAGATCTTAAAACCAGGAAATAGCTCGATAGCCCTCCTGATGCCTTGGTCAGGCTATCACCCCCAAGAAGGATCTGAGTGTAAGAGCATAGTTTCCCTTCAGATCTCGAGACCAGGAAATAGCTCGATAGCACTCCTGATGCCTTGGTCGGGCTACCACCCCCAAGAAGGATCTTAGTGTAAAAGCATAGTTGCCCTCCAGATCTCAAGACCAGGAAATAGCTCGATAGCCATCCTGATGCCTTGGTCGGGCTACCACCCCCAAGAAGGATCGTAGTGTAAGAGCATAGTTGCCCTCAAGATCTCGAGACCAGGAAATAGCTCGATAGCCCTCCTTAAGCCTTGGTCGGGCTACCACCCCAAAGAAGGTTCTTAGTGTAAGATTTTAGTTGCCCTCCAGATCTCAAGACCAGGAAATAGCTCGATAGCCCTACTAATGCCTTGGTCGGGCTGTTACCCCCAAGAAGGATCTGAGTGTAAGAGCATAGTTGCCCTCGAGATCTCAAGACCAGGAAATAGCTCGATAGCCCTCCTGATTCCTTGGTCGGGCTATCACCCCCAATAAGGATCTGAGTGTAAGAGCATAGTTGCCCTCCAGATCTCAAGGCCATAAAATAGCTCCATGGCCCTTCTGATGCCTTGGTTGGGCTACCACCCCCCAGAAGGATTTTCGTGTAAAAGCATAGTTGCCCTCCAGATCTCGAGACCAGGAAATAGCTCGATAGCCATCCTGATGCCTCGGTCGGGCTATCACCCCCAAGAAGGATCTGAGTGTAAGAGCATAGTTTCCCTCCAGATCTTAAAACCAGGAAATAGCTCGATAGCCCTCCTGATGCCTTGGTCAGGCTATCACCCCCAAGAAGGATCTGAGTGTAAGAGCATAGTTTCCCTTCAGATCTCGAGACCAGGAAATAGCTCGATAGCACTCCTGATGCCTTGGTCGGGCTACCACCCCCAAGAAGGATCTTAGTGTAAAAGCATAGTTGCCCTCCAGATCTCAAGACCAGGAAATAGCTCGATAGCCATCCTGATGCCTTGGTCGGGCTATCACCCCCAAGAAGGATCTGAGTGTAAGAGCATAGTTTCCCTTCATATCTCGAGACCAGGAAATAGCTCGATAGCCCTCATGATGCCTTGGTCGGGCTACCACCCCTAAGAAGGATCTGAGTGTAAGAGCATAGTTGCCCTCCCAATCTCGAGATCAGGAAATAGCTCGATAGCCCTCCTAATGCCTTGGTCGGGCTACCACCCCTAAGAAGGATCTGAGTGTAAGAGCATAGTTGCCCTCCAGATCTCGAGACCAGGAAATAGCTCGATAGCCCTTTTGATGCCTTGGTCGGGCTACCACCCCTAAGAACGATCTGAGTGTAAGAGCATAGTTGCCCTCCAGATCTCGAGACCAGGAAATAGCTCGATAGCCCTACTGATGCCTTGGTCGGGCTATTACCCCCAAGAAGGATCTGAGTGTAAGAGCATAGTTGCCCTCCAGATCTCAAGACCATAAAATAGCTCCATGGCCCTTCTGATGCCTTGGTTGGGCTACCACCCCCTAGAAGGATCTTAGTGTAAAAGCATAGTTGCCCTCCAGATCTCGAGACCAGGAAATAGCTCGATAGCCATCCTGATGCCTTGGTCGGGCTATCACCCCCAAGAAGGATCTGAGTGTAAGATCATAGTTACCCTTCATATCTCGAGACCAGGAAATAGCTCGATAGCCCTCCTAATGCCTTGGTCGGGCTACCACCCCCAAGAAGGATCTTAGTGTAAGAGGATAGTTGCCCTCCAGATCTCGAGACCAGGAAATAACTCGATAGCCCTCCTGATGCCTTGGTCGGGCTACCACCCCCAAGATTGATCTTAGTGTAAGAGCATAGTTGCCCTCCAGATCTCGAGACCAGGAAATAGTTCGGTAGCCCTCTAGATGCCTTGGTCGGGCTACCACCCCCAAGAAGGATCTGAGTGTAAGAGCATAGTTTCCCTCCAGATCTTAAAACCAGGAAATAGCTCGATAGCCCTCCTGATGCCTTGGTCAGGCTATCACCCCCAAGAAGGATCTGAGTGTAAGAGCATAGTTTCCCTTCAGATCTCGAGACCAGGAAATAGCTCGATAGCACTCCTGATGCCTTGGCCGGGCTACCACCCCCAAGAAGGATCTTAGTGTAAAAGCATAGTTGCCCTCCAGATCTCAAGACCAGGAAATAGCTCGATAGCCATCCTGATGCCTTGGTCGGGCTATCACCCCCAAGAAGGATCTGAGTGTAAGAGCATAGTTTCCCTTCATATCTCGAGACCAGGAAATAGCTCGATAGCCCTCATGATGCCTTGGTCGGGCTACCACCCTCAAGAAAGATCTGAGTGTAAGAGCATAGTTGCCATCCAGATCTTAAAACCAGGAAATAGCTCGATAGCCCTCCTGATTCCTTGGTCAGGCTATTACCCCCAAGAAGGATTTGAGTGTAAGAGCATAGTTGCCCTCCAGATATCGAGACCAGGAAATAGCTCGATAGCCTTCCTGATGCCTTGGTCGGGCTACCACCCCTAAGAAGGATCTTAGTGTAAAAGCATAGTTGCCCTGAAGATCTCAAGACCAGGAAATAGCTCGATAGCCCTCCTGATGACTTGGTCGGGCTATCACCCCCAAGAAGGATCTGAGTGTAAGAGCATAGTTTCCCTTCAAATCTCGTGACCAAGAAATAATTCGATAGCCCTCCTGATGCCTTGGTCGGGCTACCACCCTCAAGAAGGATCTGAGTGTAAGAGCATAGTTGCCCTCTAGATCTCGAGACTAGGAAATAGCACGATAGCCCTCCTGATGCCTTGGTCGGGCTACCACCCTAAAGAAGGATCTGAGTGTAAGAGCATAGTTGCCCTCCAGATCTCGAGACCAGGAAAAAGCTCGATATCCCTCCTTAAGCCTTGGTCGGGCTACCACCCTCAAGAAGGATCTGAGTGTAAGAGCATAGTTGCCTCCCAGATCTCAAGACCAGGAAATAGCTCGATAGCCCTCTTGATGCCTTGGTCGGGCTACCACCCCTAAGAAGGATCTGAGTGTAAGAGCATAGTTGCCCTCCAGATATCGAGACCAGGAAATAGCTCGATAGCCTTCCTGATGCCTTGGTCGGGCTACCACCCCTAAGAAGGATCTTAGTGTAAAAGCATAGTTGCCCTCCAGATCTCAAGACCAGGAAATAGCTCGATAGCCCTCCTGATGACTTGGTCGGGATATCACCCCCAAGAAGGATCTAAGTGTAAGAGCATAGTTTCCCTTCAAATCTCGAGACCAGGAAATAATTCGATAGCCCTCCTGATGCCTTGGTCGGGCTACCACCCTCAAGAAGGATCTGAGTGTAAGAGCATAGTTGCCCTCCAGATCTCGAGACTAGGAAATAGCACGATAGCCCTCCGGATGCCTTGGTCGGGCTACCACCCTAAAGAAGGATCTGAGTGTAAAAGCATAGTTGCCCTCCAGATCTCGAGACCAGGAAATAGCTCGATAGCCCTCCTTAAGCCTTGGTCGGGCTACCACCCTCAAGAAGGATCTGAGTGTAAGAGCATAGTTGCCTCCCAGATCTCAAGACCAGGAAATAGCTCGATAGCCCTCTTGATGCCTTGGTCGGGCTACCACCCCTAAGAAGGATCTTAGTGTAAAAGCATAGTTGCCCTCCAGATCTCCAGACCAGGAAATAGCTCGATAGCCCTCCTGATGACTTGGTCGGGCTATCACCCCCAAGAAGGATCTGAGTGTAAGAGCATAGTTTCCCTTCAAATCTCGAGACCAGGAAATAATTCGATAGCCCTCCTGATGCTTTGGTCGGGATACCACCCTCAAGAAGGATCTGAGTGTAAGAGCATAGTTGCCCTCCAGATCTTGAGACCAGGAAATAGCTCGATAGCCCTCCTTAAGCCTTGGTCGGGCTACCACCCTCAAGAAGGATCTGAGTGTAAGAGCATAGTTGCCCTCCAGATCTCGAGACCAGGAAATAGCTCGATAGCCCTTTTGATGCCTTGGTCGGGCCACCACCCCTAAGAAGGATCTGAGTGTAAGAGCATAGTTGCCCTCCAGATCTCGAGACCAGGAAATAGCTCGATAGCCCTCTTGATGCCTTGGTCAGCCTACCACCCCTAAGAAGGATCTTAGTGTAAAAGCATAGTTGCCCTCCAGATCTCAAGACCAGGAAATAGCTCGATAGCCCTCCTGATGACTTGGTCGGGCTATAACCCCCAAGAAGGATCTGAGTGTAAGAGCATAGTTTCCCTTCAAATCTCGAGACCAGGAAATAATTCGATAGCCCTCCTGATGCCTTGGTCGGGATACCACCCTCAAGAAGGATCTGAGTGTAAGAGCATAGTTGCCTTCCAGATCTTAAAACCAGGAAATAGCTCGATAGCCCTCCTGATGCCTTGGTCAGGCTATCACCCCCAAGAAGGATCTGAGTGTAAGAGCATAGTTGCCCTCCAGATCTCGAGACCAGGAAATAGCTCGATAGCCCTCCTTAAGCCTTGGTCGGGCTACCACCCTCAAGAAGGATCTGAGTGTAAGAGCATAGTTGCCCTCCAGATATCGAGACTAGGAAATAGCACGATAGCCCTCCGGATGCCTTGGTCGGGTTACCACCCTCAAGAAGGATCTGAGTGTAAGAGCATAGTTGCCCTCCAGATCTCGAGACTAGGAAATAGCACGATAGCCCTCCGGATGCCTTGGTCGGGCTACCACCCTAAAGAAGGATCTGAGTGTAAGAGCATAGTTGCCCTCCAGATCTCGAGACCAGGAAATAGCTCGATAGCCCTCCTTAAGCCTTGGTCGGGCTACCACCCTCAAGAAGGACCTGAGTGTAAGAGCATAGTTGCCTCCCAGATCTCAAGACCAGGAAATAGCTCGATAGCCCTCTTGATGCCTTGGTCGGGCTACCACCCCTAAGAAGGATCTTAGTGTAAAAGCATAGTTGCCCTCCAGATCTCAAGACCAGGAAATAGCTCGATAGCCCTCCTGATGACTTGGTCGGGCTATAACCCCCAAGAAGGATCTGAGTGTAAGAGCATAGTTTCCCTTCAAATCTCGAGACCAGGAAATAATTCGATAGCCCTCCTGATGCCTTGGTCGGGATACCACCCTCAAGAAGGATCTGAGTGTAAGAGCATAGTTGCCTTCCAGATCTTAAAACCAGGAAATAGCTCGATAGCCCTCCTGATGCCTTGGTCAGGCTATCACCCCCAAGAAGGATCTGAGTGTAAGAGCATAGTTGCCCTCCAGATCTCGAGACCAGGAAATAGCTCGATAGCCCTCCTTAAGCCTTGGTCGGGCTACCACCCTCAAGAAGGATCTGAGTGTAAGAGCATAGTTGCCTCTCAGATCTCAAGACCAGGAAATATCTCGATAGCCCTCTTGATGCCTTGGTCGGGCTACCACCCCTAAGAAGGATCTGAGTGTAAGAGCATAGTTGCACTCCAGATCTCGAGACCAGGAAATAGCTCGATAGCCTTCCTGATGCCTTGGTCGGGCTACCACCCCTAAGAAGGATCTTAGTGTAAAAGCATAGTTGCCCTCCAGATCTCAAGACCAGGAAACAGCTCGATAGCCCTCCTGATGACTTGGTCGGGCTATAACCCCCAAGAAGGATCTGAGTGTAAGAGCATAGTTTCCCTTCAAATCTCGAGACCAGGAAATAATTCGATAGCCCTCCTGATGCCTTGGTCGGGCTACCACCCTCAAGAAAGATCTGAGTGTAAGAGCATAGTTGCCTTCCAGATCTTAAAACCAGGAAATAGCTCGATAGCCCTCCTGATGCCTTGGTCAGGCTATCACCCCCAAGAAGGATCTGAGTGTAAGAGCATAGTTGCCCTCCAGATCTTGAGACCAGGAAATAGCTCGATAGCCCTCCTTAAGCCTTGGTCGGGCTACCACCCTCAAGAAGGATCTGAGTGTAAGAGCATAGTTGCCCTCCAGATCTCGAGACCAGGAAATAGCTCGATAGCCCTTTTGATGCCTTGGTCGGGCCACCACCCCTAAGAAGGATCTAAGTGTAAGAGCATAGTTGCCCTCCAGATCTCGAGACCAGGAAATAGCTCGATAGCCCTCTTGATGCCTTGGTCAGCCTACCACCCCTAAGAAGGATCTTAGTGTAAAAGCATAGTTGCCCTCCAGATCTCAAGACCAGGAAATAGCTCGATAGCCCTCCTGATGACTTGGTCGGGCTATAACCCCCAAGAAGGATCTGAGTGTAAGAGCATAGTTTCCCTTCAAATCTCGAGACCAGGAAATAATTCGATAGCCCTCCTGATGCCTTGGTCGGGATACCACCCTCAAGAAGGATCTGAGTGTAAGAGCATAGTTGCCTTCCAGATCTTAAAACCAGGAAATAGCTCGATAGCCCTCCTGATGCCTTGGTCAGGCTATCACCCCCAAGAAGGATCTGAGTGTAAGAGCATAGTTGCCCTCCAGATCTCGAGACCAGGAAATAGCTCGATAGCCCTCCTTAAGCCTTGGTCGGGCTACCACCCTCAAGAAGGATCTGAGTGTAAGAGCATAGTTGCCCTCCAGATATCGAGACTAGGAAATAGCACGATAGCCCTCCGGATGCCTTGGTCGGGTTACCACCCTCAAGAAGGATCTGAGTGTAAGAGCATAGTTGCCCTCCAGATCTCGAGACTAGGAAATAGCACGATAGCCCTCCGGATGCCTTGGTCGGGCTACCACCCTAAAGAAGGATCTGAGTGTAAGAGCATAGTTGCCCTCCAGATCTCGAGACCAGGAAATAGCTCGATAGCCCTCCTTAAGCCTTGGTCGGGCTACCACCCTCAAGAAGGACCTGAGTGTAAGAGCATAGTTGCCTCCCAGATCTCAAGACCAGGAAATAGCTCGATAGCCCTCTTGATGCCTTGGTCGGGCTACCACCCCTAAGAAGGATCTTAGTGTAAAAGCATAGTTGCCCTCCAGATCTCAAGACCAGGAAATAGCTCGATAGCCCTCCTGATGACTTGGTCGGGCTATAACCCCCAAGAAGGATCTGAGTGTAAGAGCATAGTTTCCCTTCAAATCTCGAGACCAGGAAATAATTCGATAGCCCTCCTGATGCCTTGGTCGGGATACCACCCTCAAGAAGGATCTGAGTGTAAGAGCATAGTTGCCTTCCAGATCTTAAAACCAGGAAATAGCTCGATAGCCCTCCTGATGCCTTGGTCAGGCTATCACCCCCAAGAAGGATCTGAGTGTAAGAGCATAGTTGCCCTCCAGATCTCGAGACCAGGAAATAGCTCGATAGCCCTCCTTAAGCCTTGGTCGGGCTACCACCCTCAAGAAGGATCTGAGTGTAAGAGCATAGTTGCCTCTCAGATCTCAAGACCAGGAAATATCTCGATAGCCCTCTTGATGCCTTGGTCGGGCTACCACCCCTAAGAAGGATCTGAGTGTAAGAGCATAGTTGCACTCCAGATCTCGAGACCAGGAAATAGCTCGATAGCCTTCCTGATGCCTTGGTCGGGCTACCACCCCTAAGAAGGATCTTAGTGTAAAAGCATAGTTGCCCTCCAGATCTCAAGACCAGGAAACAGCTCGATAGCCCTCCTGATGACTTGGTCGGGCTATAACCCCCAAGAAGGATCTGAGTGTAAGAGCATAGTTTCCCTTCAAATCTCGAGACCAGGAAATAATTCGATAGCCCTCCTGATGCCTTGGTCGGGCTACCACCCTCATGAAAGATCTGAGTGTAAGAGCATAGTTGCCTTCCAGATCTTAAAACCAGGAAATAGCTCGATAGCCCTCCTGATGCCTTGGTCAGGCTATCACCCCCAAGAAGGATCTGAGTGTAAGAGCATAGTTGCCCTCCAGATCTTGAGACCAGGAAATAGCTCGATAGCCCTCCTTAAGCCTTGGTCGGGCTACCACCCTCAAGAAGGATCTGAGTGTAAGAGCATAGTTGCCCTCCAGATCTCGAGACCAGGAAATAGCTCGATAGCCCTCTTGATGCCTTGGTCAGCCTACCACCCCTAAGAAGGATCTTAGTGTAAAAGCATAGTTGCCCTCCAGATCTCAAGACCAGGAAATAGCTCGATAGCCCTCCTGATGACTTGGTCGGGCTATAACCCCCAAGAAGGATCTGAGTGTAAGAGCATAGTTTCCCTTCAAATCTCGAGACCAGGAAATAATTCGATAGCCCTCCTGATGCCTTGGTCGGGATACCACCCTCAAGAAGGATCTGAGTGTAAGAGCATAGTTGCCTTCCAGATCTTAAAACCAGGAAATAGCTCGATAGCCCTCCTGATGCCTTGGTCAGGCTATCACCCCCAAGAAGGATCTGAGTGTAAGAGCATAGTTGCCCTCCAGATCTCGAGACCAGGAAATAGCTCGATAGCCCTCCTTAAGCCTTGGTCGGGCTACCACCCTCAAGAAGGATCTGAGTGTAAGAGCATAGTTGCCCTCCAGATATCGAGACTAGGAAATAGCACGATAGCCCTCCGGATGCCTTGGTCGGGTTACCACCCTCAAGAAGGATCTGAGTGTAAGAGCATAGTTGCCCTCCAGATCTCGAGACTAGGAAATAGCACGATAGCCCTCCGGATGCCTTGGTCGGGCTACCACCCTAAAGAAGGATCTGAGTGTAAGAGCATAGTTGCCCTCCAGATCTCGAGACCAGGAAATAGCTCGATAGCCCTCCTTAAGCCTTGGTCGGGCTACCACCCTCAAGAAGGACCTGAGTGTAAGAGCATAGTTGCCTCCCAGATCTCAAGACCAGGAAATAGCTCGATAGCCCTCTTGATGCCTTGGTCGGGCTACCACCCCTAAGAAGGATCTTAGTGTAAAAGCATAGTTGCCCTCCAGATCTCAAGACCAGGAAATAGCTCGATAGCCCTCCTGATGACTTGGTCGGGCTATAACCCCCAAGAAGGATCTGAGTGTAAGAGCATAGTTTCCCTTCAAATCTCGAGACCAGGAAATAATTCGATAGCCCTCCTGATGCCTTGGTCGGGATACCACCCTCAAGAAGGATCTGAGTGTAAGAGCATAGTTGCCTTCCAGATCTTAAAACCAGGAAATAGCTCGATAGCCCTCCTGATGCCTTGGTCAGGCTATCACCCCCAAGAAGGATCTGAGTGTAAGAGCATAGTTGCCCTCCAGATCTCGAGACCAGGAAATAGCTCGATAGCCCTCCTTAAGCCTTGGTCGGGCTACCACCCTCAAGAAGGATCTGAGTGTAAGAGCATAGTTGCCTCTCAGATCTCAAGACCAGGAAATATCTCGATAGCCCTCTTGATGCCTTGGTCGGGCTACCACCCCTAAGAAGGATCTGAGTGTAAGAGCATAGTTGCACTCCAGATCTCGAGACCAGGAAATAGCTCGATAGCCTTCCTGATGCCTTGGTCGGGCTACCACCCCTAAGAAGGATCTTAGTGTAAAAGCATAGTTGCCCTCCAGATCTCAAGACCAGGAAACAGCTCGATAGCCCTCCTGATGACTTGGTCGGGCTATAACCCCCAAGAAGGATCTGAGTGTAAGAGCATAGTTTCCCTTCAAATCTCGAGACCAGGAAATAATTCGATAGCCCTCCTGATGCCTTGGTCGGGCTACCACCCTCATGAAAGATCTGAGTGTAAGAGCATAGTTGCCTTCCAGATCTTAAAACCAGGAAATAGCTCGATAGCCCTCCTGATGCCTTGGTCAGGCTATCACCCCCAAGAAGGATCTGAGTGTAAGAGCATAGTTGCCCTCCAGATCTCGAGACCAGGAAATAGCTCGATAGCCCTCCTTAAGCCTTGGTCGGGCTACCACCCTCAAGAAGGATCTGAGTGTAAGAGCATAGTTGCCCTCCAGATCTCGAGACCAGGAAATAGCTGGATAGCCCTTTTGATGCCTTGGTCGGGCCACCACCCCTAAGAAGGATCTGAGCGTAAGAGCATAGTTGCCCTCCAGATCTCGAGACCAGGAAATAGCACGATAGCCCTCCTGATGCCTTGGTCGGGCTATTACCCCCAAGAAGGATCTAAGTGTAAGAGCATAGTTGCCCTCCAGATCTTAAAACCAGAAAATAGCTCGATAGCCCTCCTGATGCCTTGGTCGGGCTATTACCCCCAAGAAGGATCTGAGTGTAAGAACATAGTTGCCCTCCAGATCTCAAGACCATAAAATAGCTCGATAGCCCTTCTGATGCCTTGGTCGGGCTACCACCCCTAAGAAGGATCTTAGTGTAAGAGCATAGTTGCCCTCCAGATCTCGAGACCAGGAAATAGCTCGATAGCCCTCCTTAAGCCTTGGTCGGGCTACCACCCTCAAGAAGGATCTGAGTGTAAGAGCATAGTTGCCCTCCTGATCTCGAGACCAGGAAATAGCTCGATAGCCCTCCTTAAGCCTTGGTCGGGCTACCACCCTCAAGAAGGATCTGAGTGTAAGAGCATAGTTGCCTCCCAGATCTCAAGACCAGGAAATAGCTCGATAGCCCTCTTGATGCCTTGGTCGGGCTACCACCCCTAAGAAGGATCTCAGTGTAAGAGCATAGTTGCACTCCAGATCTCGAGACCAGGAAATAGCTCGATAGCCTTCATTATGCCTTGGTCGGGCTACCACTCCTAAGAAGGATCTTAGTGTAAAAGCATAGTTGCCCTCAAGATCTCAAGACTAGGAAATAGCTCGATAGCCCTCCTGATGACTTGGTTGGGCTATCACCCTAAAGAAGGATCTGAGTGTAAGAGCATAGTTGCCCTCCAGATCTCGAGACCAGGAAATAGCTCGATAGCCCTTCTTAAGCCTTGGTCGGGCTACCACCCTCAAGAAGGATCTGAGTGTAAGAGCATAGTTGCCTCCCAGATCTCAAGACCAGGAAATAGCTCGATAGCCCTCTTGACGCCTTGGTCGGGCTACCACCCTTAAGAAGGATCTTAGTGTAAAAGCATAGTTGCCCTCCAGATCTCAAGACCAGGAAATAGCTCGATAGCCCTACTGATGACTTGGTCGGGCTATAACCCCCAAGAAGGATCTGAGTGTAAGAGCATAGTTTCCCTTCAAATCTCGAGACCAGGAAATAATTCGATAGCCCTCCTGATGCCTTGGTCGGGATACCACCCTCAAGAAGGATCTGAGTGTAAGAGCATAGTTGCCCTCCAGATCTCGAGACCAGGAAATAGCTCGATAGCCCTCCTTAAGCCTTGGTCGGGCTACCACCCTCAAGAAGGATCTGAGTGTAAGAGCATAGTTGCCCTCCAGATCTCGAGACCAGGAAATAGCTCGATAGCCCTTTTGATGCCTTGGTCGGGCCACCACCCCTAAGAAGGATCTGAGCGTAAGAGCATAGTTGCCCTCCAGATCTCGAGACCAGGAAATAGCACGATAGCCCTCCTGATGCCTTGGTCGGGCTATTACCCCCAAGAAGGATCTAAGTGTAAGAGCATAGTTGCCCTCCAGATCTTAAAACCAGAAAATATCTCGATAGCCCTCCTGATGCCTTGGTCGGGCTATTACCCCCAAGAAGGATCTGAGTGTAAGAACATAGTTGCCCTCCAGATCTCAAGACCATAAAATAGCTCGATAGCCCTTCTGATGCCTTGGTCGGGCTACCACCCCTAAGAAGGATCTTAGTGTAAGAGCATAGTTGCCCTCCAGATCTCGAGACCAGGAAATAGCTCGATAGCCCTCCTTAAGCCTTGGTCGGGCTACCACCCTCAAGACGGATCTGAGTGTAAGAGCATAGTTGCCCTCCAGATCTCGAGACCAGGAAATAGCTCGATAGCCCTCATTAAGCCTTGGTCGGGCTACCACCCTCAAGAAGGATCTGAGTGTAAGAGCATAGTTGCCTCCCAGATCTCAAGACCAGGAAATAGCTCGATAGCCCTCTTGATGCCTTGGTCGGGCTACCACCCCTAAGAAGGATCTCAGTGTAAGAGCATAGTTGCACTCCAGATCTCGAGACCAGGAAATAGCTCGATAGCCTTCATTATGCCTTGGTCGGGCTACCACCCCTAAGAAGGATCTTAGTGTAAAAGCATAGTTGCCCTCCAGATCTCAAGACTAGGAAATAGCTCGATAGCCCTCCTGATGACTTGGTCGGGCTATCACCCTAAGGAAGGATCTGAGTGTAAGAGCATAGTTGCCCTCCAGATCTCGAGACCAGGAAATAGCTCGATAGCCCTTCTTAAGCCTTGGTCGGGCTACCACCCTCAAGAAGGATCTGAGTGTAAGAGCATAGTTGCCTCCCAGATCTCAAGACCAGGAAATAGCTCGATAGCCCTCTTGACGCCTTGGTCGGGCTACCACCCCTAAGAAGGATCTTAGTGTAAAAGCATAGTTGCCCTCCAGATCTCAAGACCAGGAAATAGCTCGATAGCCCTCCTGATGACTTGGTCGGGCTATAACCCCCAAGAAGGATCTGAGTGTAAGAGCATAGTTTCCCTTCAAATCTCGAGACCAGGAAATAGCTCGATAGCCCTCCTGATGCCTTGGTCAGGCTATCACCCCCAAGAAGGATCTGAGTGTAAGAGCATAGTTGCCCTCCAGATCTCGAGACCAGGAAATAGCTCGATAGCCCTCCTTAAGCCTTGGTCGGGCTACCACCCTCAAGAAGGATCTGAGTGTAAGAGCATAGTTGCCCTCCAGATCTCGAGACCAGGAAATAGCTTGATAGCCCTTTTGATGCCTTGGTCGGGCCACCACCCCTAAGAAGGATCTGAGTGTAAGAGCATAGTTGCCCTCCAGATCTCGAGACCAGGAAATAGCTCGATAGCCCTCTTGATGCCTTGGTCGGGCTACCACCCCTAAGAAGGATCTTAGTGTAAAAGCATAGTTGCCCTCCAGATCTCAAGACCAGGAAATAGCTCGATAGCCCTCCTGATGACTTGGTCGGGCTATAACCCCCAAGAAGGATCTGAGTGTAAGAGCATAGTTTCCCTTCAAATCTCGAGACCAGGAAATAATTCGATAGCCCTCCTGATGCCTTGGTCGGGATACCACCCTCAAGAAGGATCTGAGTGTAAGAGCGTAGTTGCCTTCCAGATCTTAAAACCAGGAAATAGCTCGATAGCCCTCCTGATGCCTTGGTCAGGCTATCACCCCCAAGAAGGATCTGAGTGTAAGAGCATAGTTGCCCTCCAGATCTCGAGACCAGGAAATAGCTCGATAGCCCTCCTTAAGCCTTGGTCGGGCTACCACCCTCAAGAAGGATCTGAGTGTAAGAGCATAGTTGCCTCCCAGATCTCAAGACCAGGAAATATCTCGATAGCCCTCTTGATGCCTTGGTCGGGCTACCACCCCTAAGAAGGATCTGAGTGTAAGAGCATAGTTGCACTCCAGATCTCGAGACCAGGAAATAGCTCGATAGCCTTCCTGATGCCTTGGTCGGGCTACCACCCCTAAGAAGGATCTTAGTGTAAAAGCATAGTTGCCCTCCAGATCTCAAGACCAGGAAACAGCTCGATAGCCCTCCTGATGACTTGGTCGGGCTATAACCCCCAAGAAGGATCTGAGTGTAAGAGCATAGTTTCCCTTCAAATCTCGAGACCAGGAAATAATTCGATAGCCCTCCTGATGCCTTGGTCGGGCTACCACCCTCAAGAAAGATCTGAGTGTAAGAGCATAGTTGCCTTCCAGATCTTAAAACCAGGAAATACCTCGATAGCCCTCCTGATGCCTTGGTCAGGCTATCACCCCCAAGAAGGATCTGAGTGTAAGAGCATAGTTGCCCTCCAGATCTCGAGACCAGGAAATAGCTCGATAGCCCTCCTTAAGCCTTGGTCGGGCTACCACCCTCAAGAAGGATCTGAGTGTAAGAGCATAGTTGCCTCTCAGATCTCAAGACCAGGAAATATCTCGATAGCCCTCTTGATTCCTTGGTCGGGCTACCACCCCTAAGAAGGATCTGAGTGTAAGAGCATAGTTGCACTCCAGATCTCGAGACCAGGAAATAGCTCGATAGCCTTCCTGATGCCTTGGTCGGGCTACCACCCCTAAGAAGGATCTTAGTGTAAAAGCATAGTTGCCCTCCAGATCTCAAGACCAGGAAACAACTCGATAGCCCTCCTGATGACTTGGTCGGGCTATAACCCCCAAGAAGGATCCGAGTGTAAGAGCATAGTTTCCCTTCAAATCTCGAGACCAGGAAATAATTCGATAGCCCTCCTGATGCCTTGGTCGGGCTACCACCCTCATGAAAGATCTGAGTGTAAGAGCATAGTTGCCTTCCAGATCTTAAAACCAGGAAATAGCTCGATAGCCCTCCTGATGCCTTGGTCAGGCTATCACCCCCAAGAAGGATCTGAGTGTAAGAGCATAGTTGCCCTCCAGATCTCGAGACCAGGAAATAGCTCGATAGCCCTCCTTAAGCCTTGGTCGGGCTACCACCCTCAAGAAGGATCTGAGTGTAAGAGCATAGTTGCCCTCCAGATCTCGAGACCAGGAAATAGCTGGATAGCCCTTTTGATGCCTTGGTCGGGCCACCACCCCTAAGAAGGATCTGAGCGTAAGAGCATAGTTGCCCTCCAGATCTCGAGACCAGGAAATAGCACGATAGCCCTCCTGATGCCTTGGTCGGGCTATTACCCCCAAGAAGGATCTAAGTGTAAGAGCATAGTTGCCCTCCAGATGTTAAAACCAGAAAATAGCTCGATAGCCCTCCTGATACCTTGGTCGGGCTATTACCCCCAAGAAGGATCTGAGTGTAAGAACATAGTTGCCCTCCAGATCTCAAGACCATAAAATAGCTCGATAGCCCTTCTGATGCCTTGGTCGGGCTACCACGCCTAAGAAGGATCTTAGTGTAAGAGCATAGTTGCCCTCCAGATCTCGAGACCAGGAAATAGCTCGATAGCCCTCCTTAAGCCTTGGTCGGGCTACCACCCTCAAGAAGGATCTGAGTGTAAGAGCATAGTTGCCCTCCAGATCTCGAGACCAGGAAATAGCTCGATAGCCCTCCTTAAGCCTTGGTCGGGCTACCACCCTCAAGAAGGATCTGAGTGTAAGAGCATAGTTGCCTCCCAGATCTCAAGACCAGGAAATATCTCGATAGCCCTCTTGATGCCTTGGTCGGGCTACCACCCCTAAGAAGGATCTCAGTGTAAGAGCATAGTTGCACTCCAGATCTCGAGACCAGGAAATAGCTCGATAGCCTTCATTATGCCTTGGTCGGGCTACCACCCCTAAGAAGGATCTTAGTGTAAAAGCATAGTTGCCCTCCAGATCTCAAGACTAGGAAATAGCTCGATAGCCCTCCTGATGACTTGGTCGGGCTATCACCCTAAAGAAGGATCTGAGTGTAAGAGCATAGTTGCCCTCCAGATCACGAGACCAGGAAATAGCTCGATAGCCCTTCTTAAGCCTTGGTCGGGCTACCACCCTCAAGAAGGATCTGAGTGTAAGAGCATAGTTGCCTCCCAGATCTCAAGACCAGGAAATAGCTCGATAGCCCTCTTGACGCCTTGGTCGGGCTACCACCCCTAAGAAGGATCTGAGCGTAAGAGCATAGTTGCCCTCCAGATCTCGAGACCAGGAAATAGCACGATAGCCCTCCTGATGCCTTGGTCGGGCTATTACCCCCAAGAAGGATCTAAGTGTAAGAGCATAGTTGCCCTCCAGATCTTAAAACCAGAAAATAGCTCGATAGCCCTCCTGATGCCTTGGTCGGGCTATTACCCCCAAGAAGGATCTGAGTGTAAGAACATAGTTGCCCTCCAGATCTCAAGACCATAAAATAGCTCGATAGCCCTTCTGATGCCTTGGTCGGGCTACCACCCCTAAGAAGGATCTTAGTGTAAGAGCGTAGTTGCCCTCCAGATCTCGAGACCAGGAAATAGCTCGATAACCCTCCTTAAGCCTTGGTCGGGCTACCACCCTCAAGAAGGATCTGAGTGTAAGAGCATAGTTGCCCTCCAGATCTCGAGACCAGGAAATATCTCGATAGCCCTTTTGATACCTTGGTCGGACCACCACCCCTAAGAAGGATCTAAGTGTAAGAGCATAGTTGCCTTCCAGATCTTAAAACCAGGAAATAGCTCGATAGCCCTTCTGATGCCTTGGTCAGGCTATCACCCCCAAGAAGGATCTGAGTGTAAGAGATTAGTTGCCCTCCAGATCTCGAGACCAGGAAATAGCTCGATAGCCCTCCTTAAGCCTTGGTCGGGCTACCACCCTCAAGAAGGATCTGAGTGTAAGAGCATAGTTGCCCTCCAGATCTCGAGACCAGGAAATAGCTCGATAGCCCTCCTTAAGCCTTGGTCGGGATACCACCCTCAAGAAGGATCTGAGTGTAAGAGCATAGTTGCCTCCCAGATCTCAAGACCAGGAAATAGCTCGATAGCCCTCTTGATGCCTTGGTCGGGCTACCACCCCTAAGAAGGATCTCAGTGTAAGAGCATAGTTGCACTCCAGATCTCGAGACCAGGAAATAGCTCGATAGCCTTCATTATGCCTTGGTCGGGCTACCACATCTAAGAAGGATCTTAGTGTAAAAGCATAGTTGCCCTCCAGATCTCAAGACCAGGAAATAGCTCGATAGCCCTCCTGATGACTTGGTCGGGCTATCACCCCCAAGAAGGATATGAGTGTAAGAGCATAGTTTCCCTTCAAATCTCGAGACCAGGAAATAATTCGATAGCCCTCCTGATGCCTTGGTCGGGCTACCACCCTCAAGAAGGATCTGAGTGTAACAGCATAGTTGCCCTCCAGATCTCGAGACTAGGAAATAGCACGATAGCCCTCCTGATGCCTTGGTCGGGCTACCACCCTAAAGAAGGATCTGAGTGTAAGAGCATAGTTGCCCTCCAGATCTCGAGACCAGGAAATAGCTCGATAGCCCCCCTTAAGCCTTGGTCGGGCTACCACCCTCAAGAAGGATCTGAGTGTAAGAGCATAGTTGCCTCCCAGATCTCAAGACCAGGAAATAGCTCGATAGCCCTCTTGATGCCTTGGTCGGGCTACCACCCCTAAGAAGGATCAGAGTGTAAGAGCATAGTTGCACTCCAGATCTCGAGACCAGGAAATAGCTCGATAGCCTTCCTGATGCCTTGGTCGGGCTACCACCCCTAAGAAGGATCTTAGTGTAAAAGCATAGTTGCCCTCCAGATCTCAAGACCAGGAAATAGCTCGATAGCCCTCCTGATGACTTGGTCGGGCTATCACCCCCAAGAAGGATCTAAGTGTAAGAGCATAGTTTCCGTTAAAATCTCGAGACCAGGAAATAATTCGATAGCCCTCCTGATGCCTTGGTCGGGCTACCACCCTCAAGAAAGATCTGAGTGTAAGAGCATAGTTGCCTTCCAGATCTTAAAACCAGGAAATAGCTCGATAGCCCTCCTGATGCCTTGGTCAGGCTATCACCCCCAAGAAGGATCTGAGTGTAAGAGCATAGTTGCCCTCCAGATCTCAAGACCAGGAAATAGCTCGATAGCCCTCCTTAAGCCTTGGTCGGGCTACCACCCTCAAGAAGGATCTGAGTGTAAGAGCATAGTTGCCCTCCAGATCTCGAGACCAGGAAATAGCTCGATAGCCCTTTTGATACCTTGGTCGGACCACCACCCCTAAGAAGGATCTGAGCGTAAGAGCATAGTTGCCCTCCAGATCTCGAGACCAGGAAATAGCACGATAGCCCTCCTGATGCCTTGGTCGGGCTATTACCCCCAAGAAGGATCTAAGTGTAAGAGCATAGTTGCCCTCCAGATCTTAAAACCAGAAAATAGCTCGATAACCCTCCTGATGCCTTGGTCGGGCTATTACCCCCAAGAAGGATCTGAGTGTAAGAGCATAGTTGCCCTCCAGATCTCAAGACCATAAAATAGCTCGATAGCCCTTCTGATGCCTTGGTCGGGCTACCACCCCTAAGAAGGATCTTAGTGTAAGAGCATAGTTGCCCTCCAGATCTCGAGACCAGGAAATAGCTCGATAGCCCTCCTTAAGCCTTGGTCGGGCTACCACCCTCAAGAAGGATCTAAATGTAAGAGCATAGTTGCCCTCCAGATCTCGAGACCAGGAAATAGCTCGATAGCCCTCCTTAAGCCTTGGTCGGGCTACCACCCTCAAGAAGGATCTGAGTGTAAGAGCATAGTTGCCTCCCAAATCTCAAGACCAGGAAATAGCTCGATAGCCCTCTTGATGCCTTGGTCGGGCTACCACCCCTAAGAAGGATCTGAGTGTAAGAGCATAGTTGCACTCCAGATCTCGAGACCAGGAAATAGCTCGATAGCCTTCCTGATGCCTTGGTCGGGCTACCACCCCTAAGAAGGATCTTAGTGTAAAAGCATAGTTGCCCTCCAGATCTCAAGACCAGGAAATAGCTCGATAGCCCTCCTGATGACTTGGTCGGGCTATCACCCCCAAGAAGGATCTGAGTGTAAGAGCATAGTTGCCCTCCAGATCTTGAGACCAGGAAATAGCTCGATAGCCCTCCTGATGCCTTGGTCGGGCTATTACCCCCAAGAAGGATCTGAGTGTAAGAGCATAGTTGCCCTCCAGATCTCAAGACCATAAAATAGCTCGATAGCCCTTTTGATGCCTTGGTTAGGCTACCACAAACCAGAAGGATCTGAGTGTAAGAGCATAGATGCCCTCCAGATCTCGAGACCAGGAAATAGCACGATAGCCCTCCTAATGCCTTGGTCGGGCTACCACCCTAAAGAAGGATCTGAGTGTAAGAGCATAGTTGCCCTCCAGATCTCGAGACCAGGAAATAGCTCGATAGCCTTCCTGATGCCTTTGTCGGGCTACCACCCCTAAGAATGAACTTAGTGTACAAGCATAGTTGCCCTCCAGATCTCAAGACCAGGAAATAGCTCGATAACCCTCCTGATGACTTGGTCGGGCTATCACCCCCAAGAAGGATCTGAGTGTAAGAGCATAGTTTCCCTTCAAATCTTGAGACCAGGAAATAATTCTATAGCCCTCGTGATGCCTTGGTCGGGCTACCACCCTCAAGAAGGATCTGAGTGTAAGAGCATAGTTGCCCTCCAGATCTCGAGACCAGGAAATAGCTCGATAGCCCTCCTTAAGCCTTGGTCGGGCTACCACCCTCAAGAAGGATCTGAGTGTAAGAGCATAGTTGCCTCCCAGATCTCAAAACCAGGAAATAGCTCGATAGCCCTCTTGATGCCTTGGTCGGGCTACCACCCCTAAGAAGGATCTGAGTGTAAGAGCATAGTTGCACTCCAGATCTCGAGACCAGGAAATAGCTCGATAGCCTTCCTTATGCCTTGGTCGGGCTACCACTCCTAAGAAGGATCTTAGTGTAAAAGCATAGTTGCCCTCCAGATCTCAAGACCAGGAAATAGCTCGATAGCCCTCCTGATGACTTGGTCGGGCTATCACCCCCAAGAAGGATCTGAGTGTAAGAGCATAGTTTCCCTTCAAATCTCGAGACCAGGAAATAATTCGATAGCCCTCCTGATGCCTTGGTCGGGCTACCACCCTCAAGAAGGATCTGAGTGTAAGAGCATAGTTGCCCTCCAGATCTCGAGACCAGGAAATAGCTCGATAGCCTTCCTGATGCCTTGGTCGGGCTACCACCCCTAAGAAGGATCTTAGTGTAAAAGCATAGTTGCCCTCCAGATCTCGAGACTAGGAAATAGCACGTAGCCCTCTTGATGCCTTGGTCGGGCTACCACCCCTAAGAAGGATCAGAGTGTAAGAGCATAGTTGCACTCCAGATCTCGAGACCAGGAAATAGCTCGATAGCCTTCCTGATGCCTTGGTCGGGCTACCACCCCTAAGAAGGATCTTAGTGTAAAAGCATAGTTGCCCTCCAGATCTCAAGACCAGGAAATAGCTCGATAGCCCTCCTGATTACTTGGTCGGGCTATCACCCCCAAGAAGGATCTGAGTGTAAGAGCATAGTTTCCCTTAAAATCTCGAGACCAGGAAATAATTCGATAGCCCTCCTGATGCCTTGGTCGGGCTACCACCCTCAAGAAAGATCTGAGTGTAAGAGCATAGTTGCCTTCCAGATCTTAAAACCAGGAAATAGCTCGATAGCCCTCCTGATGCCTTGGTCAGGCTATCACCCCCAAGAAGGATCTGAGTGTAAGAGCATAGTTGCCCTCCAGATCTCGAGACCAGGAAATAGCTCGATAGCCCTCCTTAAGCCTTGGTCGGGCTACCACCCTCAAGAAGGATCTGAGTGTAAGAGCATAGTTGCCCTCCAGATCTCGAGACCAGGAAATAGCTCGATAGCCCTTTTGATGCCTTGGTCGGGCCACCACCCCTAAGAAGGATCTGAGCGTAAGAGCATAGTTGCCCTCCAGATCTCGAGACCAGGAAATAGCACGATAGCCCTCCTGATGCCATGGTCGGGCTATTACCCCCAAGAAGGATCTAAGTGTAAGAGCATAGTTGCCCTCCAGATCTTAAAACCAGAAAATAGCTCGATAGCCCTCCTGATGCCTTGGTCGGGCTATTACCCCCAAGAAGGATCTGAGTGTAAGAGCATAGTTGCCCTCCAGATCTCAAGACCATAAAATAGCTCGATAGCCCTTCTGATGCCTTGGTCGGGCTACCACCCCTAAGAAGGATCTTAGTGTAAGAGCATAGTTACCCTCCAGATCTCGAGACCAGGAAATAGCTCGATAGCCCTCCTTAAGCCTTGGTCGGGCTACCACCCTCAAGAAGGATCTAAGTGTAAGAGCATAGTTGCCCTCCAGATCTCGAGACCAGGAAATAGCTCGATAGCCCTCCTTAAGCCTTGGTCGGGCTACCACCCTAAAGAAGGATCTGAGTGTAAGAGCATAGTTGCCTCCCAAATCTCAAGACCAGGAAATAGCTCGATAGCCCTCTTGATGCCTTGGTCGGGCTACCACCCCTAAGAAGGATATGAGTGTAAGAGCATAGTTGCACTCCAGATCTCGAGACCAGGAAATAGCTCGATAGCGTTCCTGATGCCATGGTCGGGCTACCACCCCTAAGAAGGATCTTAGTGTAAAAGCATAGTTGCCCTCCAGATCTCAAGACCAGGAAATAGCTCGATAGCCCTCCTGATGACTTGGTCGGGCTATCACCCCCAAGAAGGATCTGAGTGTAAGAGCATAGTTGCCCTCCAGATCTTGAGACCAGGAAATAGCTCGATAGCCCTCCTGATGCCTTGGTCGGGCTATTACCCCCAAGAAGGATCTGAGTGTAAGAGCATAGATGCCCTCCAGTTCTCAAGACCATAAAATAGCTCGATAGCCCTTTTGATGCCTTGGTTGGGCTACCACCCCCCAGAAGGATCTGAGTGTAAGAGCATAGATGCCCTCCAGATCTCGAGACCAGGAAATAGCACGATAGCCCTCCTGATGCCTTGGTCGGGCTACCACCCTAAAGAAGGATCTGAGTGTAAGAGCATAGTTGCCCTCCAGATCTCGAGAACAGGAAATAGCTCGATAGCCTTCCTGATGCCTTTGTCGGGCTACCACCCCTAAGAAGGATCTTAGTGTACAAGCATAGTTGCCCTCCAGATCTCAAGACCAGGAAATAGCTCGATAGCCCTCGTGATGCCTTGGTCGGGCTACCACCCTCAAGAAGGATCTGAGTGTAAGAGCATAGTTGCCCTCCAGATCTCGAGACCAGGAAATAGCACGATAGCCCTCCTGATGCCTTGGTCGGGCTACCACCCTAAAGAAGGATCTGAGTGTAAGAGCATAGTTGCCCTCTAGATCTCGAGGCCAGGAAATAACTCGATAGCCCTCCTGATGCCTTGGTCGGGCTACCACCCCCAAGAAGGATCTTAGTGTAAGAGCATGGTTGCCCTCTAGATCTAGAGACCAGGAAATAGCTCGATAGCCTTCCTGATGCCTTGGTCGGGCTACCACCCCTAAGAAGGATCTTAGTGTCAAAGCATAGTTGCCCTCCAGATCTCAAGACCAGGAAATAGCTCGATAGCCCTCCTGATTACTTGGTCGGGCTATCACCCCCAAGAAGGATCTGAGTGTAAGAGCATAGTTTCCCTTCAAATCTCGAGACCAGGAAATAGCTCGATAGGCCTCTTGATGCCTTGGTCGGGCTACCACCCCTAAGAAGGATCTGAGTGTAAGAGCATAGTTGCCCTCCAGATCTCGAGACCAGGAAATAGCTCGATAGCCTTCCTGATGCCTTGGTCGGGCTACCACCCCTAAGAAGGATCTTAGTGTAAAAGCATAGTTGCCCTCCAGATCTCAAGACCAGGAAATAGCTCGATAGCCCTCCTGATGCCTTGGTCGGGCTACCACCCTCAAGAAGTATCTGAGTGTAAGAGCGTAGTTGCCTCCCAGATCTCAAGACCAGGAAATAGCTCGATAGGCCTCTTGATGCCTTGGTCGGGCTACCACCCCTAAGAAGGATCTGAGTGTAAGAGCATAGTTGCCCTCCAGATCTCGAGACCAAGAAATAGCTCGATAGCCTTCCTGATGCCTTGGTCGGGCTACCACCCCTAAAAAGGATCTTAGTGTGAAAGCATAGTTGCCCTCGAGATCTCAAGACCAGGAAATAGCTCGATAGCCCTCCTGATGACTTGGTCGGGCTATCACCCCTAAGAAGGATCTGAGTGTAAGAGCATAGTTTCCCTTCAAATCTAGAGACCAGGAAATAATTCGATAACCCTCCGGATGCCTTGGTCGGGCTACCACCCTCAAGAAGGATCTGAGTGTAAGAGCATAGTTGCCCTCCAGATCTCGAGACTAGGAAATAGCACGATAGCCCTCCTGATGCCTTGGTCGGGCTACCGCCCTAAAGAAGGATCTGAGTGTAAGAGCATAGTTGCCCTCCAGATCTCGAGACCAGGAAATAGCTAGATAGCCCTCCTTAAGCCTTGGTCGGGCTACCACCCTCAAGAAGGATCTGAGTGTAAGAGCATAGTTGCCTCCCAGATCTCAAGACCAGGAAATAGCTCGATAGCCCTCTTGATGCCTTGGTCGGGCTACCACCCCTAAGAAGGATCTGAGTGTAAGAGCATAGTTGCCCTCCAGATCTCGAGACCAGGAAATAGCTCGATAGCCCTCCTTAAGCCTTGGTCGGGCTACCACCCTCAAGAAGGATCTGAGTGTAAGAGCATAGGTACCTTCCAGATCTCGAGACCAGGAAATAGCTCGATAGCCCTTTTGATGCCTTGGTCGGGCCACCACCCCTAAGAAGGATCTGAGCGTAAGAGCATAGTTGCCCTCCAGATCTCGAGACCAGGAAATAGCACGATAGCCCTCATGATGCCTTGGTCGGGCTATTACCCCCAAGAAGGATCTAAGTGTAAGAGCATAGTTGCCCTCCAGATCTTAAAACCAGGAAATAGCTCGATAGCCCTCCTGATGCCTTGGTAGGGCTATTACCCCCAAGAAGGATCTGAGTGTAAGAGCATAGTTGCCCTCCAGATCTTAAGACCATAAAATAGCTCGATAGTCCTTCTGATGCCTTGGTCGGGCTACCACCCCTAAGAAGGATCTTAGTGTAAAAGCATAGTTGCCCTCCAGATCTTGAGACTAGGAAATTGCTCGATAGCCCTCCTGATGCCTTGGTCGGGCTATTACCCCCAAGAAGGATCTGAGTGTAAGAGCATAGTTGCCCTTCAGATCTCAAGACCATAAAATAGCTCGATAGCCCTTCTGATGCCTTGGTTGGGCTACCACCCCCCAGAAGGATCTGAGTGTAAGAGCATAGTTGCCCTCCAGATCTCGAGACCAGGAAATAGCACGATAGCCCTCCTGATGACTTGGTCCGGCTACCACCCTAAAGAAGGATCTGAGTGTAAGAGCATAGTTGCCCTCCAGATCTCGAGACCAGGAAATAGCTCGATAGCCCTCCTTAAGCCTTGGTCGGGCTACCACCCTCAAGAAGGATCTGAGTGTAAGAGCATAGTTGCCCTCCAGATCTCAAGACCAGGAAATAGCTCGATAGCCCTTTTGATGCCTTGGTCGGGCTACCACCCCTAAGAAGGATCTAAGTGTAAGAGCATAGTTGCCCTCCAGATCTCGAGACCAGGAAATAGCACGATAGCCCTCCTTAATCCTTGGTCGGGTTACCAATCCCAAGAAGGATCTTAGTGTAAGAGCATAGTTGCCCTTCAGATCTCGATACCAGGAAATAGCTCGATAGCCCTCCTTAAGCCTTGGTCGGGCTACCACCCTCAAGAAGGATCTGAGTGTAAGAGCATAGTTGCCTTCCAGATCTCGAGACCAGGAAATAGCTCGATAGCCCTTTTGATGCCTTGGTCGGGCCACCACCCCTAAGAAGGATCTGAGCGTAAGAGCATAGTTGCCCTCCAGATCTCGAGACCAGGAAATAGCACGATAGCCCTCATGATGCCTTGGTCGGGCTATTACCCCCAATAAGGATCTAAGTGTAAGAGCATAGTTGCCCTCCAGATCTTAAAACCAGGAAATAGCTCGATAGCCCTCCTGATGCCTTGGTCGGGCTATTACCCCCAAGAAGGATCTGAGTGTAAGAGCATAGTTGCCCTCCAGATCTCGAGACCAGGAAATAGCTCGATAGCCTTCCTGATGCCTTGGTCGGGCTACCACCCCTAAGAAGGATCTTAGTGTAAAAGCATAGTTGCCCTCCAGATCTCGAGACTAGGAAATAGCACGTAGCCCTCTTGATGCCTTGGTCGGGCTACCACCCCTAAGAAGGATCAGAGTGTAAGAGCATAGTTGCACTCCAGATCTCGAGACCAGGAAATAGCTCGATAGCCTTTCTGATGCCTTGGTCGGGCTACCACCCCTAAGAAGGATCTTAGTGTAAAAGCATAGTTGCCCTCCAGATCTCAAGACCAGGAAATAGCTCGATAGCCCTCCTGATGACTTGGTCGGGCTATCACCCCCAAGAAGGATCTGAGTGTAAGAGCATAGTTTCCCTTAAAATCTCGAGACCAGGAAATAATTCGATAGCCCTCCTGATGCCTTGGTCGGGCTACCACCCTCAAGAAAGATCTGAGTGTAAGAGCATAGTTGCCTTCCAGATCTTAAAACCAGGAAATAGCTCGATAGCCCTCCTGATGCCTTGGTGAGGCTATCACCCCCAAGAAGGATCTGAGTGTAAGAGCATAGTTGCCCTCCAGATCTCGAGACCAGGAAATAGCTCGATAGCCCTCCTTAAGCCTTGGTCGGGCTACCACCCTCAAGAAGGATCTGAGTGTAAGAGCATAGTTGCCCTCCAGATCTCGAGACCAGGAAATAGCTCGATAGCCCTTTTGATGCCTTGGTCGGGCCACCACCCCTAAGAAGGATCTGAGCGTAAGAGCATAGTTGCCCTCCAGATCTCGAGACCAGGAAATAGCACGATAGCCCTCCTGATGCCTTGGTCGGGCTATTACCCCCAAGAAGGATCTAAGTGTAAGAGCATAGTTGCCCTCCAGATATTAAAACCAGAAAATAGCTCGATAGCCTTCCTGATGCCTTGGTCGGGCTATTACCCCCAAGAAGGATCTGAGTGTAAGAGCATAGTTGCCCTCCAGATCTCAAGACCATAAAATAGCTCGATAGCCCTTCTGATGCCTTGGTCGGGCTACCACCCCTAAGAAGGATCTTAGTGTAAGAGCATAGTTACCCTCCAGATCTCGAGACCAGGAAATAGCTCGATAGCCCTCCTTAAGCCTTGGTCGGGCTACCACCCTCAAGAAGGATCTAAGTGTAAGAGCATAGTTGCCCTCCAGATCTCGAGACCAGGAAATAGCTCGATAGCCCTCCTTAAGCCTTGGTCGGGCTACCACCCTAAAGAAGGATCTGAGTGTAAGAGCATAGTTGCCTCCCAAATCTCAAGACCAGGAAATAGCTCGATAGCCCTCTTGATGCCTTGGTCGGGCTACCACCCCTAAGAAGGATATGAGTGTAAGAGCATAGTTGCACTCCAGATCTCGAGACCAGGAAATAGCTCGATAGCGTTCCTGATGCCATGGTCGGGCTACCACCCCTAAGAAGGATCTTAGTGTAAAAGCATAGTTGCCCTCCAGATCTCAAGACCAGGAAATAGCTCGATAGCCCTCCTGATGACTTGGTCGGGCTATCACCCCCAAGAAGGATCTGAGTGTAAGAGCATAGTTGCCCTCCAGATCTTGAGACCAGGAAATAGCTCGATAGCCCTCCTGATGCCTTGGTCGGGCTATTACCCCCAAGAAGTATCTGAGTGTAAGAGCATAGATGCCCTCCAGTTCTCAAGACCATAAAATAGCTCGATAGCCCTTTTGATGCCTTGGTTGGGCTACCACCCCCCAGAAGGATCTGAGTGTAAGAGCATAGATGCCCTCCAGATCTCGAGACCAGGAAATAGCACGATAGCCCTCCTGATGCCTTGGTCGGGCTACCACCCTAAAGAAGGATCTGAGTGTAAGAGCATAGTTGCCCTCCAGATCTCGAGAACAGGAAATAGCTCGATAGCCTTCCTGATGCCTTTGTCGGGCTACCACCCCCAAGAAGGATCTTAGTGTAAGAGCATAGTTGCCCTCCAGATCTAGAGACCAGGAAATAATTCGATAGCCCTCCTGATGCCTTGGTCGGGCTACCACCCTCAAGAAGGATCTGAGTGTAAGAGTATAGTTGCCCTCCAGATCTCGAGACTAGGAAATAGCACGATAGCCCTCCTGATGCCTTGGTCGGGCTACCGCCCTAAAGAAGGATCTGAGTGTAAGAGCATAGTTGCCCTCCAGATCTCGAGACCAGGAAATAGCTCGATAGCCCTCCTTAAGCCTTGGTCGGGCTACCACCCTCAAGAAGGATCTGAGTGTAAGAGCATAGTTGCCTCCCAGATCTCAAGACCAGGAAATAGCTCGATAGCCCTCTTGATGCCTTGGTCGGGCTACCACCCCTAAGAAGGATCTGAGTGTAAGAGCATAGTTGCCCTCCAGATCTCGAGACCAGGAAATAGCTCGATAGCCCTCCTTAAGCCTTGGTCGGGCTACCACCCTCAAGAAGGATCTGAGTGTAAGAGCATAGGTACCTTCCAGATCTCGAGACCAGGAAATAGCTCGATAGCCCTTTTGATGCCTTGGTCGGGCCACCACCCCTAAGAAGGATCTGAGCGTAAGAGCATAGTTGCCCTCCAGATCTCGAGACCAGGAAATAGCACGATAGCCCTCATGATGCCTTGGTCGGGCTATTACCCCCAAGAAGGATCTAAGTGTAAGAGCATAGTTGCCCTCCAGATCTTAAAACCAGGAAATAGCTCGATAGCCCTCCTGATGCCTTGGTAGGGCTATTACCCCCAAGAAGGATCTGAGTGTAAGAGCATAGTTGCCCTCCAGATCTTAAGACCATAAAATAGCTCGATAGTCCTTCTGATGCCTTGGTCGGGCTACCACCCCTAAGAAGGATCTTAGTGTAAAAGCATAGTTGCCCTCCAGATCTTGAGACTAGGAAATTGCTCGATAGCCCTCCTGATGCCTTGGTCGGGCTATTACCCCCAAGAAGGATCTGAGTGTAAGAGCATAGTTGCCCTTCAGATCTCAAGACCATAAAATAGCTCGATAGCCCTTCTGATGCCTTGGTTGGGCTACCACCCCCCAGAAGGATCTGAGTGTAAGAGCATAGTTGCCCTCCAGATCTCGAGACCAGGAAATAGCACGATAGCCCTCCTGATGACTTGGTCCGGCTACCACCCTAAAGAAGGATCTGAGTGTAAGAGCATAGTTGCCCTCCAGATCTCGAGACCAGGAAATAGCTCGATAGCCCTCCTTAAGCCTTGGTCGGGCTACCACCCTCAAGAAGGATCTGAGTGTAACAGCATAGTTGCCCTCCAGATCTCAAGACCAGGAAATAGCTCGATAGCCCTTTTGATGCCTTGGTCGGGCTACCACCCCTAAGAAGGATCTAAGTGTAAGAGCATAGTTGCCCTCCAGATCTCGAGACCAGGAAATAGCACGATAGCCCTCCTTAATCCTTGGTCGGGTTACCAATCCCAAGAAGGATCTTAGTGTAAGAGCATAGTTGCCCTTCAGATCTCGATACCAGGAAATAGCTCGATAGCCCTCCTTAAGCCTTGGTCGGGCTACCACCCTCAAGAAGGATCTGAGTGTAAGAGCATAGTTGCCTTCCAGATCTCGAGACCAGGAAATAGCACGATAGCCCTCATGATGCCTTGGTCGGGCTATTACCCCCAATAAGGATCTAAGTGTAAGAGCATAGTTGCCCTCCAGATCTTAAAACCAGGAAATAGCTCGATAGCCCTCCTGATGCCTTGGTCGGGCTATTACCCCCAAGAAGGATCTGAGTGTAAGAGCATAGTTGCCCTCCAGATCTTAAGACCATAAAATAGCTCGATAGTCCTTCTGATGCCTTGGTCGGGCTACCACCCCTAAGAAGGATCTTAGTGTAAAAGCATAGTTGCCCTCCAGATCTTGAGACTAGGAAATTGCTCGATAGCCCTCCTGATGCCTTGGTCGGGCTATTACCCCCAAGAAGGATCTGAGTGTAAGAGCATATTTGCTCTTCAGATCTCAAGACCATAAAATAGCTCGATAGCCCTTCTGATGCCTTGGTTGGGCTACCACCGCCCAGAAGGATCTGAGTGTAAGAGCATAGTTTCCCTTCAAATCTCGAGACCATGAAATAATTCGATAGCCCTCCTGATGCCTTGGTCGGGCTACCACCCTCAAGAAGGATCTGAGTGTAAGAGCATAGTTGCCCTCCAGATCTCGAGACTAGGAAATAGCTCGATAGCCCTCCTGAAGCCTTGGTCGGGCTACCACCCTCAAGAAGGATCTGAGTGTAAGAGCATAGTTGCCCTCCAGATCTCGAGACCAGGAAATAGCTCGAAAGCCCTTTTGATGCCTTGGTCGGGCCACCACCCCTAAGAAGGATCTGAGCGTAAGAGCATAGTTGCCCTCCAGATCTCGAGACCAGGAAATAGCACGATAGCCCTCCTGATGCCTTGGTCGGGCTATTACCCCCAAGAAGGATCTAAGTGTAAGAGCATAGTTGCCCTCCAGATATTAAAACCAGAAAATAGCTCGATAGCCCTCCTGATGCCTTGGTCGGGCTATTACCCCCAAGAAGGATCTGAGTGTAAGAGCATAGTTGCCCTCCAGATCTCAAGACCATAAAATAGCTCGATAGCCCTTCTGATGCCTTGGTCGGGCTACCACCCCTAAGAAGGATCTTAGTGTAAGAGCATAGTTACCCTCCAGATCTCGAGACCAGGAAATAGCTCGATAGCCCTCCTTAAGCCTTGGTCGGGCTACCACCCTCAAGAAGGATCTAAGTGTAAGAGCATAGTTGCCCTCCAGATCTCGAGACCAGGAAATAGCTCGATAGCCCTCCTTAAGCCTTGGTCGGGCTACCACCCTAAAGAAGGATCTGAGTGTAAGAGCATAGTTGCCTCCCAAATCTCAAGACCAGGAAATAGCTCGATAGCCCTCTTGATGCCTTGGTCGGGCTACCACCCCTAAGAAGGATATGAGTGTAAGAGCATAGTTGCACTCCAGATCTCGAGACCAGGAAATAGCTCGATAGCGTTCCTGATGCCATGGTCGGGCTACCACCCCTAAGAAGGATCTTAGTGTAAAAGCATAGTTGCCCTCCAGATCTCAAGACCAGGAAATAGCTCGATAGCCCTCCTGATGACTTGGTCGGGCTATCACCCCCAAGAAGGATCTGAGTGTAAGAGCATAGTTGCCCTCCAGATCTTGAGACCAGGAAATAGCTCGATAGCCCTCCTGATGCCTTGGTCGGGCTATTACCCCCAAGAAGGATCTGAGTGTAAGAGCATAGATGCCCTCCAGTTCTCAAGACCATAAAATAGCTCGATAGCCCTTTTGATGCCTTGGTTGGGCTACCACCCCCCAGAAGGATCTGAGTGTAAGAGCATAGATGCCCTCCAGATCTCGAGACCAGGAAATAGCACGATAGCCCTCCTGATGCCTTGGTCGGGCTACCACCCTAAAGAAGGATCTGAGTGTAAGAGCATAGTTGCCCTCCAGATCTCGAGACCAGGAAATAGCACGATAGCCCTCCTGATGCCTTGGTCGGGCTATTACCCCCAAGAAGGATCTGAGTGTAAGAGCATAGTTGCCCTTCAGATCTCAAGACCATAAAATAGCTCGATAGCCCTTCTGATGCCTTGGTTGGGCTACCACCCCCCAGAAGGATCTGAGTGTAAGAGCATAGTTGCCCTCCAGATCTCGAGACCAGGAAATAGCACGATAGCCCTCCTGATGACTTGGTCCGGCTACCACCCTAAAGAAGGATCTGAGTGTAAGAGCATAGTTGCCCTCCAGATCTCGAGACCAGGAAATAGCTCGATAGCCCTCCTTAAGCCTTGGTCGGGCTACCACCCTCAAGAAGGATCTGAGTGTAACAGCATAGTTGCCCTCCAGATCTCAAGACCAGGAAATAGCTCGATAGCCCTTTTGATGCCTTGGTCGGGCTACCACCCCTAAGAAGGATCTAAGTGTAAGAGCATAGTTGCCCTCCAGATCTCGAGACCAGGAAATAGCACGATAGCCCTCCTTAATCCTTGGTCGGGTTACCAATCCCAAGAAGGATCTTAGTGTAAGAGCATAGTTGCCCTTCAGATCTCGATACCAGGAAATAGCTCGATAGCCCTCCTTAAGCCTTGGTCGGGCTACCACCCTCAAGAAGGATCTGAGTGTAAGAGCATAGTTGCCTTCCAGATCTCGAGACCAGGAAATAGCACGATAGCCCTCATGATGCCTTGGTCGGGCTATTACCCCCAATAAGGATCTAAGTGTAAGAGCATAGTTGCCCTCCAGATCTTAAAACCAGGAAATAGCTCGATAGCCCTCCTGATGCCTTGGTCGGGCTATTACCCCCAAGAAGGATCTGAGTGTAAGAGCATAGTTGCCCTCCAGATCTTAAGACCATAAAATAGCTCGATAGTCCTTCTGATGCCTTGGTCGGGCTACCACCCCTAAGAAGGATCTTAGTGTAAAAGCATAGTTGCCCTCCAGATCTTGAGACTAGGAAATTGCTCGATAGCCCTCCTGATGCCTTGGTCGGGCTATTACCCCCAAGAAGGATCTGAGTGTAAGAGCATATTTGCTCTTCAGATCTCAAGACCATAAAATAGCTCGATAGCCCTTCTGATGCCTTGGTTGGGCTACCACCGCCCAGAAGGATCTGAGTGTAAGAGAATAGTTTCCCTTCAAATCTCGAGACCATGAAATAATTCGATAGCCCTCCTGATGCCTTGGTCGGGCTACCACCCTCAAGAAGGATCTGAGTGTAAGAGCATAGTTGCCCTCCAGATCTCGAGACTAGGAAATAGCTCGATAGCCCTCCTGAAGCCTTGGTCGGGCTACCACCCTCAAGAAGGATCTGAGTGTAAGAGCATAGTTGCCCTCCAGATCTCGAGACCAGGAAATAGCTCGAAAGCCCTTTTGATGCCTTGGTCGGGCCACCACCCCTAAGAAGGATCTGAGCGTAAGAGCATAGTTGCCCTCCAGATCTCGAGACCAGGAAATAGCACGATAGCCCTCCTGATGCCTTGGTCGGGCTATTACCCCCAAGAAGGATCTAAGTGTAAGAGCATAGTTGCCCTCCAGATATTAAAACCAGAAAATAGCTCGATAGCCCTCCTGATGCCTTGGTCGGGCTATTACCCCCAAGAAGGATCTGAGTGTAAGAGCATAGTTGCCCTCCAGATCTCAAGACCATAAAATAGCTCGATAGCCCTTCTGATGCCTTGGTCGGGCTACCACCCCTAAGAAGGATCTTAGTGTAAGAGCATAGTTACCCTCCAGATCTCGAGACCAGGAAATAGCTCGATAGCCCTCCTTAAGCCTTGGTCGGGCTACCACCCTCAAGAAGGATCTAAGTGTAAGAGCATAGTTGCCCTCCAGATCTCGAGACCAGGAAATAGCTCGATAGCCCTCCTTAAGCCTTGGTCGGGCTACCACCCTAAAGAAGGATCTGAGTGTAAGAGCATAGTTGCCTCCCAAATCTCAAGACCAGGAAATAGCTCGATAGCCCTCTTGATGCCTTGGTCGGGCTACCACCCCTAAGAAGGATATGAGTGTAAGAGCATAGTTGCACTCCAGATCTCGAGACCAGGAAATAGCTCGATAGCGTTCCTGATGCCATGGTCGGGCTACCACCCCTAAGAAGGATCTTAGTGTAAAAGCATAGTTGCCCTCCAGATCTCAAGACCAGGAAATAGCTCGATAGCCCTCCTGATGACTTGGTCGGGCTATCACCCCCAAGAAGGATCTGAGTGTAAGAGCATAGTTGCCCTCCAGATCTTGAGACCAGGAAATAGCTCGATAGCCCTCCTGATGCCTTGGTCGGGCTATTACCCCCAAGAAGGATCTGAGTGTAAGAGCATAGATGCCCTCCAGTTCTCAAGACCATAAAATAGCTCGATAGCCCTTTTGATGCCTTGGTTGGGCTACCACCCCCCAGAAGGATCTGAGTGTAAGAGCATAGATGCCCTCCAGATCTCGAGACCAGGAAATAGCACGATAGCCCTCCTGATGCCTTGGTCGGGCTACCACCCTAAAGAAGGATCTGAGTGTAAGAGCATAGTTGCCCTCCAGATCTCGAGACCAGGAAATAGCACGATAGCCCTCCTGATGCCTTGGTCGGGCTACCACCCTAAAGAAGGATCTGAGTGTAAGAGCATAGTTGCCCTCCAGATCTCGAGAACAGGAAATAGCTCGATAGCCTTCCTGATGCCTTTGTCGGGCTACCACCCCTAAGAAGGATCTTAGTGTACAAGCATAGTTGCCCTCCAGATCTCAAGACCAGGAAATAGCTCGATAGCCCTCGTGATGCCTTGGTCGGGCTACCACCCTCAAGAAGGATCTGAGTGTAAGAGCATAGTTGCCCTCCAGATCTCGAGACCAGGAAATAGCACGATAGCCCTCCTGATGCCTTGGTCGGGCTACCACCCTAAAGAAGGATCTTAGTGTAAGAGCATAGTTGCCCTCCAGATCTAGAGACCAGGAAATAGCTCGATAGCCTTCCTGATGCCTTGGTCGGGCTACCACCCCTAAGAAGGATCTTAGTGTAAAAGCATAGTTGCCCTCCAGATCTCAAGACCAGGAAATAGCTCGATAGCCCTCCTGATTACTTGGTCGGGCTATCACCCCCAAGAAGGATCTGAGTGTAAGAGCATAGTTTCCCTTCAAATATCGAGACCAGGAAATAGCTCGATAGGCCTCTTGATGCCTTGGTCGGGCTACCACCCCTAAGAAGGATCTGAGTGTAAGAGCATAGTTGCCCTCCAGATCTCGAGACCAGGAAATAGCTCGATAGCCTTCCTGATGCCTTGGTCGGGCTACCACCCCTAAGAAGGATCTGAGTGTAAAAGCATAGTTGCCCTCCAGATCTCAAGACCAGGAAATAGCTCGATAGCCCTCCTGATGCCTTGGTCGGGCTACCACCCTCAAGAAGGATCTGAGTGTAAGAGCGTAGTTGCCTCCCAGATCTCAAGACCAGGAAATAGCTCGATAGGCCTCTTGATGCCTTGGTCGGGCTACCACCCCTAAGAAGGATCTGAGTGTAAGAGCATAGTTGCCCTCCAGATCTCGAGACCAAGAAATAGCTCGATAGCCTTCCTGATGCCTTGGTCGGGCTACCACCCCTAAAAAGGATCTTAGTGTGAAAGCATAGTTGCCCTCCAGATCTCAAGACCAGGAAATAGCTCGATAGCCCTCCTGATGACTTGGTCGGGCTATCACCCCTAAGAAGGATCTGAGTGTAAGAGCATAGTTTCCCTTCAAATCTAGAGACCAGGAAATAATTCGATAGCCCTCCTGATGCCTTGGTCGGGCTACCACCCTCAAGAAGGATCTGAGTGTAAGAGCATAGTTGCCCTCCAGATCTCGAGACTAGGAAATAGCACGATAGCCCTCCTGATGCCTTGGTCGGGCTACCACCCTAAAGAAGGATTTGAGTGTAAGAGCATAGTTGCCCTCCAGATCTCGAGACCAGGAAATAGCTCGATAGCCCTCCTTAAGCCTTGGTCGGGCTACCACCCTCAAGAAGGATCTGAGTGTAAGAGCATAGTTGCCTCCCAGATCTCAAGACCTGGAAATAGCTCGATAGCCCTCTTGATGCCTTGGTCGGGCTACCACCCCTAAGAAGGATCTGAGTGTAAGAGCATAGTTGCCCTCCAGATCTCGAGACCAGGAAATAGCTCGATAGCCCTCCTTAAGCCTTGGTCGGGCTACCACCCTCAAGAAGGATCTGAGTGTAAGAGCATAGTTGCCTTCCAGATCTCGAGACCAGGAAATAGCTCGATAGCCCTTTTGATGCCTTGGTTGGGCCACCACCCCTAAGAAGGATCTTAGCGTAAGAGCATAGTTGCCCTCCAGATCTCGAGACCAGGAAATAGCACGATAGCCCTCATGATGCCTTGGTCGGGCTATTACCCCCAAGAAGGATCTAAGTGTAAGAGCATAGTTGCCCTCCAGATCTTAAAACCAGGAAATAGCTCGATAGCCCTCCTGATGCCTTGGTCGGGCTGTTACCCCCAAGAAGGATCTGAGTGTAAGAGCATAGTTGCCCTCCAGATCTTAAGACCATAAAATAGCTCGATAGTCCTTCTGATGCCTTGGTCGGGCTACCACCCCTAAGAAGGATCTTAGTGTAAAAGCATAGTTGCCCTCCAGATCTTGAGACTAGGAAATTGCTCGATAGCCCTCCTGATGCCTTGGTCGGGCAATTACCCCCAAGAAGGATCTGAGTGTAAGAGCATAGTTGCCCTTCAGATCTCAAGACCATAAAATAGCTCGATAGCCCTTCTGATGCCTTGGTTGGGCTACCACCCCCCAGAAGGATCTGAGTGTAAGAGTATAGTTGCCCTCCAGATCTCGAGACCAGGAAATAGCACGATAGCCCTCCTGATGACTTGGTCGGGCTACCACCCTAAAGAAGGATCTGAGTGTAAGAGCATAGTTGCCCTCCAGATCTCGAGACCAGGAAATAGCTCGATAGCCCTCCTTAAGCCTTGGTCGGGCTACCACCCTCAAGAAGGATCTGAGTGTAAGAGCATAGTTGCCCTCCAGATCTCAAGACAAGGAAATAGCTCGATAGCCCTTTTGATGCCTTGGTCGGGCTACCACCCCTAAGAAGGATCTAAGTGTAAGAGCATAGTTGCCCTCCAGATCTCGAGACCAGGAAATAGCACGATAGCCCTCCTTAATCCTTGGTCGGGTTACCAATCCCAAGAAGGATCTTAGTGTAAGAGCATAGTTGCCCTTCAGATCTCGATACCAGGAAATAGCTCGATAGCCCTCCTTAAGCCTTGGTCAGGCTACCACCCTCAAGAAGGATCTGAGTGTAAGAGCATAGTTGCCTTCCAGATCTCGAGACCAAGAAATAGCTCGATAGCCCTTTTGATGCCTTGGTCGGGCCACCACCCCTAAGAAGGATCTGAGCGTAAGAGCATAGTTGCCCTCCAGATCTCGAGACCAGGAAATAGCACGATAGCCCTCATGATGCCTTGGTCGGGCTATTACCCCCAAGAAGGATCTAAGTGTAAGAGCATAGTTGCCCTCCAGATCTTAAAACCAGGAAATAGCTCGATAGCCCTCCTGATGCCTTGGTCGGGCTATTACCCCCAAGAAGGATCTGAGTGTAAGAGCATAGTTGCCCTCCAGATCTTAAGACCATAAAATAGCTCGATAGTCCTTCTGATGCCTTGGTCGGGATACCACCCTTAAGAAGGATCTTAGTGTAAAAGCATAGTTGCCCTCCAGATCTTGAGACTAGGAAATTGCTCGATAGCCCTCCTGATGCCTTGGTTGGGCTATTACCCCCAAGAAGGATCTGAGTGTAAGAGCATAGTTGCCCTTCAGATCTCAAGACCATAAAATAGCTCGATAGCCCTTCTGATGCCTTGGTTGGGCTACCACCCCCCAGAAGGATCTGAGTGTAAGAGCATAGTTGCCCTCCAGATCTCGAGACCAGGAAATAGCACGATAGCCCTCCTGATGACTTGGTCGGGCTACCACCCTAAAGAAGGATCTGAGTGTAAGAGCATAGTTGCCCTCCAGATCTCGAGACCAGGAAATAGCTCGATAGCCCTCCTTAAGCCTTGGTCGGGCTACCACCCTCAAGAAGGATCTGAGTGTAAGAGCATAGTTGCCCTCCAGATCTCAAGACCAGGAAATAGCTCGATAGCCCTTTTGATGCCTTGGTCGGGCTACCACCCCTAAGAAGGATCTAAGTGTAAGAGCATAGTTGCCCTCCAGATCTCGAGACCAGGAAATAGCACGATAGCCCTCCTTAATCCTTGGTCGGGTTACCAATCCCAAGAAGGATCTTAGTGTAAGAGCATAGTTGCCCTTCAGATCTCGATACCAGGAAATAGCTCGATAGCCCTCCTTAAGCCTTGGTCGGGCTACCACCCTCAAGAAGGATCTGAGTGTAGGAGCATAGTTGCCTTCCAGATCTCAAGACCAGGAAATAGATCGATAGCCCTCTTGATGCCTTAGTCGGGCTACCACCCCTAACAAGGATCTGAGTGTAAGAGCATAGTTGCCCTCCAGATCTCGAGACCAGGAAATAGCTCGATAGCCCTCCTTAAGCCTTGGTCGGGCTACCACCCTCAAGAAGGATCTGAGTGTAAGAGCATAGTTGCCCTCCAGAAATCAAGACCAGGAAATAGCTCGATAGCCCTTTTGATGCCTTGGTCGGGCTACCACCCCTAAGAAGGATCTAAGTGTAAGAGCATAGTTGCCCTCCAGATCTCGAGACCAGGAAATAGCTCGATAGCCCTCCTTAATCCTTGGTCGGGTTACCAATCCCAAGAAGGATCTTAGTGTAAGAGCATAGTTGCCCTTCATATCTCGATACCAGGAAATAGCTCGATAGCCCACCTTAAGCCTTGGTCGGGCTACCACCCTCAAGAAGGATCTGAGTGTAAGAGCATAGTTGCCTTCCAGATCTCAAGACCAGGAAATAGATCGATAGCCCTCTTGATGCCTTGGTCGGGCTACCACCCCTAAGAAGGATCTGAGTGTAAGAGCATAGTTGCCCTCCAGATCTCGAGACCAGGAAATAGCTCGATAGCCTTCCTGATGCCTTGGTCGGGCTACCACCCCTAAGAAGGATCTTAGTGTAAAAGCATAGTTGCCCTCAAGATCTCAAGACCAGGAAATAGCTCGATAGCCCTCCTGATGACTTGGTCAGGCTATCACCCCCAAGAAGGATCTGAGTGTAAGAGCATAGTTTCCCTTCAAATCTCGAGACCAGGAAATCATTCGATAGCCCTCCTGATGCCTTGGTCGGGCTACCACCCTCAAGAAGGATCTGAGTGTAAGAGCATAGTTGCCCTCCAGATCTCGAGACCAGGAAATAGCACGATGGCCCTCCTGAGGCCTTGGTCGGGCTACCACCCCCAAGAACGATCTGAGTGTAAGAGCATAGTTGCCCCCCAGATCTCGAGACCAGGAAATAGCTCGATAGCCCTCCTGATGCCCTCGTCGGGCTAAGACCCCCAAGAAGGATCTTAGTGTAAGAGCATAGTTGCCCTCCAGATCTCGAGACCAAGAAATAGCTCGATAGCCCTCCTGATGCCTTGATCGGGCTACAACCCCCAAGAAGGATCTGAGTGTAAGAGCATAGTAACCCTCCAGATCTCGAGACCAGGAAATAGCTCGATAGCCCTCCTTAAGCCTTGGTCGGGCTACCACCCCCAAGAAAGATCTTAGTGTGAGAGCATAGTTGCCCTCTATTTCTCGAGACCAGGAAATAGATCGGTAGCCCTCCTGATGCCTTGATTGGGCTATTAACCCCAAGAAGGATCTAAGAATAAGAGCATAGTTGCCCTCCAGATCTTAAAACCAGGAAATAGCTCGATAGCCCTCCTGATGCCTTGGTCGGGCTATTACCCCCAAGAAGGATCTGAGTATAAGAGCATAGTTGCCCTTCAGATCTCAAGACCATAAAATAGCTCGATAGCCCTTCTGATGCCTTGGTTGGGCTACCACCCCCCAGAAGGATCTGAGTGTAAGAGCATAGTTGCCCTCCAGATCTCGAGACCAGGAAATAGCACGATAGCCCTCCTGATGACTTGGTCGGGCTACCACCCTAAAGAAGGATCTGAGTGTAAGAGCATAGTTGCCCTCCAGATCTTGAGACCAGGAAATAGCTCGATAGCCCTCCTTAAGCCTTGGTCGGGCTACCACCCTCAAGAAGGATCTGAGTGTAAGAGCATAGTTGCCCTCCAGATCTCAAGACCAGGAAATAGCTCGATAGCCCTTTTGATGCCTTGGTCGGGCTACCACCCCTAAGAAGGATCTAAGTGTAAGAGCATAGTTGCCCTCCAGATCTCGAGACCAGGAAATAGCACGATAGCCCTCCTTAATCCTTGGTCGGGTTACCACTCCCAAGAAGGATCTTAGTGTAAGAGCATAGTTGCCCTTCAGATCTCGATACCAGGAAATAGCTCGATAGCCCTCCTTAAGCCTTGGTCGGGCTACCACCCTCAAGAAGGATCTGAGTGTAAGAGCGTAGTTGCCTTCCAGATCTCAAGACCAGGAAATAGATCGATAGCCCTCTTGATGCCTTAGTCGGGCTACCATCCCTAACAAGGATCTGAGTGTAAGAGCATAGTTGCCCTCCAGATCTTAAAACCAGGAAATAGCTCGATAGCCCTCCTGATGCCTTGGTCGGGCTATTACCCCCAAGAAGGATCTGAGTGTAAGAGCATAGTTGCCCTCCAGATCTTAAGACCATAAAATAGCTCGATAGCCCTTCTGATGCCTTGGTTGGGCTACCACCCCCCAGAAGGATCTGAGTGTAAGAGCATAGTTGCCCTCCAGATCTCGAGACCAGGAAATAGCTCGATAGCCCTCATGATGCCTTGGTCGGGCTATTACCCCCAAGAAGGATCTAAGTGTAAGAGCATAGTTGCCCTCCAGATCTTAAAACCAGGAAATAGCTCGATAGCCCTCCTGATGCCTTGGTCGGGCTATTACCCCCAAGAAGGATCTGAGTGTAAGAGCATAGTTGCCCTCCAGATCTTAAGACCATAAAATAGCTCGATAGTCCTTCTGATGCCTTGGTCGGGCTACCACCCCTAAGAAGGATCTTAGTGTAAAAGCATAGTTGCCCTCCAGATCTTGAGACTAGGAAATTGCTCGATAGCCCTCCTGATGCCTTGGTCGGGCTATTACCCCCAAGAAGGATCTGAGTGTAAGAGCATAGTTGCCCTTCAGATCTCAAGACCATAAAATAGCTCGATAGCCCTTCTGATGCCTTGGTTGGGCTACCACCCCCCAGAAGGATCTGAGTGTAAGAGCATAGTTGCCCTCCAGATCTCGAGACCAGGAAATAGCTCGATATCCCTCCTTAAGCCTTGGTCGGGCTACCACACTCAAGAGGGATCTGAGTGTAAGAGCATAGTTGCCCTTCAGATCTCGAGACCAGGAAATAGCACGATAGCCCTCCTGATGCCTTGGTCGGGCTACCACCCTAAAGAAGGATCTGAGTGTAAGAGCATAGTTGCCCTCCAGATCTTGAGACCAGGAAATAGCTCGATAGCCCTCCTTAAGCCTTGGTCGGGCTACCACCCTCAAGAAGGATCTGAGTGTAAGAGCATAGTTGCCCTCCAGATATCAAGACCAGGAAATAGCTCGATAGCCCTTTTGATGCCTTGGTCGGGCTACCACCCCTAAGAAGGATCTAAGTGTAAGAGCATAGTTGCCCTCCAGATCTCGAGACCAGAAAATAGCTCGATAGCCCTCCTTAATCCTTGGTCGGGTTACCAATCCCAAGAAGGATCTTAGTGTAAGAGCATAGTTGCCCTTCAGATCTCGATACCAGGAAATAGCTCGATAGCCCTCCTTAAGCCTTGGTCGGGCTACCACCCTCAAGAAGGATCTGAGTGTAAGAGCATAGTTGCCTTCCAGATCTCAAGACCAGGAAATAGATCGATAGCCCTCTTGATGCCTTGGTCGGGTACCACCCCTAAGAAGGATCTGAGTGTAAGAGCATAGTTGCCCTCCAGATCTCGAGACCAGGAAATAACTCGATAGCCTTCCTGATGCCTTGGTCGGGCTACCACCCCTAAGAAGGATCTTAGTGTAAAAGCATAGTTGCCCTCAAGATCTCAAGACCAGGAAATAGCTCGATAGCCCTCCTGATGACTTGGTCAGGCTATCACCCCCAAGAAGGATCTGAGTGTAAGAGCATAGTTTCCCTTCAAATTTCGAGACCAGGAAATAATTCGATAGCCCTCCTGATGCCTTGGTCGGGCTACCACCCTCAAGAAGGATCTGAGTGTAAGAGCATAGTTGCCCTCCAGATCTCAAGACCAGGAAATAGCACGATGGCCCTCCTGACGCCTTGGTCGGGCTACCACCCCCAAGAACGATCTGAGTGTAAGAGCATAGTTGCCCCCCAGATCTCGAGACCAGGAAATAGCTCGATAGCCCTCCTGATGCCCTCGTCGGGCTACAACCCCCAAGAAGGATCTTAGTGTAAGAGCATAGTTGCCCTCCAGATCTCGAGACCAAGAAATAGCTCGATAGCCCTCCTGATGCCTTGATCGGGCTACAACCCCCAAGAAGGATCTGAGTGTAAGAGCATAGTAACCCTCCAGATCTCGAGACCAGGAAATAGCTCGATAGCCCTCCTTAAGCCTTAGTCGGGCTACCACCCCCAAGAAAGATCTTAGTGTGAGAGCATAGTTGCCCTCCATTTCTCGAGACCAGGAAATAGATCGGTAGCCCTCCTGATGCCTTGATTGGGCTATTACCCCCAAGAAGGATCTAAGTGTAAGAGCATAGTTGCCCTCCAGATCTTAAAACCAGGAAATAGCTCGATAGCCCTCCTGATGCCTTGGTCAGGCTATCACCCCCAAGAAGGATCTGAGTGTAAGAGCATAGTTTTCCTTCAGATCTCGAGACCAGGAAATAGCTCGATAGCCCTCCTTAAGCCTTGTTCGGGCTACCACCCTCAAGAAGGATCTGAGTGTAAGAGCATAGTTGCCCTCCAGATCTCAAGACCAGGAAATAGCTCGATAGCCTTCCTGATGACTTGGTCGGGCTATCACCCCCAAGAAGGATCTGAGTGTAAGAGCATAGTTTCCCCCCAGATCTCAAGACTAGGAAATAGCTCGATAGCCCTCCTGATGACTTGGTCGGGCTATCACCCACAAGAAGGATCTGAGTGTAAGAGCATAGTTTCCCTTCAAATCTCTAGACCAGGAAATAATTCGATAGCCCTCCTGATGCCTTGCTCGGGCTACCACCCTCAAGAAGGATCTGAGTGTAAGAGCATAGTTGCCCTTCAAATCTCGAGACCAGGAAATAATTCGATAGCCCTCCTGATGCCTTAGTCGGGCTACCACCCTCAAGAAGGATCTGAGTGTAAGAGCATAGTTGCCTTCCAGATCTTAGAACCAGGAAATAGCTCGATAGCCCTCCTGATGCCTTGGTCAGGCTATCACCCCCAAGAAGGATCTGAGTGTAAGAGCGTAGTTGCCCTCAAGATCTCGAGACCGGGAAATAGCTCGATAGCCCTCCTTAAGCCTTGGTTGGGCTACCACCCTCAAGAAGGATCTGAGTGTAAGAGCATAGTTGCCCTCCAGATCTCAAGACCAGGAAATAGCTCGATAGCCCTTTTGATGCCATGGTCGGGCCACCACCCCTAAGAAGGATCTTAGTGTAAGAGCATAGTTGCCCTCCAGATCTCGAGACCAGGAAATAGCACGATAGCCCTCCTGATGCCTTGGTCGGGCTATTACCCCCAAGAAGGATCTAAGTGTAAGAGCATAGTTGCCCTCCAGATCTTAAAACCAGGAAATAGCTCGATAGCCCTCCTGATGCCTTGGTCGGGCTATTACCCCCAAGAAGGATCTGAGTGTAAGAGCATAGTTGCCCTCCAGATCTCAAGCCCATAAAATAGCTCGATAGCCCTTCTGATGCCTTGGTCGGGCTACCACCCCTAAGAAGGATCTTAGTGTAAAAGCATAGTTGCCCTCCAGATCTTGAGACCAGGAAATAGCTCGATAGCCCTCCTGATGCCTTGGTCGGGCTATTACCCCCAAGAAGGATCTGAGTGTAAGAGCATAGTTGCCCTCCAGATCTTAAGACCATAAAATAGCTCGATAGCCCTTCTGATGCCTTGGTTGGGCTACCGCCCCCCAGAAGGATCTGAGTGTAAGAGCATAGTTGCCCTCCAGATCTCGAGACCAGGAAATAGCACGATAGCCCTCCTGATGCCTTGGTCGGGCTACCACCCTAAAGAAGGATCTGAGTGTAAGAGCATAGTTGCCCTCCAGATCTCGAGACCAGGAAATAGCTAGATAGCCCTCCTTAAACCTTGGTCGGGCTACCACCCTCAAGAAGGATCTAAGTGTAAGAGCATAGTTGCCCTCCAGATCTCAAGACTAGGAAATAGCTCGATAGCCCTTTTGATGCCTTGGTCGGGCTACCACCCCTAAGAAGGATCTAAGTGTAAGAGCATAGTTGCCCTCCATATCTCGAGCCCAGGAAATAGCTCGATAGCCCTCCTTAATCCTTGGTCGGGTTACCAATCCCAAGAAGGATCTTAGTGTAAGAGCATAGTTGCCCTTCAGATCTCGATACCAGGAAATAGCTCGATAGCCTTCCTTAAGCCTTGGTCGGGCTACCACCCTCAAGAAGGATCTGAGTGTAAGAGAATAGTTGCCTTCCAGATCTCAAGACCAGGAAATAGCTCGATAGCCCTCTTGATGCCTTGGTCGGGCTACCACCCCTAAGAAGGATCTGAGTGTAAGAGCATAGTTGCCCTCCAGATCTCGAGACCAGGAAATAGCTCGATAGCCTTCTTGATGCCTTGGTCGGGCTACCACCCTCAAGAAGGATCTAAGTGTCAGAGCATAGTTGCCCCCAAGAAGGATCTAAGTGTAAGAGCATAGTTGCCATCCAGATCTTAAAACCAGGAAATAGCTCGATAGCCCTCCTGATGCCTTGGTCGGGCTATTACCCCCAAGAAGGATCTGAGTGTAAGAGCATAGTTGCCCTCCAGATCTCAAGACCATAAAATAGCTCGATAGCCCTTCTGATGCCTTGGTCGGGCTACCACCCCTAAGAAGGATCTGAGTGTAAGAGCATAGTTGCCCTCCAGATCTCGAGACCAGGAAATAACTCGATAGCCTTCCTGATGCCTTGGTCGGGCTACCACCCTAAAGAAGGATCTGAGTGTAAGAGCATAGTTGCCCTCCAGATCTCGAGACCAGGAAATAGCTCGATAGCCCTCCTTAAGCCTTGGTCGGGCTACCACACTCAAGAGGGATCTGAGTGTAAGAGCATAGTTGACCTTCAGATCTCGATACCAGGAAATAGCTCGATAGCCCTCCTTAAGCCTTGGTCGGGCTACCACCCTCAAGAAGGATCTGAGTGTAACAGCATAGTTGCCTTCCAGATCTCAAGACCAGGAAATAGCTCGATAGCCCTCTTGATGTCTTGGTCGGGCTACCACCCCTAAGAAGGATCTGAGTGTAAGAGCATAGTTGCCCTCCAGATCTCGAGACCAGGAAATAGCTCGATAGCCTTCCTGATGCCTTGGTCGGGCTACCACCCCGAAGAAGGATCTTAGTGTACAAGCATAGTTGCCCTCCAGATCTCAAGACCAGGAAATAGCTCGATAGCCCTCCTGATGACTTGGTCGGGCTATCACCCCCAAGAAGGATCTGAGTGTAAGAGCATAGTTTCCCTTCAAATCTCGAGACCAGGAAATAATTCGATAGCCCTCCTGATGCCTTGGTCGGGCTACCACCCTCAAGAAGGATCTGAGTGTAAGAGCATAGTTGCCCTCCAGATCTCGAGACTAGGAAATAGCACGATAGCCCTCCTGTTGCCTTGGTCGGGCTACCACCCTAAAGAAGGATCTGAGTGTAAGAGCATAGTTGCCCTCCTGATCTCGAGACCAGGAAATAGCTCGATAGCCCTCCTTAAGCCTTGGTCGGGCTACCACCCTCAAGAAGGATCTGAGTGTAAGAGCATAGTTGCCTCCCAGATCTCAAGACCAGGAAATAGCTCGATAGCACTCTTGATGCCTTGGTCGGGCTACCACCCCTAAGAAGGATCTGAGTGTAAGAGCATAGTTGCCCTCCAGATCTCGAGACCAGGAAATAGCTCGATAGCCTTCCTGATGCCGTGGTCGGGCTACCATCCCTAAAAAGGATCTTAGTGTAAAAGCATAGTTGCCCTCTAGATCTCAAGACCAGGAAATAGCTCGATAGCCCTCCTGATGACTTGGTCGGGCTATCACCCCCAAGAAGGATCTGAGTGTAAGAGCATAGTTGCCCTCCAGATCTCAAGACCATAAAATAGCTCGATAGCTTTTCTGATGCCTTGGTCGGGCTACAACCCCCAAGAAGGATCTAAGTGTAAGAGCATAGTTGCCTTCCAGATCTTAAAACCAGGAAATAGCTCGATAGCCCTCCTGATGCCTTGGTCAGGCTATCACCCCCAAGAAGGATCTGAGTGTAAGAGCATAGTTGCCCTCCAGATCTCGAGACCAGTAAATAGCTCGATAGCCCTCCTTAAGCCTTGGTCGGGCTACCACCCTCAGGAAGGATCTGAGTGTAAGAGCATAGTTGCCCTCCAGATCTCGAGACCAGGAAATAGCTCGATAGCCCTTTTGATGCCTTGGTCGGGCTACCACCCCTAAGAAGGATCTAAGTGTAAGAGCATAGTTGCCCTCCAGATCTCGAGACCAGGAAATAGCTCGATAGCCCTCCTTAAGCCATGGTCGGGTTACCAATCCCAAGAAGGATCTTAGTGTAAAAGCATAGTCGCCCTTCAGATCTCGATACGAGGAAATAGCTCGATAGCCCTCCTTAAGCCTTGGTCGGGCTACCACCCTCAAGAAGGATCTGAGTGTAAGAGCATAGTTGCCTTCCAGATCTTAAGACCAGGAAATAGCTCGATAGCCCTCTTGATGCCTTGGTCGGGCTACCACCCCTAAGAAGGATCTGAGTGTAAGAGCATAGTTGCCCTCCAGATCTCGAGACCAGGAAATAGCTCGATAGCCTTCCTGATGCCTTTGTCGGGCTACCACCCCTAAGAAGGATCTTAGTGTACAAGCATAGTTGCCCTCCAGATCTCAAGACCAGGAAATAGCTCGATAGTTTCCCTTCAAATCTCAAGACCAGGAAATAATTCGATAGCCCTCCTGATGCCTTGGTCAGGCTACCACCCTCAAGAAGGATCTAAGTGTAAGAGCATAGTTGCCTTCCAGATCTTAAAACCAGGAAATAGCTCGATAGCCCTCCTGATGCCTTGGTCAGGCTATCACCCCCAAGAAGGATCTGAGTGTAAGAGCATAGTTGCCCTCCAGATCTCGAGACCAGGAAATAGCTCGATAGCCCTCCTTAAGCCTTGGTCGGGCTACCACCCTCAAGAAGGATCTGAGTGTAAGAGCATAGTTGCCCTCCAGATCTCGAGACCAGGAAATAGCTCGATAGCCCTTTTGATGCCTTGGTCGGGCTACCACCCCTAAGAAGGATCTAAGTGTAAGAGCATAGTTGCCCTCCAGATCTTGAGACCAGGAAATAGCTCGATAGCCCTCCTTAAGCCATGGTCGGGTTACCAATCCCAAGAAGGATCTTAGTGTAAAAGCATAGTTACCCTTCAGATCTCGATACGAGGAAATAGCTCGATAGCCCTCCTTAAGCCTTAGTCGGGCTACCACCCTCAAGAAGGATCTGAGTGTAAGAGCATAGTTGCCATCCAGATCTTAAGACCAGGAAATAGCTCGATAGCCCTCTTGATGCCTTGGTCGGGCTACCACCCCTAAGAAGGATCTGAGTGTAAGAGCATAGTTGCCCTCCAGATCTCGAGACCAGGAAATAGCTCGATAGCCTTCCTGATGCCTTTGTCGGGCTACCACCCCTAAGAAGGATCTTATTGTACAAGCATAGTTGCCCTCCAGATCTCAAGACCAGGAAATAGCTCGATAGCCCTCCTGATGACTTGGTCGGGCTATCACCCCCAAGAAGGATCTGAGTGTAAGAGCATAGTTTCCCTTCAAATCTCGAGACCAGGAAATAATTCGATAGCCCTTCTGAAGCCTTGGTCGGGCTACCACCCTCAAGAAGGATCTAAGTGTAAGAGCATAGTTGCCTTCCAGATCTTAAAACCAGGAAATAGCTCGGTAGCCCTCCTGATGCCTTGGTCAAGCTATTACCCCCAAGAAGGATCTGAGTGTAAGAGCATAGTTGCCCTTCAGATCTCAAGACCAGGAAATAGCTCGATAGCCCTTCTGATGCCTTGGTCGGGCTATCACCCCCAAGAAGGATCTGAGTGTAAGAGCATAGTTTCCCTTCAGATATCGAGACCAGGAAATAGCTCGATAGCCCTCCTGATGCCTTTGTCAGGCTACCACCCCAAAGAAGGATCTGAGTTTAAGAGCATAGTTGCCCTCCAGATCTCGAGACCAGCAAATAGCTCGATAGCCCTCCTGATGACTTGGTCGGGCTATCACCCCCAAGAAGGATCTGAGTGTAAGAGCATAGTTTCCCTTCAAATCTCGAGACCAGGAAATAATTCGATAGCCCTCCTGAAGCCTTGGTCGGGCTACCACCCTCAAGAAGGATCTAAGTGTAAGAGCATAGTTGCCTTCCAGATCTTAAAACCAGGAAATAGCTCGATAGCCCTCCTGATGCCTTGGTCAGGCTATCACCCCCAAGAAGGATCTGAGTGTAAGAGCATATTTGCCCTCAAGATCTCGAGACCAGGAAATAGCTCGATAGCCCTCCTTAAGCCTTAGTCGGGCTACCACCCTCAAGAAGAATCTGAGTGTAAGAGCATAGTTGCCCTCCAGATCTCGAGACCAGGAAATAGCTCGATAGCCCTTTTGATGCCTTGGTCGGGCTACCACCCCTAAGAAGGATCTAAGTGTAAGAGCATAGTTGCCCTCCAGATCTCGAGACCAGGAAATAGGTCGATAGCCCTCCTGATGCCTTGGTCGGGCTACCACCCCTAAGTAGGATCTTAGTGTACAAGCATAGTTACCCTCCAGATCTCAAGACCACGAAATAGCTCGATAGCCCTCCTGATGACTTGGTCGGGTTACCAATCCCAAGAAGGATCTTAGTGTAAGAGCATAGTTGCCCTTCAGATCTCGATACGAGGAAATAGCTCGATAGCCCTCCTTAAGCCTTGGTCGGGCTACCACCCTCAAGAAGGATCTGAGTGTAAGAGCATAGTTGCCTTCCAGATCTCAAGACCAGGAAATAGCTCGATAGCCCTCTTGATGCCTTGGTCGGGCTACCACCCCTAAGAATTATCTGAGTGTAAGAGCATAGTTGCCCTCCAGATCTCGAGATCAGGAAATAGCTCGATAGCCTTCCTGATGCCTTGGTCGGGCTACCACCCCTAAGAAGGATCTTAGTGTACAAGCATAGTTGCCCTCCAGATCTCAAGACCAGGAAATAGCTCGATAGCCCTCCCGATGACTTGGTCGGGCTATCACCCCCAAGAAGGATCTGAGTGTAAGAGCATAATTGCCCTCCAGATCTCGAGACCAGGAAATAGCTCGATAGCCCTCCTTAAGCCTTGGTCGGGCTACCACCCTCAAGAAGGATCTGAGTGTAAGAGAATAGTTGCCTCCCAGATCTCAAGACCTGGAAATAGCTCGATAGCCCTCTTGATGCCTTGGTCGGTCTACCACCCCTAAGAAGGATCTGAGTGTAAGAGCATAGTTGCCCTCCAGATCTCGAGACCAGGAAATAGCTCGATAGCCTTCCTGATGCCTTGGTCGTTCTACCACCCCTAAGAACGATCTTAGTGTAAAAGCATAGTTGCCCTCCAGATCTCAAGACCAGGAAATAGCTCGATAGCCCTCCTGATGCCTTGGTCGGTCTACCACCCCTAAGAAGGATCTTAGTGTAAGAGCATAGTTGCCCTCCAGATCTAGAGACCAGGAAATAGCTTGATAGCCCTCCTTAAGCCTTGGTCGGGCTACCACCCCCAAGAAGGATCTTAGTGTAAGAGAATTGTTGCCCTCCAGATCTCGAGACCAGGAAATAGCTCGATAGCCCTCCTGAAGCCTTGGTCGGGCTACCACCCTCAAGAAGGATCTTAGTGTAAGAGCATAGTTGCCCTCCAGATCTCGAGACCAGGAAATAGCTCGATAGCCCTCCTTAAGCCTTGGTCGGGCTACCACCCCTAAGAAGGATCTGAGTGTAAGAGCATAGTTGCCCTCCAGATCTCGAGACCAGGAAATAGCTCGATCGCCTTCCTGATGCCTTGGTCGGGCTACCACCCCTAAGAAGGATCTTAGTGTACAAGCATAGTTGCCCTCCAGATCTCAAGACCAGGAAATAGCTCGATAGCCCTCCTGATGACTTGGTCGGGCTATCACCCCTAAGAAGGATCTGAGTGTAAGAGCATAGTTTCCCTCCAGATCTCAAGACCAGGAAATAGCTCGATAGCCCTCCTGATGCCTTGGTCGGGCTACCACCCTCAAGAAGGATCTGAGTGTAAGAGCATAGTTACCCTCCAGATCTCGAGACTAGGAAATAGCACGATAGCCCTCCTGATGCCTTGGTCGGGCTACCACCCTAAAGAAGGATCTGAGTGTAAGAGCATAGTTGCCGTCCAGATCTCGAGACCAGGAAATAGCTCGATAGCCCTCCTTAAGCCTTGGTCGGGCTACCACCCCTAAGAAGGATCTGAGTGTAAGAGCATAGTTGCCCTCCAGATCTGGAGACCAGGAAATAGCTCGATAGCCTTCCTGATGCCTTGGTCGGGCTACCACCCCTAAAAAGGATCTTAGTGTAAAAGCATAGTTGCCCTCTAGATCTCAAGACCAGGAAATAGATCGATAGCCCTCCTGATGACTTGGTCGGGCTATCACCCCCAAGAAGGATCTGAGTGTAAGAGCATAGTTGCCCTCCAGATCTCGAGACCAGGAAATAGCTCGATAGCCCTCCTTAAGCCATGGTCGGGTTACCAATCCCAAGAAGGATCTTAGTGTAAGAGCATAGTTGCCCTTCAGATCTCGATACGAGGAAATAGCTCGATAGCCCTCCTTAAGACTTGGTCGGGCTACCACCCTCAAGAAGGATCTGAGTGTAAGAGCATAGTTGCCTTCCAGATCTCAAGACCAGGAAATAGCTCAATAGCCCTCTTGATGCCTTGGTCGGGCTTCCACCCCTAAGAAGGATCTGAGTGTAAGAGCATAGTTGCCCTCCAGATCTCGAGACCAGGAAATAGCTCGATAGCCTTCCTGATGCCTTGGTCGGGCTACCACCCCTAAGAAGGATCTTAGTGTACAAGCATAGTTGCCCTCCAGATCTCAAGACCAGGAAATAGCTCGATAGCCCTCCTGATGACTTGGTCGGGCTATCACCCATAAGAAGGATCTGAGTGTAAGAGCATAGTTTCCCTTCAAATCTCGAGACCAAGAAATAATTCGATAGCCCTCCTGATGCCTTGGTCGGGCTACCACCCTAAAGAAGGATCTGAGTGTAAGAGCATAGTTGCCCTCCAGATCTCGAGACCAGGAAATAGCTCGATAGCCCTCCTTAAGCCTTGGTCGGGCTACCACCCTCAAGAAGGATCTGAGTGTAAGAGCATAGTTGCCTCCCAGATCTCAAGACCAGGAAATAGCTTGATAGCCCTCTTGATGCCTTGGTCGGTCTACCACCCCTAAGAAGGATCTGAGTGTAAAAGCATAGTTGCCCTCCAGATCTCAAGACCAGGAAATAGCTCGATAGCCCTCCTGATGCCTTGGTCGGTCTACCACCCCCAAGAAGGATCTTAGTGTAAGAGCATAGTTGCCCTCCAGATCTCGAGACCAGGAAATAGCTCGATAGCCCTCCTTAAGCCTTGGTCGGGCTACCACCCTCAAGAAGGATCTGAGTGTAAGAGCATAGTTGCCCTCTAGATCTCGAGACCAGGAAATAGCTCGATAGCCTTCCTGATGCCTTGGTCGGGCTACCACCCCTAAGAACGATCTTAGTGTAAAAGCATAGTTGCCCTCCAGATCTCAAGACCAGGAAATAGCTCGATAGCCCTCCTGATGCCTTGGTCGGTCTACCACCCCCAAGAAGGATCTTAGTGTAAGAGCATAGTTGCCCTCCAGATCTAGAGACCAGGAAATAGCTCGATAGCCATCCTTAAGCCTTGGTCAAGCTACCAGCCCCAAGCAGGATCTTAGTGTAAGAGAATTGTTGCCCTCCAGATCTCGAGACCAGGAAATAGCTCGATAGCCCTCCTGATGCCTTGGTCCGGCTACCACCCCCAAGAAGGATCTTAGTGTAAGAGCATAGTTGCCTTCCAGATCTCGAGACCAGGAAATAGCTCGATAGCCCTCCTTAAGCCTTGATCGGGCTACCACCCCCAAGAAGGATCTTAGTGTAAGAGCATAGTTGCCCTCCAGATCTCAAGACCATAAAATAGCTCGATATCCCTTCTGATGCCATGGGTGGGCTACCACCCCCCAAAAGGATCTGATTGTAAGAGCATAGTTGCCCTCCAGATCTCGAGACCAGGAAATAGCTCTATAGCCCTCCTTAAGCCTTGGTCGGGCTACCACCCCCAAGAAGGATCTTAGTGTAAGAGCATCGTTGCCCTCCAGATCTCGAGACCAGGAAATAGCTCGGTAGCTCTACTGATGCCTTTGTCGGGCTATTACCCCCAAGAAGGATCTAAGTGTAAGAGCATAGTTGCCCTCCAGATCTTAAAACTAGGAAATAGCTCGATAGCCCTCCTGATGCCTTGGTCAGGCTATCACCCCCAAGAAGGATCTGAGTGTAAGAGCATAGTTTCCCTTCAGATCTCGAAACCAGGAAATAGCTCGATAGCTCTCCTGATGCCTTGATCGGGCTATTACCCCCAAGAAGGGTCTGAGTGTAAGAGCATAGTTGCCCTCCAGATCTCAAGACCATAAAATAGCTCGATAGCCCTTCTGATGCCTTGGTTGGGCTACCACCCCCCAGAAGGATCTGAGTGTAAGAGCATAGTTGCCCTCCAGATCTCGAGACCAGGAAATAGCTCGATAGCCCTCCTGATGCCTTGGTCGGGCTACCACCCCCAAGAAGGATCTGAGTGTCAGAGCATAGTTGCCCTCCAGATCTCGAGACCAAGAAATAGCTCGATAGCCCTCCTGATGCCTTGGTCGGGCTACCACCCCCAAGAAGGATCTTAGTGTAGGAGCATAGTTGCCCTCCAGATATCGAGACCAGGAAATAGCTCGATAGCCCTCCTTAAGCCTTGGTCGGGCTACCACCCCCAAGAAGGATCTTAGTGTAAGAGCATCGTTGCCCTCCAGATCTCGAGACTAGGAAATAGCTCGGTAGCTCTACTGATGCCTTTGTCGGGCTATTACCCCTAAGAAGGATCTAAGTGTAAGAGCATAGTTGCCCTCCAGATCTTAAAACTAGGAAATAGCTCGATAGCCCTCCTGATGCCTTGGTCAGGCTATCACCCCCAAGAAGGATCTGAGTGTAAGAGCATAGTTTCCCTTCAGATCTCGAAACCAGGAAATAGCTCGATAGCCCTCCTTAAGCCTTGGTCGGGCTACCACCCTCAAGAAGGATCTGAGTGTAAGAGCATAGTTGCCCTCCGGATCTCAAGACCAGGAAATAGCTCGATAGCCCTCCTGATGCCCTCGTTGGGATACCACCCCCAAGAAGGATCTAAGTGTAAGAGCATAGTTACCCCCCAGATCTCGAGACCAGGAAATAGCTCGATAGCCCTCCTGATGCCCTCGTTGGGATACCACCCCCAAGAACGATCTAAGTGTAAGAGCATAGTTGCCCTCCAGATCTCGAGACATGGAAATAGCTCGATAGCCCTCCTGATGCCTTGGTCGGGCTACGACCCCCAAGAAGGATCTGAGTGTAAGAGCATAGTTGCCCTCCAGATCTCGAGACCAGGAAATAGCTCGATAGCCCTCCATAAGCCTTGGTCGGGCTACCAACCCCAAGAAGGATCTGAGTGTAAGAGCATAGTTGCCCTCCGGATCTCAAGACCAGGAAATAGCTCGATAGCTCTCCTGATGCCTTGATCGGGCTATTACCCCCAAGAAGGGTCTGAGTGTAAGAGCATAGTTGCCCTCCAGATCTCAAGACCATAAAATAGCTCGATAGCCCTTCTGATGCCTTGGTTGGGCTACCACCCCCCAGAAGGATCTGAGTGTAAGAGCATAGTTGCCCTCCAGATCTCGAGACCAGGAAATAGCTCGATAGCCCTCCTGATGCCTTGGTCGGGCTACCACCCCCAAGAAGGATCTGAGTATAAGAGCATAGTTGCCCCCCAGATCTCGAGACCAGGAAATAGCTCGATAGCCCTCCTGATGCCCTCGTCGGGCTACCACCCCCAAGAAGGATCTGAGTGTCAGAGCATAGTTGCCCTCCAGATCTCGAGACCAAGAAATAGCTCGATAGCCCTCCTGATGCCTTGGTCGGGCTACCACCCCCAAGAAGGATCTTAGTGTAGGAGCATAGTTGCCCTCCAGATATCGAGACCAGGAAATAGCTCGATAGCCCTCCTTAAGCCTTGGTCGGGCTACCACCCCCAAGAAGGATCTTAGTGTAAGAGCATCGTTGCCCTCCAGATCTCGAGACTAGGAAATAGCTCGGTAGCTCTACTGATGCCTTTGTCGGGCTATTACCCCCAAGAAGGATCTAAGTGTAAGAGCATAGTTGCCCTCCAGATCTTAAAACTAGGAAATAGCTCGATAGCCCTCCTGATGCCTTGGTCAGGCTATCACCCCCAAGAAGGATCTGAGTGTAAGAGCATAGTTTCCCTTCAGATCTCGAAACCAGGAAATAGCTCGATAGCTCTCCTGATGCCTTGATCGGGCTATTACCCCCAAGAAGGGTCTGAGTGTAAGAGCATAGTTGCCCTCCAGATCTCAAGACCATAAAATAGCTCGATAGCCCTTCTGATGCCTTGGTTGGGCTACCACCCCCCAGAAGGATCTGAGTGTAAGAGCATAGTTGCCCTCCAGATCTCGAGACCAGGAAATAGCTCGATAGCCCTCCTGATGCCTTGGTCGGGCTACCACCCCCAAGAAGGATCTGAGTGTCAGAGCATAGTTGCCCTCCAGATCTCGAGACCAAGAAATAGCTCGATAGCCCTCCTGATGCCCTGGTCGGGCTACCACCCCCAAGAAGGATCTTAGTGTAGGAGCATAGTTGCCCTCCAGATATCGAGACCAGGAAATAGCTCGATAGCCCTCCTTAAGCCTTGGTCGGGCTACCACCCCCAAGAAGGATCTTAGTGTAAGAGCATCGTTGCCCTCCAGATCTCGAGACTAGGAAATAGCTCGGTAGCTCTACTGATGCCTTTGTCGGGCTATTACCCCTAAGAAGGATCTAAGTGTAAGAGCATAGTTGCCCTCCAGATCTTAAAACTAGGAAATAGCTCGATAGCCCTCCTGATGCCTTGGTCAGGCTATCACCCCCAAGAAGGATCTGAGTGTAAGAGCATAGTTTCCCTTCAGATCTCGAAACCAGGAAATAGCTCGATAGCCCTCCTTAAGCCTTGGTCGGGCTACAACCCTCAAGAAGGATCTGAGTGTAAGAGCATAGTTGCCCTCTAGATCTCGAGACCAGGAAATAGCTCGATAGCCCTCCTGATGCCTTGGTCGGGCTACCACCCCGAAGAAGGATCTGAGTGTAAGAGCATAGTTGCCCCCAAGATCTCGAGACCAGTAAATAGCTCGATAGCCCTCCTGATGCCCTCGTCGGCCTACCACCCCCAAGAAGGATCTTAGTGTAAGAGCATAGTTGCCCTCCAGATCTCGAGACCAGAAAAAAGCTCAATATCCCTCCTTAAGCCTTGGTCGGACTATCACCCCCAAGAAGGATCTTAGTGTAAGAGCATAGTTGCCCTCCAGATCTCAAGACCATAAAATAGCTCGATATCCCTTCTGATGCCATGGGTGGGCTACCACCCCCCAAAAGGATCTGAGTGTAAGAGCATAGTTGCCCTCCTTAAGCCTTGGTCAAGCTACCAGCCCCAAGCAGGATCTTAGTGTAAGAGAATTGTTGCCCTCCAGATCTCGAGACCAGGAAATAGCTCTATAGCCCTCCTTAAGCCTTGGTCGGGCTACCACCCCCAAGAAGGATCTGATTGTAAGAGCATAGTTGCCCCCCAGATCTCGAGACCAGGAAATAGCTCGATAGCCCTCCTGATGCCCTCGTTGGGATACCACCCCCAAGAACGATCTCAGTGTAAGAGCATAGTTGCCCTCCAGATCTCGAGACATGGAAATAGCTCGATAGCCCTCCTGATGCCTTGGTCGGGCTACGACCCCCAAGAAGGATCTGAGTGTAAGAGCATAGTTGCCCTCCAGATCTCGAGACCAGGAAATAGCTCGATAGCCCTCCATAAGCCTTGGTCGGGCTACCACCCCCAAGAAGGATCTGAGTGTAAGAGCATAGTTGCCCTCCGGATCTCGAGACCAGGAAATAGCTCGATAGCTCTCCTGATGCCTTGATCGGGCTATTACCCCCAAGAAGGGTCTGAGTGTAAGAGCATAGTTGCCCTCCAGATCTCAAGACCATAAAATAGCTCGATAGCCCTTCTGATGCCTTGGTTGGGCTACCACCCCCCAGAAGGATCTGAGTGTAAGAGCATAGTTGCCCTCCAGATCTCGAGACCAGGAAATAGCTTGATAGCCCTCCTGATGCCTTGGTCGGGCTACCACCCCCAAGAAGAATCTGAGTATAAGAGCATAGTTGCCCCCCAGATCTCGAGACCAGGAAATAGCTTGATAGCCCTCCTGATGCCCTCGTCGGGCTACCACCCCCAAGAAGGATCTGAGTGTCAGAGCATAGTTGCCCTCCAGATCTCGAGACCAAGAAATAGCTCGATAGCCCTCCTGATGCCTTGGTCGGGCTACCACCCCCAAGAAGGATCTTAGTGTAGGAGCATAGTTGCCCTCCAGATATCGAGACCAGGAAATAGCTCGATAGCCCTCCTTAAGCCTTGGTCGGGCTACCACCCCCAAGAAGGATCTTAGTGTAAGAGCATCGTTGCCCTCCAGATCTCGAGACCAGGAAATAGCTCGGTAGCTCTACTGATGCCTTTGTCGGGCTATTACCCCCAAGAAGGATCTAAGTGTAAGAGCATAGTTGCCCTCCAGATCTTAAAACCAGGAAATAGCTCGATAGCCCTCCTGATGCCTTGGTCAGGCTATCACCCCCAAGAAGGATCTGAGTGTAAGAGCATAGTTTCCCTTCAGATCTCGAAACCAGGAAATAGCTCGATAGCCCTCCTTAAGCCTTGGTCGGGCTACCACCCCCAAGAAGGATCTTAGTGTAAGAGAATTGTTGCCCTCCAGATCTCGAGACCAGGAAATAGCTCGATAGCCCTCCTGAAGCCTTGGTCGGGCTACCACCCTCAAGAAGGATCTTAGTGTAAGAGCATAGTTGCCCTCCAGATCTCGAGACCAGGAAATAGCTCGATAGCCCTCCTTAAGCCTTGGTCGGGCTACCACCCCTAAGAAGGATCTGAGTGTAAGAGCATAGTTGCCCTCCAGATCTCGAGACCAGGAAATAGCTCGATAGCCTTCCTGATGCCTTGGTCGGGCTACCACCCCTAAGAAGGATCTTAGTGTACAAGCATAGTTGCCCTCCAGATCTCAAGACCAGGAAATAGCTCGATAGCCCTCCTTAAGCCTTGGTCGGGCTACCACCCCTAAGAAGGATCTGAGTGTAAGAGCATAGTTTCCCTCCAGATCTCAAGACCAGGAAATAGCTCGATAGCCCTCCTGATGCCTTGGTCGGGCTACCACCCTCAAGAAGGATCTGAGTGTAAGAGCATAGTTGCCCTCCAGATCTCGAGACTAGGAAATAGCACGATAGCCCTCCTGATGCCTTGGTCGGGCTACCACCCTAAAGAAGGATCTGAGTGTAAGAGCATAGTTGCCGTCCAGATCTCGAGACCAGGAAATAGCTCCATAGCCCTCCTTAAGCCTTGGTCGGGCTACCACCCCTAAGAAGGATCTGAGTGTAAGAGCATAGTTGCCCTCCAGATCTGGAGACCAGGAAATATCTCGATAGCCTTCCTGATGCCTTGGTCGGGCTACCACCCCTAAAAAGGATCTTAGTGTAAAAGCATAGTTGCCCTCTAGATCTCAAGACCAGGAAATAGATCGATAGCCCTCCTGATGACTTGGTCGGGCTATCACCCCCAAGAAGGATCTGAGTGTAAGAGCATAGTTGCCCTCCAGATCTCGAGACCAGGAAATAGCTCGATAGCCCTCCTTAAGCCATGGTCGGGTTACCAATCCCAAGAAGGATCTTAGTGTAAGAGCATAGTTGCCTTTCAGATCTCGATACGAGGAAATAGCTCGATAGCCCTCCTTAAGACTTGGTCGGGCTACCACCCTCAAGAAGGATCTGAGTGTAAGAGCATAGTTGCCTTCCAGATCTCAAGACCAGGAAATAGCTCAATAGCCCTCTTGATGCCTTGGTCGGGCTACCACCCCTAAGAAGGATCTGAGTGTAAGAGCATAGTTGCCCTCCAGATCTCGAGACCAGGAAATAGCTCGATAGCCTTCCTGATGCCTTGGTCGGGCTACCACCCCTAAGAAGGATCTTAGTGTACAAGCATAGTTGCCCTCCAGATCTCAAGACCAGGAAATAGCTCGATAGCCCTCCTGATGACTTGGTCGGGCTATCACCCATAAGAAGGATCTTAGTGTAAGAGCATAGTTGCCCTCCAGATCTCGAGACCAGGAAATAGCTCGATAGCCTTCCTGATGCCTTGGTCGGGCTACCACCCCTAAGAAGGATCTTAGTGTACAAGCATAGTTGCCCTCCAGATCTCAAGACCAGGAAATAGCTCGATAGCCCTCCTGATGACTTGGTCGGGCTATCACCCATAAGAAGGATCTTAGTGTAAGAGCATAGTTGCCCTCCAGATCTCGAGACCAGAAAAAAGCTCAATATCCCTCCTTAAGCCTTGGTCGGACTATCACCCCCAAGAAGGATCTTAGTGTAAGAGCATAGTTGCCCTCCAGATCTCAAGACCATAAAATAGCTCGATATCCCTTCTGATGCCATGGGTGGGCTACCACCCCCCAAAAGGATCTGAGTGTAAGAGCATAGTTGCCCTCCAGATCTCGAGACCAGGAAATAGCTCTATAGCCCTCCTTAAGCCTTGGTCGGGCTACCACCCCCAAGAAGGATCTGAGTGTAAGAGCATAGTTGCCCCCCAGATCTCGAGACCAGGAAATAGCTCGATAGCCCTCCTGATGCCCTCGTTGGGATACCACCCCCAAGAACGATCTAAGTGTAAGAGCATAGTTGCCCTCCAGATCTCGAGACATGGAAATAGCTCGATAGCCCTCCTGATGCCTTGGTCGGGCTACGACCCCCAAGAAGGATCTGAGTGTAAGAGCATAGTTGCCCTCCAGATCTCGAGACCAGGAAATAGCTCGATAGCCCTCCATAAGCCTTGGTCGGGCTACCACCCCCAAGAAGGATCTGAGTGTAAGAGCATAGTTGCCCTCCGGATCTCGAGACCAGGAAATAGCTCGATAGCTCTCCTGATGCCTTGATCGGGCTATTACCCCCAAGAAGGGTCTGAGTGTAAGAGCATAGTTGCCCTCCAGATCTCAAGACCATAAAATAGCTCGATAGCCCTTCTGATGCCTTGGTTGGGCTACCACCCCCCAGAAGGATCTGAGTGTAAGAGCATAGTTACCCTCCAGATCTCGAGACCAGGAAATAGCTCGATAGCCCTCCTGATGCCTTGGTCGGTCTACCACCCCAAAGAAGGATCTGAGTATAAGAGCATAGTTGCCCCCCAGATCTCGAGACCAGGAAATAGCTCGATAGCCCTCCTAATGCCCTCGTCGGGCTACCACCCCCAAGAAGGATCTGAGTGTCAGAGCATAGTTGCCCTCCAGATCTCGAGACCAAGAAATAGCTCGATAGCCCTCCTGATGCCTTGGTCGGGCTACCACCCCCAAGAAGGATCTTAGTGTAGGAGCATAGTTGCCCTCCAGATATCGAGACCAGGAAATAGCTCGATAGCCCTCCTTAAGCCTTGGTCGGGCTACCACCCCCAAGAAGGATCTTAGTGTAAGAGCATCGTTGCCCTCCAGATCTCGAGACCAGGAAATAGCTCGGTAGCTCTACTGATGCCTTTGTCGGGCTATTACCCCCAAGAAGGATCTAAGTGTAAGAGCATAGTTGCCCTCCAGATCTTAAAACCAGGAAATAGCTCGATAGCCCTCCTGATGCCTTGGTCAGGCTATCACCCCCAAGAAGGATCTGAGTGTAAGAGCATAGTTTCCCTTCAGATCTCGAAACCAGGAAATAGCTCGATAGCCCTCCTTAAGCCTTGGTCGGGCTACCACCCTCAAGAAGGATCTGAGTGTAAGAGCATAGTTGCCCTCTAGATCTCGAGACCAGGAAATAGCTCGATAGCCCTCCTGATGCCTTGGTCGGGCTACCACCCCGAAGAAGGATCTGAGTGTAAGAGCATAGTTGCCCCCAAGATCTCGAGACCAGGAAATAGCTCGATAGCCCTCCTGATGCCCTCGTCGGCCTACCACCCCCAAGAAGGATCTTAGTGTAAGAACATAGTTGCCCTCCAGATCTCGAGACCAGAAAAAAGCTCAATATCCCTCCTTAAGCCTTGGTCGGACTATCACCCCCAAGAAGGATCTTAGTGTAAGAGCATAGTTGCCCTCCAGATCTCAAGACCATAAAATAGCTCGATATCCCTTCTGATGCCATGGGTGGGCTACCACCCCCCAAAAGGATCTGAGTGTAAGAGCATAGTTGCCCTCCAGATCTCGAGACCAGGAAATAGCTCTATAGCCCTCCTTAAGCCTTGGTCGGGCTACCACCCCCAAGAAGGATCTGAGTGTAAGAGCATAGTTGCCCCCCAGATCTCGAGACCAGGAAATAGCTCGATAGCCCTCCTGATGCCCTCGTTGGGATACCACCCCCAAGAACGATCTAAGTGTAAGAGCATAGTTGCCCTCCAGATCTCGAGACATGGAAATAGCTCGATAGCCCTCCTGATGCCTTGGTCGGGCTACGACCCCCAAGAAGGATCTGAGTGTAAGAGCATAGTTGCCCTCCAGATCTCGAGACCAGGAAATAGCTCGATAGCCCTCCATAAGCCTTGGTCGGGCTACCACCCCCAAGAAGGATCTGAGTGTAAGAGCATAGTTGCCCTCCGGATCTCAAGACCAGGAAATAGCTCGATAGCTCTCCTGATGCCTTGATCAGGCTATTACCCCCAAGAAGGGTCTGAGTGTAAGAGCATAGTTGCCCTCCAGATCTCAAGACCATAAAATAGCTCGATAGCCCTTCTGATGCCTTGGTTGGGCTACCACCCCCCAGAAGGATCTGAGTGTAAGAGCATAGTTGCCCTCCAGATCTCGAGACCAGGAAATAGCTCGATAGCCCTCCTGATGCCTTGGTCGGGCTACCACCCCCAAGAAGGATCTGAGTATAAGAGCATAGTTGCCCCCCAGATCTCGAGACCAGGAAATAGCTCGATAGCCCTCCTGATGCCCTCGTCGGGCTACCACCCCCAAGAAGGATCTGAGTGTCAGAGCATAGTTGCCCTCCAGATCTCGAGACCAAGAAATAGCTCGATAGCCCTCCTGATGCCTTGGTCGGGCTACCACCCCCAAGAAGGATCTGAGTGTAAGAGCATAGTTGCCCTCCGGATCTAGAGACCAGGAAATAGCTCGATAGCCCTTCTGATGCCTTGGTCGGGCTACCACCCCTAAGAAGGATCTTAGTGTAAAAGCATAGTTGCCCTCCAGATCTCGAGACATGGTAATGGCTCGATAGCCCTCCTGATGCCTTGGTCGGGCTACCACCCCCAAGAAGGATCTGAGTGTAAGAGCATAGTTGCCCTCCAGATCTCAAGACCATAAAATAGCTCGATAGCCCTCCTGATGCCTTGGTCAGGCTATCACCCCCAAGAAGGATCTGAGTGTAAGAGCATAGTTTCCCTTCAGATCTCGAGACCAGGAAATAGGTCGATAGCCCTCCTTAAGCCTTGGTCGGGCTACCACCCTCAAGAAGGATCTGAGTGTAAGAGCATAGTTGCCCTCCTGATCTCAAGACCAGGAAATAGCTCGATAGCCCTTTTGATGCCTTGGTCGGGCTACCACCCCTAAGAAGGATCTGAGTGTAAGAGCATAGTTGCCCTCCAGATCTTGAGACCAGGAAATAGCTCGATAGCCCTCCTGATGCCTTGGTCGGGCTACCACCCCTAAGAAGGATCTTAGTGTAAAAGCATAGTTGCCCTCCAGATCTCAAGACCAGGAAATAGCTCGATAGCCCTCCTGATACCTTGGTCGGGCTATTACCCCCAAGAAGGATCTGAGTGTAAGAGCATAGTTGCCCTCCAGATCTCAAGACCATAAAATAGCTCGATAGCTTTTCTGATCCCTTGGTCGGGCTACAACCCCCAAGAAGGATCTGAGTGTAAGAGCATAGTTGTCCCCAAGATCTCGAGACCAGGAAATAGCTCGATAGCCCTCCTGATGCCCTCGTCGGGCTGCCACCCCCAAGAAGGATCTTAGTGTAAGAGCATATTTTCCCTCCATATCTCGAGACCTGGAAATGGCTCGATAGCCCTCCTTAAGCCTTGGTCGGACTACCACCCCCAAGAAGGATCTGAGTGTAAGAGCATAGTTGCCCTCCAGATCTCGAGAGCAGGAAATAGCTCGATAGCCTTCCTTAAGCCTTGGTCGGGCTACCACCCTCAAGAAGGATCTGAGTGTAAGAGAATAGTTGCCTTCCAGATCTCAAGACCAGGAAATAGCTCGATAGCCCTCTTGATGCCTTGGTCGGGCTACCACCCCTAAGAAGGATCTGAGTGTAAGAGCATAGTTGCCCTCCAGATCTCGAGACCAGGAAATAGCTCGATAGCCTTCTTGATGCCTTGGTCGGGCTACCACCCTCAAGAAGGATCTAAGTGTCAGAGCATAGTTGCCCCCAAGAAGGATCTAAGTGTAAGAGCATAGTTGCCCTCCAGATCTTAAAACCAGGAAATAGCTCGATAGCCCTCCTGATGCCTTGGTCGGGCTATTACCCCCAAGAAGGATCTGAGTGTAAGAGCATAGTTGCCCTCCAGATCTCAAGACCATAAAATAGCTCGATAGCCCTTCTGATGCCTTGGTCGGGCTACCACCCCTAAGAAGGATCTGAGTGTAAGAGCATAGTTGCCCTCCAGATCTCGAGACCAGGAAATAACTCGATAGCCTTCCTGATGCCTTGGTCGGGCTACCACCCTAAAGAAGGATCTGAGTGTAAGAGCATAGTTGCTCTCCAGATCTCGAGACCAGGAAATAGCTCGATAGCCCTCCTTAAGCCTTGGTCGGGCTACCACACTCAAGAGGGATCTGAGTGTAAGAGCATAGTTGACCTTCAGATATCGATACCAGGAAATAGCTCGATAGCCCTCCTTAAGCCTTGGTCGGGCTACCACCATCAAGAAGGATCTGAGTGTAACAGCATAGTTGCCTTCCAGATCTCAAGACCAGGATATAGCTCGATAGCCCTCTTGATGTCTTGGTCGGGCTACCACCCCTAAGAAGGATCTGAGTGTAAGAGCATAGTTGCCCTCCAGATCTCGAGACCAGGAAATAGCTCGATAGCCTTCCTGATGCCTTGGTCGGGCTACCACCCCGAAGAAGGATCTTAGTGTACAAGCATAGTTGCCCTCCAGATCTCAAGACCAGGAAATAGCTCGATAGCCCTCCTGATGACTTGGTCGGGCTATCACCCCCAGGAAGGATCTGAGTGTAAGAGCATAGTTTCCCTTCAAATCTCGAGACCAGGAAATAATTCGATAGCCCTCCTGTTGCCTTGGTCGGGCTACCACCCTAAACAAGGATCTGAGTGTAAGAGCATAGTTGCCCTCCAGATCTCGAGACCAGGAAATAGCTCGATAGCCCTCCTTAAGCCTTGGTCGGGCTACCACCCTCAAGAAGGATCTGAGTGTAAGAGCATAGTTGCCTCCCAGATCTCAAGACCAGGAAATAATCGATAGCACTCTTGATGCCTTGGTCGGGCTACCACCCCTAAGAAGGATCTGAGTGTAAGAGCATAGTTGCCCTCCAGATCTCGAGACCAGAAAATAGCTCGATAGCCTTCCTGATGCCGTGGTCGGGCTACCATCCCTAAAAAGGATCTTAGTGTAAAAGCATAGTTGCCCTCTAGATCTCAAGACCAGGAAATAGCTCGATAGCCCTCCTGATGACTTGGTCGGGCTATCACCCCCAAGAAGGATCTGAGTGTAAGAGCATAGTTGCCCTCCAGATCTCAAGACCATAAAATAGCTCGATAGCTTTTCTGATGCCTTGGTCGGGCTACAACCCCCAAGAAGGATCTAAGTGTAAGAGCATAGTTGCCTTCCAGATCTTAAAACCAGGAAATAGCTCGATAGCCCTCCTGATGCCTTGGTCAGGCTATCACCCCCAAGAAGGATCTGAGTGTAAGAGCATAGTTGCCCTCCAGATCTCGAGACCAGGAAATAGCTCGATAGCCCTCCTTAAGCCTTGGTCGGGCTACCACCCTCAAGAAGGATCTGAGTGTAAGAGCATAGTTGCCCTCCAGATCTCGAGACCAGGAAATAGCTCGATAGCCCTTTTGATGCCTTGGTCGGGCTACCACCCCTAAGAAGGATCTAAGTGTAAGAGCATAGTTGCCCTCCAGATCTCGAGACCAGGAAATAGCTCGATAGCCCTCCTTAAGCCATGGTCGGGTTACCAATCCCAAGAAGGATCTTAGTGTAAAAGCATAGTTGCCCTTCAGATCTCGATACGAGGAAATAGCTCGATAGCCCTCCTTAAGCCTTGGTCGGGCTACCACCCTCAAGAAGGATCTGAGTGTAAGAGCATAGTTGCCTTCCAGATCTTAAGACCAGGAAATAGCTCGATAGCCCTCTTGATGCCTTGGTCGGGCTACCACCCCTAAGAAGGATCTGAGTGTAAGAGCATAGTTGCCCTCCAGATCTCGAGACCAGGAAATAGCTCGATAGCCTTCCTGATGCCTTTGTCGGGCTACCACCCCTAAGAAGGATCTTAGTGTACAAGCATAGTTGCCCTCCAGATCTCAAGACCAGGAAATAGCTCGATAGCCCTCCTGATGACTTGGTCGGGCTATCACCCCCAAGAAGGATCTGAGTGTAAGAGCATAGTTTCCCTTCAAATCTCGAGACCAGGAAATAATTCGATAGCCCTTCTGAAGCCTTGGTCGGGCTACCACCCTCAAGAAGGATCTAAGTGTAAGAGCATAGTTGCCTTCCAGATCTTCAAACCAGGAAATAGCTCGGTAGCCCTCCTGATTCCTTGGTCAAGCTATTACCCCCAAGAAGGATCTGAGTGTAAGAGCATAGTTGCCCTTCAGATCTCAAGACCAGGAAATAGCTCGATAGCCCTTCTGATGCCTTGGTCGGGCTATCACCCCCAAGAAGGATCTGAGTGTAAGAGCATAGTTTCCCTTCAGATATCGAGACCAGGAAATAGCTCGATAGCCCTCCTGATGCCTTTGTCGGGCTACCACCCCAAAGAAGGATCTGAGTGTAAGAGCATAGTTGCCCTCCAGATCTCGAGACCAGGAAATAGCTCGATAGCCCTCCTGATGACTTGGTCGGGCTATCACCCCCAAGAAGGATCTGAGTGTAAGAGCATAGTTTCCCTTCAAATCTCGAGACCAGGAAATAATTTGATAGCCCTCCTGAAGCCTTGGTCGGGCTACCACCCTCAAGAAGGATCTAAGTGTAAGAGCATAGTTGCCTTCCAGATCTTAAAACCAGGAAATAGCTCGATAGCCCTCCTGATGCCTTGGTCAGGCTATCACCCCCAAGAAGGATCTGAGTGTAAGAGCATATTTGCCCTCCAGATCTCGAGACCAGGAAATAGCTCGATAGCCCTCCTTAAGCCTTGGTCGGGCTACCACCCTCAAGAAGAATCTGAGTGTAAGAGCATAGTTGCCCTCCAGATCTCGAGACCAGGAAATAGCTCGATAGCCCTTTTGATGCCTTGGTCGGGCTACCACCCCTAAGAAGGATCTAAGTGTAAGAGCATAGTTGCCCTCCAGATCTCGAGACCAGGAAATAGCTCGATAGCCCTCCTGATGCCTTGGTCGGGCTACCACCCCTAAGAAGGATCTTAGTGTACAAGCATAGTTGCCCTCCAGATCTCAAGACCACGAAATAGCTCGATAGCCCTCCTGATGACTTGGTCGGGTTACCAATCCCAAGAAGGATCTTAGTGTAAGAGCATAGTTACTCTTCAGATCTCGATACGAGGAAATAGCTCGATAGCCCTCCTTAAGCCTTGGTCGGGCTACCACCCTCAAGAAGGATCTGAGTGTAAGAGCATAGTTGCCTTCCAGATCTCAAGACCAGGAAATAGCTCGATAGCCCTCTTGATGCCTTGGTCGGGCTACCACCCCTAAGAAGGATCAGAGTGTAAGAGCATAGTTGCCCTCCAGATCTCGAGACCAGGAAATAGCTCGATAGCCTTCCTGATGCCTTGGTCGGGCTACCACCCCTAAGAAGGATCTTAGTGTACAAGCATAGTTGCCCTCCAGATCTCAAGACCAGGAAATAGCTCGATAGCCCTCCTGATGACTTGGTCGGGCTATCACCCCCAAGAAGGATCTGAGTGTAAGAGCATAGTTTCCCTTCAAATCTCGAGACCAGGAAATAATTCGATAGCCCTCCTGATGCCTTGGTCGGGCAACCACCCTAAAGAAGGATCTGAGTGTAAGAGCATAATTGCCCTCCAGATCTCGAGACTAGGAAATAGCTCGATAGCCCTCCTTAAGCCTTGGTCGGGCTACCACCCTCAAGAAGAATCTGAGTGTAAGAGCATAGTTGCCCTCCAGATCTCGAGACCAGGAAATAGCTCGATAGCCCTTTTGATGCCTTGGTCGGGCTACCACCCCTAAGAAGGATCTAAGTGTAAGAGCATAGTTGCCCTCCAGATCTCGAGACCAGGAAATAGCTCGATAGCCCTCCTGATGCCTTGGTTTGGCTACCACCCCTAAGAAGGATCTTAGTGTACAAGCATAGTTGCCCTCCAGATCTCAAGACCACGAAATAGCTCGATAGCCCTCCTGATGACTTGGTCGGGTTACCAATCCCAAGAAGGATCTTAGTGTAAGAGCATAGTTGCCCTTCAGATCTCGATACGAGGAAATAGCTCGATAGCCCTCCTTAAGCCTTGGTCGGGCTACCACCCTCAAGAAGGATCTGAGTGTAAGAGCATAGTTGCCTTCCAGATCTCAAGACCAGGAAATAGCTCGATAGCCCTCTTGATGCCTTGGTCGGGCTACCACCCCTAAGAAGGATCTGAGTGTAAGAGCATAGTTGCACTCCAGATCTCGAGACCAGGAAATAGCTCGATAGCCTTCCTGATGCCTTGGTCGGGCTACCACCCCTAAGAAGGATCTTAGTGTACAAGCATAGTTGCCCTCCAGATCTCAAGACCAGGAAATAGCTCGATAGCCCTCCTGATGACTTGGTCGGGCTATCACCCCCAAGAAGGATCTGAGTGTAAGAGCATAGTTTCCCTTCAAATCTCGAGACCAGGAAATAATTCGATAGCCCTCCTGATGCCTTGGTCGGGCTACCACCCTAAAGAAGGTACTGAGTGTAAGAGCATAATTGCCCTCCAGATCTCGAGACCAGGAAATAGCTCGATAGCCCTCCTTAAGCCTTGGTCGGGCTACCACCCTCAAGAAGGTTCTGAGTGTAAGAGAATAGTTGCCTCCCAGATCTCAAGACCAGGAAATAGCTCGATAGCCCTCTTGATGCCTTGGTCGGTCTACCACCCCTAAGAAGGATCTGAGTGTAAGAGCATAGTTGCCCTCCAGATCTCGAGACCAGGAAATAGCTCGATAGCCTTCCTGATGCCTTGGTCGGTCTACCACCCCTAAGAAGGATCTTAGTGTAAGAGCATAGTTGCCCTCCAGATTTAGAGACCAGGAAATAGCTTGATAGCCCTCCTTAAGCCTTGGTCGGGCTACCACCCCCAAGAAGGATCTTAGTGTAAGAGAATTGTTGCCCTCCAGATCTCGAGACCAGGAAATAGCTCGATAGCCCTCCTGAAGCCTTGGTCGGGCTACCACCCTCAAGAAGGATCTGAGTGTAAGAGCATAGTTGCCCTCCAGATCTCGAGACCAGGAAATAGCTCGATAGCCCTCCTTAAGCCTTGGTCGGGCTATTACCCCCAAGAAGGATCTGAGTGTAAGAGCATAGTTGCCCTCCAGATCTCGAGACCAGGAAATAGCTCGATAGCCTTCCTGATGCCTTGGTCGGGCTACCACCCCTAAGAAGGACCTTAGTGTACAAGCATAGTTGCCCTCCAGATCTCAAGACCAGGAAATAGCTCGATAGCCCTCCTGATGACTTGGTCGGGCTATCACCCCCAAGAAGGATCTGAGTGTAAGAGCATAGTTTCCCTTCAAATCTCGAGACCAGGAAATAATTCGATAGCCCTCCTGATGCCTTGGTCGGGCAACCACCCTAAAGAAGGATCTGAGTGTAAGAGCATAATTGCCCTCCAGATCTCGAGACCAGGAAATAGCTCGATAGCCCTCCTTAAGCCTTGGTCGGGCTACCACCCTCAAGAAGAATCTGAGTGTAAGAGCATAGTTGCCCTCCAGATCTCGAGACCAGGAAATAGCTCGATAGCCCTTTTGATGCCTTGGTCGGGCTACCACCCCTAAGAAGGATCTAAGTGTAAGAGCATAGTTGCCCTCCAGATCTCGAGACCAGGAAATAGCTCGATAGCCCTCCTGATGCCTTGGTCGGGCTACCACCCCTAAGAAGGATCTTAGTGTACAAGCATAGTTGCCCTCCAGATCTCAAGACCACGAAATAGCTCGATAGCCCTCCTGATGACTTGGTCGGGTTACCAATCCCAAGAAGGATCTTAGTGTAAGAGCATAGTTGCCCTTCAGATCTCGATACGAGGAAATAGCTCGATAGCCCTCCTTAAGCCTTGGTCGGGCTACCACCCTAAAGAAGGATCTGAGTGTAAGAGCATAGTTGCCTTCCAGATCTCAAGACCAGGAAATAGCTCGATAGCCCTCTTGATGCCTTGGTCGGGCTACCACCCCTAAGAAGGATCTGAGTGTAAGAGCATAGTTGCCCTCCAGATCTCGAGACCAGGAAATAGCTCGATAGCCTTCCTGATGCCTTGGTCGGGCTACCACCCCTAAGAAGGATCTTAGTGTACAAGCATAGTTGCCCTCCAGATCTCAAGACCAGGAAATAGCTCGATAGCCCTCCTGATGACTTGGTCGGGCTATCACCCCCAAGAAGGATCTGAGTGTAAGAGCATAGTTTCCCTTCAAATCTCGAGACCAGGAAATAATTCGATAGCCCTCCTGATGCCTTGGTCGGGCTACCACCCTAAAGAAGGATCTGAGTGTAAGAGCATAATTGCCCTCCAGATCTCGAGACCAGGAAATAGCTCGATAGCCCTCCTTAAGCCTTGGTCGGGCTACCACCCTCAAGAAGGATCTGAGTGTAAGAGAATAGTTGCCTCCCAGATCTCAAGACCAGGAAATAGCTCGATAGCCCTCTTGATGCCTTGGTCGGTCTACCACCCCTAAGAAGGATCTGAGTGTAAGAGCATAGTTGCCCTCCAGATCTCGAGACCAGGAAATAGCTCGATAGCCTTCCTGATGCCTTGGTCGTTCTACCACCCCTAAGAACGATCTTAGTGTAAAAGCATAGTTGCCCTCCAGATCTCAAGACCAGGAAATAGCTCGATAGCCCTCCTGATGCCTTGGTCGGTCTACCACCCCTAAGAAGGATCTTAGTGTAAGAGCATAGTTGCCCTCCAGATCTAGAGACCAGGAAATAGCTTGATAGCCCTCCTTAAGCCTTGGTCGGGCTACCACCCCCAAGAAGGATCTTAGTGTAAGAGAATTGTTGCCCTCCAGATCTCGAGACCAGGAAATAGCTCAATAGCCCTCCTGAAGCCTTGGTCGGGCTACCACCCTCAAGAAGGATCTTAGTGTAAGAGCATAGTTGCCCTCCAGATCTCGAGACCAGGAAATAGCTCGATAGCCCTCCTTAAGCCTTGGTCGGGCTACCACCCCTAAGAAGGATCTGAGTGTAAGAGCATAGTTGCCCTCCAGATCTCGAGACCAGGAAATAGCTCGATAGCCTTCCTGATGCCTTGGTCGGGCTACCACCCCTAAGAAGGATCTTAGTGTACAAGCATAGTTGCCCTCCAGATCTCAAGACCAGGAAATAGCTCGATAGCCCTCCTGATGACTTGGTCGGGCTATCACCCCCAAGAAGGATCTGAGTGTAAGAGCATAGTTTCCCTTCAAATCTCGAGACCAGGAAATAATTCGATAGCCCTCCTGATGCCTTGGTCGGGCTACCACCCTAAAGAAGGATCTGAGTGTAAGAGCATAATTGCCCTCCAGATCTCGAGACCAGGAAATAGCTCGATAGCCCTCCTTAAGCCTTGGTCGGGCTACCACCCTCAAGAAGGATCTGAGTGTAAGAGAATAGTTGCCTCCCAGATCTCAAGACCAGGAAATAGCTCGATAGCCCTCTTGATGCCTTGGTCGGTCTACCACCCCTAAGAAGGATCTGAGTGTAAGAGCATAGTTGCCCTCCAGATCTCGAGACCAGGAAATAGCTCGATAGCCTTCCTGATGCCTTGGTCGTTCTACCACCCCTAAGAACGATCTTAGTGTAAAAGCATAGTTGCCCTCCAGATCTCAAGACCAGGAAATAGCTCGATAGCCCTCCTGATGCCTTGGTCGGTCTACCACCCCTAAGAAGGATCTTAGTGTAAGAGCATAGTTGCCCTCCAGATCTAGAGACCAGGAAATAGCTTGATAGCCCTCCTTAAGCCTTGGTCGGGCTACCACCCCCAAGAAGGATCTTAGTGTAAGAGAATTGTTGCCCTCCAGATCTCGAGACCAGGAAATAGCTCAATAGCCCTCCTGAAGCCTTGGTCGGGCTACCACCCTCAAGAAGGATCTTAGTGTAAGAGCATAGTTGCCCTCCAGATCTCGAGACCAGGAAATAGCTCGATAGCCCTCCTTAAGCCTTGGTCGGGCTACCACCCCTAAGAAGGATCTGAGTGTAAGAGCATAGTTGCCCTCCAGATCTCGAGACCAGGAAATAGCTCGATAGCCTTCCTGATGCCTTGGTCGGGCTACCACCCAGAAGAAGGATCTTAGTGTACAAGCATAGTTGCCCTCCAGATCTCAAGACCAGGAAATAGCTCGATAGCCCTCCTGATGACTTGGTCGGGCTATCACCCCCAAGAAGGATCTGAGTGTAAGAGCATAGTTTCCCTTCAAATCTCGAGACCAGGAAATAATTCGATAGCCCTCCTGATGCCTTGGTCGGGCTACCACCCTCAAGAAGGATCTGAGTGTAAGAGCATAGTTGCCCTCCAGATCTCGAGACTAGGAAATAGCACGATAGCCCTCCTGTTGCCTTGGTCGGGCTACCACCCTAAAGAAGGATCTGAGTGTAAGAGCATAGTTGCCCTCCAGATCTCGAGACCAGGAAATAGCTCGATAGCCCTCCTTAAGCCTTGGTCGGGCTACCACCCTCAAGAAGGATCTGAGTGTAAGAGCATAGTTGCCTCCCAGATCTCAAGACCAGGAAATAGCTCGATAGCACTCTTGATGCCTTGGTCGGGCTACCACCCCTAAGAAGGATCTTAGTGTAAAAGCATAGTTGCCCTCTAGATCACAAGACCAGGAAATAGCTCGATAGCCCTCCTGATGACTTGGTCGGGCTATCACCCCCAAGAAGGATCTGAGTGTAAGAGCATAGTTGCCCTCCAGATCTCAAGACCATAAAATAGCTCGATAGCTTTTCTGATGCCTTGGTCGGGCTACAACCCCCAAGAAGGATCTAAGTGTAAGAGCATAGTTGCCTTCCAGATCTTAAAACCAGGAAATAGCTCGATAGCCCTCCTGATGCCTTGGTCGTTCTACCACCCCTAAGAACGATCTTAGTGTAAAAGCATAGTTGCCCTCCAGATCTCAAGACCAGGAAATAGCTCGATAGCCCTCCTGATGCCTTGGTCGGTCTACCACCCCTAAGAAGGATCTTAGTGTAAGAGCATAGTTGCCCTCCAGATCTAGAGACCAGGAAATAGCTTGATAGCCCTCCTTAAGCCTTGGTCGGGCTACCACCCCCAAGAAGGATCTTAGTGTAAGAGAATTGTTGCCCTCCAGATCTCGAGACCAGGAAATAGCTCGATAGCCCTCCTGAAGCCTTGGTCGGGCTACCACCCTCAAGAAGGATCTTAGTGTAAGAGCATAGTTGCCCTCCAGATCTCGAGACCAGGAAATAGCTCGATAGCCCTCCTTAAGCCTTGGTCGGGCTACCACCCCTAAGAAGGATCTGAGTGTAAGAGCATAGTTGCCCTCCAGATCTCGAGACCAGGAAATAGCTCGATAGCCTTCCTGATGCCTTGGTCGGGCTACCACCCCGAAGAAGGATCTTAGTGTACAAGCATAGTTGCCCTCCAGATCTCAAGACCAGGAAATAGCTCGATAGCCCTCCTGATGACTTGGTCGGGCTATCACCCCCAAGAAGGATCTGAGTGTAAGAGCATAGTTTCCCTTCAAATCTCGAGACCAGGAAATAATTCGATAGCCCTCCTGATGCCTTGGTCGGGTTACCACCCTCAAGAAGGATCTGAGTGTAAGAGCATAGTTGCCCTCCAGATCTCGAGACTAGGAAATAGCACGATAGCCCTCCTGTTGCCTTGGTCGGGCTACCACCCTAAAGAAGGATCTGAGTGTAAGAGCATAGTTGCCCTCCAGATCTCGACACCAGGAAATAGCTCGATAGCCCTCCTTAAGCCTTGGTCGGGCTACCACCCTCAAGAAGGATCTGAGTGTAAGAGCATAGTTGCCTCCCAGATCTCAAGACCAGGAAATAGCTCGATAGCACTCTTGATGCCTTGGTCGGGCTACCACCCCTAAGAAGGATCTGAGTGTAAGAGCATAGTTGCCCTCCAGATCTCGAGACCAGGAAATAGCTCGATAGCCTTCCTGATGCCGTGGTCGGGCTACCATCCCTAAAAAGGATCTTAGTGTAAAAGCATAGTTGCCCTCTAGATCTCAAGACCAGGAAATAGCTCGATAGCCCTCCTAATGACTTGGTCGGGCTATCACCCCCAAGAAGGATCTGAGTGTAAGAGCATAGTTGCCCTCCAGATCTCAAGACCATAAAATAGCTCGATAGCTTTTCTGATGCCTTGGTCGGGCTACAACCCCCAAGAAGGATCTAAGTGTAAGAGCATAGTTGCCTTCCAGATCTTAAAACCAGGAAATAGCTCGATAGCCCTCCTGATGCCTTGGTCAGGCTATCACCCCCAAGAAGGATCTGAGTGTAAGAGAATAGTTGCCCTCCAGATCTCGAGACCAGGAAATAGCTCGATAGCCCTCCTTAAGCCTTGGTAGGGCTACCACCCTCAAGAAGGATCTGAGTGTAAGAGCATAGTTGCCCTCCAGATCTCGAGACCAGGAAATAGCTCGATAGCCCTCCTTAAGCCATGGTCGGGTTACCAATCCCAAGAAGGATCTTAGTGTAAAAGCATAGTTGCCCTTCAGATCTCGATACGAGGAAATAGCTCGATAGCCCTGCTTAAGCCTTGGTCGGGCTACCACCCTCAAGAAGGATCTGAGTGTAAGAGCATAGTTACCTTCCAGATCTTAAGACCAGGAAATAGCTCGATAGCCCTCTTGATGCCTTGGTCGGGCTACCACCCCTAAGAAGGATCTGAGTGTAAGAGCATAGTTGCCCTCCAGATCTCGAGACCAGGAAATAGCTCGATAGCCTTCCTGATGCCTTTGTCGGGCTACCACCACTAAGAAGGATCTTAGTGTACAAGCATAGTTGCCCTCCAGATCTCAAGACCAGGAAATAGCTCGATAGCCCTCCTGATGACTTGGTCGGGCTATCACCCCCAAGAAGGATCTGAGTGTAAGAGCATAGTTTCCCTTCAAATCTCGAGACCAGGAAATAATTCGATAGCCCTTCTGAAGCCTTGGTCGGGCTACCACCCTCAAGAAGGATCTAAGTGTAAGAGCATAGTTGCCTTCCAGATCTTAAAACCAGGAAATAGCTCGGTAGCCCTCCTGATGCCTTGGTCAAGCTATTACCCCCAAGAAGGATCTGAGTGTAAGAGCATAGTTGCCCTTCAGATCTCAAGACCAGGAAATAGCTCGATAGCCCTTCTGATGCCTTGGTCGGGCTATCACCCCCAAGAAGGATCTGAGTGTAAGAGCATAGTTTCCCTTCAGATATCGAGACCAGGAAATAGCTCGATAGCCCTCCTGATGCCTTTGTCGGGCTACCATCCCAAAGAAGGATCTGAGTGTAAGAGCATAGTTGCCCTCCAGATCTCGAGACCAGGAAATAGCTCGATAGCCCTCCTGATGACTTGGTCGGGCTATCACCCCAAGAAGGATCTAAGTGTAAGAGCATAGTTTCCCTTCAAATCTCGAGACCAGGAAATAATTTGATAGCCCTCCTGAAGCCTTGGTCGGGCTACCACCCTCAAGAAGGATCTAAGTGTAAGAGCATAGTTGCCTTCCAGATCTTAAAACCAGGAAATAGCTCGATAGCCCTCCTGATGCCTTGGTCAGGCTATCACCCCCAAGAAGGATCTGAGTGTAAGAGCATATTTGCCCTCCAGATCTCGAGACCAGGAAATAGCTCGATAGCCCTCCTTAAGCCTTGGTCGGGCTACCACCCTCAAGAAGAATCTGAGTGTAAGAGCATAGTTGCCCTCCAGATCTCGAGACCAGGAAATAGCTCGATAGCCCTTTTGATGCCTTGGTCGGGCTACCACCCCTAAGAAGGATCTAAGTGTAAGAGCATAGTTGCCCTCCAGATCTCGAGACCAGGAAATAGCTCGATAGCCCTCCTGATGCCTTGGTCGGGCTACCACCCCTAAGAAGGATCTTAGTGTACAAGCATAGTTGCCCTCCAGATCTCAAGACCACGAAATAGCTCGATAGCCCTCCTGATGACTTGGTCGGGTTACCAATCCCCAGAAGGATCTTAGTGTAAGAGCATAGTTACTCTTCAGATCTCGATACGAGGAAATAGCTCGATAGCCCTCCTTAAGCCTTGGTCGGGCTACCACCCTCAAGAAGGATCTGAGTGTAAGAGCATAGTTGCCTTCCAGATCTCAAGACCAGGAAATAGCTCGATAGCCCTCTTGATGCCTTGGTCGGGCTACCACCCCTAAGAAGGATCTGAGTGTAAGAGCATAGTTGCCCTCCAGATCTCGAGACCAGGAAATAGCTCGATAGCCTTCCTGATGCCTTGGTCGGGCTACCACCCCTAAGAAGGATCTTAGTGTACAAGCATAGTTGCCCTCCAGATCTCAAGACCAGGAAATAGCTCGATAGCCCTCCTGATGACTTGGTCGGGCTATCACCCCCAAGAAGGATCTGAGTGTAAGAGCATAGTTTCCCTTCAAATCTTGAGACTAGGAAATAATTCGATAGCCCTCCTGATGCCTTGGTCGGGCAACCACCCTAAAGAAGGATCTGAGTGTAAGAGCATAATTGCCCTCCAGATCTCAAGACCAGGAAATAGCTCGATAGCCCTCCTTAAGCCTTGGTCGGGCTACCACCCCTAAGAAGGATCTTAGTGTAAGAGCATAGTTGCCCTTCAGATCTCGAGACCAGGAAATAGCTCGATAGCCCTCCTTAAGCCTTGGTCGGGCTACCACCCTCAAGAAGGATCTGAGTGTAAGAGCATAGTTGCCTTCCAGATCTCAAGACCAGGAAATAGCTCGATAGCCCTCTTGATGCCTTGGTCGGGCTACCACCCCTAAGAAGGATCTGAGTGTAAGAGCATAGTTGCCCTCCAGATCTCGAGACCAGGAAATAGCTCGATAGCCTTCCTGATGCCTTGGTCGGGCTACCACCCCTAAGAAGGATCTTAGTGTACAAGCATAGTTGCCCTCCAGATCTCAAGACCAGGAAATAGCTCGATAGCCCTCCTGATGACTTGGTCGGGCTATCACCCCCAAGAAGGATCTGAGTGTAAGAGCATAGTTTCCCTTCAAATCTCGAGACCAGGAAATAATTCGATAGCCCTCCTGATGCCTTGGTCGGGCTACCACCCTAAAGAAGGATCTGAGTGTAAGAGCATAATTGCCCTCCAGATCTCGAGACCAGGAAATAGCTCGATAGCCCTCCTTAAGCCTTGGTCGGGCTACCACCCTCAAGAAGGATCTGAGTGTAAGAGAATAGTTGCCTCCCAGATCTCAAGACCAGGAAATAGCTCGATAGCCCTCTTGATGCCTTGGTCGGTCTACCACCCCTAAGAAGGATCTGAGTGTAAGAGCATAGTTGCCCTCCAGATCTCGAGACCAGGAAATAGCTCGATAGCCTTCCTGATGCCTTGGTCGTTCTACCACCCCTAAGAACGATCTTAGTGTAAAAGCATAGTTGCCCTCCAGATCTCAAGACCAGGAAATAGCTCGATAGCCCTCCTGATGCCTTGGTCGGTCTACCACCCCTAAGAAGGATCTTAGTGTAAGAGCATAGTTGCCCTCCAGATCTAGAGACCAGGAAATAGCTTGATAGCCCTCCTTAAGCCTTGGTCGGGCTACCACCCCCAAGAAGGATCTTAGTGTAAGAGAATTGTTGCCCTCCAGATCTCGAGACCAGGAAATAGCTCGATAGCCCTCCTGAAGCCTTGGTCGGGCTACCACCCTCAAGAAGGATCTTAGTGTAAGAGCATAGTTGCCCTCCAGATCTCGAGACCAGGAAATAGCTCGATAGCCCTCCTTAAGCCTTGGTCGGGCTACCACCCCTAAGAAGGATCTGAGTGTAAGAGCATAGTTGCCCTCCAGATCTCGAGACCAGGAAATAGCTCGATAGCCTTCCTGATGCCTTGGTCGGGCTACCACCCCTCAGAAGGATCTTAGTGTACAAGCATAGTTGCCCTCCAGATCTCAAGACCAGGAAATAGCTCGATAGCCCTCCTGATGACTTGGTCGGGCTATCACCCCTAAGAAGGATCTGAGTGTAAGAGCATAGTTTCCCTCCAGATCTCAAGACCAGGAAATAGCTCGATAGCCCTCCTGATGCCTTGGTCGGGCTACCACCCTCAATAAGGATCTGAGTGTAAGAGCATAGTTGCCCTCCAGATCTCGAGACTAGGAAATAGCACGATAGCCCTCCTGATGCCTTGGTCGGGCTACCACCCTAAAGAAGGATCTGAGTGTAAGAGCATAGTTGCCGTCCAGATCTCGAGACCAGGAAATAGCTCGATAGCCCTCCTTATGCCTTGGTCGGGCTACCACCCCTAAGAAGGATCTGAGTGTAAGAGCATAGTTGCCCTCCAGATCTGGAGACCAGGAAATAGCTCGATAGCCTTCCTGATGCCTTGGTCGGGCTACCACCCCTAAAAAGGATCTTAGTGTAAAAGCATAGTTGCCCTCTAGATCTCAAGACCAGGAAATAGATCGATAGCCCTCCTGATGACTTGGTCGGGCTATCACCCCCAAGAAGGATCTGAGTGTAAGAGCATAGTTGCCCTCCAGATCTCGAGACCAGGAAATAGCTCGATAGCCCTCCTTAAGCCATGGTCGGGTTACCAATCCCAAGAAGGATCTTAGAGTAAGAGCATAGTTGCCCTTCAGATCTCGATACGAGGAAATAGCTCGATAGCCCTCCTTAAGCCTTGGTCGGGCTACCACCCTCAAGAAGGATCTGAGTGTAAGAGCATAGTTGCCTTCCAGATCTCAAGACCAGGAAATAGCTCAATAGCCCTCTTGATGCCTTGGTCGGGCTACCACCCCTAAGAAGGATCTGAGTGTAAGAGCATAGTTGCCCTCCAGATCTCGAGACCAGGAAATAGCTCGATAGCCTTCCTGATGCCTTGGTCGGGCTACCACCCCTAAGAAGGATCTTAGTGTACAAGCATAGTTGCCCTCCAGATCTCAAGACCAGGAAATAGCTCGATAGCCCTCCTGATACCTTGGTCGGGCTATTACCCCCAAGAAGGATCTGAGTGTAAGAGCATAGTTGCCCTCCAGATCTCAAGACCATAAAATAGCTCGATAGCTTTTCTGATGCCTTGGTCGGGCTACAACCCCCAAGAAGGATCTGAGTGTAAGAGCATAGTTGTCCCCAAGATCTCGAGACCAGGAAATAGCTCGATAGCCCTCCTGATGCCCTCGTCGGGCTGCCACCCCCAAGAAGGATCTTAGTGTAAGAGCATATTTTCCCTCCATATCTCGACACCTGGAAATGGCTCGATAGCCCTCCTTAAGCCTTGGTCGGGCTACCACCCCCAAGAAGGATCTGAGTGTAAGAGCATAGTTGCCCTCCAGATCTCGAGAGCAGGAAATAGCTCGATAGCCCTTCTGATTTCTTGGTCGGGCTATCACCCCCAAGAAGTATCTGAGTGTAAGAGCATAGTTTCCCTCCAGATATTGAGACCAGGAAATAGCTCGATAGCTCTCCTGATGCCTTGGTCGGGCTACCACCCTTAAGAAGTATCTGAGTGTAAGAGCATAGTTGCCCTTCAGATCTCGAGACCAAGAAATAGCTCGATAGCCCTTTTGATGCCTTGGTCGGGCTACCACCCCTAAGAAGGATCTGAGTGTAAGAGCATAGTTGCCCTCCAGATCTCGAGACCAGGAAATAGCTCGATAGCCCTCCTGATGCCTTGGTCGGGCTACCACCCCTAAGAAGGATCTTAGTGTAAGAGCATAGTTGCCCTTCAGATCTCGAGACCAGGAAATAGCTCGATAGCCCTCCTTAAGCCTTGGTCGGGCTACCACCCCCAAGAAGGATATTAGTGTAAGAGCATAGTTGCCATCCAGATCTCGAGACTAGGAAATAGCTCGGTAGCCCTCCTGATGCCTTGGTCGGGCTATTACCCCCAAGAAGGATCTGAGTGTATGAGCATAGTTGCCCTCCAGATCTTAAAACCAGGAAATAGCTCGATAGCCCTCCTGATGCCTTGGTCAGGCTATCACCCCCATGAAGGATCTGAGTGTAAGAGCATAGTTGCCCTCCAGATCTCGAGACCAGGAAATAGCTCGATAGCCCTTCTTAAGCCTTGGTCGGGCTACCACCCCCAAGAAGGATATTAGTGTAAGAGCATAGTTGCCCTCCAGATATCGAGACCAGGAAATAGCTCGATAGCTCTCATGATGCCTTGGTCGGGCTACCACCCTCAAGAAGTATCTGAGTGTAAGAGCATAGTTTCCCTTCACATCTCGAGACCAGGAAATAGCTCGATAGCCCTTTTGATGCCTTGGTCGGGCTACCACCCCTAAGAAGGATCTGAGTGTAAGAGCATAGTTGCCCTCCAGATCTCGAGACCAGGAAATAGCTCGATAGTCCTCCTGATGCCTTGGTCGGGCTACCACCCCTAAGAAGGATCTTAGTGTAAGAGCATAGTTGCCCTCCAGATCTCGAGACCAGGAAATAGCTCGATAGCCCTCCTTAAGCCTTGGTCGGGCTACCACCCCCAAGAAGGATATTAGTGTAAGAGCATAGTTGCCCTCCAGATCTCGAGACCAGGAAATAGTTCGGTAGCCCTCCTGATGCCTTGGTCGGGCTATTACCCCCAAGAAGGATCTGAGTGTAAGAGCATAGTTGCCCTCCAGATCTTAAAACCAGGAAATAGCTCGATAGCCCTCCTGATGCCTTGGTCAGGCTATCACCCCCATGAAGGATCTGAGTGTAAGAGCATAGTTGCCCTCCAGATCTCGAGACCAGGAAATAGCTCGATAGCCCTTCTTAAGCCTTGGTCGGGCTACCACCCCCAAGAAGGATATTAGTGTAAGAGCATAGTTGCCCTCCAGATCTCGAGACCAGGAAATAGCTCGGTAGCCCTCCTGATGCCTTTGTCGGGTTAATACCCCCAAGAAGGATCTGAGTGTAAGAGCATAGTTGCCCTCCAGATCTTAAAACCAGGAAATAGCTCGATAGCCCTCCTGATGCCTTGGTCAGGCTATCACCCCCATGAAGGATCTGAGTGTAAGAGCATAGTTTCCCTTTAGATCTCGAGACCTGGAAACAGCTCGATAGCCCTCCTTAAGCCTTGGTCGGGCTACCACCCCCAAGAAGGATCTGAGTGTAAGACCATAGTTGCCCTCCAGATCTCGAGAGCAGGAAATAGCTCGATAGCCCTTCTGATTTCTTGGTCGGGCTATCACCCCCAAGAAGTATCTGAGTGTAAGAGCATAGTTTCCCTCCAGATATTGAGACCAGGAAATAGCTCGATAGCTCTCCTGATGCCTTGGTCGGGCTACCACCCTCAAGAAGTATCTGAGTGTAAGTGCATAGTTTCCCTTCAGATCTCGAGACCAAGAAATAGCTCGATAGCCCTTTTGATGCCTTGGTCGGGCTACCACCCCTAAGAAGGATCTGAGTGTAAGAGCATAGTTGCCCTCCAGATCTCGAGACCAGGAAATAGCTCGATAGCCCTCCTGATGCCTTGGTCGGGCTACCACCCCTAAGAAGGATCTTAGTGTAAGAGCATAGTTGCCCTTCAGATCTCGAGACCAGGAAATAGCTCGATAGCCCTCCTTAAGCCTTGGTCGGGCTACCACCCCCAAGAAGGATATTAGTGTAAGAGCATAGTTGCCCTCCAGATCTCGAGACTAGGAAATAGCTCGATAGCCCTCCTTAAGCCTTGGTCGGGCTACCACCCCCAAGAAGGATCTGAGTGTAAGAGCATAGTTGCCCTCCAGATCTTAAAACCAGGAAATAGCTCGATAGCCCTCCTAATGCCTTGGTCAGGCTATCACCCCCATGAAGGATCTGAGTGTAAGAGCATAGTTGCCCTCCAGATCTCGAGACCAGGAAATAGCTCGATAGCCCTTCTAATGCCTTGGTCAGGCTATCACCCCCAAGAAGGATATTAGTGTAAGAGCATAGTTGCCCTCCAGATCTCGAGACCAGGAAATAGCTCGGTAGCCCTCCTGATGCCTTTGTCGGGTTATTACCCCCAAGAAGGATCTGAGTGTAAGAGCATAGTTGCCCTCCAGATCTTAAAACCAGGAAATAGCTCGATAGCCCTCCTGATGCCCTGGTCAGGCTGTCACCCCCATGAAGGATCTGAGTGTAAGAGCATAGTTTCCCTTCAGATCTCGAGACCTGGAAAAAGCTCGATAGCCCTCCTTAAGCCTTGGTCGGGCTACCACCCCCAAGAAGGATCTGAGTGTAAGAGCATAGTTGCCCTCCAGATCTCGAGACCAGGAAATAGCTCGATAGCCCTCCTGATGCCTTGGTCGGGCTACCACCCTCAAGAAGGATCTGAGTGTAAGAGCGTAGTTGCCCTCCAGATCTCGAGAGCAGGAAATAGCTCGATAGCCCTCCTGATTTCTTGGTCGGGCTACCACCCTCAAGAAGTATCTGAGTGTAAGAGCATAGTTTCCCTCCAGATATCGAGACCAGGAAATAGCTCGATAGCTCTCATGATGCCTTGGTCGGGCTACCACCCTCAAGAAGTATCTGAGTGTAAGAGCATAGTTTCCCTTCACAACTCGAGACCAGGAAATAGCTCGATAGCCCTTTTGATGCCTTGGTCGGGCTACCACCCCTAAGAAGGATCTGAGTGTAAGAGCATAGTTGCCCTCTAGATCTCGAGACCAGGAAATAGCTCGATAGTCCTCCTGATGCCTTGGTCGGGCTACCACCCCTAAGAAGGATCTTAGTGTAAGAGCATAGTTGCCCTCCAGATCTCGAGACCAGGAAATAGCTCGATAGCCCTCCTTAAGCCTTGGTCAGGCTACCACCCCCAAGAAGGATATTAGTGTAAGAGCATAGTTGCCCTCCAGATCTCGAGACCAGGAAATAGTTCGGTAGCCCTCCTGATGCCTTGGTCGGGCTATTACCCCCAAGAAGGATCTGAGTGTAAGAGCATAGTTGCCCTCCAGATCTTAAAACCAGGAAATAGCTCGATAGCCCTCCTAATGCCTTGGTCAGGCTATCACCCCCATGAAGGATCTGAGTGTAAGAGCATAGTTGCCCTCCAGATCTCGAGAGCAGGAAATAGCTCGATAGCCCTTCTGATTTCTTGGTCGGGCTATCACCCCCAAGAAGTATCTGAGTGTAAGAGCATAGTTTCCCTCCAGATATTGAGACCAGGAAATAGCTCGATAGCTCTCCTGATGCCTTGGTCGGGCTACCACCCTCAAGAAGTATCTGAGTGTAAGTGCATAGTTTCCCTTCAGATCTCGAGACCAAGAAATAGCTCGATAGCCCTTTTGATGCCTTGGTCGGGCTACCACCCCTAAGAAGGATCTGAGTGTAAGAGCATAGTTGCCCTCCAGATCTCGAGACCAGGAAATAGCTCGATAGCCCTCCTGATGCCTTGGTCGGGCTACCACCCCTAAGAAGGATCTGAGTGTAAGGGCATAGTTGCCCTCTAGATCTCGAGACCAGGAAATAGCTCGATAGTCCTCCTGATGCCTTGGTCGGGCTACCACCCCTAAGAAGGATCTTAGTGTAAGAGCATAGTTGCCCTCCAGATCTCAAGACCAGGAAATAGCTCGATAGCCCTTCTTAAGCCTTGGTCGGGCTACCACCCCCAAGAAGGATATTAGTGTAAGAGCATAGTTGCCCTCCAGATCTCGAGACCAGGAAATAGCTCGATAGCCCTCCTGATGCCTTGGTCGGGCTACCACCCTCAAGAAGGATCTGAGTGTAAGAGCGTAGTTGCCCTCCAGATCTCGAGACCAGGAAATAGCTCGATAGCCCTCCTGATGCCTTGGTCGGGCTACCACCCCTAAGAAGGATCTGAGTGTAAGAGCATAGTTGCCCTCTAGATCTCGAGACCAGGAAATAGCTCGATAGTCCTCCTGATGCCTTGGTCGGGCTACCACCCCTAAGAAGGATCTTAGTGTAAGAGCATAGTTGCCCTCCAGATCTCGAGACCAGGAAATAGCTCGATAGCCCTTCTTAAGCCTTGGTCGGGCTACCACCCCCAAGAAGGATATTAGTGTAAGAGCATAGTTGCCCTCCAGATCTCGAGACCAGGAAATAGCTCGATAGCCCTCCTGATGCCTTGGTCGGGCTACCACCCTCAAGAAGGATATTAGTGTAAGAGCATAGTTGCCCTCCAGATCTCAAGACCAGGAAATAGTTCGGTAGCCCTCCTGATGCCTTGGTCGGGCTATTGCCTCCAAGAAGGATCTGAGTGTAAGAGCATAGTTGCCCTCCAGATCTCAAGAACATAAAATAGCTCGATAGCCCTTCTGATGCCTTGGTTGGGCTACCACCCCCCAGAAGGATCTGAGTGTTAGAGTATAGTTGCCCTCCAGATCTCGAGACCAGGAAATAGCTCGATAGCCCTTCTGATGCCTTGGTCGGGCTACCACCCCCAAGAAGGATCTGAGTGTAAGAGCATAGTTGCCCCCCAGATCTCGAGACTAGGAAATAGCTCGATAGCCCTCCTGACGCCCTCGTCGGGCTACCACCCCCAAGAAGGATCTTAGTGTAAGAGCATAGTTGCCCTCCAGATCTCGAGACCAGAAAAAAGCTCAATATCCCTCCTTAAGCCTTGGTCAGACTATCACCCCCAAGAAGGATCTTAGTGTAAGAGCATAGTTGCCCTCCAGATCTCGAGACCAGAAAATAGCTCGGTAGCCCTCCTGATGCCTTGGTCGGGCTATTACCCCCAAGAAGGATCTGAGTGTAAGAGCATAGTTGCCCTCCAGATCTTAAAACCAGGAAATAGCTCGATAGCCCTCCTAATGCCTTGGTCAGGCTATCACCCCCATGAAGGATCTGAGTGTAAGAGCATAGTTGCCCTCCAGATCTCGAGAGCAGGAAATAGCTCGATAGCCCTTCTGATTTCTTGGTCGGGCTATCACCCCCAAGAAGTATCTGAGTGTAAGAGCATAGTTTCCCTCCAGATATTGAGACCAGGAAATAGCTCGATAGCTCTCCTGATGCCTTGGTCGGGCTACCACCCTCAAGAAGTATCTGAGTGTAAGTGCATAGTTTCCCTTCAGATCTCGAGACCAAGAAATAGCTCGATAGCCCTTTTGATGCCTTGGTCGGGCTACCACCCCTAAGAAGGATCTGAGTGTAAGAGCATAGTTGCCCTCCAGATCTCGAGACCAGGAAATAGCTCGATAGCCCTCCTGATGCCTTGGTCGGGCTACCACCCCTAAGAAGGATCTGAGTGTAAGAGCATAGTTGCCCTCTAGATCTCGAGACCAGGAAATAGCTCGATAGTCCTCCTGATGCCTTGGTCGGGCTACCACCCCTAAGAAGGATCTTAGTGTAAGAGCATAGTTGCCCTCCAGATCTCGAGACCAGGAAATAGCTCGATAGCCCTTCTTAAGCCTTGGTCGGGCTACCACCCCCAAGAAGGATATTAGTGTAAGAGCATAGTTGCCCTCCAGATCTCGAGACCAGGAAATAGCTCGATAGCCCTCCTGATGCCTTGGTCGGGCTACCACCCTCAAGAAGGATCTGAGTGTAAGAGCGTAGTTGCCCTCCAGATCTCGAGAGCAGGAAATAGCTCGATAGCCCTCCTGATTTCTTGGTCGGGCTACCACCCTCAAGAAGTATCTGAGTGTAAGAGCATAGTTTCCCTCCAGATATCGAGACCAGGAAATAGCTCGATAGCTCTCATGATGCCTTGGTCGGGCTACCACCCTCAAGAAGTATCTGAGTGTAAGAGCATAGTTTCCCTTCACATCTCGAGACCAGGAAATAGCTCGATAGCCCTTTTGATGCCTTGGTCGGGCTACCACCCCTAAGAAAGATCTGAGTGTAAGAGCATAGTTGCCCTCCAGATCTCGAGACCAGGAAATAGCTCGATAGTCTTCCTGATGCCTTGGTCGGGCTACCACCCCTAAGAAGGATCTTAGTGTAAGAGCATAGTTGCCCTCCAGATCTCGAGACCAGGAAATAGCTCGATAACCCTCCTTAAGCCTTGGTCGGGCTACCACCCCCAAGAAGGATATTAGTTTAAGAGCATAGTTGCCCTCCAGATCTCGAGACCAGGAAATAGTTCGGTAGCCCTCCTGATGCCTTGGTCGGGCTATTGCCTCCAAGAAGAATCTGAGTGTAAGAGCATAGTTGCCCTCCAGATCTCAAGACCATAAAATAGCTCGATAGCCCTTCTGATGCCTTGGTTGGGCTACCACCCCCCAGAAGGATCTGAGTGTTAGAGTATAGTTGCCCTCCAGATCTCGAGACCAGGAAATAGCTCGATAGCCCTTCTGATGCCTTGGTCGGGCTACCACCCCCAAGAAGGATCTGAGTGTAAGAGCATAGTTGCCCCCCAGATCTCGAGACTAGGAAATAGCTCGATAGCCCTCCTGACGCCCTCGTCGGGCTACCACCCCCAAGAAGGATCTTAGTGTAAGAGCATAGTTGCCCTCCAGATCTCGAGACCAGAAAAAAGCTCAATATCCCTCCTTAAGCCTTGGTCAGACTATCACCCCCAAGAAGGATCTTAGTGTAAGAGCATAGTTGCCCTCCAGATCTCGAGACCAGAAAATAGCTCGGTAGCCCTCCTGATGCCTTGGTCGGGCTACTACCCCCAAGAAGGATCTGAGTTTAAGAGCATAGTTGCCCTCCAGATCTCGAGACCACGAAATAGCTCGATAGCCCTCCTGATGCCTTGGTCAGGCTATCACCTCCATGAAGGATCTGAGTGTAAGAGCATAGTTTCCCTTCAGATCTCGAGACCAGGAAATAGCTCGATAGCCCTCTTTAAGCCTTGGTTGGGCTACCACCCTCAAGAAGGATCTGAGTGTAAGAGCATAGTTGCCCTCCAGATCTCGAGACCAGGAAATAGCTCGATAGCCCTTTTGATGCCTTGGTCGGGCTACCACCCCTAAGAATAATCTGAGTGTAAGAACATAGTTGCCCTCCAGATCTAGAGACCAGGAAATAGCTCGATAGCCCTTCTGATGCATTGGTCGGGCTACCACCCCTAAGAAGGATCTTAGTGTAAAAGCATAATTGCCCTCCAGATCTCAAGACCAGGAAATAGCTCGATAGCCCTCCTGATACCTTGGTCGAGCTACCACCCTCAAGAAGGATATGAGTGTAAGAGCATAGTTGCCCTCCAGATCTCGAGACATGGTAATAGCTCGATAGCCCTCCTGATGCCTTGGTCGGGCTACAACCCCAAGAAGGATCTGAGTGTAAGAGCATAGTTGCCCTCCAGATCTCAAGACCATAAAATAGCTCGATAGCCCTCCTGATGCCTTGGTCAGGCTATCACCCCCAAGAAGGATCTGAGTGTAAGAGCATAGTTTCCCTTCAGATCTCGAGACCAGGAAATAGGTCGATAGCCCTCCTTATGCCTTGGTCGGGCTACCACCCTCAAGAAGGATCTGAGTGTAAGAGCATAGTTGCCCTCCTGATCTCAAGACCAGGAAATAGCTTGATAGCCCTTTTGATGCCTTGGTCGGGCTACCACCCCTAAGAAGGATCTAAGTGTAAGAGCATAGTTGCCCTCCAGATCTCGAGACCAGGAAATAGCTCGATAGCCCTCCTGATGCCTTGGTCGGGCTACCACCCCTAAGAAGGACCTTAGTGTAAAAGCATAGTTACCCTCCAGATCTCAAGACCAGGAAATAGCTCGATAGCCCTCCTGATACCTTGGTCGGGCAATTACCCCCAAGAAGGATCTGAGTGTAAGAGCATAGTTGCCCTCCAGATCTCAAGACCATAAAATAGCTCGATAGCTCTTCTGATGCCTTGGTCGGGCTACAACCCCCAAGAAGGATCTGAGTGTAAGAGCATAGTTGACCCCAAGATCTCGAGACCAGGAAATAGCTCGATAGCCCTCCTGATGCCCTCGTCGGGCTACCACCCCCAAGAAGGATCTTAGTGTAAGAGCATATTTTCCCTCCATATCTCGAGACCTGGAAATGGCTCGATAGCCCTCCTTAAGCCTTGGTCGGGCTACCACCCCCAAGAAGGATCTGAGTGTAAGAGCATAGTTGCCCTCCAGATCTCGAGACCAGGAAATAGCTCGATAGCCCTCCTGATGAATTGGTCGGGCTACCACCCTCAAGAAGGATCTGAGTGTAAGAGCGTAGTTGCCCTCCAGATCTCGAGAGCAGGAAATAGCTCGATAGCCCTCCTGATTTCTTGGTCGGGCTATCACCCCCAAGAAGTATCTGAGTGTAAGAGCATAGTTTCCCTCCAGATATCGAGACCAGGAAATAGCTCGATAGCTCTCCTGATGCCTTGGTCGGGCTACCACCCTCAAGAAGTATCTGAGTGTAAGAGCATAGTTTCCCTTCAGATCTCGAGACCAGGAAATAGCTCGATAGCCCTTTTGATGCCTTGGTCGGGCTACCACCCCTAAGAAGGATCTGAGTGTAAGAGCATAGTTGCCCTCCAGATCTCGAGACCAGGAAATAGCTCGATAGCCCTCCTGATGCCTGTGTCGGGCTACCACCCCTAAGAAGGATCTTAGTGTAAGAGCATAGTTGCCCTTCAGATCTCGAGACCAGGAAATAGCTCGATAGCCCTCCTTAAGCCTTGGTCGGGCTACCACCCCCAAGAAGGATATTAGTGTAAGAGCATAGTTGCCCTCCAGATCTCGAGACTAGGAAATAGCTCGGTAGCCCTCCTGATGCCTTGGTCGGGCTATTACCCCCAAGAAGGATCTGAGTGTAAGAGCATAGTTGCCCTCCAGATCTTAAAACCAGGAAATAGCTCGATAGCCCTCCTGATGCCTTGGTCAGGCTATCACCCCCATGAAGGATCTGAGTGTAAGAGCATAGTTTCCCTTCAGATCTCGAGACCAGGAAATAGCTCGATAGCCCTCCTTAAGCCTTGGTCGGGCTACCACCCTCAAAAAGGATCTGAGTGTAAGAGCATAGTTGCCCTCTAGATCTCGAGACCAGGAAATAGCTCGATAGCCCTCCTGATGCCTTGGTCGGGCTACCACCCCCAAGAAGGATCTGAGTTTAAGAGCATAGTTGCCCTCCAGATCTCGAGACCAGGAAATAGCTCGATAGCCCTCCTGATGCCTTGGTCAGGCTATCACCCCCAAGAAGGATCTGAGTGTAAGAGCATAGTTTCCCTTCAGATCTCGAGACCAGGAAATAGCTCGATAGCCCTCCTTAAGCCTTGGTCGGGCTACCACCCTCAAGAAGGATCTGAGCGTAAGAGCATAGTTGCCGTCCAGATCTCAAGACCAGAAAATAGCTCGGTAGCCCTCTTGATACCTTGGTCGGGCTATTACCCCCAAGAAGGATCTGAGTGTAAGAGCATAGTTGCCCTCCAGATCTTAAAACCAGGAAATAGCTCGATAGCCCTTTTGATGCCTTGGTCGGGCTACCACCCCTAAGAAGGATCTGAGTGTAAGAGCATAGTTACCCTCCAGATCTCGAGACCAGGAAATAGCTCGATAGCCCTCCTGATGCCTTGGTCGGGCTACCACCCCTAAGAAGGATCTTAGTGTAAAAGCATAGTTGCCCTCCAGATCTCAAGACCAGGAAATAGCTCGATAGCCCTCCTGATACATTGGTCGGGCTATTACCCCCAAGAAGGATCTGAGTGTAAGAGCATAGTTGCCCTCCAGATCTCAAGACCATAAAATAGCTCGATAGCTCTTCTGATGCCTTGGTCGGGCTACAACCCCCAAGTAGGATCTGAGTGTAAGAGCATAGTTGTCCCCAAGATCTCGAGACTAGGAAAGAGCTCGATAGCCCTCCTGATGCCCTCGTCGGGCTACCACCCCCAAGAAGGATCTTAGTGTAAGAGCATATTTGCCCTCCAGATCTCGAGACCAGTAATTAGCTCGATAGCCCTCCTGGTGCCTTGGTCGGGCTACCACCCCCAAGAAGGATCTTAGTGTAAGAGGATAGTTGCCCTCCAGATCTCGAGACCAGGAAATAGCTCGATAGCCCTCTTGATGCCTTGGTCGGGCTACCACCCCTAAGAAGGATCTGAGTGTAAGAGCATAGTTGCCCTCCAAATCTCGAGACCAGGAAATAGCTCGATAGCCTTCCTGATGCCTTGGTCGGGCTACCACCCCTAAGAAGGATCTTAGTGTACAAGCATAGTTGCCCTCCAGATCTCAAGACCAGGAAATAGCTCGATAGCCCTCCTGATGACTTGGTCGGGCTATCACCCCCAAGAAGGATCTGAGTGTAAGAGCATAGTTTCCCTTCAAATCTCGAGACAAGGAAATAATTCAATAGCCCTCCTGATGCCTTGGTCGGGCAACCACCCTAAAGAAGGATCTGAGTGTAAGAGCATAATTGCCCTCCAGATCTCGAGACCAGGAAATAGCTCGATAGCCCTCCTTAAGCCTTGGTCGGGCTACCACCCTCAAGAAGAATCTGAGTGTAAGAGCATAGTTGCCCTCCAGATCTCGAGACCAGGAAATAGCTCGATAGCCCTTTTGATGCCTTGGTCGGGCTACCACCCCTAAGAAGGATCTAAGTGTAAGAGCATAGTTGCCCTCCAGATCTCGAGACCAGGAAATAGCTCGATAGCCCTCCTGATGCCTTGGTCGGGCTACCACCCCTAAGAAGGATCTTAGTGTACAAGCATAGTTGCCCTCCAGATCTCAAGACCACGAAATAGCTCGATAGCCCTCCTGATGACTTGGTCGGGTTACCAATCCCAAGAAGGATCTTAGTGTAAGAGCATAGTTGCCCTTCAGATCTCGATACGAGGAAATAGCTCGATAGCCCTCCTTAAGCCTTGGTCGGGCTACCACCCTCAAGAAGGATCTGAGTGTAAGAGCATAGTTGCCTTCCAGATCTCAAGACCAGGAAATAGCTCGATAGCCCTTTTGATGCCTTGGTCGGGCTACCACCCCTAAGAAGGATCTGAGTGTAAGAGCATAGTTGCCCTCCAGATCTCGAGACCAGGAAATAGCTCGATAGCCCTCCTGATGCCTTGGTCGGGCTACCACCCCTAAGAAGGATCTTAGTGTAAAAGCATAGTTGCCCTCCAGATCTCAAGACCAGGAAATAGCTCGATAGCCCTCCTGATACATTGGTCGGGCTATTACCCCCAAGAAGGATCTGAGTGTAAGAGCATAGTTGCCCTCCAGATCTCAAGACCATAAAATAGCTCGATAGCTCTTCTGATGCCTTGGTCGGGCTACAACCCCCACGAAGGATCTGAGTGTAAGAGCATAGTTGTCCCCAAGATCTCGAGACTAGGAAATAGCTCGATAGCCCTCCTGATGCCCTCGTCGGGCTACCACCCCCAAGAAGGATCTTAGTGTAAGAGCATATTTGCCCTCCAGATCTCGAGACCAGGAAATAGCTCGATAGCCCTCCTGGTGCCTTGGTCAGGCTACCACCCCCAAGAAGGATCTTAGTGTAAGAGGATAGTTGCCCTCCAGATCTCGAGACCAGGAAATAGCTCGATAGCCCTTTTGATGCATTGGTCGGGCTACCACCCCTAAGAAGGATCTGAGTGTAAGAGCATAGTTGCCCTCCAGATCTCGAGACCAGGAAATAGCTCGATAGCCCTCCTGATGCCTTGGTCGGGCTACCACCCCTAAGAAGGATCTTAGTGTAAAAGCATAGTTGCCCTCCAGATCTCAAGACCAGGAAATAGCTCGATAGCCCTCCTGATACATTGGTCGGGCTATTACCCCCAAGAAGGATCTGAGTGTAAGAGCATAGTTGCCCTCCAGATCTCAAGACCATAAAATAGCTCGATAGCTCTTCTGATGCCTTGGTCGGGCTACAACCCCCAAGAAGGATCTGAGTGTAAGAGCATAGTTGTCCCCAAGATCTCGAGACTAAGAAATAGCTCGATAGCCCTCCTGATGCCCTCGTCGGGCTACCACCCCCAAGAAGGATCTTAGTGTAAGAGCATATTTGCCCTCCAGATCTCGAGACCAGGAAATAGCTCGATAGCCCTCCTGGTGCCTTGGTCGGGCTACCACCCCCAAGAAGGATCTTAGTGTAAGAGGATAGTTGCCCTCCAGATCTCGAGACCAGGAAATAGCTCGATAGCCCTCTTGATGCCTTGGTCGGGCTACCACCCCTAAGAAGGATCTGAGTGTAAGAGCATAGTTGCCCTCCAGATCTCGAGACCAGGAAATAGCTCGATAGCCTTCCTGATGCCTTGGTCGGGCTACCACCCCTAAGAAGGATCTTAGTGTACAAGCATAGTTGCCCTCCAGATCTCGAGACTAGGAAATAGCTCGGTAGCCCTCCTGATGCCTTGGTCGGGCTATTACCCCCAAGAAGGATCTGAGTGTAAGAGCATAGTTGCCCTCCAGATCTTAAAACCAGGAAATAGCTCGATAGCCCTCCTGATGCCTTGGTCAGGCTATCACCCCCATGAAGGATCTGAGTGTAAGAGCATAGTTTCCCTTCAGATCTCGAGACCAGGAAATAGCTCGATAGCCCTCCTTAAGCCTTGGTCGGGCTACCACCCTCAAGAAGGATCTGAGTGTAAGAGCATAGTTGCCCTCTAGATCTCGAGACCAGGAAATAGCTCGATAGCCCTCCTGATGCCTTGGTCGGGCTACCACCCCCAAGAAGGATCTGAGTTTAAGAGCATAGTTGCCCTCCAGATCTCGAGACCAGGAAATAGCTCGATAGCCCTCCTGATGCCTTGGTCAGGCTATCACCCCCAAGAAGGATCTGAGTGTAAGAGCATAGTTTCCCTTCAGATCTCGAGACCAGGAAATAGCTCGATAGCCCTCCTTAAGCCTTGGTCGGGCTACCACCCTCAAGAAGGATCTGAGCGTAAGAGCATAGTTGCCGTCCAGATCTCAAGACCAGAAAATAGCTCGGTAGCCCTCTTGATACCTTGGTCGGGCTATTACCCCCAAGAAGGATCTGAGTGTAAGAGCATAGTTGCCCTCCAGATCTTAAAACCAGGAAATAGCTCGATAGCCCTTTTGATGCCTTGGTCGGGCTACCACCCCTAAGAAGGATCTGAGTGTAAGAGCATAGTTACCCTCCAGATCTCGAGACCAGGAAATAGCTCGATAGCCCTCCTGATGCCTTGGTCGGGCTACCACCCCTAAGAAGGATCTTAGTGTAAAAGCATAGTTGCCTTCCAGATCTCAAGACCAGGAAATAGCTCGATAGCCCTCCTGATACATTGGTCGGGCTATTACCCCCAAGAAGGATCTGAGTGTAAGAGCATAGTTGCCCTCCAGATCTCAAGACCATAAAATAGCTCGATAGCTCTTCTGATGCCTTGGTCGGGCTACAACCCCCAAGAAGGATCTGAGTGTAAGAGCATAGTTGTCCCCAAGATCTCGAGACTAGGAAATAGCTCGATAGCCCTCCTGATGCCCTCGTCGGGCTACCACCCCCAAGAAGGATCTTAGTGTAAGAGCATATTTGCCCTCCAGATCTCGAGACCAGGAATTAGCTCGATAGCCCTCCTGGTGCCTTGGTCGGGCTACCACCCCCAAGAAGGATCTTAGTGTAAGAGGATAGTTGCCCTCCAGATCTCGAGACCAGGAAATAGCTCGATAGCCCTCTTGATGCCTTGGTCGGGCTACCACCCCTAAGAAGGATCTGAGTGTAAGAGCATAGTTGCCCTCCAGATCTCGAGACCAGGAAATAGCTCGATAGCCTTCCTGATGCCTTGGTCGGGCTACCACCCCTAAGAAGGATCTTAGTGTACAAGCATAGTTGCCCTCCAGATCTCAAGACCAGGAAATAGCTCGATAGCCCTCCTGATGACTTGGTCGGGCTATCACCCCCAAGAAGGATCTGAGTGTAAGAGCATAGTTTCCCTTCAAATCTCGAGACTAGGAAATAATTCAATAGCCCTCCTGATGCCTTGGTCGGGCAACAACCCTAAAGAAGGATCTGAGTGTAAGAGCATAATTGCCCTCCAGATCTCGAGACCAGGAAATAGCTCGATAGCCCTCCTTAAGCCTTGGTCGGGCTACCACCCTCAAGAAGAATCTGAGTGTAAGAGCATAGTTGCCCTCCAGATCTCGAGACCAGGAAATAGCTCGATAGCCCTTTTGATGCCTTGGTCGGGCTACCACCCCTAAGAAGGATCTAAGTGTAAGAGCATAGTTGCCCTCCAGATCTCGAGACCAGGAAATAGCTCGATAGCCCTCCTGATGCCTTGGTCGGGCTACCACCCCTAAGAAGGATCTTAGTGTACAAGCATAGTTGCCCTCCAGATCTCAAGACCACGAAATAGCTCGATAGCCCTCCTGATGACTTGGTCGGGTTACCAATCCCAAGAAGGATCTTAGTGTAAGAGCATAGTTGCCCTTCAGATCTCGATACGAGGAAATAGCTCGATAGCCCTCCTTAAGCCTTGGTCGGGCTACCACCCTCAAGAAGGATCTGAGTGTAAGAGCATAGTTGCCTTCCAGATCTCAAGACCAGGAAATAGCTCGATAGCCCTTTTGATGCCTTGGTCGGGCTACCACCCCTAAGAAGGATCTGAGTGTAAGAGCATAGTTGCCCTCCAGATCTCGAGACCAGGAAATAGCTCGATAGCCCTCCTGATGCCTTGGTCGGGCTACCACCCCTAAGAAGGATCTTAGTGTAAAAGCATAGTTGCCCTCCAGATCTCAAGACCAGGAAATAGCTCGATAGCCCTCCTGATACATTGGTCGGGCTATTACCCCCAAGAAGGATCTGAGTGTAAGAGCATAGTTGCCCTCCAGATCTCAAGACCATAAAATAGCTCGATAGCTCTTCTGATGCCTTGGTCGGGCTACAACCCCCAAGAAGGATCTGAGTGTAAGAGCATAGTTGTCCCCAAGATCTCGAGACTAGGAAATAGCTCGATAGCCCTCCTGATGCCCTCGTCGGGCTACCACCCCCAAGAAGGATCTTAGTGTAAGAGCATATTTGCCCTCCAGATCTCGAGACCAGGAAATAGCTCGATAGCCCTCCTGGTGCCTTGGTCGGGCTACCACCCCCAAGAAGGATCTTAGTGTAAGAGGATAGTTGCCCTCCAGATCTCGAGACCAGGAAATAGCTCGATAGCCCTTTTGATGCCTTGGTCGGGCTACCACCCCTAAGAAGGATCTGAGTGTAAGAGCATAGTTGCCCTCCAGATCTCGAGACCAGGAAATAGCTCGATAGCCCTCCTGATGCCTTGGTCGGGCTACCACCCCTAAGAAGGATCTTAGTGTAAAAGCATAGTTGCCCTCCAGATCTCAAGACCAGGAAATAGCTCGATAGCCCTCCTGATACATTGGTCGGGCTATTACCCCCAAGAAGGATCTGAGTGTAAGAGCATAGTTGCCCTCCAGATCTCAAGACCATAAAATAGCTCGATAGCTCTTCTGATGCCTTGGTCGGGCTACAACCCCCAAGAAGGATCTGAGTGTAAGAGCATAGTTGTCCCCAAGATCTCGAGACTAAGAAATAGCTCGATAGCCCTCCTGATGCCCTCGTCGGGCTACCACCCCCAAGAAGGATCTTAGTGTAAGAGCATATTTGCCCTCCAGATCTCGAGACCAGGAAATAGCTCGATATCCCTCCTGGTGCCTTGGTCGGGCTACCACCCCCAAGAAGGATCTTAGTGTAAGAGGATAGTTGCCCTCCAGATCTCGAGACCAGGAAATAGCTCGATAGCCCTCTTGATGCCTTGGTCGGGCTACCACCCCTAAGAAGGATCTGAGTGTAAGAGCATAGTTGCCCTCCAGATCTCGAGACCAGGAAATAGCTCGATAGCCTTCCTGATGCCTTGGTCGGGCTACCACCCCTAAGAAGGATCTTAGTGTACAAGCATAGTTGCCCTCCAGATCTCAAGACCAGGAAATAGCTCGATAGCCCTCCTGATGACTTGGTCGGGCTATCACCCCCAAGAAGGATCTGAGTGTAAGAGCATAGTTTCCCTTCAAATCTCGAGACTAGGAAATAATTCGATAGCCCTCCTGATGCCTTGGTCGGGCAACCACCCTAAAGAAGGATCTGAGTGTAAGAGCATAATTGCCCTCCAGATCTCGAGACCAGGAAATAGCTCGATAGCCCTCCTTAAGCCTTGGTCGGGCTACCACCCTCAAGAAGAATCTGAGTGTAAGAGCATAGTTGCCCTCCAGATCTCGAGACCAGGAAATAGCTCGATAGCCCTCCTGATGCCTTGGTCGGGCTACCACCCCTAAGAAGGATCTTAGTGTACAAGCATAGTTGCCCTCCAGATCTCAAGACCACGAAATAGCTCGATAGCCCTCCTGATGACTTGGTCGGGTTACCAATCCCAAGAAGGATCTTAGTGTAAGAGCATAGTTGCCCTTCAGATCTCGATACGAGGAAATAGCTCGATAGCCCTCCTTAAGCCTTGGTCGGGCTACCACCCTCAAGAAGGATCTGAGTGTAAGAGACTAGTTGCCTTCCAGATCTCAAGACCAGGAAATAGCTCGATAGCCCTCTTGATGCCTTGGTCGGGCTACCACCCCTAAGAAGGATCTGAGTGTAAGAGCATAGTTGCCCTCCAGATCTCGAGACCAGGAAATATCTCGATAGCCTTCCTGATGCCTTGGTCGGGCTACCACCCCTAAGAAGGATCTTAGTGTACAAGCATAGTTGCCCTCCAGATCTCAAGACCAGGAAATAGCTCGATAGCCCTCCTGATGACTTGGTCGGGCTATCACCCCCAAGAAGGATCTGAGTGTAAGAGCATAGTTTCCCTTCAAATCTCGAGACCAGGAAATAATTCGATAGCCCTCCTGATGCCTTGGTCGGGCTACCACCCTAAAGAAGGATCTGAGTGTAAGAGCATAATTGCCCTCCAGATCTCGAGACCAGGAAATAGCTCGATAGCCCTCCTTAAGCCTTGGTCGGGCTACCACCCTCAAGAAGGATCTGAGTGTAAGAGAATAGTTGCCTCCCAGATCTCAAGACCAGGAAATAGCTCGATAGCCCTCTTGATGCCTTGGTCGGTCTACCACCCCTAAGAAGGATCTGAGTGTAAGAGCATAGTTGCCCTCCAGATCTCGAGACCAGGAAATAGCTCGATAGCCTTCCTGATGCCTTGGTTGTTCTACCACCCCTAAGAACGATCTTAGTGTAAAAGCATAGTTGCCCTCCAGATCTCAAGACCAGGAAATAGCTCGATAGCCCTCCTGATGCCTTGGTCGGTCTACCACCCCTAAGAAGGATCTTAGTGTAAGAGCATAGTTGCCCTCCAGATCTAGAGACCAGGAAATAGCTTGATAGCCCTCCTTAAGCCTTGGTCGGGCTACCACCCCCAAGAAGGATCTTAGTGTAAGAGAATTGTTGCCCTCCAGATCTCGAGACCAGGAAATAGCTCGATAGCCCTCCTGAAGCCTTGGTCGGGCTACCACCCTCAAGAAGGATCTTAGTGTAAGAGCATAGTTGCCCTCCAGATCTCGAGACCAGGAAATAGCTCGATAGCCCTCCTTAAGCCTTGGTCGGGCTACCACCCCTAAGAAGGATCTGAGTGTAAGAGCATAGTTGCCCTCCAGATCTCGAGACCAGGAAATAGCTCGATAGCCTTCCTGATGCCTTGGTCGGGCTACCACCCCTCAGAAGGATCTTAGTGTACAAGCATAGTTGCCCTCCAGATCTCAAGACCAGGAAATAGCTCGATAGCCCTCCTGATGACTTGGTCGGGCTATCACCCCTAAGAAGGATCTGAGTGTAAGAGCATAGTTTCCCTCCAGATCTCAAGACCAGGAAATAGCTCGATAGCCCTCCTGATGCCTTGGTCGGGCTACCACCCTCAAGAAGGATCTGAGTGTAAGAGCATAGTTGCCCTCCAGATCTCGAGACTAGGAAATAGCACGATAGCCCTCCTGATGCCTTGGTCGGGCTACCACCCTAAAGAAGGATCTGAGTGTAAGAGCATAGTTGCCGTCCAGATCTCGAGACCAGGAAATAGCTCGATAGCCCTCCTTAAGCCTTGGTCGGGCTACCACCCCTAAGAAGGATCTGAGTGTAAGAGCATAGTTGCCCTCCAGATCTGGAGACCAGGAAATAGCTCGATAGCCTTCCTGATGCCTTGGTCGGGCTACCACCCCTAAAAAGGATCTTAGTGTAAAAGCATAGTTGCCCTCTAGATCTCAAGACCAGGAAATAGATCGATAGCCCTCCTGATGACTTGGTCGGGCTATCACCCCCAAGAAGGATCTGAGTGTAAGAGCATAGTTGCCCTCCAGATCTCGAGACCAGGAAATAGCTCGATAGCCCTCCTTAAGCCATGGTCGGGTTACCAATCCCAAGAAGGATCTTAGTGTAAGAGCATAGTTGCCCTTCAGATCTCGATACGAGGAAATAGCTCGATAGCCCTCCTTAAGCCTTGGTCGGGCTACCACCCTCAAGAAGGATCTGAGTGTAAGAGCATAGTTGCCTTCCAGATCTCAAGACCAGGAAATAGCTCAATAGCCCTCTTGATGCCTTGGTCGGGCTACCACCCCTAAGAAGGATCTGAGTGTAAGAGCATAGTTGCCCTCCAGATCTCGAGACCAGGAAATAGCTCGATAGCCTTCCTGATGCCTTGGTCGGGCTACCACCCCTAAGAAGGATCTTTGTGTACAAGCATAGTTGCCCTCCAGATCTCAAGACCAGGAAATAGCTCGATAGCCCTCCTGATACCTTGGTCGGGCTATTACCCCCAAGAAGGATCTGAGTGTAAGAGCATAGTTGCCCTCCAGATCTCAAGACCATAAAATAGCTCGATAGCTTTTCTGATGCCTTGGTCGGGCTACAACCCCCAAGAAGGATCTGAGTGTAAGAGCATAGTTGTCCTCAAGATCTCGAGACCAGGAAATAGCTCGATAGCCCTCCTGATGCCCTCGTCGGGCTGCCACCCCCAAGAAGGATCTTAGTGTAAGAGCATATTTTCCCTCCATATCTCGAGACCTGGAAATGGCTCGATAGCCCTCCTTAAGCCTTGGTCGGGCTACCACCCCCAAGAAGGATCTGAGTGTAAGAGCATAGTTGCCCTCCAGATCTCGAGAGCAGGAAATAGCTCGATAGCCCTTCTGATTTCTTGGTCGGGCTATCACCCCCAAGAAGTATCTGAGTGTAAGAGCATAGTTTCCCTCCAGATATTGAGACCAGGAAATAGCTCGATAGCTCTCCTGATGCCTTGGTCGGGCTACCACCCTCAAGAAGTATCTGAGTGTAAGAGCATAGTTGCCCTTCAGATCTCGAGACCAAGAAATAGCTCGATAGCCCTTTTGATGCCTTGGTCGGGCTACCACCCCTAAGAAGGATCTGAGTGTAAGAGCATAGTTGCCCTCCAGATCTCGAGACCAGGAAATAGCTCGATAGCCCTCCTGATGCCTTGGTCGGGCTACCACCCCTAAGAAGGATCTTAGTGTAAGAGCATAGTTGCCCTTCAGATCTCGAGACCAGGAAATAGCTCGATAGCCCTCCTTAAGCCTTGGTCGGGCTACCACCCCCAAGAAGGATATTAGTGTAAGAGCATAGTTGCCCTCCAGATCTCGAGACTAGGAAATAGCTCGGTAGCCCTCCTGATGCCTTGGTCGGGCTATTACCCCCAAGAAGGATCTGAGTGTATGAGCATAGTTGCCCTCCAGATCTTAAAACCAGGAAATAGCTCGATAGCCCTCCTGATGCCTTGGTCAGGCTATCACCCCCATGAAGGATCTGAGTGTAAGAGCATAGTTGCCCTCCAGATCTCGAGACCAGGAAATAGCTCGATAGCCCTTCTTAAGCCTTGGTCGGGCTACCACCCCCAAGAAGGATATTAGTGTAAGAGCATAGTTGCCCTCCAGATCTCGAGACCAGGAAATAGCTCGGTAGCCCTCCTGATGCCTTTGTCGGGTTATTACCCCCAAGAAGGATCTGAGTGTAAGAGCATAGTTGCCCTCCAGATCTTAAAACCTGGAAATAGCTCGATAGCCCTCCTGATGCCTTGGTCAGGCTATCACCCCCATGAAGGATCTGAGTGTAAGAGCATAGTTTCCCTTCAGATCTCGAGACCTGGAAACAGCTCGATAGCCCTCCTTAAGCCTTGGTCGGGCTACCACCCCCAAGAAGGATCTGAGTGTAAGAGCATAGTTGCCCTCCAGATCTCGAGACCAGGAAATAGCTCGATAGCCCTCCTGATGCCTTGGTCGGGCTACCACCCTCAAGAAGGATCTGAGTGTAAGAGCGTAGTTGCCCTCCAGATCTCGAGAGCAGGAAATAGCTCGATAGCCCTCCTGATTTCTTGGTCGGGCTACCACCCTCAAGAAGTATCTGAGTATAAGAGCATAGTTTCCCTCCAGATATCGAGACCAGGAAATAGCTCGATAGCTCTCATGATGCCTTGGTCGGGCTACCACCCTCAAGAAGTATCTGAGTGTAAGAGCATAGTTTCCCTTCACATCTCGAGACCAGGAAATAGCTCGATAGCCCTTTTGATGCCTTGGTCGGGCTACCACCCCTAAGAAGGATCTGAGTGTAAGAGCATAGTTGCCCTCCAGATCTCGAGACCAGGAAATAGCTCGATAGTCCTCCTGATGCCTTGGTCGGGCTACCACCCCTAAGAAGGATCTTAGTGTAAGAGCATAGTTGCCCTCCAGATCTCGAGACCAGGAAATAGCTCGATAGCCCTCCTTAAGCCTTGGTCGGGCTACCACCCCCAAGAAGGATATTAGTGTAAGAGCATAGTTGCCCTCCAGATCTCGAGACCAGGAAATAGTTCGGTAGCCCTCCTGATGCCTTGGTCGGGCTATTACCCCCAAGAAGGATCTGAGTGTAAGAGCATAGTTGCCCTCCAGATCTTAAAACCAGGAAATAGCTCGTTAGCCCTCCTGATGCCTTGGTCAGGCTATCACCCCCATGAAGGATCTGAGTGTAAGAGCATAGTTGCCCTCCAGATCTCGAGACCAGGAAATAGCTCGATAGCCCTTCTTAAGCCTTGGTCGGGCTACCACCCCCAAGAAGGATATTAGTGTAAGAGCATAGTTGCCCTCCAGATCTCGAGACCAGGAAATAGCTCGGTAGCCCTCCTGATGCCTTTGTCGGGTTATTACCCCCAAGAAGGATCTGAGTGTAAGAGCATAGTTGCCCTCCAGATCTTAAAACCAGGAAATAGCTCGATAGCCCTCCTGATGCCTTGGTCAGGCTATCACCCCCATGAAGGATCTGAGTGTAAGAGCATAGTTTCCCTTCAGATCTCGAGACCTGGAAACAGCTCGATAGCCCTCCTTAAGCCTTGGTCGGGCTACCACCCCCAAGAAGGATCTGAGTGTAAGAGCATAGTTGCCCTCCAGATCTCGAGAGCAGGAAATAGCTCGATAGCCCTTCTGATTTCTTGGTCGGGCTATCACCCCCAAGAAGTATCTGAGTGTAAGAGCATAGTTTCCCTCCAGATATTGAGACCAGGAAATAGCTCGATAGCTCTCCTGATGCCTTGGTCGGGCTACCACCCTCAAGAAGTATCTGAGTGTAAGTGCATAGTTTCCCTTCAGATCTCGAGACCAAGAAATAGCTCGATAGCCCTTTTGATGCCTTGGTCGGGCTACCACCCCTAAGAAGGATCTGAGTGTAAGAGCATAGTTGCCCTCCAGATCTCGAGACCAGGAAATAGCTCGATAGTCCTCCTGATGCCTTAGTCGGGCTACCACCCCTAAGAAGGATCTTAGTGTAAGAGCATAGTTGCCCTCCAGATCTCGAGACCAGGAAATAGCTCGATAGCCCTCCTTAAGCCTTGGTCGGGCTACCACCCCCAAGAAGGATATTAGTGTAAGAGCATAGTTGCCCTCCAGATCTCGAGACCAGGAAATAGTTCGGTAGCCCTCCTGATGCCTTGGTCGGGCTATTACCCCCAAGAAGGATCTGAGTGTAAGAGCATAGTTGCCCTCCAGATCTTAAAACCAGGAAATAGCTCGATAGCCCTCCTGATGCCTTGGTCAGGCTATCACCCCCATGAAGGATCTGAGTGTAAGAGCATAGTTGCCCTCCAGATCTCGAGACCAGGAAATAGCTCGATAGCCCTTCTTAAGCCTTGGTCGGGCTACCACCCCCAAGAAGGATATTAGTGTAAGAGCATAGTTGCCCTCCAGATCTCGAGACCAGGAAATAGCTCGGTAGCCCTCCTGATGCCTTTGTCGGGTTATTACCCCCAAGAAGGATCTGAGTGTAAGAGCATAGTTGCCCTCCAGATCTTAAAACCAGGAAATAGCTCGATAGCCCTCCTGATGCCTTGGTCAGGCTATCACCCCCATGAAGGATCTGAGTGTAAGAGCATAGTTTCCCTTCAGATCTCGAGACCTGGAAACAGCTCGATAGCCCTCCTTAAGCCTTGGTCGGGCTACCACCCCCAAGAAGGATCTGAGTGTAAGAGCATAGTTGCCCTCCAGATCTCGAGAGCAGGAAATAGCTCGATAGCCCTTCTGATATCTTGGTCGGGCTATCACCCCCAAGAAGTATCTGAGTGTAAGAGCATAGTTTCCCTCCAGATATTGAGACCAGGAAATAGCTCGATAGCTCTCCTGATGCCTTGGTCGGGCTACCACCCTCAAGAAGTATCTGAGTGTAAGTGCATAGTTTCCCTTCAGATCTCGAGACCAAGAAATAGCTCGATAGCCCTTTTGATGCCTTGGTCGGGCTACCACCCCTAAGAAGGATCTGAGTGTAAGAGCATAGTTGCCCTCCAGATCTCGAGACCAGGAAATAGCTCGATAGCCCTCCTGATGCCTTGGTCGGGCTACCACCCCTAAGAAGGATCTTAGTGTAAGAGCATAGTTGCCCTTCAGATCTCGAGACCAGGAAATAGCTCGATAGCCCTCCTTAAGCCTTGGTCGGGCTACCACCCCCAAGAAGGATATTAGTGTAAGAGCATAGTTGCCCTCCAGATCTCGAGACTAGGAAATAGCTCGGTAGCCCTCCTGATGCCTTGGTCGGGCTATTACCCCCAAGAAGGATCTGAGTGTATGAGCATAGTTGCCCTCCAGATCTTAAAACCAGGAAATAGCTCGATAGCCCTCCTGATGCCTTGGTCAGGCTATCACCCCCATGAAGGATCTGAGTGTAAGAGCATAGTTGCCCTCCAGATCTCGAGACCAGGAAATAGCTCGATAGCCCTTCTTAAGCCTTGGTCGGGCTACCACCCCCAAGAAGGATATTAGTGTAAGAGCATAGTTGCCCTCCAGATCTCGAGACCAGGAAATAGCTCGGTAGCCCTCCTGATGCCTTTGTCGGGTTATTACCCCCAAGAAGGATCTGAGTGTAAGAGCATAGTTGCCCTCCAGATCTTAAAACCAGGAAATAGCTCGATAGCCCTCCTAATGCCTTGGTCAGGCTATCACCCCCATGAAGGATCTGAGTGTAAGAGCATAGTTTCCCTTCAGATCTCGAGACCTGGAAACAGCTCGATAGCCCTCCTTAAGCCTTGGTCGGGCTACCACCCCCAAGAAGGATCTGAGTGTAAGAGCATAGTTGCCCTCCAGATCTCGAGAGCAGGAAATAGCTCGATAGCCCTTCTGATTTCTTGGTCGGGCTATCACCCCCAAGAAGTATCTGAGTGTAAGAGCATAGTTTCCCTCCAGATATTGAGACCAGGAAATAGCTCGATAGCTCTCATGATGCCTTGGTCGGGCTACCACCCTCAAGAAGTATCTGAGTGTAAGTGCATAGTTTCCCTTCAGATCTCGAGACCAAGAAATAGCTCGATAGCCCTTTTGATGCCTTGGTCGGGCTACCACCCCTAAGAAGGATCTGAGTGTAAGAGCATAGTTGCCCTCCAGATCTCGAGACCAGGAAATAGCTCGATAGCCCTCCTGATGCCTTGGTCGGGCTACCACCCCTAAGAAGGATCTTACTGTAAGAGCATAGTTGCCCTTCAGATCTCGAGACCAGGAAATAGCTCGATAGCCCTCCTTAAGCCTTGGTCGGGCTACCACCCCCAAGAAGGATATTAGTGTAAGAGCATAGTTGCCCTCCAGATCTCGAGACTAGGAAATAGCTCGGTAGCCCTCCTGATGCCTTGGTCGGGCTATTACCCCCAAGAAGGATCTGAGTGTATGAGCATAGTTGCCCTCCAGATCTTAAAACCAGGAAATAGCTCGATAGCCCTCCTGATGCCTTGGTCAGGCTATCACCCCCATGAAGGATCTGAGTGTAAGAGCATAGTTGCCCTCCAGATCTCGAGACCAGGAAATAGCTCGATAGCCCTTCTTAAGCCTTGGTCGGGCTACCACCCCCAAGAAGGATATTAGTGTAAGAGCATAGTTGCCCTCCAGATCTCGAGACCAGGAAATAGCTCGGTAGCCCTCCTGATGCCTTTGTCGGGTTATTACCCCCAAGAAGGATCTGAGTGTAAGAGCATAGTTTCCCTCCAGATCTTAAAACCAGAAAATAGCTCGATAGCCCTCCTGATGCCTTGGTCAGGCTGTCACCCCCATGAAGGATCTGAGTGTAAGAGCATAGTTTCCCTTCAGATCTCGAGACCTGGAAACAGCTCGATAGCCCTCCTTAAGCCTTGGTCGGGCTACCACCCCCAAGAAGGATCTGAGTGTAAGAGCATAGTTGCCCTCCAGATCTCGAGACCAGGAAATAGCTCGATAGCCCTCCTGATGCCTTGGTCGGGCTACCACCCTCAAGAAGGATCTGAGTGTAAGAGCGTAGTTGCCCTCCAGATCTCGAGAGCAGGAAATAGCTCGATAGCCCTCCTGATTTCTTGGTCGAGCTACCACCCTCAAGAAGTATCTGAGTGTAAGAGCATAGTTTCCCTCCAGATATCGAGACCAGGAAATAGCTCGATAGCTCTCATGATGCCTTGGTCGGGCTACCACCCTCAAGAAGTATCTGAGTGTAAAGCATAGTTTCCCTTCACATCTCGAGACCAGGAAATAGCTCGATAGCCCTTTTGATGCCTTGGTCGGGCTACCACCCCTAAGAAGGATATGAGTGTAAGAGCATAGTTGCCCTCTAGATCTCGAGACCAGGAAATAGCTCGATAGTCCTCCTGATGCCTTGGTCGGGCTACCACCCCTAAGAAGGATCTTAGTGTAAGAGCATAGTTGCCCTCCAGATCTCGAGACCAGGAAATAGCTCGATAGCCCTCCTTAAGCCTTGGTCGGGCTACCACCCCCAAGAAGGATATTAGTGTAAGAGCATAGTTGCCCTCCAGATCTCGAGACCAGGAAATAGTTCGGTAGCCCTCCTGATGCCTTGGTCGGGCTATTACCCCCAAGAAGGATCTGAGTGTAAGAGCATAGTTGCCCTCCAGATCTTAAAACCAGGAAATAGCTCGATAGCCCTCCTAATGCCTTGGTCAGGCTATCACCCCCATGAAGGATCTGAGTGTAAGAGCATAGTTGCCCTCCAGATCTCGAGACCAGGAAATAGCTCGATAGCCCTTCTTAAGCCTTGGTCGGGCTACCACCCCCAAGAAGGATATTAGTGTAAGAGCATAGTTGCCCTCCAGATCTCGAGACCAGGAAATAGCTCGATAGCCCTCCTGATGCCTTGGTCGGGCTACCACCCTCAAGAAGGATCTGAGTGTAAGAGCGTAGTTGCCCTCCAGATCTCGAGAGCAGGAAATAGCTCGATAGCCCTCCTGATTTCTTGGTCGGGCTACCACCCTCAAGAAGTATCTGAGTGTAAGAGCATAGTTTCCCTCCAGATATCGAGACCAGGAAATAGCTCGATAGCTCTGATGATGCCTTGGTCGGGCTACCACCCTCAAGAAGTATCTGAGTGTAAGAGCATAGTTTCCCTTCACATCTCGAGACCAGGAAATAGCTCGATAGCCCTTTTGATGCCTTGGTCGGGCTACCACCCCTAAGAAAGATCTGAGTGTAAGAGCATAGTTGCCCTCCAGATCTCGAGACCAGGAAATAGCTCGATAGTCCTCCTGATGCCTTGGTCGGGCTACCACCCCTAAGAAGGATCTTAGTGTAAGAGCATAGTTGCCCTCCAGATCTCGAGACCAGGAAATAGCTCGATAGCCCTCCTTAAGCCTTGGTCGGGCTACCACCCCCAAGAAGGATATTAGTGTAAGAGCATAGTTGCCCTCCAGATCTCGAGACCAGGAAATAGTTCGGTAGCCCTCCTGATGCCTTGGTCGGGCTATTGCCTCCAAGAAGGATCTGAGTGTAAGAGCATAGTTGCCCTCCAGATCTCAAGACCATAAAATAGCTCGATAGCCCTTCTGATGCCTTGGTTGGGCTACCACCCCCCAGAAGGATCTGAGTGTAAGAGTATAGTTGCCCTCCAGATCTCGAGACCAGGAAATAGCTCGATAGCCCTTCTGATGCCTTGGTCGGGCTACCACCCCCAAGAAGGATCTGAGTGTAAGAGCATAGTTGCCCCCCAGATCTCGAGACTAGGAAATAGCTCGATAGCCCTCCTGACGCCCTCGTCGGGCTACCACCCCCAAGAAGGATTTAGTGTAAGAGCATAGTTGCCCTCCAGATCTCGAGACCAGAAAAAAGCTCAATATCCCTCCTTAAGCCTTGGTCAGACTATCACCCCCAAGAAGGATCTTAGTGTAAGAGCATAGTTGCCCTCCAGATCTCGAGACCAGAAAATAGCTCGGTAGCCCTCCTGATGCCTTGGTCGGGCTACTACCCCCAAGAAGGATCTGAGTTTAAGAGCATAGTTGCCCTCCAGATCTCGAGACCAGGAAATAGCTCGATAGCCCTCCTGATGCCTTGGTCAGGCTATCACCTCCATGAAGGATCTGAGTGTAAGAGCATAGTTTCCCTTCAGATCTCGAGACCAGGAAATAGCTCGATAGCCCTCTTTAAGCCTTGGTTGGGCTACCACCCTCAAGAAGGATCTGAGTGTAAGAGCATAGTTGCCCTCCAGATCTCGAGACCAGGAAATAGCTCGATAGCCCTTTTGATGCCTTGGTCGGGCTACCACCCCTAAGAATAATCTGAGTGTAAGAACATAGTTGCCCTCCAGATCTAGAGACCAGGAAATAGCTCGATAGCCCTTCTGATGCATTGGTCGGGCTACCACCCCTAAGAAGGATCTTAGTGTAAAAGCATAGTTGCCCTCCAGATCTCAAGACCAGGAAATAGCTCGATAGCCCTCCTGATACCTGGGTCGAGCTACCACACTCAAGAAGGATATGAGTGTAAGAGCATAGTTGCCCTCCAGATCTCGAGACATGGTAATAGCTCGATAGCCCTCCTGATGCCTTGGTCGGGCTACCACCCCCAAGAAGGATCTGAGTGTAAGAGCATAGTTGCCCTCCAGATCTCAAGACCATAAAATAGCTCGATAGCCCTCCTGATGCCTTGGTCAGGCTATCACCCCCAAGAAGGATCTGAGTGTAAGAGCATAGTTTCCCTTCAGATCTCGAGACCAGGAAATAGGTCGATAGCCCTCCTTAAGCCTTGGTCGGGCTACCACCCTCAAGAAGGATCTGAGTGTAAGAGCATAGTTGCCCTCCTGATCTCAAGACCAGGAAATAGCTTGATAGCCCTTTTGATGCCTTGGTCGGGCTACCACCCCTAAGAAGGATCTAAGTGTAAGAGCATAGTTGCCCTCCAGATCTCGAGACCAGGAAATAGCTCGATAGCCCTCCTGATGCCTTGGTCGGGCTACCACCCCTAAGAAGGACCTTAGTTTAAAAGCATAGTTACCCTCCAGATCTCAAGACCAGGAAATAGCTCGATAGCCCTCCTGATACCTTGGTCGGGCTATTACCCCCAAGAAGGATCTGAGTGTAAGAGCATAGTTGCCCTCCAGATCTCAAGACCATAAAATAGCTCGATAGCTCTTCTGATGCCTTGGTCGGGCTACAACCCCCAAGAAGGATCTGAGTGTAAGAGCATAGTTGTCCCCAAGATCTCGAGACCAGGAAATAGCTCGATAGCCCTCCTGATGCCCTCGTCGGGCTACCACCCCCAAGAAGGATCTTAGTGTAAGAGCATATTTTCCCTCCATATCTCGAGACCTGGAAATGGCTCGATAGCCCTCCTTAAGCCTTGGTCGGGCTACCACCCCCAAGAAGGATCTGAGTGTAAGAGCATAGTTGCCCTCCAGATCTCGAGACCAGGAAATAGCTCGATAGCCCTCCTGATGAATTGGTCGGGCTACCACCCTCAAGAAGGATCTGAGTGTAAGAGCGTAGTTGCCCTCCAGATCTCGAGAGCAGGAAATAGCTCGATAGCCCTCCTGATTTCTTGGTCGGGCTATCACCCCCAAGAAGTATCTGAGTGTAAGAGCATAGTTTCCCTCCAGATATCGAGACCAGGAAATAGCTCGATAGCTCTCCTGATGCCTTGGTCGGGCTACCACCCTCAAGAAGTATCTGAGTGTAAGAGCATAGTTTCCCTTCAGATCTCGAGACCAGGAAATAGCTCGATAGCCCTTTTGATGCCTTGGTCGGGCTACCACCCCTAAGAAGGATCTGAGTGTAAGAGCATAGTTACCCTCCAGATCTCGAGACCAGGAAATAGCTCGATAGCCCTCCTGATGCCTGTGTCGGGCTACCACCCCTAAGAAGGATCTTAGTGTAAGAGCATAGTTGCCCTTCAGATCTCGAGACCAGGAAATAGCTCGATAGCCCACCATAAGCCTTGGTCGGGCTACCACCCCCAAGAAGGATATTAGTGTAAGAGCATAGTTGCCCTCCAGATCTCGAGACTAGGAAATAGCTCGATAGCCCTCCTGATGCCTTGGTCGGGCTACCACCCCCAAGAAGGATCTGAGTTTAAGAGCATAGTTGCCCTCCAGATCTCGAGACCAGGAAATAGCTCGATAGCCCTCCTGATGCCTTGGTCAGGCTATCACCCCCAAGAAGGATCTGAGTGTAAGAGCATAGTTTCCCTTCAGATCTCGAGACCAGGAAATAGCTCGATAGCCCTCCTTAAGCCTTGGTCGGGCTACCACCCTCAAGAAGGATCTGAGCGTAAGAGCATAGTTGCCGTCCAGATCTCAAGACCAGAAAATAGCTCGGTAGCCCTCTTGATACCTTGGTCGGGCTATTACCCCCAAGAAGGATCTGAGTGTAAGAGCATAAGTGCCCTCCAGATCTTAAAACCAGGAAATAGCTCGATAGCCCTTGTGATGCCTTGGTCGGGCTACCACCCCTAAGAAGGATCTGAGTGTAAGAGCATAGTTGCCCTCCAGATCTCGAGACCAGGAAATAGCTCGATAGCCCTCCTGATGCCTTGGTCGGGCTACCACCCCCAAGAAGGATCTTAGTGTAAAAGCATAGTTGCCCTATAGATCTCAAGACCAGGAAATAGCTCGATAGCCCTCCTGATACATTGGTCGGGCTATTACCCCCAAGAAGGATCTGAGTGTAAGAGCATAGTTGCCCTCCAGATCTCAAGACCATAAAATAGCTCGATAGCTCTTCTGATGCCTTGGTCGGGCTACAACCCCCAAGAAGGATCTGAGTGTAAGAGCATAGTTGTCCCCAAGATCTCGAGACTAGGAAATAACTCGATAGCCCTCCTGATGCCCTCGTCGGGCTACCACCCCCAAGAAGGATCTTAGTGTAAGAGCATATTTGCCCTCCAGATCTCGAGACCAGGAAATAGCTCGATAGCCCTCCTGGTGCCTTGGTCGGGCTACCACCCCCAAGAAGGATCTTAGTGTAAGAGGATAGTTGCCCTCCAGATCTCGAGACCAGGAAATAGCTCGGTAGCCCTCCTTAAGCCTTGGTCGGGCTACCACCCCCAAGAAGAATCTTAGTGTAAGAGCATAGTTGCCCTCCGGATCTCGAGACCAGAAAATAGCTCGGTAGCCCTCCTGATGCCTTGGTCGGGCTATTACCCCCAAGAAGGATCTGAGTGTAAGAGCATAGTTGCCCTCCAGATCTTAAAACCAGGAAATAGCTCGATAGCCCTCTTGATGCCTTGGTCGGGCTACCACCCCTAAGAAGGATCTGAGTGTAAGAGCATAGTTGCCCTCCAGATCTCGAGACCAGGAAATAGCTCGATAGCCCTCCTGATGGCTTGGTCGGGCTACCACCCCCAAGAAGGATCTGAGTGTAAGAGCATAGTTGCCCCCAGATCTCTAGACCAGGAAATAGCTCGATAGCCCTCCTGATGCCCTCGTCGGGCTACCACCCCCAAGAAGGATCTTAGTGTAAGAGCATAGTTGCCCTCCAGATCTCGAGACCAGAAAAAAGCACAATATCCCTCCTTAAACCTTGGTCGGACTACCACCCCCAAGAAGGATCTTAGTGTAAGAGCATAGTTGCTCTCCAGATCTCGAGACCAGAAAAAAGCTCGGTAGCCCTCCTGATGCCTTGGTCGGGCTACCACCCCCAAGAAGGATCTGAGTTTAAGAGCATAGTTGCCCTCCAGATCTCGAGACCAGGAAATAGCTCGATAGCCCTCCTGATGCCTTGGTCAGGCTATCACCCCCAAGAAGGATCTGAGTGTAAGAGCATAGTTTCCCTTCAGATCTCGAGACCAGGAAATTGCTCGATAGCCCTCCTTAAGCCTTGGTCGGGCTACCACCCTCAAGAAGGATCTAAGTGTAAGAGCATAGTTGCCCTCCAGATCTCGAGACCAGGAAATAGCTCGATAGCCCTTTTGATGCCTTGGTCTGGCTACCACCCCTAAGAAGGATCTGAGTGTAAGAGCATAGTTGCCCTCTAGATCTCGAGACCAGGAAATAGCTCGATAGCCCTCCTGATGCCTTGGTCGGGCTACCACCCCTAAGAAGGATCTTAGTGTAAGAGCATAGTTGCCCTCCAGATCTCGAGACCAGGAAATAGCTCGATAGCCCTCCTTAAGCCTTGGTCGAGCTACCACCCTCAAGAAGGATCTGAGTGTAAGAGCATAGTTGCCCTCCAGATCTCAAGACCAGGAAATAGCTCGATAGCCCTCCTTAATCCTTGGTCGGGCTACCACCCCTAAGAAGGATCTGAGTGTAAAAGCATAGTTGCCCTTCAGATCTCGAGACCAGGAAATAGCTCGATAGCCCTTTTCATGCCTTGGTCGGGCTATTACCCCCAAGAAGGATCAGAGTGTAAGAGCATAGTTGCCCTCCAGATCTCAAGACCATAAAATAGCTCAATAGCCCTCCTGATGCCTTGGTCAGGCTATCACCCCCAAGAAGGATCTGAGTGTAAGAGCATAGTTTCCCTTCAGATCTCGAGACCAGGAAATAGCTCGATAGCCCTCCTTAATCCTTGGTCGGGCTACCACCCTCAAGAAGGATCTGAGTGTAAGAGCATAGTTGCCCTCCAGATCTGAAGACCAGGAAATAGCTCGATAGCCCTTTTGATGCCTTGGTCGGGCTACCACCCCTAAGAAGGATCTGAGTGTAAGAGCATAGTTGCCCTCCAGATCTCGAGACCAGGAAATAGCTCGATAGCCCTCCTGATGCCTTGGTCGGGCTACCACCTCTAAGAAGGATCTTAGTGTAAGAGCATAATTGCCCTCCAGATCTCGAGACCAGGAAATAGCTCGATAGCCCTCCTTAAGCCTTGGTCGGGCTACCACCCCCAAGAAGGATATTAGTGTAAGAGCATAGTTGCCCTCCAGATCTCGAGACTAGGAAATAGCTCGGTAGCCCTCCTGATGCCTTGGTCGGGCTATTACCCCCAAGAAGGATCTGAGTGTAAGAGCATAGTTGCCCTCCAGATCTTAAAACCAGGAAATAGCTCGATAGCCCTCCTGATGCCTTGGTCAGGCTATCACCCCCATGAAGGATCTGAGTGTAAGAGCATAGTTTCCCTTCAGATCTCGAGACTAGGAAATAGCTAGATAGTCCTCCTTAAGCCTTGGTCGGGCTACCACCCCCAAGAAGGATCTGAGTGTAAAAGAATAGTTGCCCTCCAGATCTTGAGACCAGGAAATAGCACGATAGCCCTCACGATGCCTTGGTCGGGCTATTACCTCCAAGAAGGATCTGAGTGTAAGAGAATAGTTGCCCTCCAGATCTCAAGACCATAAAATATCTCGATAGCCCTTCTGATGCCTTGGTTGGGCTACCACCCCCCAGAAGGATCTGAGTGTATGAGCATAGTTTCCCTTCAGATCTCGAGACCAGGAAATAGGTCGATAGCCCTCCTTAAGCCTTGGTCAGGCTACCACCCTCAAGAAGGATCTGAGTGTAAGAGCATAGTTGGCCCCCAGATCTCGAGACCAGGAAATAGCTCGATAGCCCTCCTGATGCCTTGGTCGGGCTACCACCCCCATGAAGGATCTGAGTGTAAGAGCATAGTTGGCCCCCAGATCTCGAGACCAGGAAATAGCTCGATAGCCCTCCTCATGCCCTCGTCGGGCTACCACCCCCAAGAAGGATCTTAGTGTAAGAGCATAGTTGCCCTCCAGATCTCGAGACCAGAAAAAAGCACAATATCCCTCCTTAAACCTTGGTCGGACTACCACCCCCAAGAAGGATCTTAGTGTAAGAGCATAGTTGCTCTCCAGATCTCGAGACCAGAAAATAGCTCAGTAGCCCTCCTGATGCCTTGGTCAGGCTACCACCCCCAAGAAGGATCTGAGTTTAAGAGCATAGTTTCCCTCCAGATCTCGAGACCAGGAAATAGCTCGATAGCCGACCTGATGCCTTGGTCAGGCTATCACCCCCAAGATGGATCTGAGTGTAAGAGCATAGTTTCCCTTCAGATCTCGAGACCAGGAAATAGCTCGATAGCCCTCCTTAAGCCTTGGTCAGGCTACCACCCTCAAGAAGGATCTGAGTGTTAGAGCATAGTTGCCCTCCAGATCTCAAGACCAGGAAATAGCTCGATAGCCCTTTTGATGCCTTGGTCGGGCTACCACCCCTAAGAAGGATCTGAGTGTAAGAGCATAGTTTCCCTCCAGATCTCGAGACCAGGAAATAGCTCGATAGCCCTTTTGATGCCTTGGTCGGGCTACCACCCCTAAGAAGGATCTGAGTGTAAGAGCATAGTTGCCCTCCAGATCTCAAGACCAGGAAATAGCTCGATAGCCCTCCTGATGCCTTGGTCGGGCTACCACCCCTTAGAAGGATCTTAGTGTAAAAGCATAGTTGCCCTCCAGATCTCAAGACCAGTAAATAGCTCGATAGCCCTCCTGATACCTTGGTCGGGCTATTACCCCCAAGAAGGATCTGAGTGTAAGCGCATAGTTGCCCTCCAGATCTCAAGACCATAAAATAGCTCGATAGCCCTCCTGATGCCTTGGTCAGGCTATCACCCCCAAGAAGGATCTGAGTGTAAGAGCATAGTTTCCCTTCAGATCTCGAGACCAGGAAATAGCTCGATAGCCCTCCTTAAGCCTTGGTCGGGCTACCACCCTCAAGAAGGATCTGAGTGTAAGAGCATAGTTGCCCTCCAGATCTCAAGACCAGGAAATAGCTCGATAGCCCTTTTGATGCCTTGGTCAGGCTACCACCCATAAGAAGGATCTGAGTGTAAGAGCATAGTTTCCCTCCAGATCTCGAGACCAGGAAATAGCTCGATAGCCCTCCTGATGCCTTGGTCGGGCTACCACCCCTAAGAAGGATCTTAGTGTAAAAGCATAGTTGCCCTCCAGATCTCAAGACCGGGAAATAGCTCGATAGCCCTCCTGATACATTGGTCGGGCTATTACCGCCAAGAAGGATCTGAGTGTAAGAGCATAGTTGCCCTCCAGATCTCAAGACCATAAAATAGCTCGATAGCTCTTCTGATGCCTTGGTCGGGCTACAACCCCCAAGAAGGATCTGAGTGTAAGAGCATAGTTGTCCCCAAGATCTCGAGACTAGGAAATAGCTCGATAGCCCTCCTGATGCCCTCGTCGGGCTACCACCCCCATGAAGGATCTTAGTGTAAGAGCATATTTGCCCTCCAGATCTCGAGACCAGGAAATAGCTCGATAGCCCTCCTGGTGCCTTGGTCTGGCTACCACCCCTAAGAAGGATCTTAGTGTAAGAGGATAGTTGCCCTCCAGATCTCGAAACCAGGAAATAGCTCGGTAGCCCTCCTGATGCCTTGGTCGGGCTATTACCCCCAAGAAGGATCTGAGTGTAAGAGCATAGTTGCCCTCCAGATCTTAAAACCAGGAAATAGCTCGATAGCCCTCTTGATGCCTTGGTCGGGCTACCACCCCTAAGAAGGATCTGAGTGTAAGAGCATAGTTGCCCTCCAGATCTCGACACCAGGAAATAGCTCGATAGCCCTCCTGATGGCTTGGTCGGTCTACCACCCCTAAGAAGGATCTGAGTGTAAGAGCATAGTTGCCCCCAGATCTCGAGACCAGGAAATAGCTCGATAGCCCTCCTGATGCCCTCGTCGGGCTACCACCCCGAAGAAGGATCTTAGTGTAAGAGCATAGTTGCCCTCCAGATCTCGAGACCAGAAAAAAGCACAATATCCCTCCTTAAACCTTGGTCGGACTACCACCCCCAAGAAGGATCTTAGTGTAAGAGCATAGTTGCTCTCCAGATCTCGAGAGCAGAAAATAGCTCGGTAGCCCTCCTGATGCCTTGGTCGGGCTACCACCCCCAAGAAGGATCTGAGTTTAAGAGCATAGTTGCCCTCCAGATCTCGAGACCAGGAAATAGCTCGATAGCCCTCCTGATGCCTTGGTCAGGCTATCACCCCCAAGAAGGATCTGAGTGTAAGAGCATAGTTTCCCTTCAGATCTCGAGACCAGGAAATAGCTCGATAGCCCTCCTTAAGCCTTGGTCGGGCTACCACCCTCAAGAAGGATCTGAGTGTAAGAGCATAATTGCCCTCCAGATCTCGAGACCAGGAAATAGCTCGATAGCCGTTTTGATGCCTTGGTCGGGCTACCACCCCTAAGAAGGATCTGAGTGTAAGAGCATAGTTGCCCTCCAGATCTCGAGACCAGGAAATAGCTCGATAGCCCTCATGATGCCTTGGTCGGGCTACCACCCCTAAGAAGGATCTTAGTGTAAAAGCATAGTTGCCCTCCAGATCTGAAGACCAGGAAATAGCTGGATAGCCCTCCTGATACCTTGGTCGGGCTATTACCCCTAAGAAGGATCTGAGTGTAAGAGCATAGTTTCCCTCCAGATCTCAAGACCATAAAATAGCTCGATAGCCCTCCTGATGCCTTGGTCAGGCTATCACCCCCAAGAAGGATCTGAGTGTAAGAGCATAGTTTCCCTTCAGATCTCGAGACCAGGAAATAGCTCGATAGCCCTCCTTAAGCCTTGGTCGGGCTACCACCCTCAAGAAGGATCTGAGTGTAAGAGCGTAGTTGCCCTCCAGATCTCAAGACCAGGAAATAGCTCGATAGCCCTTTTGATGCCTTGGTCGGGCTATTACCCCTAAGAAGGATCTGAGTGTAAGAGCATAGTTGCCCTCCAGATCTCAAGACCATAAAATAGCTCGATAGCCCTCCTGATGCCTTGGTCAGGCTATCACCCCCATGAAGGATCTGAGTGTAAGAGCATAGTTTCCCTTCAGATCTCGAGACCAGGAAATAGCTAGATAGTCCTCCTTAAGCCTTGGTCGGGCTACCACCCCCAAGAAGGATCTGAGTGTAAAAGAATAGTTGCCCTCCAGATCTTGAGACCAGGAAATATCTCGATAGCCCTCCTGATGCCTTGGTCAGGCTATTACCTCCAAGAAGGATCTGAGTGTAAGAGCATAGTTGCCCTCCAGATCTCAAGACCATAAAATAGCTCGATAGCCCTTCTGATGACTTGGTTGGGCTACCACCCCCCAGAAGGATCTGAGTGTAAGAGCATAGTTACCCTCCAGATCTCGTGACCAGGAAATAGATCGATAGCCCTCCTGATGCCTTGGTCGCGCTACCACCCCCAAGAAGGATCTGAGTGTAAGAGCATAGTTGCCTCCCAGATCTCGAGACCAGGAAATAGCTCGATAGCCCTCCTGATGCCCTTGTCGGGCTACCACCCCCAAGAAGGATCTTAGTGTAAGAGCATAGTTGCCCTCCAGATCTCGAGACCAGAAAAAAGCACAATATCCCTCCTTAAACCTTGGTCGGACTACCACCCCCAAGAAGGATCTTAGTGTAAGAGCATAGTTGCTCTCCAGATCTCGAGACCAGAAAATAGCTCGGTAGCCCTCCTGATGCCTTGGTCGGGCTACCACCCCCAAGAAGGATCTGAGTTTAAGAGCATAGTTGCCCTCCAGATCTCGAGACCAGGAAATAGCTCGATAGCCCTCCTGATGCCTTGGTCAGGCTATCACCCCCAAGAAGGATCTGAGTGTAAGAGCATAGTTTCCCTTCAGATCTCGAGACCAGGAAATAGCTCGATAGCCCTCCTTAATCCTTGGTCGGGCTACCACCCTCAAGAAGGATCTGAGTGTAAGAGCATAGTTGCCCTCCAGATCTCGAGACCAGGAAATAGCTCGATAGCCCTTTTGATGCCTTGGTCGGGCTACCACCCCTAAGAAGGATCTGAGTGTAAGAGCATAGTTGCCCTCCAGATCTCGAGACCAGGAAATAGCTCGATAGCCCTCCTGATGCCTTGGTCGGGCTACCACCCCTAAGAAGGATTTTAGTGTAAAAGCATAGTTGCCCTCCAGATCTCAAGACCAGGAAATAGCTCGATAGCCCTCCTGATACCTTGGTCGGGCTATTACCCCCAAGAAGGATCTGAGTGTAAGAGCATAGTTGCTCTCCAGATCTCAAGACCATAAAATAGCTCGATAGCCCTCCTGATGCCTTGGTCAGGCTATCACCCCCAAGAAGGATCTGAGTGTAAGAGCATAGTTTCCCTTCAGATCTCGAGACCAGGAAATATCTCGATAGCCCTCCTTAAGCCTTGGTCGGGCTACCACCCTCAAGAAGGATCTGAGTGTAAGAGCATAGTTGCCCTCCAGATCTCAAGACCAGGAAATAGCTAGATAGCCCTTTTGATGCCTTGGTCGGGCTACCACCCCTAAGAAGGATCTGAGTGTAAGAGCATAGTTGCCCTCCAGATCTCGAGACCAGGAAATAGCTCGATAGCCCTCCTGATGCCTTGGTCGGGCTACCACCCCTAAGAAGGATCTTAGTGTAAAAGCATAGTTGCCCTCCAGATCTCAAGACCAGGAAATAGCTCGATAGCCCTCCTGATACCTTGGTCGGGCTATTACCCCCAAGAAGGATCTGAGTGTAAGAGCATAGTTGCCCTCCAGATCTCAAGACCATAAAATAGCTCGATAGCTCTTCTGATGCCTTGGTCGGGCTACAACCCCCAAGAAGGATCTGAGTGTAAGAGCATAGTTGTCCCCAAGATCTCGAGACTAGGAAATAGCTCGATAGCCCTCCTGATGCCCTCGTCGGGCTACCACCCCCAAGAAGGATCTTAGTGTAAGAGCATATTTGCCCTCCAGATCTCGAGACCAGGAAATAGCTCGATAGCCCTCCTGGTGCCTTGGTCGGGCTACCACCCCCAAGAAGGATCTTAGTGTAAGAGGATAGTTGCCCTCCAGATCTCGAGACCAGGAAATAGCTAGATAGCCCTCCTTAAGCCTTGGCTGGGCTACCACCCCCAAGAAGAATCTTAGTGTAAGAGCATAGTTGCCCTCCAGATCTCGAGACCAGAAAATAGCTCGGTAGCCCTCCTGATGCCTTGGTCGGGCTATTACCCCCAAGAAGGATCTGAGTGTAAGAGCATAGTTGCCCTTCAGATCTTAAAACCAGGAAATAGCTCGATAGCCCTCTTGATGCCTTGGTCGGGCTACCACCCCTAAGAAGGATCTGAGTGTAAGAGCATAGTTGCCCTCCAGATCTCGAGACCAGGAAATAGCTCGATAGCCCTCCTGATGGCTTGGTCGGGCTACCACCCCCAAGAAGGATCTGAGTGTAAGAGCATAGTTGCCCCCAGATCTCGAGACCAGGAAATAGCTCGATAGCCCTCCTGATGCCCTCGTCGGCCTACCACCCCCAACAAGGATCTTAGTGTAAGAGCATAGTTGCCCTCCAGATCTTGAGACCAGGAAATAGCTCGATAGCCCTCCTGATGCCTTGATCGGGCTACAACCCCCAAGAAGGATCTGAGTGTAAGAGCATAGTAACCCTCCAGATCTCGAGACCAGGAAATAGCTCGATAGCCCTCCTTAAGCCTTGGTCGGGCTACCACCCCCAAGAGGGATATTAGTGTAAGAGCATAGTTGCCCTCCAGATCTCGAGACTAGGAAATAGCTCGGTAGCCCTCCTGATGCCTTGGTCGGGCTACCACCCCCAAGAAGGATATTAGTGTAAGAGCATAGTTGCCCTCCAGATCTTGAGACCAGGAAATAGCTCGATAGCCCTCCTGATGCCTTGATCGGGCTACAACCCCCAAGAAGGATCTGAGTGTTAGAGCATAGTTTCCCTTCAGATCTCGAGACCAGGAAATAGCTCGATAGCCCTCCTTAAGCCTTGGTCGGGCTACCACCCCCAAGAAGGATATTAGTGTAAGAGCATAGTTGCCCTCCAGATCTCGAGACCAGGAAATAGCTCGGTAGCCCTCCTGATGCCTTGGTCGGGCTATTACCCCCAAGAAGGATCTAAGTGTAAGAGCATAGTTGCCCTCCAGATCTTAAAACCAGGAAATAGCTCGATAGCCCTCTTGATGCCTTGGTCAGGCTATCACCCCCAAGAAGGATCTGAGTGTAAGAGCATAGTTTCCCTTCAGATCTCGAGACCAGGAAATAGCTCGATAGCCCTCCTTAAGCCTTGGTCAGGCTACCACCCTCAAGATGGATCTGAGTGTAAGAGCATAGTTGCCCTCCAGATCTCGAGACCAGGAAATAGCTCGATAGCCTTTTTGATGCCTTGGTCGGGCTATTACCCCCAAGAAGGATCTGAGTGTAAGAGCGTAGTTGCCCTCCAGATCTCAAGACCATAAAATAGCTCGATAGCCCTCCTGATGCCTTGGTCAGGCTATCACCCCCAAGAAGGATCTGAGTGTAAGAGCATAGTTTCCCTTCAGATCTCGAGACCAGGAAATAGCTCGATAGCCCTCCTTAAGCCTTGGTCGGGCTACCACCCTCAAGAAGGATCTGAGTGTAAGAGCATAGTTGCCCTCCAGATCTCGAGACCAGGAAATAGCTCGTTAGCCCTTTTGATGCCTTGGTCGGGCTACCACCCCTAAGAAGGATCTGAGTGTAAGATCATAGTTGCCCTCCAGATCTCAAGACCATAAAATAGCTCGATAGCCCTCCTGATACCTTGGTCGGGCTATTACCCCCAAGAAGGATCTGAGTGTAAGAGCATAGTTGCCCTCCAGATCTCAAGACCATAAAATAGCTCGATAGCTCTTCTGATGCCTTGGTCGGGCTACAACCCCCAAGAAGGATCTGAGTGTAAGAGCATAGTTGTCCCCAAGATCTCGAGACTAGGAAATAGCTCGATAGCCCTCCTGATGCCCTCGTCGGGCTACCACCCCCAAGAAGGATCTTAGTGTAAGAGCATATTTGCCCTCCAGATCTCGAGACCAGGAAATAGCTCGATAGCCCTCCTGGTGCCTTGGTCGGGCTACCACCCCCAAGAAGGATCTTAGTGTAAGAGGATAGTTGCCCTCCAGATCTCGAGACCAGAAAATAGCTCGATAGCCCTCCTTAAGCCTTGGCTGGGCTACCACCCCCAAGAAGAATCTTAGTGTAAGAGCATAGTTGCCCTCCAGATCTCGAGACCAGAAAATAGCTCGGTAGCCCTCCTGATGCCTTGGTCGGGCTATTACCCCCAAGAAGGATCTGAGTGTAAGAGCATAGTTGCCCTCCAGATCTCAAGACCATAAAATAGCTCGATAGCTCTTCTGATGCCTTGGTCGGGCTACAACCCCCAAGAAGGATATGAGTGTAAGAGCATAGTTGTCCCCAGATCTCGAGACCAGGAAATAGCTCGATAGCCCTCCTGATGACCTCGTCGGGCTACCACCCCCAAGAAGAATCTTAGTGTAAGAGCATAGTTGCCCATCCAGATCTCGAGACCAGAAAATAGCTCGGTAGCCCTCCTGATGCCTTGGTCGGGCTACCACCCCCAAGAAGGATCTGAGTTTAAGAGCATAGTTGCCCTCCAGATCTCGAGACCAGGAAATAGCTCGATAGCCCTCCTGATGCCTTGGTCAGGCTATCACCCCCAAGAAGGATCTGAGTGTAAGAGCATAGTTTCCCTTCAGATCTCGAGACCAGGAAATAGCTCGATAGCCCTCCTTAATCCTTGGTCGGGCTACCACCCTCAAGAAGGATCTGAGTGTAATAGCATAGTTGCCCTCCAGATCTCGAGACCAGGAAATAGCTCGATAGCCCTTTTGATGCCTTGGTCGGGCTACCACCCCTAAGAAGGATCTGAGTGTAAGAGCATAGTTGCCCTCCAGATCTCGAGACCAGGAAATAGCTCGATAGCCCTCCTGATGCCTTGGTCGGGCTACCACCCCTAAGAAGGATCTTAGTGTAAAAGCATAGTTGCCCTCCAGATCTCAAGACCAGGAAATAGCTCGATAGCCCTCCTGATACCTTGGTCGGGCTATTACCCCCAAGAAGGATCTGAGTGTAAGAGCATAGTTGCCCTCCAGATCTCAAGACCATAAAATAGCTCGATAGCCCTCCTGATGCCTTGGTCAGGCTATCACCCCCAAGAAGGATCTGAGTGTAAGAGCATAGTTTCCCTTCAGATCTCGAGACCAGGAAATATCTCGATAGCCCTCCTTAAGCCTTGGTCGGGCTACCACCCTCAAGAAGGATCTGAGTGTAAGAGCATAGTTGCCCTCCAGATCTCAAGACCAGGAAATAGCTAGATAGCCCTTTTGATGCCTTGGTCGGGCTACCACCCCTAAGAAGGATCTGAGTGTAAGAGCATAGTTGCCCTCCAGATCTCGAGACCAGGAAATAGCTCGATAGCCCTCCTGATGCCTTGGTCGGGCTACCACCCCTAAGAAGGATCTTAGTGTAAAAGCATAGTTGCCCTCCAGATCTCAAGACCAGGAAATAGCTCGATAGCCCTCCTGATACCTTGGTCGGGCTATTACCCCCAAGAAGGATCTGAGTGTAAGAGCATAGTTGCCCTCCAGATCTCAAGACCATAAAATAGCTCGATAGCTCTTCTGATGCCTTGGTCGGGCTACAACCCCCAAGAAGGATCTGAGTGTAAAAGCATAGTTGTCCCCAAGATCTCGAGACTAGGAAATAGCTCGATAGCCCTCCTGATGCCCTCGTCGGGCTACCACCCCCAAGAAGGATCTTAGTGTAAGAGCATATTTGCCCTCCAGATCTCGAGACCAGGAAATAGCTCGATAGCCCTCCTGGTGCCTTGGTCGGGCTACCACCCCCAAGAAGGATCTTAGTGTAAGAGGATAGTTGCCCTCCAGATCTCGAGACCAGGAAATAGCTAGATAGCCCTCCTTAAGCCTTGGCCGGGCTACCACCCCCAAGAAGAATCTTAGTGTAAGAGCATAGTTGCCCTCCAGATCTCGAGACCAGAAAATAGCTCGGTAGCCCTCCTGATGCCTTGGTCGGGCTATTACCCCCAAGAAGGATCTGAGTGTAAGAGCATAGTTGCCCTTCAGATCTTAAAACCAGGAAATAGCTCGATAGCCCTCTTGATGCCTTGGTCGGGCTACCACCCCTAAGAAGGATCTGAGTGTAAGAGCATAGTTGCCCTCCAGATCTCGAGACCAGGAAATAGCTCGATAGCTCTTCTGATGCCTTGGTCGGGCTACAACCCCCAAGAAGGATCTGAGTGTAAGAGCATAGTTGTCCCCAAGATCTCGAGACTAGGAAATAGCTCGATAGCCCTCCTGATGCCCTCGTCGGGCTACCACCCCCAAGAAGGATCTGAGTGTAAGAGCATAGTTGCCCCCAGATCTCGAGACCAGGAAATAGCTCGATAGCCCTCCTGATGCCCTCGTCGGCCTACCACCCCCAACAAGGATCTTAGTGTAAGAGCATAGTTGCCCTCCAGATCTTGAGACCAGGAAATAGCTCGATAGCCCTCCTGATGCCTTGATCGGGCTACAACCCCCAAGAAGGATCTGAGTGTAAGAGCATAGTAACCCTCCAGATCTCGAGACCAGGAAATAGCTCGATAGCCCTCCTTAAGCCTTGGTCGGGCTACCACCCCCAAGAAAGATCTTAGTGTAAGAGCATAGTTGCCCTCCAGATCTCGAGACCAGGAAATAGCTCGGTAGCCCTCCTGATGCCTTGGTCGGGCTATTACCCCCAAGAAGGATCTAAGTGTAAGAGCATAGTTGCCCTCCAGATCTTAAAACCAGGAAATAGCTCGATAGCCCTCCTGATGCCTTGGTCAGGCTATCACCCCCAAGAAGGATCTGAGTGTAAGAGCATAGTTTCCCTTCAGATCTCGAGACCAGGAAATAGCTCGATAGCCCTCCTTAAGCCTTGGTCGGGCTACCACCCCCAAGAAGGATATTAGTGTAAGAGCATAGTTGCCCTCCAGATCTCGAGACTAGGAAATAGCTCGGTAGCCCTCCTGATGCCTTGGTCGGGCTACCACCCCCAAGAAGGATATTAGTGTAAGAGCATAGTTGCCCTCCAGATCTTGAGACCAGGAAATAGCTCGATAGCCCTCCTGATGCCTTGATCGGGCTACAACCCCCAAGAAGGATCTGAGTGTTAGAGCATAGTTTCCCTTCAGATCTCGAGACCAGGAAATAGCTCGATAGCCCTCCTTAAGCCTTGGTCGGGCTACCACCCCCAAGAAGGATATTAGTGTAAGAGCATAGTTGCCCTCCAGATCTCGAGACCAGGAAATAGCTCGGTAGCCCTCCTGATGCCTTGGTCGGGCTATTACCCCCAAGAAGGATCTAAGTGTAAGAGCATAGTTGCCCTCCAGATCTTAAAACCAGGAAATAGCTCGATAGCCCTCCTGATGCCTTGGTCAGGCTATCACCCCCAAGAAGGATCTGAGTGTAAGAGCATAGTTTCCCTTCAGATCTCGAGACCAGGAAATAGCTCGATAGCCCTCCTTAAGCCTTGGTCGGGCTACCACCCTCAAGATGGATCTGAGTGTAAGAGCATAGTTGCCCTCCAGATCTCGAGACCAGGAAATAGCTCGATAGCCTTTTTGATGCCTTGGTCTGGCTATTACCCCCAAGAAGGATCTGAGTGTAAGAGCGTAGTTGCCCTCCAGATCTCAAGACCATAAAATAGCTCGATAGCCCTCCTGATGCCTTGGTCAGGCTATCACCCCCAAGAAGGATCTGAGTGTAAGAGCATAGTTTCCCTTCAGATCTCGAGACCAGGAAATAGCTCGATAGCCCTCCTTAAGCCTTGGTCGGGCTACCACCCTCAAGAAGGATCTGAGTGTAAGAGCATAGTTGCCCTCCAGATCTCGAGACCAGGAAATAGCTCGTTAGCCCTTTTGATGCCTTGGTCGGGCTACCACCCCTAAGAAGGATCTGAGTGTAAGATCATTGTTGCCCTCCAGATCTCAAGACCATAAAATAGCTCGATAGCCCTCCTGATACCTTGGTCGGGCTATTACCCCCAAGAAGGATCTGAGTGTAAGAGCATAGTTGCCCTCCAGATCTCAAGACCATAAAATAGCTCGATAGCTCTTCTGATGCCTTGGTCGGGCTACAACCCCCAAGAAGGATCTGAGTGTAAGAGCATAGTTGTCCCCAAGATCTCGAGACTAGGAAATAGCTCGATAGCCCTCCTGATGCCCTCGTCGGGCTACCACCCCCAAGAAGGATCTTAGTGTAAGAGCATATTTGCCCTCCAGATCTCGAGACCAGGAAATAGTTCGATAGCCCTCCTGGTGCCTTGGTCGGGCTACCACCCCCAAGAAGGATCTTAGTGTAAGAGGATAGTTGCCATCCAGATCTCGAGACCAGAAAATAGCTCGATAGCCCTCCTTAAGCCTTGGCCGGGCTACCACCCTCAAGAAGGATCTGAGTGTAAGAGCATAGTTGCCCTCCAGATCTCAAGACCATAAAATAGCTCGATAGCCCTCCTGATACCTTGGTCGGGCTATTACCCCCAAGAAGGATCTGAGTGTAAGAGCATAGTTGCCCTCCAGATCTCAAGACCATAAAATAGCTCGATAGCTCTTCTGATGCCTTGGTCGGGCTACAACCCCCAAGAAGGATCTGAGTGTAAGAGCATAGTTGTCCCCAAGATCTCGAGACTAGGAAATAGCTCGATAGCCCTCCTGATGCCCTCGTCGGGCTACCACCCCCAAGAAGGATCTTAGTGTAAGAGGATAGTTGCCCTCCAGATCTCGAGACCAGAAAATAGCTCGATAGCCCTCCTTAAGCCTTGGCCGGGCTACCACCCCCAACAAGAATCTTAGTGTAAGAGCATAGTTGCCCTCCAGATCTCGAGACCAGAAAATAGCTCGGTAGCCCTCCTGATGCCTTGGTCGGGCTATTACCCCCAAGAAGGATCTGAGTGTAAGAGCATAGTTGCCCTCCAGATCTTAAAACCAGGAAATAGCTCGATAGCCCTCTTGATGCCTTGGTCGGGCTACCACCCCTAAGAAGGATCTGAGTGTAAGAGCATAGTTGCCCTCCAGATCTCGAGACCAGGAAATAGCTCGATAGCCCTCCTGATGGCTTGGTCGGGCTACAACCCCCAAGAAGGATCTGAGTGTAAGAGCATAGTTGCCCCCAGATCTCGAGACCAGGAAATAGCTCGAAAGCCCTCCTGATGCCCTCGTCGGGCTACCACCCCCAATAAGGATCTTAGTGTAAGAGCATAGTTGCCCTCCAGATCTTGAGACCAGGAAATAGCTCGATAGCCCTCCTGATGCCTTGATCGGGCTACAACCCCCAAGAAGGATATGAGTGTAAGAGCATAGTAACCCTCCAGATCTCGAGACCAGGAAATAGCTCGATAGCCCTCCTTAAGCCTTGTTCGGGCTACCACCCCCAAGAAAGATCTTAGTGTAAGAGCATAGTTGCCCTCCAGATCTCGAGACCAGGAAATAGCTCGGTAGCCCTCCTGATGCCTTGGTCGGGCTATTACCCCCAAGAAGGATCTAAGTGTAAGAGCATAGTTGCCCTCCAGATCTTAAAACCAGGAAATAGCTCGATAGCCCTCCTGATGCCTTGGTCAGGCTATCACCCCCAAGAAGGATCTGAGTGTAAGAGCATAGTTTCCCTTCAGATCTCGAGACCAGGAAATAGCTCGATAGCCCTCCTTAAGCCTTGGTCGGGCTACCACCCCCAAGAAGGATATTAGTGTAAGAGCATAGTTGCCCTCCAGATCTCGAGACCAGGAAATAGCTCGATAGCCCTCCTGATGCCTTGGTCAGGCTATCACCCCCAAGAAGGATCTGATTGTAAGAGCATAGTTTCCCTTTAGATCTCGAGACCAGGAAATAGCTCGATAGCCCTCCTTAAGCCTTGGTCGGGCTACCACCCTCAAGATGGATCTGAGTGTAAGAGCATAGTTGCCCATCCAGATCTCGAGACCAGGAAATAGCTCGATAGCCTTTTTGATGCCTTGGTCGGGCTAGTACCCCCAAGAAGGATCTGAGTGTAAGAGCGTAGTTGCCCTCCAGATCTCAAGACCATAAAATAGCTCGATAGCCCTCCTGATGCCTTGGTCAGGCTATCACCCCCAAGAAGGATCTGAGTGTAAGAGCATAGTTTCCCTTCAGATCTCGAGACCAGGAAATAGCTCGATAGCCCTCATTAAGCCTTGGTCGGGCTACCACCCTCAAGAAGGATCTGAGTGTAAGAGCATAGTTGCCCTCCAGATCTTGAGACCAGGAAATAGCTCGATAGCCCTCCTGATGCCTTGATCGGGCTACAACCCCCAAGAAGGATCTGAGTGTAAGAGCATAGTAACCCTCCAGATCTCGAGACCAGGAAATAGCTCGATAGCCCTCCTTAAGCCTTGGTCGGGCTACCACCCCCAAGAAAGATCTTAGTGTAAGAGCATAGTTGCCCTCCAGATCTCGAGACCAGGAAATAGCTCGGTAGCCCTCCTGATGCCTTGGTCGGGCTATTACCCCCAAGAAGGATCTAAGTGTAAGAGCATAGTTGCCCTCCAGATCTTAAAACCAGGAAATAGCTCGATAGCCCTCCTGATGCCTTGGTCAGGCTATCACCCCCAAGAAGGATCTGAGTGTAAGAGCATAGTTTCCCTTCAGATCTCGAGACCAGGAAATAGCTCGATAGCCCTCCTTAAGCCTTGGTCGGGCTACCACCCCCAAGAAGGATATTAGTGTAAGAGCATAGTTGCCCTCCAGATCTCGAGACTAGGAAATAGCTCGGTAGCCCTCCTGATGCCTTGGTCGGGCTACCACCCCCAAGAAGGATATTAGTGTAAGAGCATAGTTGCCCTCCAGATCTTGAGACCAGGAAATAGCTCGATAGCCCTCCTGATGCCTTGATCGGGCTACAACCCCCAAGAAGGATCTGAGTGTTAGAGCATAGTTTCCCTTCAGATCTCGAGACCAGGAAATAGCTCGATAGCCCTCCTTAAGCCTTGGTCGGGCTACCACCCCCAAGAAGGATATTAGTGTAAGAGCATAGTTGCCCTCCAGATCTCGAGACCAGGAAATAGCTCGGTAGCCCTCCTGATGCCTTGGTCGGGCTATTACCCCCAAGAAGGATCTAAGTGTAAGAGCATAGTTGCCCTCCAGATCTTAAAACCAGGAAATAGCTCGATAGCCCTCCTGATGCCTTGGTCAGGCTATCACCCCCAAGAAGGATCTGAGTGTAAGAGCATAGTTTCCCTTCAGATCTCGAGACCAGGAAATAGCTCGATAGCCCTCCTTAAGCCTTGGTCGGGCTACCACCCTCAAGATGGATCTGAGTGTAAGAGCATAGTTGCCCTCCAGATCTCGAGACCAGGAAATAGCTCGATAGCCTTTTTGATGCCTTGGTCTGGCTATTACCCCCAAGAAGGATCTGAGTGTAAGAGCGTAGTTGCCCTCCAGATCTCAAGACCATAAAATAGCTCGATAGCCCTCCTGATGCCTTGGTCAGGCTATCACCCCCAAGAAGGATCTGAGTGTAAGAGCATAGTTTCCCTTCAGATCTCGAGACCAGGAAATAGCTCGATAGCCCTCCTTAAGCCTTGGTCGGGCTACCACCCTCAAGAAGGATCTGAGTGTAAGAGCATAGTTGCCCTCCAGATCTCGAGACCAGGAAATAGCTCGTTAGCCCTTTTGATGCCTTGGTCGGGCTACCACCCCTAAGAAGGATCTGAGTGTAAGATCATAGTTGCCCTCCAGATCTCAAGACCATAAAATAGCTCGATAGCCCTCCTGATACCTTGGTCGGGCTATTACCCCCAAGAAGGATCTGAGTGTAAGAGCATAGTTGCCCTCCAGATCTCAAGACCATAAAATAGCTCGATAGCTCTTCTGATGCCTTGGTCGGGCTACAACCCCCAAGAAGGATCTGAGTGTAAGAGCATAGTTGTCCCCAAGATCTCGAGACTAGGAAATAGCTCGATAGCCCTCCTGATGCCCTCGTCGGGCTACCACCCCCAAGAAGGATCTTAGTGTAAGAGCATATTTGCCCTCCAGATCTCGAGACCAGGAAATAGTTCGATAGCCCTCCTAGTGCCTTGGTCGGGCTACCACCCCCAAGAAGGATCTTAGTGTAAGAGGATAGTTGCCCTCCAGATCTCGAGACCAGAAAATAGCTCGATAGCCCTCCTTAAGCCTTGGCCGGGCTACCACCCTCAAGAAGGATCTGAGTGTAAGAGCATAGTTGCCCTCCAGATCTCAAGACCATAAAATAGCTCGATAGCCCTCCTGATACCTTGGTCGGGCTATTACCCCCAAGAAGGATCTGAGTGTAAGAGCATAGTTGCCCTCCAGATCTCAAGACCATAAAATAGCTCGATAGCTCTTCTGATGCCTTGGTCGGGCTACAACCCCCAAGAAGGATCTGAGTGTAAGAGCATAGTTGTCCCCAAGATCTCGAGACTAGGAAATAGCTCGATAGCCCTCCTGATGCCCTCGTCGGGCTACCACCCCCAAGAAGGATCTTAGTGTAAGAGGATAGTTGCCCTCCAGATCTCGAGACCAGAAAATAGCTCGATAGCCCTCCTTAAGCCTTGGCCGGGCTACCACCCCCAACAAGAATCTTAGTGTAAGAGCATAGTTGCCCTCCAGATCTCGAGACCAGAAAATAGCTCGGTAGCCCTCCTGATGCCTTGGTCGGGCTATTACCCCCAAGAAGGATCTGAGTGTAAGAGCATAGTTGCCCTCCAGATCTTAAAACCAGGAAATAGCTCGATAGCCCTCTTGATGCCTTGGTCGGGCTACCACCCCTAAGAAGGATCTGAGTGTAAGAGCATAGTTGCCCTCCAGATCTCGAGACCAGGAAATAGCTCGATAGCCCTCCTGATGGCTTGGTCGGGCTACAACCCCCAAGAAGGATCTGAGTGTAAGAGCATAGTTGCCCCCAGATCTCGAGACCAGGAAATAGCTCGAAAGCCCTCCTGATGCCCTCGTCGGGCTACCACCCCCAATAAGGATCTTAGTGTAAGAGCATAGTTGCCCTCCAGATCTTGAGACCAGGAAATAGCTCGATAGCCCTCCTGATGCCTTGATCGGGCTACAACCCCCAAGAAGGATATGAGTGTAAGAGCATAGTAACCCTCCAGATCTCGAGACCAGGAAATAGCTCGATAGCCCTCCTTAAGCCTTGTTCGGGCTACCACCCCCAAGAAAGATCTTAGTGTAAGAGCATAGTTGCCCTCCAGATCTCGAGACCAGGAAATAGCTCGGTAGCCCTCCTGATGCCTTGGTCGGGCTATTACCCCCAAGAAGGATCTAAGTGTAAGAGCATAGTTGCCCTCCAGATCTTAAAACCAGGAAATAGCTCGATAGCCCTCCTGATGCCTTGGTCAGGCTATCACCCCCAAGAAGGATCTGAGTGTAAGAGCATAGTTTCCCTTCAGATCTCGAGACCAGGAAATAGCTCGATAGCCCTCCTTAAGCCTTGGTCGGGCTACCACCCCCAAGAAGGATATTAGTGTAAGAGCATAGTTGCCCTCCAGATCTCGAGACCAGGAAATAGCTCGATAGCCCTCCTGATGCCTTGGTCAGGCTATCACCCCCAAGAAGGATCTGATTGTAAGAGCATAGTTTCCCTTTAGATCTCGAGACCAGGAAATAGCTCGATAGCCCTCCTTAAGCCTTGGTCGGGCTACCACCCTCAAGATGGATCTGAGTGTAAGAGCATAGTTGCCCATCCAGATCTCGAGACCAGGAAATAGCTCGATAGCCTTTTTGATGCCTTGGTCGGGCTAGTACCCCCAAGAAGGATCTGAGTGTAAGAGCGTAGTTGCCCTCCAGATCTCAAGACCATAAAATAGCTCGATAGCCCTCCTGATGCCTTGGTCAGGCTATCACCCCCAAGAAGGATCTGAGTGTAAGAGCATAGTTTCCCTTCAGATCTCGAGACCAGGAAATAGCTCGATAGCCCTCATTAAGCCTTGGTCGGGCTACCACCCTCAAGAAGGATCTGAGTGTAAGAGCATAGTTGCCCTCCAAATCTCGAGACCAGGAAATAGCTCGTTAGCCCTTTTGATGCCTTGGTCGGGCTACCACCCCTAAGAAGGATCTGAGTGTAAGAGCATAGTTGCCCTCCAGATCTCAAGACCATAAAATAGCTCGATAGCCCTCCTGATACCTTGGTCGGGCTATTACCCCCAAGAAGGATCTGAGTGTAAGAGCATAGTTGCCCTCCAGATCTCAAGACCATAAAATAGCTCGATAGCTCTTCTGATGCCTTGGTCGGGCTACAACCCCCAAGAAGGATATGAGTGTAAGAGCATAGTTGTCCCCAAGATCTCGAGACTAGGAAATAGCTCGATAGCCCTCCTGATGACCTCGTCGGGCTACCACCCCCAAGAAGGATCTTAGTGTAAGAGCATATTTGCCCTCCAGATCTCGAGACCAGGAAATAGCTCGATAGCCCTCCTGGTGCCTTGGTCGGGCTACCACCCCCAAGAAGGATCTTAGTGTAAGAGAATAGTTGCCCTCCAGATCTCGAGACCAGGAAATAGCTCGATAGCCCTCCTTAAGCCTTGGCCGGGCTACCATCCCCAAGAAGAATCTTAGTGTAAGAGCATAGTTGCCCTCCAGATCTCGAGACCAGAAAATAGCTCGGTAGCCCTCCTGATGCCTTGGTCGGGCTATTACCCCCAAGAAGGATCTGAGTGTAAGAGCATAGTTGCCCTCCAGATCTTAAAACTAGGAAATAGCTAGATAGCCCTCTTGATGCCTTGGTCGGGCTACCACCCCTAAGAAGGATCTGAGTGTAAGAGCATAGTTGCCCTCCAGATCTCGAGACCAGGAAATAGCTCGATAGCCCTCCTGATGTCTTGGTCGGGCTACCACCCCCAAGAAGGATCTGAGTGTAAGAGCATAGTTGCCCCCAGATCTTGAGACCAGGAAATAGCTCGATAGCCCTGCTGATGCCTTGATCGGGCTACAACCCCCAAGAAGGATCTGAGTGTAAGAGCATAGTAACCCTCCAGATCTCGAGACCAGGAAATAGCTCGATAGCCCTCCTTAAGCCTTGGTCGGGCTACCACCCCCAAGAAAGATCTTAGTGTAAGAGCATAGTTGCCCTCCAGATCTCGAGACCAGGAAATAGCTCGGTAGCCCTCCTGATGCCTTGGTCGGGCTATTACCCCCAAGAAGGATCTAAGTGTAAGAGCATAGTTGCCCTCCAGATCTTAAAACCAGGAAATAGCTCGATAGCCCTCCTGATGCCTTGGTCAGGCTATCACCCCCAAGAAGGATCTGAGTGTAAGAGCATAGTTTCCCTTCAGATCTCGAGACCAGGAAATAGCTCGATAGCCCTCCTTAAGCCTTGGTCGGGCTATCACCCCCAAGAAGGATCTGAGTGTAAGAGCATAGTTTCCCTTTAGATCTCGAGACCAGGAAATAGCTCGATAGCCCTCCTTAAGCCTTGGTCGGGCTACCACCCCCAAGAAGGATCTTAGTGTAAGAGGATAGTTGCCCTCCAGATCTCGAGACCAGGAAATAGCTCAATAGCCCTCCTTAAGCCTTGGCCGGGTTACCACCCCCAAGAAGAATCTTAGTGTAAGAGCATAGTAACCCTCCAGATCTCGAGACCAGGAAATAGCTCGATAGCCCTCCTTAATCCTTGGTCGGGCTACCACCCCCAAGAAGGATCTTAGTGTAAGAGGATAGTTGCCCTCCAGATCTCGAGACCAGGAAATAGCTCAATAGCCCTCCTTAAGCCTTGGCCGGGTTACCACCCCCAAGAAGAATCTTAGTGTAAGAGCATAGTTGCCCTCCAAATCTCGAGACCAGAAAATAGCTCGGTAGCCCTCCTGATGCCTTGGTCGGGCTATTACCCCCAAGAAGGATCTGAGTGTAAGAGCATAGTTGCCCTCTAGATCTTAAAACCAGGAAATAGCTCGATAGCCCTCTTGATGCCTTGGTCGGGCTACCACCCCTAAGAAGGATCTGAGTGTAAGAGCATAGTTGCCCTCCAGATCTCGAGACCAGGAAATAGCTCGATAGCCCTCCTGATGGCTTGGTCGGGCTACCACCCCCAAGAAGGATCTGAGTGTAAGAGCATAGTTGCCCCCTAATCTCGAGACCAGGAAATAGCTCGATAGCCCTCCTGATTCCCTCGTCGGGCTACCACCCCCAATAAGGATCTTAGTGTAAGAGCATAGTTGCCCTCCAGATCTTGAGACCAGGAAATAGCTCGATAGCCCTCCTGATGCCTTGATCGGGCTACAACCCCCAAGAAGGATCTGAGTGTAAGAGCATAGTAACCCTCCAGATCTCGAGACCAGGAAATAGCTCGATAGCCCTCCTTAATCCTTGGTCGGGCTACCACCCCCAAGAAAGATCTTAGTGTAAGAGCATAGTTGCCCTCCAGATCTCGAGACCAGGAAATAGCTCGGTAGCCCTCCTGATGCCTTGGTCGGGCTATTACCCCCAAGAAGGATCTAAGTGTAAGAGCATAGTTGCCCTCCAGATCTTAAAACCAGGAAATAGCTCGATAGCCCTCCTGATGCCTTGGTCAGGCTATCACCCCTAAGAAGGATCTGAGTGTAAGAGCATAGTTTCCCTTCAGATCTCGAGACCAGGAAATAGCTCGATAGCCCTCCTTAAGCCTTGGTCGGGCTACCACCCTCAAGATGGATCTGAGTGTAAGAGCATAGTTGCCCTCCAGATCTCGAGACCAGGAAATATCTCGATAGCCTTTTTGATGCCTTGGTCAGGCTGTTACCCCCAAGAAGGATCTGAGTGTAAGAGCGTAGTTGCCCTCCAGATCTCAAGACTATAAAATAGCTCGATAGCCCTCCTGATGCCTTGGTCAGGCTATCACCCCCAAGAAGGATCTGAGTGTAAGAGCATATTTTCCCTTCAGATCTCGAGACCAGGAAATAGCTCGATAGCCCTCCTTAAGCCTTGGTCGGGCTACCACCCTCAAGAAGGATCTGAGTGTAAGAGCATAGTTGCCCTCCAGATCTCAAGACCAGGAAATAGCTCTTTAGCCCTTTTGATGCCTTGGTCGGGCTACCACCCCTAAGAAGGATCTGAGTGTAAGAGCATAGTTGCCCTCCAGATCTCAAGACCATAAAATAGCTCGATAGCCCTCCTGATACCTTGGTCGGGCTATTACCCCCAAGAAGGATCTGAGTGTAAGAGCACAGTTGCCCTCCAGATCTCAAGACCATAAAATAGCTCGATAGCTTTTCTGATACCTTGGTCGGGCTACAACCCCCAAGAAGGATCTGAGTGTAAGAGCATTGTTGTCCCCTAGATCTCGAGACCAGGAAATAGCTCGTTAGCCCTCCTGATGCCCTCGTCGGGCTACCACCCCCAAGAAGGATCTTATTGTAAGAGCATATTTGCCCTCCAGATCTCGAGACCAGGAAATAGCTCGATAGCCCTCCTTAAGCCTTGGTCGGGCTACCACCCCCAAGAAAGATCTTAGTGTAAGAGCATAGTTGCCCTCCAGATCTCGAGACCAGAAAATAGCTCGGTAGCCCTCCTGATGCCTTGGTCGGGCTATTACCCCCAAGAAGGATCTGAGTGTAAGAGCATAGTTGCCCTCCAGATCTTAAAACCAGGAAATAGCTCGATAGCCCTCTTGATGCCTTGGTCGGGCTAATACCCCCAAGAAGGATCTAAGTGTAAGAGCATAGTTGCCCTCCAGATCTTAAAACCAGGAAATAGCTCGATAGCCCTCCTGATGCCTTGGTCAGGCTATCACCCCCAAGAAGGATCTGAGTGTAAGAGCATAGTTTCCCTTCAGATCTCGAGACCAGGAAATAGGTCGATAGCCCTGCTTAAGCCTTGGTCGGGTTACCAATCCCAAGAAGGATCTTAGTGTAAGAGGATAGTTGCTCTCTAGATCTCGAGACCAGGAAATAGCTCAATAGCCCTCCTTAAGCCTTGGCCGGGTTACCACCCCCAAGAAGAATCTTAGTGTAAGAGCATAGTTGCCCTCCAAATCTCGAGACCAGAAAATAGCTCGGTAGCCCTCCTGATGCCTTGGTCGGGCTATTACCCCCAAGAAGGATCTGAGTGTAAGAGCATAGTTGCCCTCTAGATCTTAAAACCAGGAAATAGCTCGATAGCCCTCTTGATGCCTTGGTCGGGCTACCACCCCTAAGAAGGATCTGAGTGTAAGAGCATAGTTGCCCTCCAGATCTCGAGACCAGGAAATAGCTCGATAGCCCTCCTGATGGCTTGGTCGGGCTACCACCCCCAAGAAGGATCTGAGTGTAAGAGCATAGTTGCCCCCTAATCTCGAGACCAGGAAATAGCTCGATAGCCCTCCTGATTCTCTCGTCGGGCTACCACCCCCAATAAGGATCTTAGTGTAAGAGCATAGTTGCCCTCCAGATCTTGAGACCAGGAAATAGCTCGATAGCCCTCCTGATGCCTTGATCGGGCTACAACCCCCAAGAAGGATCTGAGTGTAAGAGCATAGTAACCCTCCAGATCTCGAGACCAGGAAATAGCTCGATAGCCCTCCTTAATCCTTGGTCGGGCTACCACCCCCAAGAAAGATCTTAGTGTAAGAGCATAGTTGCCCTCCAGATCTCGAGACCAGGAAATAGCTCGGTAGCCCTCCTGATGCCTTGGTCGGGCTATTACCCCCAAGAAGGATCTAAGTGTAAGAGCATAGTTGCCCTCCAGATCTTAAAACCAGGAAATAGCTCGATAGCCCTCCTGATGCCTTGGTCAGGCTATCACCCCTAAGAAGGATCTGAGTGTAAGAGCATAGTTTCCCTTCAGATCTCGAGACCAGGAAATAGCTCGATAGCCCTCCTTAAGCCTTGGTCGGGCTACCACCCTCAAGATGGATCTGAGTGTAAGAGCATAGTTGCCCTCCAGATCTCGAGACCAGGAAATATCTCGATAGCCTTTTTGATGCCTTGGTCAGGCTGTTACCCCCAAGAAGGATCTGAGTGTAAGAGCGTAGTTGCCCTCCAGATCTCAAGACCATAAAATAGCTCGATAGCCCTCCTGATGCCTTGGTCAGGCTATCACCCCCAAGAAGGATCTGAGTGTAAGAGCATAGTTTCCCTTCAGATCTCGAGACCAGGAAATAGCTCGATAGCCCTCCTTAAGCCTTGGTCGGGCTACCACCCTCAAGAAGGATCTGAGTGTAAGAGCATAGTTGCCCTCCAGATCTCAAGACCAGGAAATAGCTCTTTAGCCCTTTTGATGCCTTGGTCGGGCTACCACCCCTAAGAAGGATCTGAGTGTAAGAGCATAGTTGCCCTCCAGATCTCAAGACCATAAAATAGCTCGATAGCCCTCCTGATACCTTGGTCGGGCTATTACTCCCAAGAAGGATCTGAGTGTAAGAGCATAGTTGCCCTCCAGATCTCAAGACCATAAAATAGCTCGATAGCTCTTCTGATACCTTGGTCGGGCTACAACCCCCAAGAAGGATCTGAGTGTAAGAGCATTGTTGTCCCCAAGATCTCGAGACCAGGAAATAGCTCGTTAGCCCTCCTGATGCCCTCGTCGGGCTACCACCCCCAAGAAGGATCTTATTGTAAGAGCATATTTGCCCTCCAGATCTCGAGACCAGGAAATAGCTCGATAGCCCTCCTTAAGCCTTGGTCGGGCTACCACCCCCAAGAAAGATCTTAGTGTAAGAGCATAGTTGCCCTCCAGATCTCGAGACCAGAAAATAGCTCGGTAGCCCTCCTGATGCCTTGGTCGGGCTATTACCCCCAAGAAGGATCTGAGTGTAAGAGCATAGTTGCCCTCCAGATCTTAAAACCAGGAAATAGCTCGATAGCCCTCTTGATGCCTTGGTCGGGCTAATACCCCCAAGAAGGATCTAAGTGTAAGAGCATAGTTGCCCTCCAGATCTTAAAACCAGGAAATAGCTCGATAGCCCTCCTGATGCCTTGGTCAGGCTATCACCCCCAAGAAGGATCTGAGTGTAAGAGCATAGTTTCCCTTCAGATCTCGAGACCAGGAAATAGGTCGATAGCCCTGCTTAAGCCTTGGTCGGGTTACCAATCCCAAGAAGGATCTTAGTGTAAGAGCATAGTTGCCCTTCAGATCTCAATACCAGGAAATAGCTCGATAGCCCTCCTTAAGCCTTGCTCGGGCTACCACCCTCAAGAAGGATCTGAGTGTAAGAGCATAGTTGCCCTCCAGATCTCAAGACCATAAAATAGCTCGATAGCTCTTCTGATGCCTTGGTCGGGCTACAACCCCCAAGAAGGATCTGAGTGTAAGAGCATAGTTGTCCCCAAGATCTCGAGACCAGGAAATAGCTCGTTAGCCCTCCTGATGCCCTCGTCGGGCTACCACCCCCAAGAAGGATCTTATTGTAAGAGCATATTTGCCCTCCAGATCTCGAGACCAGGAAATAGCTCGATAGCCCTCCTGGTGCCTTGGTCGGGCTACCACCCCCAAGAAGGATCTTAGTGTAAGAGGATAGTTGCCCTCCAGATCTCGAGACCAGGAAATAGCTCGATAGCCCTCCTTAAGCCTTGGTCGGGCTACCACCCCCAAGAAGAATCTTAGTGCAAGAGCATAGTTGCCCTCCAGATCTCGAGACCAGAAAATAGTTCGGTAGCCCTCCTGATGCCTTGGTCGGGCTATTACCCCCAAGAAGGATCTGAGTGTAAGAGCATAGTTGCCCTCCAGATCTTAAAACCAGGAAATAGCTCGATAGCCCTCTTGATGCCTTGGTCGGGCTACCACCCCTAAGAAGGATCTGAGTGTAAGAGCACAGTTGCCCCCAGATCTCGAGACCAGGAAATAGCTCGATAGCCCTCCTGATGCCCTCGTCGAGCTACCACCCCCAAGAAGGATCTTAGTGTAAGAGCATAGTTGCCCTCCAGATCTTGAGACCAGGAAATAGCTCGATAGCCCTCCTAATGCCTTGATCGGGCTACAACCTCCAAGAAGGATCTGAGTGTAAGAGCATAGTTGCCCTCCAGATCTCGAGACCAGGAAATAGCTCGATAGCCCTCCTGATGCCTTGGTCGGGCTACCACCCACAAGAAGGATCTGAGTGTAAGAGCATAGTTGCCCCCAGATCTCGAGACCAGGAAATAGCTCGATAGCCCTCCTGATGCCCTCGTCGAGCTACCACCCCCAAGAAGGATCTTAGTGTAAGAGCATAGTTGCCCTCCAGATCTTGAGACTAGGAAATAGCTCGATAGCCCTCCTAATGCCTTGATCGGGCTACAGCCTCCAAGAAGGATCTGAGTGTAAGAGCATAGTTGCCCTCCAGATCTTGAGACCAGGAAATAGCTCGATAGCCCTCCTGATGCCTTGGTCGGGCTACCACCCCCAAGAAAGATCTTAGTGTAAGAGCATAGTTGCCCTCCAGATCTCGAGACCAGGAAATAGCTCGGTAGCCCTCCTGATGCCTTGGTCGGGCTAATACCCCCAAGAAGGATCTAAGTGTAAGAGCATAGTTGCCCTCCAGATCTTAAAACCAGGAAATAGCTCGATAGCCCTCCTGATGCCTTGGTCAGGCTATCACCCCCAAGAAGGATCTGAGTGTAAGAGCATAGTTTCCCTTCAGATCTCGAGACCAGGAAATAGCTCGATAGCCCTCCTTAAGCCTTGGTCGGGTTACCATCCTCAAGAAGGATCTGAGTGTAAGAGCATAGTTGCCCTCCAGATCTCGAGACCAGGAAATAGCTCGATAGCTCTTCTGATGCCTTGGTCGGGCTACCACCCCTAAGAAGGATCTAAGTGTAAGAGCATAGTTGCCCTCCAGATCTCGAGACCAGGAAATAGGTCGATAGCCCTGCTTAAGCCTTGGTCGGGTTACCAATCCCAAGAAGGATCTTAGTGTAAGAGCATAGTTGCCCTTCAGATCTCAATACCAGGAAATAGCTCGATAGCCCTCCTTAAGCCTTGGTCGGGCTACCACCCTCAAGAAGGATCTGAGTGTAAGAGCATAGTTACCTTCCAGATCTCAAGACCAGGAAATAGCTCGATAGCCCTCTTGATGCCTTGGTCGGGCTACCACCCCTAAGAAGGATCTGAGTGTAAGAGCATAGTTGCCCTCCAGATCTCGAGACCAGGAAATAGCTCGACAGCCTTCCTGATGCCTTGGTCGGGCTACCACCCCTAAGAAGGATCTTAGTGTAAAAGCATAGTTGCCCTCCAGATCTCAAGACCAGGAAATAGCTCGATAACCCACCTGATGACTTGGTCGGGCTATCACCCCCAAGAAGGATCTGAGTGTAAGAGCATAGTTTCCCTTCAAATCTTGAGACCAGGAAATAATTCGATAGCCCTCCTGATGCCTTGGTCGGGCTACCACCCTCAAGAAGGATCAGAGTGTAAGAGCATAGTTGCCCTCCAGATCTCGAGACCAAGAAATAGCACGATAGCCCTCCTGATGCCTTGGTCGGGCTACCACCCTAAAGAAGGATCTGAGTGTAAGAGCATAGTTGCCCTCCAGATCTCGAGACCAGGAAATAGCTCGATAGCCCTCCTGATGCCTTGGTCGGGCTACCACCCACAAGAAGGATCTGAGTGTAAGAGCATAGTTGCCCCCAGATCTCGAGACCAGGAAATAGCTCGATAGCCCTCCTGATGCCCTCGTCGAGCTACCACCCCCAAGAAGGATCTTAGTGTAAGAGCATAGTTGCCCTTCAGATCTTGAGACCAGGAAATAGCTCGATAGCCCTCCTAATGCCTTGATCGGGCTACAGCCTCCAAGAAGGATCTGAGTGTAAGAGCATAGTTGCCCTCCAGATCTTGAGACCAGGAAATAGCTCGATAGCCCTCCTGATGCCTTGGTCGGGCTACCACCCCCAAGAAAGATCTTAGTGTAAGAGCATAGTTGCCCTCCAGATCTCGAGACCAGGAAATAGCTCGGTAGCCCTCCTGATGCCTTGGTCGGGCTAATACCCCCAAGAAGGATCTAAGTGTAAGAGCATAGTTGCCCTCCAGATCTCGAAGACCAGGAAATAGCTCGATAGCCCTCCTGATGCCTTGGTCAGGCTATCCACCCCAAGAAGGATCTGAGTGTAAGAGCATAGTTGCCCTTCAGATCTCGAGACCAGGAAATAGCTCGATAGCCCTCCTGATGCCTTGGTCGGGTTACCACCCCCAAGAAGGATCTGAGTGTAAGAGCATAGTTGCCCTCCAGATCTCGAGACCAGGAAATAGCTCGATAGCCTCTCTGATGCCTTGGTCGGGCTACCACCCCTAAGAAGGATCTGAGTGTAAGAGCATAGTTGCCCTCCAGATCTCGAGACCAGGAAATAGCTCGATAGCCCTGCTGATGCCTTGGTCGGGCTACCACTCCCAAGAAGGATCTGAGTGTAAGAGCATAGTTGCCCTCCAGATCTCGAGACCAGGAAATAGCTCGATAGCCCTCCTGATGCCTTGGTCGGGCTACCACCCTCAAGAAGGATCTGAGTGTAAGAGCATAGTTGCCCTTCCAGATCTCGAGACCAGGAAATAGCTCGATAGCCCTCTTGATGCCTTGGTCGGGCTACCACCCCTAAGAAGGATCTGAGTGTAAGAGCATAGTTGCCCTCCAGATCTCGAGACCAGGAAATAGCTCGATAGCCTTCCTGATGCCTTGGTCGGGCTACCACCCCTAAGAAGGATCTTAGTGTAAAAGCATAGTTGCCCTCCAGATCTCAAGACCAGGAAATAGCTCGATAGCCCTCCTGATGCCTTGGTCGGGCTATCCACCCCCAAGAAGGATCTGAGTGTAAGAGCATAGTTTCCCTTCAATCTTGAGACCAGGAAATAGCTCGATAGCCCTCCTGATGCCTTGGTCGGGCTACCACCCCTCAAGAAGGATCTGAGTGTAAGAGCATAGTTGCCCTCCAGATCTCGAGACCAGGAAATAGCTCGATAGCCCTCCTGATGCCTTGGTCGGGCTACCACCCCTAAAGAAGGATCTGAGTGTAAGAGCATAGTTGCCCTCCAGATCTCGAGACCAGGAAATAGCTCGATAGCCCTCCTGATGCCTTGGTCGGGCTACCACCCCCAAGAAGGATCTGAGTGTAAGAGCATAGTTGCCCTCCAGATCTCGAGACCAGGAAATAGCTCGATAGCCCTCCTGATGCCTTGGTCGGGCTACCACCCCCAAGAAGGATCTGAGTGTAAGAGCATAGTTGCCCTCCAGATCTCGAGACCAGGAAATAGCTCGATAGCCCTCCTGATGCCTTGGTCGGGCTACCACCCCCAAGAAGGATCTGAGTGTAAGAGCATAGTTGCCCTCCAGATCTCGAGACCAGGAAATAGCTCGATAGCCCTCCTGATGCCTTGGTCGGGCTACCACCCCCAAGAAGGATCTGAGTGTAAGAGCATAGTTGCCCTCCAGATCTCGAGACCAGGAAATAGCTCGATAGCCCTCCTGATGCCTTGGTCGGGCTACCACCCCCAAGAAGGATCTGAGTGTAAGAGCATAGTTGCCCTCCAGATCTCGAGACCAGGAAATAGCTCGATAGCCCTCCTGATGCCTTGGTCGGGCTACCACCCCCAAGAAGGATCTGAGTGTAAGAGCATAGTTGCCCTCCAGATCTCGAGACCAGGAAATAGCTCGATAGCCCTCCTGATGCCTTGGTCGGGCTACCACCCCCAAGAAGGATCTGAGTGTAAGAGCATAGTTGCCCTCCAGATCTCGAGACCAGGAAATAGCTCGATAGCCCTCCTGATGCCTTGGTCGGGCTACCACCCCCAAGAAGGATCTGAGTGTAAGAGCATAGTTGCCCTCCAGATCTCGAGACCAGGAAATAGCTCGATAGCCCTCCTGATGCCTTGGTCGGGCTACCACCCCAAGAAGGATCTGAGTGTAAGAGCATAGTTGCCCTCCAGATCTCGAGACCAGGAAATAGCTCGATAGCCCTCCTGATGCCTTGGTCGGGCTACCACCCCCAAGAAGGATCTGAGTGTAAGAGCATAGTTGCCCTCCAGATCTCGAGACCAGGAAATAGCTCGATAGCCCTCATGATGCCTTGGTCGGGCTACCACCCCAAGAAGGATCTGAGTGTAAGAGCATAGTTGCCCTCCAGATCTCGAGACCAGGAAATAGCTCGATAGCCCTCCTGATGCCTTGGTCGGGCTACCACCCCCAAGAAGGATCTGAGTGTAAGAGCATAGTTGCCCTCCAGATCTCGAGACCAGGAAATAGCTCGATAGCCCTCCTGATGCCTTGGTCGGGCTACCACCCCCAAGAAGGATCTGAGTGTAAGAGCATAGTTGCCCTCCAGATCTCGAGACCAGGAAATAGCTCGATAGCCCTCCTGATGCCTTGGTCGGGCTACCACCCCCAAGAAGGATCTGAGTGTAAGAGCATAGTTGCCCTCCAGATCTCGAGACCAGGAAATAGCTCGATAGCCCTCCTGATGCCTTGGTCGGGCTACCACCCCCAAGAAGGATCTGAGTGTAAGAGCATAGTTGCCCTCCAGATCTCGAGACCAGGAAATAGCTCGATAGCCCTCCTGATGCCTTGGTCGGGCTACCACCCCCAAGAAGGATCTGAGTGTAAGAGCATAGTTGCCCTCCAGATCTCGAGACCAGGAAATAGCTCGATAGCCCTCCTGATGCCTTGGTCGGGCTACCACCCCCAAGAAGGATCTGAGTGTAAGAGCATAGTTGCCCTCCAGATCTCGAGACCAGGAAATAGCTCGATAGCCCTCCTGATGCCTTGGTCGGGCTACCACCCCAAGAAGGATCTGAGTGTAAGAGCATAGTTGCCCTCCAGATCTCGAGACCAGGAAATAGCTCGATAGCCCTCCTGATGCCTTGGTCGGGCTACCACCCCCAAGAAGGATCTGAGTGTAAGAGCATAGTTGCCCTCCAGATCTCGAGACCAGGAAATAGCTCGATAGCCCTCCTGATGCCTTGGTCGGGCTACCACCCCCAAGAAGGATCTGAGTGTAAGAGCATAGTTGCCCTCCAGATCTCGAGACCAGGAAATAGCTCGATAGCCCTCCTGATGCCTTGGTCGGGCTACCACCCCCAAGAAGGATCTGAGTGTAAGAGCATAGTTGCCCTCCAGATCTCGAGACCAGGAAATAGCTCGATAGCCCTCCTGATGCCTTGGTCGGGCTACCACCCCCAAGAAGGATCTGAGTGTAAGAGCATAGTTGCCCTCCAGATCTCGAGACCAGGAAATAGCTCGATAGCCCTCCTGATGCCTTGGTCGGGCTACCACCCCCAAGAAGGATCTGAGTGTAAGAGCATAGTTGCCCTCCAGATCTCGAGACCAGGAAATAGCTCGATAGCCCTCCTGATGCCTTGGTCGGGCTACCACCCCCAAGAAGGATCTGAGTGTAAGAGCATAGTTGCCCTCCAGATCTCGAGACCAGGAAATAGCTCGATAGCCCTCCTGATGCCTTGGTCGGGCTACCACCCCCAAGAAGGATCTGAGTGTAAGAGCATAGTTGCCCTCCAGATCTCGAGACCAGGAAATAGCTCGATAGCCCTCCTGATGCCTTGGTCGGGCTACCACCCCCAAGAAGGATCTGAGTGTAAGAGCATAGTTGCCCTCCAGATCTCGAGACCAGGAAATAGCTCGATAGCCCTCCTGATGCCTTGGTCGGGCTACCACCCCCAAGAAGGATCTGAGTGTAAGAGCATAGTTGCCCTCCAGATCTCGAGACCAGGAAATAGCTCGATAGCCCTCCTGATGCCTTGGTCGGGCTACCACCCCCAAGAAGGATCTGAGTGTAAGAGCATAGTTGCCCTCCAGATCTCGAGACCAGGAAATAGCTCGATAGCCCTCCTGATGCCTTGGTCGGGCTACCACCCCCAAGAAGGATCTGAGTGTAAGAGCATAGTTGCCCTCCAGATCTCGAGACCAGGAAATAGCTCGATAGCCCTCCTGATGCCTTGGTCGGGCTACCACCCCCAAGAAGGATCTGAGTGTAAGAGCATAGTTGCCCTCCAGATCTCGAGACCAGGAAATAGCTCGATAGCCCTCCTGATGCCTTGGTCGGGCTACCACCCCCAAGAAGGATCTGAGTGTAAGAGCATAGTTGCCCTCCAGATCTCGAGACCAGGAAATAGCTCGATAGCCCTCCTGATGCCTTGGTCGGGCTACCACCCCCAAGAAGGATCTGAGTGTAAGAGCATAGTTGCCCTCCAGATCTCGAGACCAGGAAATAGCTCGATAGCCCTCCTGATGCCTTGGTCGGGCTACCACCCCCAAGAAGGATCTGAGTGTAAGAGCATAGTTGCCCTCCAGATCTCGAGACCAGGAAATAGCTCGATAGCCCTCATGATGCCTTGGTCGGGCTACCACCCCAAGAAGGATCTAAGTGTAAGAGCATAGTTGCCCTCCAGATCTCGAGACCAGGAAATAGCTCGATAGCCCTCCTGATGCCTTGGTCGGGCTACCACCCCAAGAAGGATCTGAGTGTAAGAGCATAGTTGCCCTCCAGATCTCGAGACCAGGAAATAGCTCGATAGCCCTCCTGATGCCTTGGTCGGGCTACCACCCCCAAGAAGGATCTGAGTGTAAGAGCATAGTTGCCCTCCAGATCTCGAGACCAGGAAATAGCTCGATAGCCCTCCTGATGCCTTGGTCGGGCTACCACCCCCAAGAAGGATCTGAGTGTAAGAGCATAGTTGCCCTCCAGATCTCGAGACCAGGAAATAGCTCGATAGCCCTCCTGATGCCTTGGTCGGGCTACCACCCCCAAGAAGGATCTGAGTGTAAGAGCATAGTTGCCCTCCAGATCTCGAGACCAGGAAATAGCTCGATAGCCCTCCTGATGCCTTGGTCGGGCTACCACCCCCAAGAAGGATCTGAGTGTAAGAGCATAGTTGCCCTCCAGATCTCGAGACCAGGAAATAGCTCGATAGCCCTCCTGATGCCTTGGTCGGGCTACCACCCCCAAGAAGGATCTGAGTGTAAGAGCATAGTTGCCCTCCAGATCTCGAGACCAGGAAATAGCTCGATAGCCCTCCTGATGCCTTGGTCGGGCTACCACCCCCAAGAAGGATCTGAGTGTAAGAGCATAGTTGCCCTCCAGATCTCGAGACCAGGAAATAGCTCGATAGCCCTCCTGATGCCTTGGTCGGGCTACCACCCCCAAGAAGGATCTGAGTGTAAGAGCATAGTTGCCCTCCAGATCTCGAGACCAGGAAATAGCTCGATAGCCCTCCTGATGCCTTGGTCGGGCTACCACCCCCAAGAAGGATCTGAGTGTAAGAGCATAGTTGCCCTCCAGATCTCGAGACCAGGAAATAGCTCGATAGCCCTCTGATGCCTTGGTCGGGCTACCACCCCAAGAAGGATCTGAGTGTAAGAGCATAGTTGCCCTCCAGATCTCGAGACCAGGAAATAGCTCGATAGCCCTCCTGATGCCTTGGTCGGGCTACCACCCCCAAGAAGGATCTGAGTGTAAGAGCATAGTTGCCCTCCAGATCTCGAGACCAGGAAATAGCTCGATAGCCCTCCTGATGCCTTGGTCGGGCTACCACCCCCAAGAAGGATCTGAGTGTAAGAGCATAGTTGCCCTCCAGATCTCGAGACCAGGAAATAGCTCGATAGCCCTCCTGATGCCTTGGTCGGGCTACCACCCCCAAGAAGGATCTGAGTGTAAGAGCATAGTTGCCCTCCAGATCTCGAGACCAGGAAATAGCTCGATAGCCCTCCTGATGCCTTGGTCGGGCTACCACCCCCAAGAAGGATCTGAGTGTAAGAGCATAGTTGCCCTCCAGATCTCGAGACCAGGAAATAGCTCGATAGCCCTCCTGATGCCTTGGTCGGGCTACCACCCCCAAGAAGGATCTGAGTGTAAGAGCATAGTTGCCCTCCAGATCTCGAGACCAGGAAATAGCTCGATAGCCCTCCTGATGCCTTGGTCGGGCTACCACCCCCAAGAAGGATCTGAGTGTAAGAGCATAGTTGCCCTCCAGATCTCGAGACCAGGAAATAGCTCGATAGCCCTCCTGATGCCTTGGTCGGGCTACCACCCCCAAGAAGGATCTGAGTGTAAGAGCATAGTTGCCCTCCAGATCTCGAGACCAGGAAATAGCTCGATAGCCCTCCTGATGCCTTGGTCGGGCTACCACCCCCAAGAAGGATCTGAGTGTAAGAGCATAGTTGCCCTCCAGATCTCGAGACCAGGAAATAGCTCGATAGCCCTCATGATGCCTTGGTCGGGCTACCACCCCAAGAAGGATCTGAGTGTAAGAGCATAGTTGCCCTCCAGATCTCGAGACCAGGAAATAGCTCGATAGCCCTCATGATGCCTTGGTCGGGCTACCACCCCAAGAAGGATCTGAGTGTAAGAGCATAGTTGCCCTCCAGATCTCGAGACCAGGAAATAGCTCGATAGCCCTCCTGATGCCTTGGTCGGGCTACCACCCCTAAGAAGGATCTGAGTGTAAGAGCATAGTTGCCCTCCAGATCTCGAGACCAGGAAATAGCTCGATAGCCCTCCTGATGCCTTGGTCGGGCTACCACCCCCAAGAAGGATCTGAGTGTAAGAGCATAGTTGCCCTCCAGATCTCGAGACCAGGAAATAGCTCGATAGCCCTCCTGATGCCTTGGTCGGGCTACCACCCCCAAGAAGGATCTGAGTGTAAGAGCATAGTTGCCCTCCAGATCTCGAGACCAGGAAATAGCTCGATAGCCCTCCTGATGCCTTGGTCGGGCTACCACCCCCAAGAAGGATCTGAGTGTAAGAGCATAGTTGCCCTCCAGATCTCGAGACCAGGAAATAGCTCGATAGCCCTCCTGATGCCTTGGTCGGGCTACCACCCCCAAGAAGGATCTGAGTGTAAGAGCATAGTTGCCCTCCAGATCTCGAGACCAGGAAATAGCTCGATAGCCCTCCTGATGCCTTGGTCGGGCTACCACCCCCAAGAAGGATCTGAGTGTAAGAGCATAGTTGCCCTCCAGATCTCGAGACCAGGAAATAGCTCGATAGCCCTCCTGATGCCTTGGTCGGGCTACCACCCCAAGAAGGATCTGAGTGTAAGAGCATAGTTGCCCTCCAGATCTCGAGACCAGGAAATAGCTCGATAGCCCTCCTGATGCCTTGGTCGGGCTACCACCCCCAAGAAGGATCTGAGTGTAAGAGCATAGTTGCCCTCCAGATCTCGAGACCAGGAAATAGCTCGATAGCCCTCCTGATGCCTTGGTCGGGCTACCACCCCAAGAAGGATCTGAGTGTAAGAGCATAGTTGCCCTCCAGATCTCGAGACCAGGAAATAGCTCGATAGCCCTCCTGATGCCTTGGTCGGGCTACCACCCCAAGAAGGATCTGAGTGTAAGAGCATAGTTGCCCTCCAGATCTCGAGACCAGGAAATAGCTCGATAGCCCTCTGATGCCTTGGTCGGGCTACCACCCCCAAGAAGGATCTGAGTGTAAGAGCATAGTTGCCCTCCAGATCTCGAGACCAGGAAATAGCTCGATAGCCCTCCTGATGCCTTGGTCGGGCTACCACCCCCAAGAAGGATCTGAGTGTAAGAGCATAGTTGCCCTCCAGATCTCGAGACCAGGAAATAGCTCGATAGCCCTCCTGATGCCTTGGTCGGGCTACCACCCCAAGAAGGATCTGAGTGTAAGAGCATAGTTGCCCTCCAGATCTCGAGACCAGGAAATAGCTCGATAGCCCTCCTGATGCCTTGGTCGGGCTACCACCCCCAAGAAGGATCTGAGTGTAAGAGCATAGTTGCCCTCCAGATCTCGAGACCAGGAAATAGCTCGATAGCCCTCCTGATGCCTTGGTCGGGCTACCACCCCCAAGAAGGATCTGAGTGTAAGAGCATAGTTGCCCTCCAGATCTCGAGACCAGGAAATAGCTCGATAGCCCTCCTGATGCCTTGGTCGGGCTACCACCCCCAAGAAGGATCTGAGTGTAAGAGCATAGTTGCCCTCCAGATCTCGAGACCAGGAAATAGCTCGATAGCCCTCCTGATGCCTTGGTCGGGCTACCACCCCAAGAAGGATCTGAGTGTAAGAGCATAGTTGCCCTCCAGATCTCGAGACCAGGAAACAGCTCGATAGCCCTCCTGATGCCTTGGTCGGGCTACCACCCCAAGAAGGATCTGAGTGTAAGAGCATAGTTGCCCTCCAGATCTCGAGACCAGGAAATAGCTCGATAGCCCTCCTGATGCCTTGGTCGGGCTACCACCCCTAAGAAGGATCTGAGTGTAAGAGCATAGTTGCCCTCCAGATCTCGAGACCAGGAAATAGCTCGATAGCCCTCCTGATGCCTTGGTCGGGCTACCACCCCCAAGAAGGATCTGAGTGTAAGAGCATAGTTGCCCTCCAGATCTCGAGACCAGGAAATAGCTCGATAGCCCTCCTGATGCCTTGGTCGGGCTACCACCCCAAGAAGGATCTGAGTGTAAGAGCATAGTTGCCCTCCAGATCTCGAGACCAGGAAATAGCTCGATAGCCCTCCTGATGCCTTGGTCGGGCTACCACCCCAAGAAGGATCTGAGTGTAAGAGCATAGTTGCCCTCCAGATCTCGAGACCAGGAAATAGCTCGATAGCCCTCCTGATGCCTTGGTCGGGCTACCACCCCAAGAAGGATCTGAGTGTAAGAGCATAGTTGCCCTCCAGATCTCGAGACCAGGAAATAGCTCGATAGCCCTCCTGATGCCTTGGTCGGGCTACCACCCCCAAGAAGGATCTGAGTGTAAGAGCATAGTTGCCCTCCAGATCTCGAGACCAGGAAATAGCTCGATAGCCCTCCTGATGCCTTGGTCGGGCTACCACCCCAAGAAGGATCTGAGTGTAAGAGCATAGTTGCCCTCCAGATCTCGAGACCAGGAAATAGCTCGATAGCCCTCCTGATGCCTTGGTCGGGCTACCACCCCTAAGAAGGATCTGAGTGTAAGAGCATAGTTGCCCTCCAGATCTCGAGACCAGGAAATAGCTCGATAGCCCTCCTGATGCCTTGGTCGGGCTACCACCCCCAAGAAGGATCTGAGTGTAAGAGCATAGTTGCCCTCCAGATCTCGAGACCAGGAAATAGCTCGATAGCCCTCCTGATGCCTTGGTCGGGCTACCACCCCCAAGAAGGATCTGAGTGTAAGAGCATAGTTGCCCTCCAGATCTCGAGACCAGGAAATAGCTCGATAGCCCTCCTGATGCCTTGGTCGGGCTACCACCCCAAGAAGGATCTGAGTGTAAGAGCATAGTTGCCCTCCAGATCTCGAGACCAGGAAATAGCTCGATAGCCCTCTGATGCCTTGGTCGGGCTACCACCCCTAAGAAGGATCTGAGTGTAAGAGCATAGTTGCCCTCCAGATCTCGAGACCAGGAAATAGCTCGATAGCCCTCCTGATGCCTTGGTCGGGCTACCACCCCCACGAAGGATCTGAGTGTAAGAGCATAGTTGCCCTCCAGATCTCGAGACTAGGAAATAGCTCGATAGCCCTCCTGATGCCTTGGTCGGGCTACCACCCCAAGAAGGATCTTAGTGTAAGAGCATAGTTGCCCTCCAGATCTCGAGACCAGGAAATAGCTCGATAGCCCTCTTGATGCCTTGGTCGGGCTACCACACCAAAGAAGGATCTGAGTGTAAGAGCATAGTTGCCCTCCAGATCTCGAGACCAGGAAATAGCTAGATAGCCCTCTTGATGCCTTGGTCGGGCTACCACCCCTAAGAAGGATCTGAGTGTAAGAGCATAGTTTCCCTCCAGATCTCGAGACTAGGAAATAGCTCGATAGCCCTCCTGATGCCTTGGTCGGGCTACCACCGCCAAGAAGGATCTGGTGTAAGAGCATAGTTGCCCTCCAGATCTCAAGACCAAGAAATAGCCTCGATAGCCCTCCTGATGCCTTGGTCAGGCTACCACCCTCAAGAAGGATCTGAGTGTAAGAGCATAGTTGCCCTCCAGATCTCGAGACCAGGAAATAGCTCGATAGCCCTCTTGATGCCTTGGTCGGGCTACCACCCCTAAGAAGGATCTGAGTGTAAGAGCATAGTTGCCCTCCAGATCTCGAGACCAGGAAATAGCTCGATAGCCCTCCTGATACCTTGGTCGGGCTACCACCCCCACGAAGGATCTGAGTGTAAGAGCATAGTTGCCCCCCAGATCTCGAGACTAGGAAATAGCTCGATAGCCCTTCTGATGCCTTGGTCAGGCTACCACCCCCAAGAAGGATCTGAGTGTAAGAGCATAGTTACCCCACAGATCTCGAGACTAGGAAATAGCTCGATAGCCCTCTTGATGCCTTGGTCGGGCTACCACCCCCAAGAAGGATCTTACTATAAGAGCATAGTTACCCCCCAGATCTCGAGACTAGGAAATAGCTCGATAGCCCTCTTGATGCCTTGGTCGGGCTACCACCCCAAAGAAGGATCTGAGTGTAAGAGCATAGTTGCCCTCCAGATCTCGAGACTAGGAAATAGCTCGATAGCAATCCTGATGCCTTGGTCGGGCTACCACACCAAAGAAGGATCTGAGTGTAAGAGCATAGTTGCCCTCCAGATCTCGAGACCAGGAAATAGCTAGATAGCCCTCTTGATGCCTTGGTCGGGCTACCACCCCTAAGAAGGATCTGAGTGTAAGAGCATAGTTGCCCTCCAGATCTCGAGACCAGGAAATAGCTCGATAGCCCTCCTGATACCTTGGTCGGGCTACCACCCCCACGAAGGATCTGATTGTAAGAGCATAGTTGCCCCCCAGATCTCGAGACTAGGAAATAGCTCGATAGCCCTCCTGATGCCTTGGTCGGGCTACCAACCCCAAGAAGGATCTTAGTGTAAGAGCATAGTGGCCCTCCAGATCTCGAGACCAGGAAATAGCTCGATAGCCCTTTTGATGCCTCAGTCGGGCTACCACACCAAAGAAGGATCTGAGTGTAAGAGCATAGTTGCCCTCCAGATCTCGAGACCAGGAAATAGCTAGATAGCCCTCTTGATGCCTTGGTCGGGCTACCACCCCTAAGAAGGATCTGAGTGTAAGAGCGTAGTTTCCCTCCAGATCTTGAGATTAGGAAATAGCTCGATAGCCCTCCTGATGCCTTGGTCGGGCAACCACCGCCTAGAAGGATCTGGGTGTAATAGCATAGTTGCCCTCCGGATCTCAAGACCAAGAAATACCTCGATAGGCCTCCTGATGCCTTGGTCAGGCTACCACCCTCAAGAAGGATCTGAGTGTAAGAGCATAGTTGCCCTCTAGATCTCGAGACCAGGAAATAGCTCGATAGCCCTCTTGATGCCTTGGTCGGGCTACCACCCCTAAGAAGGATCTGAGTGTAAGAGCATAGTTGCCCTCCAGATCTCGAGACCAGGAAATAGCTCGATAGCCCTCCTGATGCCTTGGTCGGGCTACCACCCCCAAGAAGGATCTGAGTGTAAGAGCATAGTTGCCCTCCAGATCTCGAGACCAGGAAATAGCTCGATAGCCCTCCTGATGCCTTGGTCGGGCTACCACCCCCAAGAAGGATCTGAGTGTAAGAGCATAGTTGCCCTCCAGATCTCGAGACCTAGGAAATAGCTCGATAGCCCTCTTGATGCCTTGGTCGGGCTACCACCCCCAAGAAGGATCTGAGTGTAAGAGCATAGTTGCCCTCCAGATCTCGAGACCAGGAAATAGCTCGATAGCCCTCTGATGCCTTGGTCGGGCTACCACCCCAAAGAAGGATCTGAGTGTAAGAGCATAGTTGCCCTCCAGATCTCGAGACCAGGAAATAGCTCGATAGCCCTCCTGATGCCTTGGTCGGGCTACCACCCCAAGAAGGATCTGAGTGTAAGAGCATAGTTGCCCTCCAGATCTCGAGACCAGGAAATAGCTAGATAGCCCTCTTGATGCCTTGGTCGGGCTACCACCCCTAAGAAGGATCTGAGTGTAAGAGCATAGTTTCCCTCCAGATCTCGAGATTAGGAAATAGCTCGATAGCCCTCCTGATGCCTTGGTCGGGCTACCACCCCCAAGAAGGATCTGAGTGTAAGAGCATAGTTGCCCTCCAGGATCTCAAGACCAGAAATAGCCTCGATAGCCCTCCTGATGCCTTGGTCGGGCTACCACCCTCAAGAAGGATCTGAGTGTAAGAGCATAGTTGCCCTCCAGATCTCGAGACCAGGAAATAGCTCGATAGCCCTCTTGATGCCTTGGTCGGGCTACCACCCCTAAGAAGGATCTGAGTGTAAGAGCATAGTTGCCCTCCAGATCTGGAGACCAGGAAATAGCTCGATAGCCCTCCTGATGCCTTGGTCGGTCTACCACCCCCAAGAAGGATCTTAGTGTAAGAGCATAGTTGCCCTCCAGATCTCGAGACCAGGAAATAGCTCGATAGCCCTCCTTAAGCCTTGGTCGGGCTACCACCCTCAAGAAGGATCTGAGTGTAAGAGCATAGTTGCCTCCCAGATCTCAAGACCAGGAAATAGCTCGATAGCACTCTTGATGCCTTGGTCGGGCTACCACCCCTAAGAAGGATCTGAGTGTAAGAGCATAGTTGCCCTCCAGATCTCGAGACCAGGAAATAGCTCGATAGCCTTCCTGATGCCGTGGTCGGGTTACCATCCCTAAAAAGGATCTTAGTGTAAAAGCATAGTTGCCCTCTAGATCTCAAGACCAGGAAATAGCTCGATAGCCCTCCTGATGACTTGGTCGGGCTATCACCCCCAAGAAGGATCTGAGTGTAAGAGCATAGTTGCCCTCCAGATCTCAAGACCATAAAATAGCTCGATAGCTTTTCTGATGCCTTGGTCGGGCTACAACCCCCAAGAAGGATCTAAGTGTAAGAGCATAGTTGCCCTCCAGATCTCGAGAACAGGAAATAGCTCGATAGCCTTCCTGATGCCTTGGTCAGGCTACCACCCCCACGAAGGATCTGAGTGTAAGAGCATAGTTGCCCCCTAGATCTCGAGACTAGGAAATAACTCGATAGCCCTCCTGATGCCTTGGTCGGGCTACCACCCCAAAGAAGGATCTGAGTGTAAGAGCATAGTTGCCCTCCAGATCTCGAGACCAGGAAATAGCTCGATAGCCCTCTTGATGCCTTGGTCAGGTTACCACCCTCAAGAAGGATCTGTGTGTAAGAGCATAGTTGCCCTCCAGATCTCGAGACCAAAAAATAGCTAGATAGCCCCCTTGATGCCTTGGTCGGGTACCACCATAAAGAAGGATCTGAGTGTAAGAGCACAGTTTCCCTCCAGATCTCGAGATTGGGAAATAGCTCGATAGCCATCCTGATGCCTTGGTCGGGCAACCACTCCAAGAAGGATCTGGGTGTAAGAGCATAGTTGCCCTCCGAATCTCAAGACCAAGAAATAGCTCGATAGCCCTCCAGATGCCTTGGTCGGGCTACCACCCTCAAGAAGGATCTGAGTGTAAGAGCATAGTTGCCCTCCAGATCTCGAGACCAGGAAATAGCTCGATAGCCTTCTTGATGCCTTGGTCGGGCTACCACACCCCAGAAGGATCTGAGTGTAAGAGCATAGTTACCCTCAAGATCTCGAGACCAGGAAATAGCTCGATAGCCCTCCTAATACCTTGGTCGGGCTACCACTCCCACGAAGGATCTGAGTGTAAGAGCATAGTTGCCCCCCAGATCTCGAGACTAGGAAATAGCTCGATAGCCCTCATGATGCCTTGGTCAGGCTACCACCCCCAAGAAGGATCTGAGTGTAAGAGCATAGTTGCCCCCCAGATCTCGAGACTAGGAAATAGCTCGATAATCCTGCTGATGCCTTGGTCGGGCTACCACCCCAAAGTAGGATCCGAGTGTAAGAGCATAGTTGCCCACAAGATCTCGATACCAGGAAATAGCTCGATAGCCCTCATGATGCCTTGGTCAGGCTACCACCCTTAAGAAGGATCTGAGTGTAAGAGCATAGTTGCCCTCCAGATCTCGAGACCAGGAAATAACTAGATAGCCCTCTTGATGCCTTGGTCGGGCTACCACCCCTAAGATGGATCTGAGTGTAAGAGCATAGTTTCCCTCCAGATCTCGAGATTACGAAATAGCTCGATAGCCCTCATGATGCCTTGGTCAGGTAACCACCCCCAAGAAGGATCTGGGTGTAATAGCATAGTTGCCCTCCGGATCTCAAGACCATGAAATAGCTCGATAGCCCTCCTGATGCCTTGGTCGGGATACCACCCCCAAGAAGGATCTTAGTGTAAGAGCATAGTGGCCCTCCGGATCTCAAGACCAAGAAATAGCTCGATAGCCCTCCTGATACCTTGGTCGGGCTACCACCCCCATGAAGGATCTGATTGTAAGAGCATAGTTGCCCCCCAGATCTCGAGACTAGGAAATAGCTCGATAGCCCTCCTGATGCCTTGGTCGGGCTACCAACCCCAAGAAGGATCTTAGTGTAAGAGCATAGTGGACCTCCAGATCTCGAGACCAGGAAATAGCTCGATAGCCCTTTTGATGCCTCAGTCGGGCTACCACACCAAAGAAGGATCTGAGTGTAAGAGCATAGTTGCCCTCCAGATCTCGAGACCAGGAAATAGCTAGATAGCCCTCTTGATGCCTTGGTCGGGCTACCACCCCTAAGAAGGATCTGAGTGTAAGAGCGTAGTTTCCCTCCAGATCTTGAGATTAGGAAATAGCTCGATAGCCCTCCTGATGCCTTGGTCGGGCAACCACCGCCTAGAAGGATCTGGGTGTAATAGCATAGTTGCCCTCCGGATCTCAAGACCAAGAAATACCTCGATAGGCCTCCTGATGCCTTGGTCAGGCTACCACCCTCAAGAAGGATCTGAGTGTAAGAGCATAGTTGCCCTCCAGATCTCGAGACCAGGAAATAGCTCGATAGCCCTCTTGATGCCTTGGTCGGGCTACCACCCCTAAGAAGGAACTGAGTGTAAAAGCATAGTTGCCCTCCAGATCTCGAGACCAGGAAATAGCTCGATAGACCTCCTGATACCTTGGTCAGGCTACCACCCCCACGAAGGATCTGATTGTAAGAGCATAGTTGCCCCCCAGATCTCGAGACTAGGAAATAGCTCGATAGCCCTCCTGATGCCTTGGTCGGGTTACCACCCCCAAGAAGGATCTGAGTGTAAGAGCATAGTTACCCCCCAGATCTCGAGACTAGGAAATAGCTCGATAGCCCTCTTGATGCCTTGGTCGGGCTACCACCCCAAGAAGGATCTTACTGTAAGAGCATAGTTACCCCCCAGATCTCGAGACTAGGAAATAGCTCGATAGCCCTCTTGATGCCTTGGTCGGGCTACCACCCCAAAGAAGGATCTGAGTGTAAGAGCATAATTGCCCTCCAGATCTCGAGACCAGGAAATAGCTCGATAGCCCTCCTGATGCCTTGGTCGGGCTACCACACCAAAGAAATATCTGAGTGTAAGAGCATAGTTGCCCTCCAGATCTCGAGACCAGGAAATAGCTAGGTAGCCCTCTTGATGCCTTGGTCGGGCTACCACCCCTAAGAAGGATCTGAGTGTAAGAGCATAGTTTCCCTCCAGATCTCGAGATTAGGAAATAGCTCGATAGCCCTCCTGATGCCTTCGTCGGGCAACCACCCCCAAGAAGGATCTGGGTGTAAGAGCATAGTTGCCCTCCGGATCTCAAGACCAAGAAATACCTCGATAGCCCTCCTGATGCCTTGGTCGGGCTACCACCCTCAAGAAGGATCTGAGTGTAAGAGCATAGTTGCCCTCCAGATCTCGAGACCAGGAAATAGCTCGATAGCCCTCTTGATGCCTTGGTCGGGCTACCACCCCTAAGAAGGATCTGAGTGTAAGAGCATAGTTGCCCTCCAGATCTGGAGACCAGGAAATAGCTCGATAGCCCTCCTGATGCCTTGGTCGGTCTACCACCCCCAAGAAGGATCTTAGTGTAAGAGCATAGTTGCCCTCCAGATCTCGAGACCAGGAAATAGCTCGATAGCCCTCCTTAAGCCTTGGTCGGGCTACCACCCTCAAGAAGGATCTGAGTGTAAGAGCATAGTTGCCTCCCAGATCTCAAGACCAGGAAATAGCTCGATAGCACTCTTGATGCCTTGGTCGGGCTACCACCCCTAAGAAGGATCTGAGTGTAAGAGCATAGTTGCCCTCCAGATCTCGAGACCAGGAAATAGCTCGATAGCCTTCCTGATGCCGTGGTCGGGCTACCATCCCTAAAAAGGATCTTAGTGTAAAAGCATAGTTGCCCTCTAGATCTCAAGACTAGGAAGTAGCTCGATAGCCCTCCTGATGACTTGGTCGGGCTATCACCCCCAAGAAGGATCTGAGTGTAAGAGCATAGTTGCCCTCCAGATCTCAAGACCATAAAATAGCTCGATAGCTTTTCTGATGCCTTGGTCGGGCTACAACCCCCAAGAAGGATCTAAGTGTAAGAGCATAGTTGCCCTCCAGATCTCGAGAACAGGAAATAGCTCGATAGCCTTCCTGATGCCTTGGTCAGGCTACCACCCCCACGAAGGATCTGAGTGTAAGAGCATAGTTGCCCCCTAGATCTCGAGACTAGGAAATAGCTCGATAGCCCTCCTGATGCCTTGGTCGGGCTACCACCCCAAAGAAGGATCTGAGTGTAAGAGCATAGTTGCCCTCCAGATCTCGAGACCAGGAAATAGCTCGATAGCCCTCTTGATGCCTTGGTCAGGTTACCACCCTCAAGAAGGATCTGTGTGTAAGAGCATAGTTGCCCTCCAGAACTCGAGACCAAAAAATAGCTAGATAGCCCCCTTGATGCCTTGGTCGGGTACCACCATAAAGAAGGATCTGATTGTAAGAGCACAGTTTCCCTCCAGATCTCGAGATTGGGAAATAGCTCGATAGCCATCCTGATGCCTTGGTCGGGCAACCACTCCAAGAAGGATCTGGGTGTAAGAGCATAGTTGCCCTCCGAATCTCAAGACCAAAAAATAGCTCGATAGCCCTCCTGATGCCTTGGTCGGGCTACCACCCTCAAGAAGGATCTGAGTGTAAGAGCATAGTTGCCCTCCAGATCTCGAGACCAGGAAATAGCTCGATAGCCTTCCTGATGCCTTGGTCGGGCTACCACACCCCAGAAGGATCTGAGTGTAAGAGCATAGTTACCCTCAAGATCTCGAGACCAGGAAATAGCTCGATAGCCCTCCTAATACCTTGGTCGGGCTACCACTCCCACGAAGGATCTGAGTGTAAGAGCATAGTTGCCCACCAGATCTCGAGACTAGGAAATAGCTCGATAGCCCTCATGATGCCTTGGTCAGGCTACCACCCCCAAGAAGGATCTGAGTGTAAGAGCATAGTTGCCCCCCAGATCTCGAGACTAGGAAATAGCTCGATAATCCTGCTGATGCCTTGGTCGGGCTACCACCCGAAAGTAGGATCCGAGTGTAAGAGCATAGTTGCCCACAAGATCTCGATACCAGGAAATAGCTCGATAGCCCTCATGATGCCTTGGTCAGGCTACCACCCTTAAGAAGGATCTGAGTGTAAGAGCATAGTTGCCCTCCAGATCTCGAGACCAGGAAATAACTAGATAGCCCTCTTGATGCCTTGGTCGGGCTACCACCCCTAAGATGGATCTGAGTGTAAGAGCATAGTTTCCCTCCAGATCTCGAGATTACGAAATAGCTCGATAGCCCTCATGATGCCTTGGTCAGGTAACCACCCCCAAGAAGGATCTGGGTGTAATAGCATAGTTGCCCTCCGGATCTCAAGACCATGAAATAGCTCGATAGCCCTCCTGATGCCTTGGTCGGGATACCACCCCCAAGAAGGATCTTAGTGTAAGAGCATAGTGGCCCTCCAGATCTCAAGACCAAGAAATAGCTCGATAGCCCTTCTGATGCCTTAGTCGGGCTACCACCCACCAGAAGGATCTAAGTGTAAGAGAATAGTTGCTCTCCAGATCTCGAGACCAGGAAATAGCTCGATAGCCCTCCTGATGCCTTGGTCGGGCTACCACCCCAAAGAAGGATCCCAGTGTAAGAGCATAATTGCCCTCCAGATCTCGAGACTTGGAAATAGCTCGATAGCCCTCACGATGCCTTAGTCAGGCTACCACCCTCAAGAAGGATCTGAGTGTAAGGGCATAGTTGCCCTCCAAATCTCGAGACCAGGAAATAGCTCGATAGTCCTCCTGATGCCTTGGTCGGGCTACCACACCAAAGAAGGATCTGAGTGTAAGAGCATAGTTGCCCTCCAGATCTCGAGACCAGGAAATAGCTCGATAGCCCTCATGATGCCTTGGTCAGGCTACCACCCTTAAGAAGGATTTGAGTGTAAGAGCATAGTTGCCCTCCAGATCTCGAGACAAGGAAATAGCTAGATAGCCCTCTTGATGCCTTGGTCGGGCTACCACCCCTAAGATGGATCTGAGTGTAAGAGCATAGTTTCCCTCCAGATCTCAAGATTAGGAAATAGCTCGATAGCCCTTATGATGCCTTGGTCGGGCAACCACCCCCAAGAAGGATCTGGGTGTAAGAGCATAGTTGCCATCCGGATCTCAAGACCAAGAAATAGCTCGATCGCCCTCCCGATGCCTTGGTCGGGCAACCACCCCTAAGAACGATCTGGGTGTAAGAGCATAGTTGCCCTCCGGATCTCAAGAAGAAGAAATAGATCCATAGCCCTCCTGATGCCTTGGTCATGCTACCACCTTCAAGAAGGATCTGAGTGTAGGAGCATAGTTGCCCTCCAGATCTCGAGACCAGGAAATAGCTCGATAGCCTTCCTGATGCCTTGGTCGAGCTACCACACCCCAGAAGGATCTGAGTGTAAGAGCATAGTTGCCCTCCAGATCTCGAGACCAGGAAATAGCTCGATAGCCCTCCTGATACCTTGGTCGGGCTACCACCCCCACGAAGGATCTGAGTGTAAGAGCATAGTTTCCCTCCAGATCTCGAGACCAGGAAATAGCTAGATAGCCCTCTTGATGCCTTGGTCAGGCTACCACCCCTAAGAAGGATCTGAGTGTAAGTGCATAGTTGCCCTCCAGATCTCGAGACCAGGAAATAGCTAGATAGCCCTCTTGATGCCTTGGTCGGGCTACCACCCCTAAGAAGGATCTGAGTGTAAGAGCATAGTTTCCCTCCAGATCTCGAGATTAGGAAATAGCTCGATAGCCCTCCTGATGCCTTGGTCGGGCAACCACCGCCAAGAAGCATCTGGGTGTAAGAGCATAGTTGCCCTCCGGATCTCAAGACCAAGAAATACCTCGATAGGCCTCCTGATGCCTTGGTCGGGCTACCACCCTCAAGAAGGATCTGAGTGTAAGAGCATAGTTGCCCTCCAGATCTCGAGACTAGGAAATAGGTCGATAGCCCTCTTGATGCCTTGGTCGGGCTACCACCCCTAAGAAGGATCTGAGTGTAAGAGCATAGTTGCCCTCCAGATCTAGAGACCAGGAAATAGCTCGATAGCCATCCTGATGCCTTGGTCGGGCTACCACACCCCAGAAGGATCTGAGTGTAAGAGCATAGTTGCCCTCCGGATCTCGAGACCAGGAAATAGCTAGATAGCCCTCTTGATGCCTTGGTCGGGCTACCACCCCTAAGAAGGATCTGAGTGTAAGAGCATAGTTTCCCTCCAGATCTCGAGATTAGGAAATAGCTCGATAGCCCTCCTGATACCTTGGTCGGGCTACCACCCCCACGAAGGATCTGATTGTAAGAGCATAGTTGCCCCCCAGATCTCGAGACTAGGAAATAGCTCGATAGCCCTCCTGATGCCTTGGTCGGGCTACCACCCCCAAGAAGGATCTGAGTGTAAGAGCATAGTTACCACCCAGATCTCGAGACTAGGAAATTGCTCGATAGCCCTCTTGATGCCTTGGTCGGGCTACCACCCCAAGAAGGATCTTAGTGTAAGAGCATAGTTACCCCCCAGATCTCGAGACTAGGAAATAGCTCGATAGCCCTCTTGATGCCTTGGTCGGGCTACCACCCCAAAGAAGGATCTGAGTGTAAGAGCATAGTTGCCCTCCAGATCTCGAGACCAGGAAATAGCTCGATAGCCCTCCTGATGCCTTGGTCGGGCTACCACACCAAAGAAGGATCTGAGTGTAAGAGCATAGTTGCCCTCCAGATCTCGAGACCAGGAAATAGCTAGATACCCCTCTTGATGCCTTGGTCGGGCTACCACCCCAAAGAAGGATCCGGATGTAAGAGCATAGTTGCCCTCCAGATCTCAAGACCAAGAAATAGCTCGATAGCCCTCCTGATGCCTTGGTCGGGCTACCACCCTCAAGAAGGATCTGAGTGTAGGAGCATAGTTGCCCTCCAGATCTTGAGACCACGAAATAGCTCGATAGCCTTCCTGATGCCTTGGTCGGGCTACCACACCCCAGAAGGATCTGAGTGTAAGAGCATAGTTGCCCTCCAGATCTCGAGACCAGGAAATAGCTCGATAGCCCTCTTGATGCCTTGGTCGGGCTACCACCCGTAAGAAGGATCTGAGTGTAAGAGCATAGTTGCCCTCCAGATCTGGAGACCAGGAAATAGCTCGATAGCCCTCCTGATGCCTTGGTCGGTCTACCACCCCCAAGAAGGATCTTAGTGTAAGAGCATAGTTGCCCTCCAGATCTCGAGACCACGAAATAGCTCGATAGCCTTCCTGATGCCTTGGTCGGGCTACCACACCCCAGAAGGATCTGAGTGTAAGAGCATAGTTGCCCTCCAGATCTCGAGACCAAAAAATAGCTAGATAGCCCCCTTGATGCCTTGGTCGGGCTACCACCACAAAGAAGGATCTGAGTGTAAGAGCACAGTTTCCCTCCAGATCTCGAGATTGGGAAATAGCTCGATAGCCATCCTGATGCCTTGGTCGGGCAACCACTCCAAGAAGGATATGGGTGTAAGAGCATAGTTGCCCTCCGAATCTCAAGACCAAGAAATAGCTCGATAGCCCTCCTGATGCCTTGGTCGGGCTACCACCCTCAAGAAGGATCTGAGTGTAAGAGCATAGTTGCCCTCCAGATCTCGAGACCAGGAAATAGCTCGATAGCCTTCCTGATGCCTTGGTCGGGCTACCACACCCCAGAAGGATCTGAGTGTAAGAGCATAATTACCCTCCAGATCTCGAGACCAGGAAATAGCTCGATAGCCCTCCTGATACCTTGGTCGGGCTACCACCCCCACGAAGGATCTGAGTGTAAGAGCATAGTTGCCCCCCAGATCTCGAGACTAGGAAATAGCTCGATAGCCCTCCTGATGCCTTGGTCAGGCTACCACCCCCAAGAAGGATCTGAGTGTAAGAGCATAGTTGCCCCCCAGATCTCGAGACTAGGAAATAGCTCGATAGTCCTGCTGATGCCTTGGTCGGGCTACCACCCCAAAGAAGGATCCGAGTGTAAGAGCATAGTTGCCCACCAGATCTCGAGACCAGGAAATAGCTCGATAGCCCTCATGATGCCTTGGTCAGGGTACCACCCTTAAGAAGAATCTGAGTGTAAGAGCATAGTTGCCCTCCAGATCTCGAGACCAGGAAATAGCTAGATAGCCCTCTTGATGCCTTGGTCGGGCTACCACCCCTAAGATGGATCTGAGTGTAAGAGCATAGTTTCCCTCCAGATCTCGAGATTACGAAATAACTCGATAGCCCTCATGATGCCTTGGTCAGGCAACCACCCCCAAGAAGGATCTGGGTGTAATAGCATAGTTGCCCTCCGGATCTCAAGACCAAGAAATAGCTCGATAGCCCTCCTGATGCCTTGGTCGGGATACCACCCCCAAGAAGGATCTTAGTGTAAGAGCATAGTGGCCCTCCAGATCTCAAGACCAGGAAATAGCTCGATAGCCCTTCTGATGCCTTAGTCGGGCTACCACCCACCAGAAGGATCTGAGTGTAAGAGCATAGTTGACCTCCAGATCTCGAGACCAGGAAATAGCTCGATAGCCCTCCTGATGCCTTGGTCGGGCTGCCACCCCCAAGAAGGATCTGAGTGTAAGAGCATAGTTGCCCCCTGATCTCGAGACTAGGAAATAGCTCGATAGCCCTCCTGATGCCTTGGTCGGGCTACCACCCCAAAGAAGGATCCCAGTGTAAGAGCATAGTTGCCCTCCAGATCTAAAGACTAGGAAATAGCTCGATAGCCCTCATGATACCTTAGTCAGGCTACCACCCTCAAGAAGGATCTGAGTGTAAGGGCATAGTTGCCCTCCAAATCTCGAGACCAGGAAATAGCTCGATAGTCCTCCTGATGCCTTGGTCGGGCTACCACACCAAAGAAGGATCTGAGTGTAAGAGCATAGTTGCCCACCAGATCTCTAGACCAGGAAATAGCTCGATAGCCCTCATGATGCGTTGGTCAGGCTACCACCCTTAAGAAGGATTTGAGTGTAAGAGCATAGTTGCCCTCCAGATCTCGAGACCAGGAAATAGCTCGATAGCCTTCCTGATGCCTTGGTCGGGCTACCACACCCCAGAAGGATCTGAGTGTAAGAGCATAATTACCCTCCAGATCTCGAGACCAGGAAATAGCTCGATAGCTCTCCTGATACCTTGGTCGGGCTACCACCCCCACGAAGGATCTGAGTGTAAGAGCATAGTTGCCCCCCAGATCTCGAGACTAGGAAATAGCTCGATAGCCCTCCTGATGCCTTGGTCAGGCTACCACCCCCAAGAAGGATCTGAGTGTAAGAGCATAGTTGCCCCCCAGATCTCGAGACTAGGAAATAGCTCGATAGTCCTGCTGATGCCTTGGTCGGGCTACCACCCCAAAGAAGGATCCGAGTGTAAGAGCATAGTTGCCCACCAGATCTCGAGACCAGGAAATAGCTCGATAGCCCTCATGATGCCTTGGTCAGGGTACCACCCTTAAGAAGAATCTGAGTGTAAGAGCATAGTTGCCCTCCAGATCTCGAGACCAGGAAATAGCTAGATAGCCCTCTTGATGCCTTGGTCGGGCTACCACCCCTAAGATGGATCTGAGTGTAAGAGCATAGTTTCCCTCCAGATCTCGAGATTACGAAATAACTCGATAGCCCTCATGATGCCTTGGTCAGGCAACCACCCCCAAGAAGGATCTGGGTGTAATAGCATAGTTGCCCTCCGGATCTCAAGACCAAGAAATAGCTCGATAGCCCTCCTGATGCCTTGGTCGGGATACCACCCCCAAGAAGGATCTTAGTGTAAGAGCATAGTGGCCCTCCAGATCTCAAGACCAGGAAATAGCTCGATAGCCCTTCTGATGCCTTAGTCGGGCTACCACCCACCAGAAGGATCTGAGTGTAAGAGCATAGTTGACCTCCAGATCTCGAGACCAGGAAATAGCTCGATAGCCCTCCTGATGCCTTGGTCGGGCTGCCACCCCCAAGAAGGATCTGAGTGTAAGAGCATAGTTGCCCCCTGATCTCGAGACTAGGAAATAGCTCGATAGCCCTCCTGATGCCTTGGTCGGGCTACCACCCCAAAGAAGGATCCCAGTGTAAGAGCATAGTTGCCCTCCAGATCTAAAGACTAGGAAATAGCTCGATAGCCCTCATGATACCTTAGTCAGGCTACCACCCTCAAGAAGGATCTGAGTGTAAGGGCATAGTTGCCCTCCAAATCTCGAGACCAGGAAATAGCTCGATAGTCCTCCTGATGCCTTGGTCGGGCTACCACACCAAAGAAGGATCTGAGTGTAAGAGCATAGTTGCCCACCAGATCTCTAGACCAGGAAATAGCTCGATAGCCCTCATGATGCGTTGGTCAGGCTACCACCCTTAAGAAGGATTTGAGTGTAAGAGCATAGTTGCCCTCCAGATCTCGAGACCAGGAAATAGCTCGATAGCCTTCCTGATGCCTTGGTCGGGCTACCACACCCCAGAAGGATCTGAGTGTAAGAGCATAATTACCCTCCAGATCTCGAGACCAGGAAATAGCTCGATAGCTCTCCTGATACCTTGGTCGGGCTACCACCCCCACGAAGGATCTGAGTGTAAGAGCATAGTTGCCCCCCAGATCTCGAGACTAGGAAATAGCTCGATAGCCCTCCTGATGCCTTGGTCAGGCTACCACCCCCAAGAAGGATCTGAGTGTAAGAGCATAGTTGCCCCCCAGATCTCGAGACTAGGAAATAGCTCGATAGTCCTGCTGATGCCTTGGTCGGGCTACCACCCCAAAGAAGGATCCGAGTGTAAGAGCATAGTTGCCCACCAGATCTCGAGACCAGGAAATAGCTCGATAGCCCTCATGATGCCTTGGTCAGGGTACCACCCTTAAGAAGAATCTGAGTGTAAGAGCATAGTTGCCCTCCAGATCTCGAGACCAGGAAATAGCTAGATAGCCCTCTTGATGCCTTGGTCGGGCTACCACCCCTAAGATGGATCTGAGTGTAAGAGCATAGTTTCCCTCCAGATCTCGAGATTACGAAATAACTCGATAGCCCTCATGATGCCTTGGTCAGGCAACCACCCCCAAGAAGGATCTGGGTGTAATAGCATAGTTGCCCTCCGGATCTCAAGACCAAGAAATAGCTCGATAGCCCTCCTGATGCCTTGGTCGGGATACCACCCCCAAGAAGGATCTTAGTGTAAGAGCATAGTGGCCCTCCAGATCTCAAGACCAGGAAATAGCTCGATAGCCCTTCTGATGCCTTAGTCGGGCTACCACCCACCAGAAGGATCTGAGTGTAAGAGCATAGTTGACCTCCAGATCTCGAGACCAGGAAATAGCTCGATAGCCCTCCTGATGCCTTGGTCGGGCTGCCACCCCCAAGAAGGATCTGAGTGTAAGAGCATAGTTGCCCCCTGATCTCGAGACTAGGAAATAGCTCGATAGCCCTCCTGATGCCTTGGTCGGGCTACCACCCCAAAGAAGGATCCCAGTGTAAGAGCATAGTTGCCCTCCAGATCTAAAGACTAGGAAATAGCTCGATAGCCCTCATGATACCTTAGTCAGGCTACCACCCTCAAGAAGGATCTGAGTGTAAGGGCATAGTTGCCCTCCAAATCTCGAGACCAGGAAATAGCTCGATAGTCCTCCTGATGCCTTGGTCGGGCTACCACACCAAAGAAGGATCTGAGTGTAAGAGCATAGTTGCCCACCAGATCTCTAGACCAGGAAATAGCTCGATAGCCCTCATGATGCGTTGGTCAGGCTACCACCCTTAAGAAGGATTTGAGTGTAAGAGCATAGTTGCCCTCCAGATCTCGAGACCAGGAAATAGCTCGATAGCCTTCCTGATGCCTTGGTCGGGCTACCACACCCCAGAAGGATCTGAGTGTAAGAGCATAATTACCCTCCAGATCTCGAGACCAGGAAATAGCTCGATAGCTCTCCTGATACCTTGGTCGGGCTACCACCCCCACGAAGGATCTGAGTGTAAGAGCATAGTTGCCCCCCAGATCTCGAGACTAGGAAATAGCTCGATAGCCCTCCTGATGCCTTGGTCAGGCTACCACCCCCAAGAAGGATCTGAGTGTAAGAGCATAGTTGCCCCCCAGATCTCGAGACTAGGAAATAGCTCGATAGTCCTGCTGATGCCTTGGTCGGGCTACCACCCCAAAGAAGGATCCGAGTGTAAGAGCATAGTTGCCCACCAGATCTCGAGACCAGGAAATAGCTCGATAGCCCTCATGATGCCTTGGTCAGGGTACCACCCTTAAGAAGAATCTGAGTGTAAGAGCATAGTTGCCCTCCAGATCTCGAGACCAGGAAATAGCTAGATAGCCCTCTTGATGCCTTGGTCGGGCTACCACCCCTAAGATGGATCTGAGTGTAAGAGCATAGTTTCCCTCCAGATCTCGAGATTACGAAATAACTCGATAGCCCTCATGATGCCTTGGTCAGGCAACCACCCCCAAGAAGGATCTGGGTGTAATAGCATAGTTGCCCTCCGGATCTCAAGACCAAGAAATAGCTCGATAGCCCTCCTGATGCCTTGGTCGGGATACCACCCCCAAGAAGGATCTTAGTGTAAGAGCATAGTGGCCCTCCAGATCTCAAGACCAGGAAATAGCTCGATAGCCCTTCTGATGCCTTAGTCGGACTACCACCCACCAGAAGGATCTGAGTGTAAGAGCATAGTTGACCTCCAGATCTCGAGACCAGGAAATAGCTCGATAGCCCTCCTGATGCCTTGGTCGGGCTGCCACCCCCAAGAAGGATCTGAGTGTAAGAGCATAGTTGCCCCCTGATCTCGAGACTAGGAAATAGCTCGATAGCCCTCCTGATGCCTTGGTCGGGCTACCACCCCAAAGAAGGATCCCAGTGTAAGAGCATAGTTGCCCTCCAGATCTAAAGACTAGGAAATAGCTCGATAGCCCTCATGATACCTTAGTCAGGCTACCACCCTCAAGAAGGATCTGAGTGTAAGGGCATAGTTGCCCTCCAAATCTCGAGACCAGGAAATAGCTCGATAGTCCTCCTGATGCCTTGGTCGGGCTACCACACCAAAGAAGGATCTGAGTGTAAGAGCATAGTTGCCCACCAGATCTCTAGACCAGGAAATAGCTCGATAGCCCTCATGATGCGTTGGTCAGGCTACCACCCTTAAGAAGGATTTGAGTGTAAGAGCATAGTTGCCCTCCAGATCTCGAGACCAGGAAATAGCTAGATAGCCCTCTTGATGCCTTGGTCGGCCTACCACCCCTAAGATGGATCTGAGTGTAAGAGCATAGTTTACCTCCAGATCTCGAGATTAGGAAATAGCTCGATAGCCCTTATGATGCCTTGGTCGGGCAACCACCCCCAAGAAGGATCTGGGTGTAAGAGCATAGTTGCCCTCCGGATCTCAAGACCAGGAAATAGCTCGATAGCCCTCATGATGCCTTGGTCGGGCTACCACCCCTAAGATGGATCTGAGTGTAAGAGCATAGTTTCCCTCCAGATCTCGAGATTAGGAAATAGCTCGATAGCCCTCACGATGCCTTGGTCGGGCAACCACCCCCAAGAAGGATCTGGGTGTAAGAGCATAGTTGCCCTCCGGATCTCAAGACCAAGAAATAGCTCGATAGCCCTCCTGATGCCTTGGTCGGGCTACCACCCCAAAGAAGGATCTGAGTGTAAGAGCATAGTTACCCTCTAGATCTCGAGACCAGGAAATAGCTCGATAGCCCTCTTGATGCCTTGGTCGGGCAACCACCCCCAAGAAGGATCTGGGTGTAAGAGCATAGTTGCCCTCCGGATCTCAAGACCAAGAAATAGCTCGATAGCCCTCATGATGCCTTGGTCGGGCCACCACCCTCAAGAAGGATCTGAGTGTAAGAGCATAGTTGCCCTCTAGATCTCGGGACCAGGAAATAGTTCAATAGCCCTCCTGATGCCTTGGTCGGGCTACCACCCCAAAGAAGGATCCGAGTGTAAGAGCATAGTTGCCCTCCGGATCTCGACACCAGGAAATAGCTAGATAATCCTTCTGATGCCTTGGTCGGGCTACCACACCAAAGAAGGATCTGAGTGTAAGAGCATAGTTGCCCTCCAGATCTCGAGACCAGGAAATAGCTAGATAGTCCTCTTGATGCCTTGGTCGGGCTACCACCCCTAAGAAGGATCTGAGTGTAAAAGCATAGTTGCCCTCTAGATCTCGAGACCAGGAAATAGCTCGATAGCCCTTCTGATGCCTTGGTCGGGATACCACCCCCAAGAAGGATCTTAGTGTAAGAGCATAGTAGCCCTCCAGATCTCAAGACCAGGAAATAGCTCGATAGCCCTTCTGATGCCTTAGTCGGGCTACCACCCACCAGAAGGATCTGAGTGTAAGAGCATAGTTGCCCTCCAGATCTCGAGACCAGGAAATAGCTCGATAGCCCTCCTGATGCCTTGGTCGGGCTGCCACCCCCAAGAAGGATCTGAGTGTAAGAGCATAGTTGCCCCCTTGATCTCTAGACTAGGAAATAGCTCGATAGCCCTCCTGATGCCTTGGTCGGGCTACCACCCCAAAGAAGGATCCCAGTGTAAGAGCATAGTTGCCCTCCAGATCTCGAGACTAGGAAATAGCTCGATAGCCCTCATGATGCCTTAGTCAGGCTACCACCCTCAAGAAGGATCTGAGTGTAAGGGCATAGTTGCCCTCCAAATCTCGAGACCAGGAAATAGCTCGATAGTCCTCCTGATGCCTTGGTCGGGCTACCAGACCAAAGAAGGATCTGAGTGTAAGAGCATAGTTACCCTCCAGATCTCGAGACCAAGAAATAGCTCGATAGCCCTCATGATGCCTTGGTCAGGCTACCACCCCTAAGATGGATCTGAGTGTAAGAGCATAGTTTCCCTCCAGATCTCGAGATTAGGAAATAGCTCGATAGCCCTCCTGATGCCTTCGTCGGGCAACCACCCCCAAGAAGGATCTGGGTGTAAGAGCATAGTTGCCCTCCGGATCTCAAGACCAAGAAATAGCTCGATAGCCCTCCTGATGCCTTGGTCGGGCTACCACCCCAAAGAAGGATCTGAGTGTAAGAGCATAGTTGCCCTCCAGATCTCGAGACCAGGAAATAGCTCGATAGCCCTCTTGATGCCTTGGTCGGGCTACCACCCTTAAGAAGGATCTGAGTGTAAGAGCATACTTGCCCTCCAGATCTCGAGACCAGGAAATAGCTCGATAGCCCTCCTGATGCCTTGGTCGGTCTACCACCCCCACGAAGGATCTTAGTGTAAGAGCATAGTTGTCCTCCAGATCTCGAGACCAGGAAATAGCTCGATAGCCTTCTTGATGCCTTGGTCGGGCTATTACCCCCAAGAAGGATCTGAGTGTAAGGTAAAAGTTGCCCTCCAGATCTCAAGACCAGGAAATAGCTCGATATCCCTCCTGATGCCTTGGTCGGGCTATCACCCCCAAGAAGGATCTGAGTGTAAGAGCATAGTTTCCCTTCAAATCTCAAGACCAGGAAATAGCTCGATAGCCCTCCTGATGCCTTGGATGGGCTACCACCCCTAAGAAGGATCTAAGTGTAATAGCATAGTTGCCCTCCAGATCTCGAGACCAGGAAATAGCTCGATAGCCCTCATGATGCCTTGGTCAGGCTACCACCCTCAAGAAGGATCTGAGTGTAAGAGCATAGTTGCCCTCCAGTTCTCAAGACCAGGAAATAACTAGATAGCCCTCTTGATGCCTTGGTCGGGCTACCACCCCCAAGAAGGATCTTAGTGTAAGAGCATAGTGGCCCTCCAGATCTCAAGACCAGGAAATAGCTCGATAGCCCTTCTGATGCCTTAGTCGGGCTACCACCCACCAGAAGGATCTAAGTGTAATAGCATAGTTGCCCTCCAGATCTCGAGACCAGGAAATAGCTCGATAGCCCTGCTGATGCCTTGGTCGGGCTACCACCCCAAAGAAGGATCCGGATGTAAGAGCATAGTTGCCCTCCAGATCTCAAGACCAAGAAATAGCTCGATAGCCCTCCTGATGCCTTGGTCGGGCTACCACCCTCAAGAAGGATCTGAGTGTAAGAGCATAGTTGCCCTCCAGATCTCGAGACCACGAAATAGCTCGATAGCCTTCCTGATGCCTTGGTCGGGCTACCACACCCCAGAAGGATCTGAGTGTAAGAGCATAGTTGCCCTCCAGATCTCGAGACCAGGAAATAGCTCGATAGCCCTCTTGATACCTTGGTCGGGCTACCACCCCCACGAAGGATCTGAGTGTAAGAGCATAGTTGCCCCCCAGATCTCGAGACTAGGAAATAGCTCGATAGCCCTGCTGATGCCTTGGTCGGGCTACCAACCCAAAGAAGGATCCGAGTGTAAGAGCATAGTTGCCCTCCAGATCTCGAGACCAGGAAATAGCTCGATAGCCCTCTTGATACCTTGGTCGGGCTACCACCCCCACGAAGGATCTGAGTGTAAGAGCATAGTTGCCCCTCAGATCTCGAGACCAGGAAATAGCTCGATAGTGCTCCTGATGCCTTGGTCGGGCTACCACACCAAAGAAGGATCTGAGTGTAAGAGCATAGTTGCCCTCCAGATCTCGAGACCAGGAAATAGCTCGATAGCCCTCATGATGCCTTGGTCAGGCTACCACCCTTAAGAAGGATTTGAGTGTAAGAGCATAGTTGCCCTCCAGATCTCGAGACCAGGAAATAGCTAGATAGCCCTCTTGATGCCTTGGTCGGGCTACCACCCCTAAGATGGATCTGAGTGTAAGAGCATAGTTTCCCTCCAGATCTCGAGATTAGGAAATAGCTCGATAGCCCTCATGATTCCTTGGTCGGGCAACCCCCACGAAGGATCTGGGTGTAAGAGCATAGTTGCCCTCCGGATCTCAAGACCAAGAAATAGCTCGATAGCCCTCCTGATGCCTTGGTCGGGCTACCACCCTCAAGAAGGATCTGAGTGTAAGAGCATAGTTGCCCTCCAGATCTCGAGACCAGGAAATAGCTCGATAGCCCTCATGATGCCTTGGTCGGGCTACCACCCCTAAGATGGATTTGAGTGTAAGAGCATAGTTTCCCTCCAGATCTCGAGATTAGGAAATAGCTCGATAGCCCTCATGATGCCTTGGTCGGGCAACCACCCCCAAGAAGGATCTGGGTGTAAGAGCATAGTTGCCCTCCGGATCTCAAGACCAAGAAATAGCTCGATAGCCCTCCTGATGCCTTGGTCGGGCTACCACCCCAAAGAAGGATCTCAGTGTAAGAGCATAGTTGCCCTCCAGATCTCGAGACCAGGAAATAGCTCGATAGCCCTCTTGATGCCTTGATCGGGCTACCACCCTTAAGAAGGATCTGAGTGTAAGAGCATACTTGCCCTCCAGATCTCGAGACCAGGAAATAGCTCGATAGCCCTCTTGATGCCTTGATCAGGCTACCACCCTCAAGAAGGATCTGAGTGTAAGAGCATAGTTGCCCTCCAGATCTCGAGACCAGGAAATAGCTAGATAGCCCTCTTGATGCCTTGGTCGGGCTACCACCCCCAAGAAGGATCTTAGTGTAAGAGCATAGTGGCCCTCCAGATCTCAAGACCAGGAAATAGCTCGATAGCCCTTCTGATGCCTTAGTCGGGCTACCACCCACCAGAAGGATCTGAGTGTA